>JABSTQ010009240.1:0-602500 GCA_013358835.2 Ixodes persulcatus
AGAGGTGTGCAAAGGCCCAAGGAACGCATAACTACACGCTTAGCTGGCGTAGACGTCCACAAGGCTTTCGACAAGGTATCTCATAGAGCTGCACTAGAAAATTTCTTATCTACCAACCCTGGTCATAAACTATTCAATTACATTGAATCTTTCCCCACAGATCGCACGATGCAAATACAGGTCGACCAATGCCGCTCACCGGAGCACCAGCTGACAAGAGTTCCTCAAGCAGCGATCCTGTTCCTAACACTTTTCAATTTGGCTTTGTAAGACCTCCACAGAGAATTAGAAGTAATTCCTCAACTTTCTTTAAAACTTTACGCTGCCGACATCACCCTTTAATGTGTCACAGAGTGCCAGGCCGAGATTAAAGAAACCATTCAGAAAGGCCTGGAAATATTTCAAGACCCCCTCGAGGGTATTGGACTCTCCTGCTCCCCTGAAGAAACCGAATATGTAGTAATCATCAACGAATCCGGACACAAACCAGAGGACTCACGAGCACTCATCCCCATACGTCGCACCATTCTGTTTCTAGGGTTCCTCTTGGAGCAGAACGGGAAATCAGACGAATGGATCAAACGTAATACTCTCCAAATCAATAAAATCTTCGGAATAATATTAAGTATGACGAGGATAGGAAGAGGCCTTTTAAAACACGAGCTTGTAAAAAGTATGTAAGCACTAATATTCTCACGAGTCATTTATGTCGTCCAATACCTCCGCCTATAACCAAACTCCAAACCCAAAAGGTCAAAACCCTACTGCGAAGAGCCACGCGATTCGCCTTGGGAGTCCCTGGTTTCGTCCACGACAACCTCATCTACCAGGTCGGTCCTTTTATCTCTCTACCAGACCGTATCACTTGACAAAAGCAGACCCAAATGTCCAAATCCAAATACTCCAGTCGTCACTGTGGGGGCCCCGTGGGGGCCCACTTCGTTGTTTTTTATTTCCTCTTTTAGCTCGCAGCACCATCGCCATTCGCCATGCACAAACGCTGATGTGGTCGCGAGCGCGCGTGATTAAAGACATTCCATCCGAGACATCGGAGTCGCCTAACGTTTTTTCTACAAACTGGTGACCCGGACGTGATTTGCTTCGAGCATCTGTCATCCAGGTGAATGTTCTCCGCGACCTGGGACACTACAACGATGCGGCTTCGGACGAGGGGGCGGAGGTCAGTAGCGTCTTCCTCAGGCTCGGCCTCCGCACCTGCGGCCTGCATCACCTCATCTCCCATCGCGTCTGCCGCCGGCACGTCGGGACGCATCCACTTCGCTCGTCCCTGCCGGCTCGGCACGCTGGCCTACGGCTCTATCTTCGCCGCTGCCGTCACTGCTCTGCCACCGTCTATGGTGCGTTGTTCACCGTCAGGGGCAGTGCGGCTGTTGAGTCGTAGAACATCAGCGTCGCTCATCAGCTCAACACCGCGACTCTGAGGAATGTACCTGCAGCGACCCCACAGCTGGTCGCATCATTCTGCGAGTCTGAGGTTTACTTCGAGCCATCGGCGAGTGCCCGCTGTTTCCGCTGGAGGCAACTACGGGATCATAGCACGCAGTCGATCCCCTTTGCATGCAGTCTGCCAGACGCCAGCCCACTTTCACCTCAGCGGTTATCGGACGCTGCCTCAGCCCTATTACCCCGCTCAGTTCAACTTCGCCGGCCTCTCGGTCCATCACCTGCAGCCACTTCCCGACCGCAGGCGACGTCTCTAGGGGGGGAGCCCTGTGGGGGCCCCGTGGGGGCCCACTTCGTTGTTTTTTATTTCCACTTTTAGCTCGCAGCACCATCGCCATTCGCCATGCACAAACGCTGATGTGGTCGCGAGCGCGCGTGATTAAAGACATTCCATCCGAGACATCGGAGTCGCCTAACGTTTTTTCTACTTTAATCACGCGCGCTCGCGACCACATCAGCGTTTGTGCATGGCGAATGGCGATGGTGCTGCGAGCTAAAAGAGGAAATAAAAAACAACGAAGTGGGCCCCCACGGGGCCCCCACAGTCACTACAAAGACGCCAGCTCCTGATGCTCCAGGGCTATGACATCAGCAACCTTCCCGCAATCCCAGCCCTTTTAGCCTCCTTGGGACGATCTCCCCGCATCTCCGTCAAACCTATCCCAAGGAACATGCCTCTTAAACAACACAATGAACTCGAAGAGCACCAAGTAGCACATAACACACCAAAACCTCCCCACAAGTGTAGGTGTTTACCGCACCGATGCCTGCTATAGCTCAAATACTTGTAAAGCAGGGGTCCACAACCGGGACGCCGACATTACGCGAACTAACACCGGAGTCCACTCGGCCACAGCAGCTGAGGTGCTGGGCATTATGGAGGCAATCTTAATCCCCAAGACCATACTAAGCAGGTACTTATGCGCAACAACAGCCAGAGTGGATGCAGAATATTCAGGAAGGGGGAACTTCCTACTCGCATACACAACAGCCGACAAGGCTACCTTCACACACACCCCGAGCTGCACATCACGATTGAAAGGATGCCGGGCCATGATGGCCTGGGAAGGAATTCAAGAGCTCACGAGCTCTCTCGAGCAAAGTACAATCCAGGGCCTCCCACCCTCTGGCCAGAAGAATACGACCCATTCTAACATCGCCGACAGCTGCAGAAATACAGACGCCACACACTCAAAGAGATGAGATACATGCAGACCACACTTTCATCCCCTTCCAAAATTCTTGACCGGGTGGAGGCCTCCGTTATCAGACGAGCCCAAACCCACTCTTTCTATTCCAAACACTTCCGGCGTTATATTCAATGTCGCATAAGCACCCCCCCCCCCTCCCCCCAATGCGCACACTGCTCGGGCTGCCCGAACTCTCACACAGTATGGACATGCCCAATGTGCAGCCTTCCTTCTCTGCAATATTCCCTTCTATCCCTCCTTAATCACGCTCTGGCAGCTGGGAGGAGTAGGCCTCCACCCTGGGGCTCTCCAACCAACTCTATGGCCTTTCCTCACCCGACACGACAAGGACGTGCTCAGAGAGGAGTTGTAGCAGAGTGCCAGACAAAGCACAATAAAAATGTGCATTCTCTCTCTCTCTCTCTTTCGCAATACTGTTTCACACTAAAGTCAGAAGATTCTGTAAAAGTAGCGCCATTTCCATTCATGCCTGCTAGCCGGACACAACCATATACCTACGTACAGACGACCAAAACCTCGCAAGCCGATTGACTGATCGGTCTCTCTTGCAATGGAAATCACCATTTTCGCCCATTCAAATCAAAACTTCAAAAAGGGCTGTTCTGAACCAGTCGCCCCGAGATCTCTATAGGGCCTCATCGTACTGAAAGCGTTCCTCGCCAATAGAAACATCTTTCGCGCTGTGCATGCAATCCACTTATCAAACATGCTTGCATCCACAGATGTCTTACAATGGGATTGTTTTCATTCTTATTAAAAGGCAGCAAAGTTTGTTTTTAATGCCGCCAAGCACCGACGCCGCAGGTGGTGGCGGTGCGAATATGTGCTCCTCGTTTTCCGGTGTGTGGGTTACAAAGTTTTGGTATTCAAGAAATAGCTTAATAAATCAAAATGTGACCGTGACTTTTCGATCGGCTCACTCGGAACGGAGAGGCCAAGCAGAAACTGCTCATCCCATGAACCAAAATGGCGACCAGAAGGGGATCTTGGAGCTACTTTCCCAGGATTCAGTGACTTTAGTTTGAACAGCACCGCTCTCTTACGTTATCTTACATAACGCATAAGTCACCGAACCATTCGAGTCTCGAATATCACGTGCAAGGCTACTCTTTGAATCGTTAGCGAAGTTTAATGATAATCACAGATGTCCCGGCGACTTGTGCCGTATGAAGGCGTAACCTTTCATAATGTAAACTAATGCAAGAAAACTTGGCTTTGCGAACTAGCCTTTATTCTTGGAAATGGTCTTTTGACTTGTTAACACTTGATCACTAAAAAATAGGTCGTGGCGTCTCGCTACAGAGAGAGGACACTAATACAACAACTACCAACGCAAAAAAAAAAAAAAAACTTAAATGAAAACTTGCAACGCAAATAAAACACACCAACGTAAGGGTCAGAACTACGCAAATGTTTTTCCTAATTAAAGCTTACTTAGCAGAAATCTCGGTGGACGTGCGGACCGAACAGTCAACGAACAGGCAAATAAAAAGAGGGCTTATTTTGATTGCGAAGGCCCCGATCCAAAAATAGGGAACGAAAGCTTCAACCGCGGCAGCGAACTTTATCGATGTTCGCATGGAGGCAGTGTTGGGAAACCGAAGGCAACAACCCCTTGTCCGAGCAATCACACGAGAGCCTAGTGAGATCAGCGTTATATGTTTTCGGACTCCAAAGCCGCATCCGATGAGAAATCAAGGACCAAACATGGTGGCGAGGGGTCATCGAACATGAAACTCAGCATGTTCTGTATGTGTTTAGTTTTAAAGCGGCAGCTGCTATAGTTTATGTCATTGTAGGCCCGAGAGCGGTCGAAGGCACGAACGCACACAACAACGAACATACATACTAAAAGCGCAATTCACTTGGCCTTCCCCGTACATGACTGGGTAAGAACAACGTTGGACAAAATACTCGATAAAAGTATTTGTGTTACTAAATACCTGCTTCATAAAGTATTTAAAACACTATTCAAGTTAATTTCACTGTAAAGTATCTTGAGTAGAGTAAAAATACTTAAAAGGTAATTCAATTACTTTTGGCGATACTTCTGCATCACGTAATTTGTATCGACATCAATGGCAAACACTATTATACAGTTACGCAAATCTGGTTCACCAGAATGGTTTATTAGCACGCAACAGCACAAAATTTCAACAAAAACAACAACAACATCGTAGGGTTATTTTATGCAGTCCAACTATAAGGAGCAGGATATCACTGCTACATGTTACGAAACATTTCTGGGACAAGAAAAAAAAAAGTTCACTTCAGTTATAATGACATCGTTCAATATCACGTCCTGCGGCATGCGGCGCAACTTAGACGCAACGTTTAACTACAATCCATATTCTCTATATGGGAGTTCACTATAAACGAACTAGGGATACGGAAATGAGTGTATGGAAAACAAAGAGAGCCCACATATTAGCCACAGCGCCGGTCGCACCTTCTTCAAGTAGGTTGCGTTCAGAAAGGCACTCAACATTGGGGGACACTTTGTTGGCATTTTGAGAGGTCATCCTGCTGGTTGTTCCTTTCCGGTCTTGTTCTGTGCTTATCAATGTTCGCGAGAGCATTAAGTGCCGAACTGACCACAAAAAGAAAAGAATAAAAAAAAAAACCACGACGTTTTGCCGTAGCAGGGTCAAATATTCAACAAGCAAAAGAATGTCTTCTTTTTGTGTCCTCTTCGAATTTTCTTCAATTTGTTAATTTCTTGACACTGAAGTCTGACCTGCTATCGTGGGTTGTTTCCCGTTCTGTGTTGCGCCTCAGCGTGGCAATCTTTACTTCCGTAAAATTACCCACTTCTTTCATGATTTTCGGGGAGAAACTTTGGGAAACAAAAGGCGCCTTTGGGAAGGCGCGGGGAAAACCTTCATTGTACGAACTTTGTTGTAAAATATGAGTCACAATCGGCACAAAAGCGATCTTTTCACGAGCTCAATCGCAGTCACGGTAGCGTATTGCAGCTAGCAACAGCATTTCGTTCCTCGAAAGAATGTTCACGTTTGCTCGTGTCACGCCCACGCCACTTCATACCTAAAAACTCGGAAAATAGCGAAATGTCAAAAATGTATTTGAGATAATGAGTACAAGATACTCAGAAATGTAACTAAAACACAGTATCAAATACTCTCCATCAAAATTATTTGCAAGATACCGAGATACTTCAAAAGGAGTTTGAAATACAGTATCTTGAGTAGAGTATTTGAGATAGGCACAAGTCTGGGCAAGAGACAATATAACACGTACAGAAACATGACGAATGCTATGACGTTGCTCTTTTGACGGTGTTTGTTGATAACATTCTCTTGTGGCGTTGGCTGCGTCCGGACTTAAGGTGAAATGAAGTATAGTGCCTCTTTCCGGCGAAATGCAGGGGCGTCCGTACGTGAAAGCAGACGTGACCGCAGGGTGCGCGCCACCCTATTTCCGCCGTGCTATCGCTCTCACCCTATGATTGTAACCCCACGCACAACCACGTCCTCAACGAGAAGACGAGCTTTCGCTCCCTTCTGAACACCTCCCACTCAGCAACAGCTCCGAAACCACAGCCTCCGCCACTTCGGAGTTCTTGAAGGTTTTTCGGCGCATATACTAAAAGCAATTAACCAAAACTACGTTCTATGCAAGCATTTAGACGCAAAAGCACGACTCCGTGCTTTTTTATCACCAGAAACACGTCTTGTAACTGCATTCCACCAAACCACAGATGTCCTAAAGCGCCTCACCCACCACTACTTTACTATATTCAAAGTTCACGAAGCAAATATTCCAAAGCACATAAACTAAACGCAACTTTTATTTTTCATCAACCTAACAGCTCCCGCTGTCGACCGCAGCATACTTTGTGTGATCGTTTGCATTTTAAATTTTTTATTCCTTCGGTGTGGTATTTCCGTCAAATATAAATGAAAGATAAAAGAAGGTAAAATACACAAATCTACCTAAAATGGCACTTAGATGATGCATCTTCGGTGCAATACAGTTGAATGTGACTGTTCACAACATGCAGTTAATGGACTTTTACCGCGCTAATATTTAAAGGAGCTGTGAAACGAATTTAACGTTGAGAGAATAGGCGTTTTCTACTTTTGACATTGTTCACCTTGTCACAAAGGAGAGAAAACACACCTCCTTCTTTCGAAACGTTGCGATTTCGCCGCGTAATCGCGAAGCAAAAATTAGAATATTCCTCGACCTGCAGCCGCGAGCGGCGGCCATGAGAAACAGAAGGCATGACGTCAATGGGGAATCTTGTAGAAAGATAGCAAGTTGTGCGAACACCTGCTCGATAAAAGGTAACTTTTCTATAAATCTTGTCGTTCCAACATAAATATAAATGCGTCAAAAACCTGGTATCATCGACAAAACTTTTATTATACGGAGTTTCAGTGGCGCCATCTATCCTAGGTCCACAAAACCGTCAGCAGCGGAACAGCCGCCAGAAGCCCGAGGGGGAGGGGGGACAGGGCCGGACGGGTATGGCCGGACTTGGCCGGACCCGGATGAAAATTTCCTCCTTTCACCATATTGTTCGCGCTGCGCCCGCCAGCACGTGGTCACGCGTTCGCGAGCTGATGAGTTCTCGCTGCTTACTGATGGCTTTAAAGAGAGAGCTTCACCGGAACACCGCGCCTTCCCCATTGACGTCACAGCGCACGTGACTCGGAAGTTAGTGAAGGAGTTGAGAGGCGCCGAAAACCTCAATCTTTGTCCATTTGTAAAATAAAAACTAGGACGTGCAGGCAAAAGCGGTTTTTTGTTCTTTACTCAGAAAGGTCGAGACACACACTCCCAAATTATTTAAGCAAATCACTATAACTGTTGCACAGCTCCTTTAAGGGCCACGTTGAATTACCTATTCAGGTATTTAAGTCACCGTGTATTTGTGTAACGTTGAACTGTGCAGGTCGCCAAATCGTGAGAATTTATACACACCAACCATAGGTGCTTCCTGCCTTCCCCTTTCTCTCTTACTGCAGCTAACCAGATTATGGAATGAGAATTTGGTAACTAAATCCTTGACCAGCTATCTTATTTTTTTTTATACAAAACCTTTGGGCATGCGTTAAAAACAATTGTGCCTAAATTCGGCGACGGAGGCACCAGTCACTGAATTGTAAACGCTCCCCACAGTTTGAGTTATTCCCTCTCGTAAATTTAGGCTCCTTCGTCGGAAAACATTCGTAACAGACCCTGTGGTGCCTTTTTTTCACGTCTTTGCTAAAACATTTTTTTTTTTAAGTAAGGAAACCTTTGCGCCGGTAAAATTAAGCATCTAAAAATAGGGCAAGAGATTTCCGGGTCGACAGGTATACCATCAAAGACGAAAAATCGCTCGTTGACGGTGACCTTCGTGCACGCCTTGTCTTCTGCCTTAATTTTATGCACAGCAGCCGATGTCACCAACCGAAAATCCGTTCCAATTTTATAACCAGCATTTTTTCCCCCTCAGCTCTCGTTTTTTTTATTATTTTTTTTTATTTCGAACTTAATGATGGCACTTCAGAATAGAGGGTGTCGTCATTTACTTTTTCCACTTTTGTGCTTTATTTGTTTTCTATTTGTTTTCATTTTTTTACTTCTTTTGAAGGTATGGGGAAGGATCCCGAAGTAAAAAAAAAAGAAAAGAAAAACAAAGCAGAAATATTTCTGAGAGTTTTCTGGACAAATCCTGACAATGACTGACTTTATCAAAGATAAACTGAGAAGGTCAAAATCGGTCGGATCGCGTGGTTCTTGGGGCAACTTTGAGGCAACGCGCGCAGAAAACATATTCGCTACTTGTATACGCGAATCATTTCGATTTATTAGCCCTGTTATAGTGGCTTTACAA
Source organism: Ixodes persulcatus (assembly GCA_013358835.2). Taxonomy (NCBI): domain Eukaryota; kingdom Metazoa; phylum Arthropoda; class Arachnida; order Ixodida; family Ixodidae; genus Ixodes; species Ixodes persulcatus. The sequence continues at coordinate 8,521 of JABSTQ010009240.1, forward strand.
GAGCCTTCCTACACAGCGAGCGGCATGACACGTTTATTATACGGAGAGCATGCCAGTGTTCCAAAATGCGTCTTTGGCACATCGGAACACAAAGAGGGGCAAGCCAATCAAACGTCCACTTAATAAAATAAACGCGCACGGGACGTAAACTAGTGAGGCAGCCAAGCGCGCGCCGTCATTGGTTGAGGTTGAGGGGAAACAAAAGCACGCGGACGCATTTGGCGCGCGAACAAACGCAGGAGGGGCACAAGGTGCGTGTCAACTTGCTCGCCGTATAACCCTTTTACCATCATCGCCTTCTTCGCGCTGCCATCTTTTAACGCGACAGCGTTAAGGTGCTCGTGTTCGCAGAAAAGCCGGCGTCGGCGTCGGTAGCGTCGTGAAGGAAAATTCCGATTGGTCGATAGGGTCGTGACATCACAGACACATGACCTCGCGCGAGAATTTCGAACAGCCCACAACACTCACGTGAAACGTGACGTCAAGCGTAGAATGAAAGTGATTGAAAAACACGAAATGTGTAACGCGAATTAATGGTCGCCGCGTGTCCCGAGTGATTTCACTTTATAAAGTAATTTTTTTTTGCCTTAAAGAAAAGAAGTTTAGGCGGGATTCACCTAAAATAATACGCTCAATGTGTACCCCGTTTCATACAAGGTCCGACCGCAGCCGAACGCTCTGACCCGACGGAGCCAACAAGAAAGGGCCGCAGCGCATCGACACTGAGCTCGTGGCCAATCACGTCGTCGATCGCCAACCAATCGCGCAAAGTGAATTCGTCGTGATTGCGCGCTTTTTTGAGCGCGTGATTGGTTCAGCTAGTGGTAAGTAAACGGACGAAGACTACGAGCGTCGCTTGGTTAACTACACCAAATAATATATATTAAAAAAAAAACGGAGTATATAGGTATAGTGTACGCAAAGTTTGGTATCACGGAAGATGCAACGTGCGCAATCTAATTGGCTCATTTTTCACCACTCGGTGTGTCTAAGGATGCCCGAGGCAGTGGCAGCTCCCGATCAACCTAAATTTTAAAAAGAATAAAAAAATAAAAACGCCACAGTGTGGATGTTGCTATTGTTTACCGAGACGCCAAAGAAGCGAAACGAGATCACCGATAGCAAGGTTCATTTGAGCGAGCGATGCTGGAGCCCTGTCTGAAAATCCAGCGAAGCGCGTTTGTCACATCGGCGAAGAGTGAGACTTCTTCTAAAAGATGCCTAAAGGAACCGAAGAGAAAACAAACCCCCCGCGATTGCATTGAGCCCTCCACTGCGACAAACGGAGCAAAGATCGTAGCGATACGCGGTAGTTTTGTTTGCTTTTTTGTTTATATAGGGAATGTGAGCAATGCTTCAGTGTGTGTTTTTTTTTTTTTTTTTGGCTAGAGATGTCTTCTTGTCTTCCTCGGTGTTGCCTACTGTCTGCTGGGAAGAGTTCTTTAGTGTCATTCGGGTGTGTGTTGGTTTCTTTGTTGAAACATAAAACGGTCACCAAACTGTATAAGTGTACAAGCGCTGCTCTTGTACCAAAATGTGAGTTGCACAGTAATGCACAGTTGGCACGATGTGCGCTTTAATGTTGTCGATCACTTAGACGGATCGAGTCCAATGTGTAACTTCATCAACTCATCAGAGCGGACCTCACCGGATTCATGGCGATTTTTAATTTCGCTATCGTGACGTTAGGACAGACCGTGCCTAGGGAGGGGCACGATACGTTTCTAGAGGTAACTGAGTGGCAAACGACAGATGCTTCCGCTTTTTTTTTTCGCGTATCACGCCAAGATATTTGCTGAATCTTACTCGCTAGGGGAGAAAAGGAATTTCGAGTTAAAGCGTCCAGTTCTTTAGAAAGAAACGTAAGGGGAACCCGTCGAGCCCGCGAAACTGCGCGCGTACACACAGCTCCTCTCAGAGTCCATACACACACTTTTCCCCCGTGGATCTGGTCTCGTGGTTGCCTCCAAAGGTACTTCGCGAGCCTTCCGCTACGGGCCCTTTTTATGTGAAAGGAACTATTTCCGCCACAGGTTTTTTTTTTTTTTTTTCCAAGTGTGTCTGCTCAGTAAGATTAAAAAAAAAACTTCCTTAATATTAAAAAACAAATTAAAGCGTGACAAAACCAGCCCCAGTCGCATGGATAGAAAACCAACTCGACAGAATAGCGTCAGCAAACATGGTTACCGACGCTGACAACGCGAAGGGAAACAGGACTGCCTGTCCAAGAGATAAACGAAGATGGCGTGTCGTCTCTTTTACGCGTACAAAAGCAGCGCTATTGTTACCGCCCACGCCTTTGTTATACGAATGCATTCCATCTTGTGCGCAGTTTCTTTTTTTTTTTTTTTTACAACACAGCCTTTATTTGTTTTCTATATTTTCCGCTTGTATACGTTTCGAAAAATTTATATTATTCGTCGACGTTTCGTTCCTAACATTTTGTTTACCTTGCTCCGGTAATTTGCGGCGGCTTTTAAACTTCACGCGCTGTTGCCCGTGTGCTGTTCTCCGAATTTACGGGCCATTGTCGCGGCGCTCCCGAATCTCGACGATAGATCGGTCGCGTACGTCCGCTCGACGTAAACGGAAGTGCTCCGCTCACACTTTGTGTTTGGTACGCCATTGCGGCTGCACAACCTACCTGCACTGCGGTTAGAGGGGATGCAAACAATACGTCGCCGTTACATATTGACCTATTGGTTGATGCGGGTTTTTATGTTTGTTTTTGTTTTGTTTTTGCTTATAAATCATTGGATGCTTATTCTCATTGTGCTTACTAACAACTCGGAAGCCATCACAGTAATCCACCCAAATATGTATTTACAAATCGCAGTCTTTTATTTGCAAAAAATAAAAATAAATGTATATATATATATATATATATATATATATATATATATATATATATATATATATATATATATATAAACATTCTGCCGAATTTCAAACTACTCCGTTCACCATGCTACATATACCAGCCTTAGCAGGTGCTCTGATTGCAGGAGCGCACTTACAAAATAACTATTTCGAACAATATTATTTCAGGCGTAAACATTTCAAAACACGGCGCAAAAAAAAAAACAATCGCGACTGTTAGCGCTAAATCTCAATCCGAGACGTATTCTAAGAAATCTAAAGCGTCCACTTTCCCGCAAAAAAACTTGGAAGAACCAATCTCTGCAATCGGCAAAATGAGCTCGGCCAACGACAAGGCTAAAATTATGTCTTTTTAGAAAAAACAAAATTAAAATAATAATAATAATATATGACAAATTGTCAGGCAATTGGCATACGTGAAACGTTCTAGCATTAGAAACGTTTATATTATCGTTTAGCAGCACGTCTAGCCTGTTTAGCCAGACTCCCACGTTCACGGCGCTTTTCGTCGGATAATTTAACGGGTTCGCATATGTGCTATCACCATCAATGAGAGTGCAAACGGCGCTCCGCGTGGCCCACGGTAGTATCAGTGCCCTTTGTCGATTGCTCTTTGAAGTATAAGTGCACGTTGCGGTGGAGACATATCGCCTCTAGCGATCGGCGCACCACTCAGCACTTCCGGGTCGTCTGTTAGCGAAAAAAACTATGCGAAACCGCGAAACTGTTTACCAAGGACGAAGAGCATTTTTCGCTTTACGGTCGATAATGGCCGTCCTGTCATATCTGCAAATGCCCTCTGCGAATATTCTCGCAGGCACAGATTTACTATGCGTCGCCTTTCGTTCATCGGCACTCTCGACATTTTTGACGTGTCTCGCCCAATTACTGAAAGACAAATGCGTTCGAGCTGCAAAGTACAGGGTGTCACGAAAGAAAATGTATACGGTCTTTTTTACCGCAAAAATAAACTAGGCATCGCCGAACGCTCATTCTCCGCCAAAGGTAGAGCTAGAGGTCACAACCAGATGCCAAAGTTTCAGCCCGATCCGATAACTTAATATAAAGTTATAAGTGATTTTCTGAAAATTTCAATGGGAAAATGGAGCCCATTTTTGCCCGTTTTCGGTTTCTGGTGCCATAGAGCCCCATGTGTTCGAAAACTCCGTAGGCCGCCATTTTCCCATTGAAATTTTCAGAAAATCAGTTATAACTTTTGATTAAGTTATCGAATCGGGCTGAAACTTTGGCATCTGGTTGTGACCTTTAGCTCTACCTTTGGGCGGAAAATGAGCGTTCGGCGATGTCTAGTTTATTCTTGCGGTAAAAAAGACCGTGTAAATTTTCTTTTGTGACACCCTGTAGTGGACTGGTTATTGCATGATAACCCGAAGCGACACTGAACTTTATGTTGCGTCATGTTGCTTTTGCAGTGCCAAGGAGCTGAGGGTATCATATTGAGGAATGGATATTTGGCCGAGTTGGAGGGAATTCATCATGGAAAACAGCGTGAAAAAAACGACGAGGACGTCCCGTGTGTTTCTTTTACGTCCTCGTCGTTTCTCGCTAGCAGACGACGCGGAAGTGCAGAGTGGTGCAGCGATCGCTAGAAACGATATGTCTCGATCGCAAAGTGCACTTATACTTCAAAGCTATTATCGTTAACCAATCAGCGTCGAGCAACTCGCTCCTCCGCCTCTCCCAGCCGTCAACCAATCGGTGTCGAGCCTCGCGGCCACGTTTTTATGCAGGCTTCACTTTTGGGCTTCACGAAATACCATCACCTAGCTAAAGAACGTTTCACGTTAAAAACAGCTTGTGCTATGGCACTGAGCCTGTCGTTTTACTCTGCACAGCGCATGCCACAGCGCGCTCTTCTTTTTTTAGTTTTAAGGGTCATTTTATTTTAAACCGTGCAAGAAAAAATGATGAGAGCTGAAAAGTTCTGGAAAAAATATACGTGGGTGGAAAATGTATGACGAGAACACAACTGCAGATTAGAACTACGGATATATTTTTGTTCTTGAGTTTTTGGCTTTGAAGGGCCAGAAGGTAGGTCTCGCGCTTTTTACATTTTTGACTAGTGACAAATATTTGAGTCTCGCAACGTTTAGATTAGCTTTGTTCACAACAATAATAACCTTTTTACTTCTCTAATACTTTGTCTAGAAAGGTTAAAGTTCACTAAAAGTGAATTTTTTATTTTATGTTATAAATCAAATATTCTTGAGTCTTGCACTTGTGACAATAAAGGGCCAAGTTTGCCTCGAGCTCGCTTTCGATGTACAATTATTTAAGGCGTAAGAAAGGCATAAAAAAAAGCTTGCATCTAAGCCCATTTAAAAATTATAATATTGCTAATTTAAGCATAGTTTGTGTGAAAGAAACAACACTGCACTGCAAGCATGAAAACAAAAGCTAAAAGTACGAAATTCTTTGTCATTTCAAGAAAGTTATTTTTTTATTTTTTTTTCCAATTTTATTTATATAAAAAAGCTTTCTATATTCTCTTATAAATGCAATAAAGTTTCTTTGGCATATATTATTTCGTCATATTAAGTAGTGCGTTTGAAAAATATACATTTTTGCAGATCCATTCTACGACGCATATTTGTCATTTCGCTTTTCACTTAAATATTAGTTTTTTTTTTTTGTAACATTATCATAGTCGTTACTGATTCTCGAGTCCACACAGAGTTCGGCAAAACATATACATGTATTAGCGACACTAGCTCGTTGCTCGCCCTCTCCCGGTGAAAATCGAAATTGCTCTGGAGAGGATCCCTTCTATTTCCCCCATCCCCACCACTCCCTGGAAGATGCTATGGCGGATCAAAGTGGAACTCTCGATCGTGGCTCAGAAATAGCCGTTCCTACGTGAAAAAGACACTGTTCGGTGCCACCTTCTAGAGCGGCAGCCTCTCCCTTTCGTTTTGCTACGCTGGAAGGTTTAATGCTGTCCACATATCTGGTATCTCATCTCAGTTTGTTCGACACAGTCTACCAAAACCAAGAGAGGGAACAACCACTCTTTGCCTGGCATCAATATTAAACGTGGGCGACCAAGAATTTAGTCTTGAAGACATTAAGAGACTTAGCCTCTGCGCTAACACAACTAAAGAATGCGTTTTGCTGGCCCATAAGGTGTGTTTAAAAAGAGATGGTTTAACCCTGGAATTGTTGCCAATGAAGGAAGACAAGTAAAATGAAGTAGCTAAGTGGGAATCTAGCGAACTGCTAAAGAAATAAATGGTAAGTAACGCTATTTACAATGAGCTCAGAAAGGGCACAACAAAGTACTTCCCCCATTAATTCATCCGACATGCTCAGCCGCTTGATATAAGCTCAGAAAAGTCGCATCTCAAAGCTCGTACCATCGTATTGAATTTTGACTTCGCGAAAAACTGGAGCGTCGTTCTTCAGCGAGCGTTTCAATGATTTTATTGGAAGAACCAAATCGTGTCTATCTTCACCTGTGTCGCTACGACGGAGAGCAAACTTTACAGTTTCGGAGTGGTCACCGACGAGATCGTGCACATTACAGCACACGCACTGTTCGCTCTGCGCACAATTGCAGAGTGGGTGGAAGAAAACATTTTTACATTTACAAAAATTGTCCACATTTCCGACGGAGAGGCTAGTCCTTTCAAAAATAGGTTTCAACTGTACGAGATGGCGAAGAGACAAGAGGAGACCAAATTGACTTGAATCTAATAGCGTGGGGGGAGTCCTCAAGCACCAAGCCTCTTTGTACAACCTCAGGCCGTCAGAACTGGAAACTACTGGAAGTGCTGATGATTTTTCTCGTGTAGTGGACCCCAAATTGCCTGGAATTGTACTCCTCAAAAGTGAAGCAGCATGCCTCGCCCAATACCGTGATAGAGTGAAAAAAGAATTTTTTTTTTGTCTTTTTAAAAACATTCAATTTTGCCTCTTGTGGATGAAGGCTCAAAATAAAGACGGGTCTTTCAAGGCTCTGAAAACAAAATAAAAAAGCGAATCCTCAAGACCAATGTTAACCTCACTTAAAATCACTTTTTTTTTTAAGATCATAAACATTACTGTGAGCTTATAATACCAAACATGCTATGAATTGTTATGGATTTTCCCCGTTTATCTGCAGTCTTTGCTATTGACTCAAATAAAACAAAACTCAAAAAGTTTTAAATGAGCCCTGCCAGTATACGTGAAAATGCGGCCGCATGAAAGACGCAAAATTTCGCACTCGGCCAGCTAGGTCTCTGAAAATAATTTATCTCGCCTCTTTATTGCCTGACATAGAGGTTTGTGAAACTTAGTTTTTATGCTTCTTGAATAAAGAAAGACATTTCAATACGCTTATTTAACACAAATTTGTGAATCTTAAAATTTTATACGTGAACTGGACATGTGCATAATTTTTTTTTTAATATAGCTCACCAGTCATGCCTCATTTTTACTAAATGGTACATGAGGTATATCATAAATGCTATGGGCACGTTTCAGCATATAATGTAATAATTACGGGAAACATTTGGCAACGGCCCATGCCTTTCCATCTTTGAATAGAGGTAAAAATATGTCCTTTTGAAACGCACTACTTAATACGACGAAACGATATATGTTCAAGAAATTTAATTGCATATATAAGAATGCATAAAAATCTTCTCATATAAAAATGGAAAAAAATACATATCTTTTAATTGATGTTGAATATTATATTTTTAGCATATCATCTCAAGGTTAGAGTGTTTTCTTTAATATAAAATATGCCTTAATTAACAATACAATACTTTTGTTTTTAAATTGGCGTAGATACAAGCTTTCATTTGATATGTCTCTCATGCCTTAAATAACTGTTCATAGAAAGCTAGCTCGATTCAAAACATGGCCTAGTATTGACAAAGATGCCAGATTCAAGAATTTCTGTTTTATAAAATAAAATGAAAAACACACTTCTAGAAAACTTTAATCCTTCTATACTAAATTTCAAAGCAGTAAAAAAGGTAATAAGTAGAGACCGGATTTTAGGCAAATGCCTATTTTTTTCCTCGCGTTCCTATCGCCCCATTTCGATATATGAGCACGAATTGGAGGTCAAGGATGGCTTTTATGGTGGTTTTATAGTGCCTATAAATGCCTATTTTGGGTGTTGGTGCCTAAACTTCGATAAATGCCTATAAATGCGTTTTTTCTCAAATTGGCGCCTAAATCAGCACTAGGTAGCGTCAAGTTTCGCTTTCGAGTACAATTTGATACCTTTATGCATTCTACCTGGAAATATTTACTGTTCTGAATTCTATGGGTTTGAACCTGGTCCTCTTTTGTGAAGTGAAGAGACTGAAAACATGATTAGATTGATTGATTGATTGAAAAACATTACTAGATTGATTGATTAACTGAAAAACAGGATTAGATTAAGGACCCCGAAAGCGAAAGTCGAGAAACCCTCTCGGAATATCGACGACACTCCGTGATACAATACACAGTCTAGTACGCTTTACTGAAGAAAAAAAAAAGTGAGCAATTACAATTACGATTCCTTTAGTTTAAAAAATATTCAATTATATTTCTCGATTACTGGAAAAGAAAAATATAATTGGCCGTTACTTGAAACTGAAACCGTTACTTTCTCCATTACTTCGAATTTTCAGAATGACAAAGTTTATCTGGCGGTCCGAAAACGGGTATTTTGTGCTGGCCAATCTTGGACTGAAATTACCGAAATATAAACTACTCATCTTCTTAATCCAACAATTTTAGTAAGCCATTTTTTTTTTTGTTCAAGACTTTGTTCGAGGAAACTTAGGGAAACAAAGGGCACCATTAAAACAATAGAGAGGGAAAAAATATAAACGGTTACAAGACATTTTAGTACTTCCGAAAGTAAGCAGCTTACTCGTACGATTATACTTCATAATTAATGTTTTCAAACCATTACGAAATTACTCCAAAAAGTTTTCGATTACAAATAATTTGTTTACTTGAAAGGGCTAACGTACGAGTCTTAGTCAATAATGTAACATCAATCAAAAATATTATCAGTATAGCTCTCATCTATATAACAATACAAAAAAAAAAAAAAACGAATTGTTCCGACGCAGTCCCCAACGGCACCTGTCGCATGTATACCCCGTTTCGCCTGACGATGAACCGCAGAGCGTGCTACGACTCGAAACCCAGCCAATCCTGCTTCACGAACATATATCACTTGACTACGCTGCACCCCTCCCAAAGGTCTACGGGACACTTCCGCAAGCGCTCGAGTGACTCTGAATATCGGATTACTTCCAGCATGCGCTGCGGCCCATCGTTAGGTAAAACTAAGTATTGTAGCACGGACACTTATCATAAGAAAGGCAAACTATTGTTAGGTCCAATCTTCTTTACGCGAAACGTTCGACAGGTTGACGCAGGGTGGAGGACTTGTCAACACAGTATAAGCTCAAAGACGACAGAAAGAGAATTGTGGCTGACCCTTCGGAGGGTCCGAGCGTTTTTCCGGCGGGAGTCGGATTTCCCCGAGGAGATTCACCGAGTAGGAGAGCGAAGTTACGTCCACCGAGTAACTTCGGAGACGGCCGCAATCCAAGCACATTATTCCAATTTGTTTTGTATCTTATAAATATATAGTTGTGTGTCCGGAAGCACAAACCTAACCTCTCGAGAGTAGATCAAAGAACATGCTGCTGATCCTCCAGTACGATGAAATTCGATACACGCCTTACGGGTCACTTTTTCTTTTTCTTTTTTTTTGCAAGGATGGGATTGAATTGTGCCGAACTACTGGAGGCGCGGTCGAATCAAGCCTGCATTGTTGATTCGATCACTTAAGCCGGGCTCACACTGCTCATACATTATAGAAAAGGTAGTCTGCAAAAACGAGTCACCGCAATATCCGTGGTTTGAATGCCGCGTGCCAAGTTTTCTTCTTCGACTCATTGCCGTGCGGCATTTAAAACACGAATCTCGCGGCGACTCGCACTCGAATCTCTATGCAGACTCTCTTTTGTATGATGTATAAGCAGTGAGACCCCAGCTTTAGTGATAGCGACATGACCGTTTCTTTCCACTGCATTATTAATTCCTGTGTGGATTACTGTTAAGCCGTTCTAGGAGCTTTACATTGTGTTATTCTCTTTTAATTTTTTTTTTTAATATGTGTTTCGCATTTTATATTGATCGCCTTTGAATGGAATTGAAATCTCACGCAAGCTCTCAGTTCACTGTTTGTTACCGCTTACTTCTTGGTCCTGCGGGGGCTTGAGCCGGCGGTAGTTTAGCACGGTCCGGCGTCGCCGGAGCGTGTCATCATGCATGGTCAGGTGTCTTGCGGCGTACACGGCCGTCTGCGTGCAGCGCCGACATCCACAGAGCCTAGCCACATTTCCCTGTGTCCGAGCCAGCCAGGTTCTTTAAGTTAACGTAACCAAGCGCTCCCTTAGTTACTTGACTCTTCCCTTGGGGGACACTTGGGAATGATGTAAGGACTGTCGCCGGAACTAGGCCACGTGACGTCAGGCAGCGCGTGTCTCTTTGGCTTCGAGGGAACAATAATTACGGAGGGTGGCGGACCTTTCAGAACTGACATTTATTGCGTCAGCGGCATCATTAATTCTTATACCGGGGCGAAATAAAACGCCATAAAACGCCACGTCTCGTGATTAAATACGTGTTCGCCGCTTAATACACCGTTGCTTGCGTCACAATGTTAACGCCTTTGCAGAAAACGCGACATGTACAGTTGGCCCGAATTCTCTTTGTGTTTAGCCCACGGGTTTTTAATATTCGTCGATGTCAACAGCGCGACAGAGTTATGATGAACATGTCTTCGGCATTTTTTTTTTAATTTTACTCCAACACGTTTCAAGCTCTGAAGCTTTTTTTTTGCGCCCACAATAAACATTTGCACAGCAGTAGTAGTTAACTTTTTTTTAATTTATGGAAACAAGAAAAGCCCAGTCGCGATCGCTTGTTCGTGCTAAACGTGTCCTAGTCTGTACACTCAAGAAAAACGCACGTTTCCTGTCCTTTCATTTTATTTATTTATTTTTTTCTTTTTTTTTTTTTTGGGGGGGGGGTGAGTTGGAAGTGGGGTGGTCATACATTTCTTCGCGCTAAAAAAAACAACTCATCAACTTCAGAAAGAGAAAACACCACACAGAAGTGATAAGTGTCTTCAAGAATGTAGGAAACATAGTGTTGATCCCAAAATATTTAAAACGACAGGGGAAGAGAACAATCGACATGCTGGTCTGTTTCACCGCCCAATCTGTAGCGCTTGGCAGCCCTGTAAATTAAAAAAAAAGAAAAATAAACTCGTGTTTCTAAGCGTCATTTTTTACTAAGACGCGATCAATCAGAGGAGATACAATTGATTAACAAAAATAAAAAAAAAAAACACAAAATCATATCATTGAGTCACGACTTTGTTAACCATGTTGAATAAACCTGAGACTGGGGCAGAAATGAATATACGATATAAGTCGAAGGAACAGAAAAGGACAAGACGACGTCTCAAGAGTCGTCGTCCTGTCTTTTCTGTTCCTTCGACTTACATGTTCATTTCTGTCCCGGTCTCAGCTTTATTCAACATGGAGAACATTCACCAGCTCGTCTGCACTCTTACTATATTATCTAAGACTTTTGTTCTATTGGCAACACCTATTTTCAAATGTCAGCTGTGTGCAGTTAATCCCCTTTACTCTATTTCACATTTCCGCTTCAGTCCGAGACAGTCTTGGCTGCACCAGTTTCTGTTGCACATTTGGAAAGGAAATAGCTCTTGACATCTATTCTTCACGTATTCTCTACTGGGTGGTGGCGCTTCTTTTGAAATGGCAAATAGGCTACCAGAACAAATTAAAAAAAAAACAATATACCTAGAAGTTTACCTGTCAAAACCTTTTCTCTGCCCTCTTTCAACGCAATACGTAAGGCGACATTTGAGATGTGTTCGCCATTCATTAAGTCACCTGAGAATTACGTGCCGTCAAACCGTTTATTGCTATACAGTTACAGGATATTTACTCTTTTTATGTTGTTAATTCAGATCAAACAAAGTAGAGGGATTCAGTGGTATTCTGGTCCTGTAATTTTCGGAACTTCGGTTTTCACGACGAGATGTTTCGGTGGTGCACCTTTATGATTGGCATCCCTGACGTCACGACCAACGACATTAGTAGTGAGCGACAAGTTCGATTGTGAGTGAAAAGCGCGGTGGAAGGGTAGTCACCCGGTTCCCAGATGAACACCGCCAGAGTTGAGAGTCTGACATGGCTCTTATTTCTGTCGATGAGAACAGAAATATTCCTAGTCAAGCATTTGGACGATCATGAAAAGTTCTCACAACAACGCTTTTGGTAACGAACGTTTGTAATATTAAATAGGTGCTTATCATTTCCTTTCGGCCTCAGTAACGAGGGTTCTGTATCTGGCATGTGGGGCGAAAAATTGATAAAACATTTCATGACAAAAATGATCCCTGGAGAAGGGGAATAAGGGGGACAAAGGACAAACACAAATCTCCAAACACAGCTAGGTGACTGATGCGCGACCGAAAAAATCCGCCTGGTGGCAGCTGATAAAACCCGTATGCTTTACTGACGTCTAACTCCTAATTAGCTCAGTTTGTAGAGCGCTCCACTGGAAATGTAGAGGTCCATGGTTCGATTCCAGGACCAGGCGGATTGTGTCGGTCGCGCACCTGTCACCTAGCTATGTTTAGAGATTTGTGCTTCTCCCTTGTCCTCCTTATTCCCCTTCTCCACGGATTATTTTCGCCATTCTTGTCCAGCTCGCTTGCATCTGTGAATTTAATTGCATTATAAAAAATAAAACAGTTCAACATTGAATATGCTATAAAATATAGGTGAGGCAAACCTAGAATGTGTGACAAAATCACGCATTTCAAAATCACGCATATCAAAATAATGATTTAACGCATACCAGAAGTGACGACATTCAAGATGGCTGCGCCTTTGTGGGAAATGTCAAGTGACGCTATATATTTACGTGATAACTCGAAAATTACAATTTCTGTGCTGCAACAGAAATACTACGAACTGTGCATAGTCCACTAACAGATTTTCCTTGCTGGAGTTTATTACAGCTCAGCGATCAGTAATAAACTAGCAAAATAACCAAAAGCTAAAAGTTTGGGTGAATTCAGCACAAGCAGAATACACAAAACACGGACGTAATTATAAAAGAAAAAAAAATGTATCTCCATAAACATATTCGGCTATTCGAACATAGCGACGCCAGCGCAAGTGCTCACATTTACATTGCCCCTCGATCCAAAACACGCCACGAAACCAAAGCGCAAGCACAGAATTACCGCGTGACCTCCCCATTGCATCTTTCCTTCAAAACCTCAACAATACCCTCGAAGCCGCAAGTATCCCCTTTCAGAAAAACAAACCCCGGCACAAAGGACCGATTTCCACGCAAAAAGCCACTTCATAACAAGTTCGAACGCCCCCAAAACGAGCGTGTGACAACACTCGTCGCTTCAGTCAGCAAACGAAACGAAAAGCGCTGAGAACCAAAGCCGCAGGAAGCTGCCAGCGACACGGTGAGACGGCAAAGTGCTGGTGAAAAGCCAGCGAAACGTCAAATGTCGAGCGCCGCGCGCGGGCGCCAGCGTCGCCGAAGTAGATGCCGCCTACGCTAGTAGCCGGAAGATCAGAAAGCCACTGCGCGTCCGCGTGAGCGGGTAGCGCTCAGCCATTTACCGCGGCGGTGTTCTCTCTATTTGTGCGGATGACTCGGTTGTGAGTGACGACTTCCCACCGTCGGTGTTCGGTGAAAACAACAAATAGCGTTTGTTACACAAATCGGATCTTCCTTGTAGCCCCACGAACACCTTGCGGCGTCTTCGTTCTTTTCCCTGTTTGTGTCTGAGCTTATCAACATTCTCAACATTCCGTTCGTGACAAGAAAAAGTGCTGCTCGTTCCATCCGAACGTAAGTGAGAGGCTCCGTGTTCCATTCGTAGCTCTAGCCTCAGATTGGGCTATGTTTTAGCGTAAATTATGCTGAATCATTTCATTCTTAATATACAAACGTAAAACTTTGTTTAAGAGTTCCAAATGTGTTAAACCTCGCGCGGTACAGCCCTCTTTAGATATTACGCATATTTCGTCAATTACATGCGCACACGGATTCGAACGTTCCCACAAATACGTAAACTACTTGGGCAAAATGTATATTACGTCCTCAACACTAACCCCGTCGGGCCCTTTGATATATGTGCATAACGCGCTCTAAGAAATATCACTCAACTTGATATAAGCCCTAGAAATCTGATTTTAAATAAAAATAAAAGACCAACGAAGTTCATAAGCTTCGTCGGTCTTTCTGCTTTTTTTTTTCTTCCGCCAGCAGTTTTTTCTTTGTATGTATAGACCATTCCATTTAGCGCTCTCTGGGTGGCACCATTTTGTTCGACCGCAGCGCCCTCTCCATACACTTGGGAAATTTAGCGGGTTCGGCGGGGTAAAACGAGAGAGAGGGCACGCGCCCGACTCCGCTAGCAGACGAGAAACCGGGAGGTTGCCGTGCTCCATCTTTGAGCTGTATCGGCGGGCTGTACGGAACATCGAACTCTCGCTCGTGGCTGCCGTTGTGAAGTGGTTCGCGTTCTTAGAATAGTTATGTCTACTCCAAAATCATCCTATAGCTCTCTGTTGTTCTATTTCTGTAAATGATCCACTAGCATATCTTTTTTCCGTTACTTAAATAGCAGTTGAGTCAGCCGGCAGTACTACCCTCAACTACTGCGTGTATTGCGGCAGGAGAGCACGTTTTTATTTATTATTTCAGACTTTCACTCATGGTCGCTAAAGGCCTACACCAGTACGAACTTTGTATAGTAAAAAAAGGTACAGCAACCGGATTTACTTTTCACCAGAGAGACCGGCCAATCTGACCCAGTTTTTCCATTTTTTTTTTTTATTTGCACGCAGGTAACAGCGCAATTGGGCCCTGTGAGTCTTTTTTATCTAGCATAGTATTATACGATAACTGGCATACCAAAATCTGCGCATCTGCGCTTAAAAGTTCCAAAATGATGCGATTTTAAACACAGTTTGCACGCCAGCCGGACGCTAGCTAGCTACAGCCACTCGGCAGAGCAGACGACATGCGGGGTGAGAGGGGGAGTGCATTTTTTTTCTCTTTTACCCTCTCTGCTATGACCCTAATGGAACGGTCTATACGCATGGCTGCCAATTCTATTATTATTTTTTGTCGCTCAAAACATAAAAAGAAAACACGCAGGGTGTCGCGATCCCCGAGTATTTTATTAGTGCGCCACAGCTAATCAAATTGAGGTATTATACCCATGAAAAACGGCGGCGAACCAATCAGGAAGATAGAAACGTAAACCTGCCTTTCTGATTTCTACTGTCGCTGTTTATAAGCGGGCAAACGTTTCTCAAAGCAGCGGCAAGAAGGGTCACCCTCTGTCAACGAACCTTTTTAATTTCCAATAAAGCCACGGTGGCTAATCACCGAGTGTTGTAGAAAACGGCGTTCCAAGGAACGACGTTCATGGATCGCTTTCCTCTTGGGAAGAACGCAGAAACGCTGCCGTTCCATCTTGCATCTGTGGAACTGGAACCGGAACGCATTACGTGTATCTAGGAAACGGCGGGAGGATTAGCCTTTTTTATTTGCCTATTTTTTTGCAAATTTACGGGATTTTAGGAGTCATTCTGGATTTCTATCATCGACTATTTCGACCTCCGATTTCAATGAATAGAAAACTGTGTCCGAGAGATGATCGAAAAGCAGAAAACTGGAACAAATTAGAGATCGTGGCGACGCGAAACGTATGTTCGATGATAATTGTTTGTTTTTTTCTCTCGCTAGTTTTTTTTTTTTTTTTTTGTCTGCTGAGTATCTGGCAGAATATCTAACTAAAACACGCAATACGGTGTATAGACTATGCACCGACACGTTCGAAACCTTGAAAATGTTATGAGAACGCGTTTCTTTCGAACCAGTGGAACTCGTAACGGGAACTCGTTCCACTAATGATATAAAGAACAAGAAACGAGCTTTCGTTTCTGTTTAGAAGAACGTTCTTGAATTAAGCCTATTCCGAATACATATCTCTTCCCGTTTTGCTCACTCGGGGTTGCCTAAAAGAAAGGCAACAACAACAAATAAACGCAATAAATAATAAGGATATGTAATGAACCGACGCGGCGGGTGGGAAAAAAAAGAAATGAAGTAGGTTTTTGTTTTAAGGCCGTCATATTTTCCGGTATACGGTCAACGCCAATGGAAAACTATCGGCTTCGAATTGGAGTAACGCGTGACTCGATTGCCTTTTTTGTTTTTTCAATGCATATGTTTTGGCAAGTTACGTGGCTACTTGGAATAATACGTCGCGATAATGTGGAGGTAACCCATCCCCACGCTTCTACGTGGCTTAAAAGAAGTTTAATTAAACATGAGGAAGAAAACGAGAAGGGACGGACAAACACAAACTTCCAACTGGCAACAACATTTATTGACCCGAAGTCTGCATATATAGGTGAAGGAGGAGGAGGGTGAAGAGCCCCACACTGGAAAGGGGAAAGCGGTGGGAGAGGGTGTGGAGGCAAGGGAGAAGGACGATCCCGTGATGTGACATCTAATCGCTTGGAGCCGCGGAAACGAGGGACGTCAGCTCAGGCCCCGGGAAGTTTATCTCCCTCCTGGATAAGCCTATGGAAGGGGACCCGAAGTTGTTTTGACTGTGGTGCATGGCGAAGGCCTCCATGATCTCCCGTCCGTATCTTGAGGCGTGACCTCCAATCCTGGTGGTCGAAGGAAGGTCGGCCGAACAGGGTTCGCTGCACTCGGAGGTGTGTCTGGCAATCGGGTGGTAGCTAATCTCTGACGTGTCGGAGGCTGCTTTCTTGATCTCGTTTGCATGTTCCCTCACCCGATCGTTTAGGCATCGGCCCGTCTGTCCAATGTATTTAGCACCGCAGGACATGGGAATCGAATACACGCACTCTTTGCAGCAGGTTACATAATTGGTCTGGTGCTTTTTCTGGCAAGCGGGCGCTGGACCGGGGTTGTTGACTTTCCTACAAATAGAAGCTAATTTGAACTTGCACGAAAATACTACGTTGGTGTTGAAGCCGAGCGCAATAGATTTCAGGCGATGTGAGGTGTTGTGTATGTAGGGGATGCATGCGAAGCGTGATCTAGGAGGGAGGGGTTTGGACTTGTGCCCCGCGACAAGTCTTTTGATAGTATGCTCGATCAAGTCCTTTGGGTAACCTGCCTTGAGAAGGCGGCCCATCTGATTGGACAGACTAGTCTCGGAAAGGTGATGACACGACTTGGATTTGGCAGCAGCAATAAGGTTTCGGACAATACCAGTTTTTACGTTTTTTGAGTGCGAGCTGCTGAACGGCAGAACAGGCTTCGCAGACCTCTGCTGATTGGACCAACAGATCCCTACACCGGTGGGGACCAATCTCAGATCAAGGAACTGTAATCCCTCAGATGAGGGTGTCTCTTTTGTGAACGTGAGCCCGAAGGAGTTCTTCTGGAAAACGCTTTCAATCGCTGCGGTATCCGAATTAGTGGAATGAAGGATGAGATAATCATCTACGTAGCGATAAACCCTGGCTTCGGGAAATTCCTGCTCTAGGTTTGATTGAACCTTGGTGTCAACGTGAAACATGAAGATTTCGCTGAGGATGGGCGCCAAGCACGACCCTATGCACACACCGGATTTCTGAAGAAACACTTTGCCCTCATGTTCGACTAGGGTGGACTGAAGATAAAGGCGAATCAACTCAAGAAAAGCTGAGAGTGAGATGCCACAGGAATTTTGAAAATCTATAACGCCTCTTAAGTGCACAGCTTCAGACACGAACCCCAGAAGGGTTTTCACATTGAGACTATAATACAAATCTACTACATCAAGAGAGAACACTCCAACAGTTCCCGTACCGGCATGCAAATTATCTAAGGTTGGGATAAGGTCCCCGGAATTCTTTAGTCGGAAAGGTTGAGGAAGGTCCAAGGTTTCGAGATGTTTTTGTAAGAACATCGCCAAGGGCTTCTGCCAGCACCCTGTTTCCGAAATAATGCTACGGAAAGGCACTCCAGGCTTATGTGTCTTGGCAGAAAAGAAAATGGATAGGTACTGCTTAGCAGGAGCAAGAATGGCACTTTTTAGAGAAGGGAGGTTGGAGGATTCGCAGAGCGCCTTCACCTTAGACCTGAGGGAACCGGACGGCCTCGACTTGAGAGGAAGAAAGTTCTTTTTCAGCGCCTCGTCGGTCTTCTCCTGCATTTGTTTTTTGTTGAGGATGACGAACCAGCCCGTCTTGTCCGCTTGAAGAAAGCCTTCTAGCCCACGGGCCGAAGTTTGCTCCTGCGGTCGCCAACACCAGAGTCGACCAGCTGGCCGCGGTGTACGAGATCGCCGCCAGGATACCGGAGGACACCCGTCAAGACTTCGTAGCGGCAGGGTCAAGAGCTGTGTGCTTCCATGGTGGGACAAGGAAAACCAAGAATGCTGCCACCCCAGCTATCAAGGAACTATAGTCCGCTGAGCTGAGAGTTCTTCAAGCGGACAAGACGGGCAGGTTCGTCATCCTCTACAAAAAACAAATGCAGGAGAAGACCGACGAGGCGCTGAAAAAGAACTTTCTTCCTCTCAAGTCGAGGCCGTCCGGTTCCCTCAGGACTAAGGTGAAGGCGCTCTGCGAATCCTCCAACCTCCCTTCTCTAAAAAGTGCCATTCTTGCTCCTGCTAAGCAGTACCTATCCATTTTCTTTTCTGCCAAGACACATAAGCCTGGAGTGCCTTTCCGTAGCATTATTTCGGAAACAGGGTGCTGGCAGAAGCCCTTGGCGATGTTCTTACAAAAACATCTCGAAACCTTGGACCTTCCTCAACCTTTCCGACTAAAGAATTCCGGGGACCTTATCCCAACCTTAGATAATTTGCATGCCGGTACGGGAACTGTTGGAGTGTTCTCTCTTGATGTAGTAGATTTGTATTATTGTCTCAATGTGAAAACCCTTCTGGGGTTCGTGTCTGAAGCTGTGCACTTAAGAGGCGTTATAGATTTTCAAAATTCCTGTGGCATCTCACTCTCAGCTTTTCTTGAGTTGATTCGCCTGTATCTTCAGTCCACCCTAGTCGAACATGAGGGCAAAGTGTTTCTTCAGAAATCCGGTGTGTGCATAGGGTCGTGCTTGGCGCCCATCCTCAGCGAAATCTTCATGTTTCACGTTGACACCAAGGTTCAATCAAACCTAGAGCAGGAATTTCCCGAAGCCAGGGTTTATCGCTACGTAGATGATTATCTCATCCTTCATTCCACTAATTCGGATACCGCAGCGATTGAAAGCGTTTTCCAGAAGAACTCCTTCGGGCTCACGTTCACAAAAGAGACACCCTCATCTGAGGGATTACAGTTCCTTGATCTGAGATTGGTCCCCACCGGTGTAGGGATCTGTTGGTCCAATCAGCAGAGGTCTGCGAAGCCTGTTCTGCCGTTCAGCAGCTCGCACTCAAAAAACGTAAAAACTGGTATTGTCCGAAACCTTATTGCTGCTGCCAAATCCAAGTCGTGTCATCACCTTTCCGAGACTAGTCTGTCCAATCAGATGGGCCGCCTTCTCAAGGCAGGTTACCCAAAGGACTTGATCGAGCATACTATCAAAAGACTTGTCGCGGGGCACAAGTCCAAACCCCTCCCTCCTAGATCACGCTTCGCATGCATCCCCTACATACACAACACCTCACATCGCCTGAAATCTATTGCGCTCGGCTTCAACACCAACGTAGTATTTTCGTGCAAGTTCAAATTAGCTTCTATTTGTAGGAAAGTCAACAACCCCGGTCCAGCGCCCGCTTGCCAGAAAAAGCACCAGACCAATTATGTAACCTGCTGCAAAGAGTGCGTGTATTCGATTCCCATGTCCTGCGGTGCTAAATACATTGGACAGACGGGCCGATGCCTAAACGATCGGGTGAGGGAACATGCAAACGAGATCAAGAAAGCAGCCTCCGACACGTCAGAGATTAGCTACCACCCGATTGCCAGACACACCTCCGAGTGCAGCGAACCCTGTTCGGCCGACCTTCCTTCGACCACCAGGATTGGAGGTCACGCCTCAAGATACGGACGGGAGATCATGGAGGCCTTCGCCATGCACCACAGTCAAAACAACTTCGGGTCCCCTTCCATAGGCTTATCCAGGAGGGAGATAAACTTCCTGGGGCCTGAGCTGACGTCCCTCGTTTCCGCGGCTCCAAGCGATTAGATGTCACATCACGGGATCGTCCTTCTCCCTTGCCTCCACACCCTCTCCCACCGCTTTCCCCTTTCCAGTGTGGGGCTCTTCACCCTCCTCCTCCTTCACCTATATATGCAGACTTCGGGTCAATAAATGTTGTTGCCAGTTGGAAGTTTGTGTTTGTCCGTCCCTTCTCGTTTTCTTCCTCATGTTTAATTATCCCTACCAACCCGCTCGTTCTGTCCCTAAAAGAAGTTTGTTTACATGTAAAATAGTGAATTACATGCAATCCGGAAATCTCCAACCACCTAAGAAACCCAAGGCGTGACTTATTTTCTTTGAGCTTATGCTGAACGCAAGTTCGTCTGCTTCTTTTGCAGGGATTGCGGTAACGTCAGAGCGACGCCGAGCTCTGACTGGCTTTCGTTGCAAGGATAGTGAGTAGACCTCAACGTGAGATGCCTTGATATCTACCCACTATTTGTTTCAATCAGCCAATGAGAGTTCCGCGTCGTTCTTACGTCACCGCAACTCTTGCGAAAGAAGCAGACGACTTGCTATCCGCGTAGCTTTGCCACTCGTTCCTCGGAATTATTATCTGCTAATGGCGCAATCGCATTGCCTGGTCAGCGATAATTAGTTGCTTGGGACTCGCTGCGCTCTGCGTGTCTTCAGCTCTCAGTGCGTATAGTTGTTCATTTATGGACCTTTATAAACGAAAGCGTTTCTCCTGTGCGTTTCTTCGACTTTGTTCCGTCTATTTTGCATTTTTTTATGCCGTTCACACGTCCGACGCGCTTAGTCTGTCAAGGCGGCAACGTCGGACGGTATCCAAAGCTCCCGGAGAAAGTTAGCCCCAAAAGGGGATCTCGGACCCCTGTCGCTTTTACATTGTGGGTAGCGATGACGATACCATACGGTGTTTAGACAAAGCGGAAAAAATAGTGAAGGCCGAAGGTCGATCGCATGTTTTAACGACTCTTTTTTTTGCCAATGATGATGATGTGTATGAGTATCTGAAATCAGAAGTGCAATACTTTTTTATGAAAAAAACTAGGTGATATTTATCTTTTTTTTTTTCTCCACATATGTTGAAATAAGTGTGATGAAACCGTACTTGCTTTGAGATGTTCATGAACACAAAAACAAATCGCTCTTATTGCGTCTGAAAACGACCGAACAAAATACAAGAAAGTAATTAAACAGGAGCATCCTCTAACCCGCGTGCGAAATAAAAATTATATTCAATGCCAAATTGCTTTCTTTAGGGCGGAAAGTTCATGAAAGCATAAAAAAAACTCGTTCTTCTGTGTAATAATCGGACTAATATTAGCCTGTTGTTTAGTATGCTGCTTAGACACGAATATTTATAAGAAATAAAAAAATACGTAGCTTAAAAGAGGTATTACATTGCCCGTTCGTATTGTCCTTTTCACATGCGAAGAAGAAACATACAAGGCTATCGTTACATTACTTATCCTAGGTTATGGTTGTCAGGGTACCCACTGTAGATTCCTAAAACAGTAAATCCGGAGTCACAGTGCTTATAAATCAAACAAAAGAGATTCTGCAGACATCAGTCACTGCGATATCCGTGGTTCAAATGCAGCGTGCAAGTTTCTTCCTGTACTCGTGGCCGTGAGGTATTCGAAGCACGGATCTCGTGGTGACTTGCGTTCGAATCATCTGTTTGTGGACTGTTTTTTTGTGTAATATCTGAGCGATGTGACCCCTGCTCAAGGGTTCAGATTCGGTAGAGTTCTCTGCTCGTGCTTGCGGAGCCAAACACCGTTCCCAAGAAAGTATTACCTCTTTATTAAAAAGTCATTCAATTTAAGACATTCCTCATATTTTGCGAGACGGTTACATTCTTGAAGCCTTTTTCTATAACGTGAGCACGGTATGGTTGTGTCTAGAGGTTATAAAGCAGTTAGTGTAGCGCAAAACGCAAAACTAGACTCGGGAAAACAATTAGGAGAGTGATAACGAACTCACTGTTCCGCTATGTTAAAAAACAAACTGTGACTCCAATCCACGCTGTGAAGGTGGTTGGACAGCGAAGATGTAAACGACACCCACAACGATTACCCATTGCGACGTCACTTGAAAAGCGTGGTGACGTCCTACGTGATTTTTATGCTGTTGAGTACTTTTTCTACTCGGAGTAGCATACGCAATCATAATATTTACCGCGAAACACACGCGGGGAGAAGGAACGTGCTTCACATTGTTCGCAGGCGCCGTTCTCATCCATTATGCGGTTTGCACTTCACATGAGGGCTTCGAATGACGTCAACCCCTTTCGAAGCAGCTGGAAACCTAATCTTTACCGGAACGCGTGGGAGGGTGCTCCTATTGTTCACACGCGCCTTATCATCCATCATCTGGTTTTCAGGCTTGTTTTGAGGTTTTCTTTACTGAAATGGATACTGAGCTGTATGCTGTATGCCTGATTTCAAAAGAGATATGCTGTTTTGCCTTCAATTGTTCCCCGGGAGTTTTTTTTGCTTACAACGCCAACAACACAAAAATTTCCTTGGCTGGTACAGGTATACAGCTTCGCTGTAAAAAAACACTGCGTTTAGCGGTGCTGCTTTGAATGCATGCAGCTCTTCGTTCGCATTCTCAATTTAGAAAAATGGCGTTAATCGCCTTTCGCCTTATGTCCGCTTTCTGACGACGTCGTCAATTATAATCATATATTGTATAATCATGAACTAGCACACTGCGTATTCAGCGGTAAGATAACCTTATTCGAGAAATTAAAGAATCTAGTTCTTGCTCCTGGCGTCAAAGTATGCTTTATATGCATAAATATGTAATACAAATATACAGGCTGCGCTTCGATGGATGAGTCTGTATCACATCAAATATTAAAAGGAAACCAATCAAACGCGCCCAGTCCCTCTACCTCTTCCTCTTTTACAAGCCCATCACAGTCGTCATATACCGATTCGATGTGTTACGGGCGCATATATGTATACGCGGCAAGATATGAGTTAGAAGGACTACGTATAATTTATTTTACTTTTAAGAAAAAAAACTCTCTAATCTGCAAATCATCTGCACAAAGCTTTTAAAAAAATTCCCAAGACTCCTAAGCATTTCTTATGAGTTGTGAATGCGAAAGCATAAATGTGAAAGTGAACGCCCAAGAGCACTCCTCGGCGACGAGAGGAGCTGAAGAGGCCACAGCGCCGGCGGGAGTGGGGAGCCCGACATGGTGGAAAGCAGAGTAGAGCACGCCATACAGGCTTCCCCCCTCCAGGCCTCCGGAGAGGCCGCGCGAGCGCAACCCTCTCCCTCTTACGGGCGCTGAGAGGGCTTCTCCATCGGGTGGCGTTCCTTGGAGCTATGCGGCGCAGCCATTTTAATAGCCGCTCCGTAGAGGGAATTTCTCTGCGGTTTCTTCGCGGTTACGGCGCGGAGGGAATTACAGAACTGTTTCAGTTTCCCTCTAATGTAGATGTAGGGGGATTGGTGGCCGAGTGGGCTAGCGCACACCAGCTTGGAGCACGTGGAGCGAAAGCTCTCGCTGCAGAACCCAGGGATCCTGGGTTCAATCCCCACCCCTGCCCGTTTCGATCTGGATGAGCATCGTACCGGCGTGCGGTCGTGTATTACTACTGCGTGATGCGCGTTAAAGATCCCAGGCAAGCAGTTGTACTGCACTGGCTAAATTGCTCATCTATAGCGAGTGACTGGTCGCAACTTTAAATGGCTGACCAACTACACGCTGTATAAATATCCCCACAACCACCACAATTATTATTGTAGCATTTTCCCAATGTTTTACCTGAAAGAGTATTGAAATATTAGCCCTCTTATATATATAAATGTTCTTACTAAATTAGTATACCCTTTCCATATTTTAATTTACGTTTCATTGATTGAAATGTTTAACAGATTTCAAACCTATAATTATCCCCAATTTTGCAGCAAAGCGAAAATCTTACCCCAGCCAAATTAAAAAAAAAGATATATCGGTGCGCAGATGCTTTTTTTTAATACTTAGAGCAGTGAAAGGTGCACATTTGTATATGTTATTGCAGCCTTTTAACAATCACTTTTTTTAAATCTTGTGTTGTGAAATGATCACTTCTTCCGTAATCGTCTCTGGGATTGGCTGTCTGTTTACATTCCGCCTTATTTTCCTGAACCATTCAATCGGCCTGCGGTATGCAATAAAAAAAAAGATACCTTTGTTTTATCCAAGAAGTCCCAGCAAACAGGAAAAAAGAGCAAAACAAATCCCACAGGTTTCGCGACTTTTCATTTCTTTTTTCCGTTACAACTGGAGGCTTAAGTCAATAAAGGCCTCCGCTAGCTTCCCCGCGAATTTTCATCATTTAGTCATTGGCTCTTTCCGTAATTAACTCCCGCGGCTAAAGGTTATATTATTTGAGTTCGTGTCATTGTCGGACTTCATAGAAGTTTCTTCAAGTTCCGTGCAAAGTAGGTAACGTACTTGAAGCGAGTGTGATTTGCTCTCCCACGAGGTAGTTGACAGTCGGCTTGACGCGTGCTCGAGTCTTCGTTTGTGCCGCTACCGTCGACGTACCCTAGCAAGTTTACCAGCGCGTGTTGGCACTCAATCATGCGAACTGTGCGTGACTAAATTGACATTAGCACAATAAATCAAATTACTTTACGGGTAAGGCAAAATCCTCGTCAGTCAAAGTGCGAGAGAATCGAATTTTAGAGCGCTAATGTAGCTGATTACATTGCGAAACGTTAATTTGCTGCTCCGATTCTCGTAAGTTAGATTTTGCCAAAGGTAATATTCATCCAACAGACGAATAAGTTATTTTATTTTCCGCGTCCTATATATTTTTACTTAATGAAGACAAAGAGGATTTTGAACTATAGAGCTCTATTCTAACTTATTGAGTTTTGAAACGCTAGTTTGCTCTTTCAATCTTCATACTTCAAATTCCCGAAGAAGTCATATTCGTCCAAAAGACGATTCCTCTACCCTTTCTTGTTTTTGTGTCCTATGAATCCTTAAATGATAAAGAAAATCTGCACTTTGTTTTGTGTGATCCTACTTTACCAAATAGAGGTCCCGTTCAATACCATCTCTTGTGTTACTTCCAGTTAAGTTAATAAATTTGAAACTCATACATACCCAGCCATTTAAACGAAAATTCTGCACACACTGGGCACGCAGCCATTGCTACAAAAGAATCCGAACTACAATAATATCAGAGCAAAAACTCTCACCTCTCCTTTGATGACTTATTTGAAAAGGTATAATTCAGAAGTGTAATTAGTACGCTTACTTCCTTAAAAACAGAATTAACTTTCTATTACCTGTGCTCGTCGCACAAAACCCACATTTCTGAGAGAAAAAAAAGAACTAAACCTCGCTTTCTTGTAGACATTAAATGTGCAACAAACTAAAAAAAAACAACAAAAAAACAGACGCCCCAAAGGCAGGAAAGTAATCCACTTAGTTGGGATGTTTGTTTCACAATCTTGAAACAAACAGGCCTGAATAGCACTAGAGAACACCTTGTGGATACAAGTGTTGGAGCGGGAGCAAGCGTGGTTTTGAGCGCGAATGCAACCTCGTCACACCACCACACCAATGTTTGATCCAAAGTCAACAAATCTGCGCTGCACGCACCGTTCCAATGTTCACAAAGATCACTACCTACACGTGTTAGACCTGGAGCCCATCACGCGCGCGTCCGTCACTTTAGAAGGGCGAACAAAGGCCACCATGCCCTGAAATATTGGAAATGGCACTGACCAGGAGCCATTTTCTAGAATGGCCTATAGACCTTCTTAAAGCATGAAATGCTTTTTAACGTTGCCCTGCCCCCCCCCCCCCCCCCCCCCGCAGTCCCAAAGTTTTGTTCGTCCGTCCGCCCTTACGTCCGTGCATTACCCTCTAGATGTAGCGGGGAAATCGATATATGTTTTCCCACAAAATGTAGCAGCAAAATTGACTTCGCGTTACATATAGACCAATTCAGTTTCCCCCGCTAAATTCGGTGGGTAAGTGGAGTTACCTGACCTATACCCCTTGGGAAAATTAATGGCACGCGACCTATCCGTCAACTGAGCTTCCTCGCTAAATTTAGCGTTACATTGAAGTCAGGTGCCCAATACACCAATTCAGTTATCTGCTAAATGTAGAGGGAAAATCCACGTCTTGTAACCTAGACGCCAATCCTGTTTTCTCGCTAAAGTTTTCGGTTGAAATCGACGTCATGTGACCAATAAAATCATTCATTTTTCCCGCTAAATTTAGCGGGAAATATACGTCACGTGTCACATGAATTCCCTCACCAATTTTCTATGGTGCATTTCATGAATTACAGAACTTAAAAAAAAAGGTCTCTGAATTTTTTTTTTTCATCTCGCATCAGTTTAGGGCACAACTGACGCACCCTTCGTACGGTGCATATAAATTTCATTACAAACATGGGGCATGCCATCACAAACTGCATGCGCGAAAAAGTCTCGACAGGGTGTCCTCTACCATGTCACGTTAAATCAAAGCATCGTGCAGAAACAAATTCTGGGTAGCTTCTTTTTACCACAGCACATGTTGAAAATTTCCATTCTTGTGGACATTTTCTTTTCTTATATGAGTAGATAAACGAATCACTCTAGCAATATTTTTTTAAGCTGAAAACAATTTATTTAATTTTACAGGCAAGTCAACAAGGCTATAACGTGGCAAGTCTAGAATTCAGTGACCATTGTAGCAAACCGTCACTGTTCCCTGCGTTGCCCTACACGGCGCACGGTTTTCGCAAACACTTCACGATACTGCAAACGCCCACGGGCTTGTATTTCTGTCAACAATAGTTTCGGGGCAAACAAAAAAAATAGGCAACAAAAACCGGAACGAAGCAATAGGACATGGGTTCCTGCTACGAGTACCTGAATGCTCGCGAAATGCTGGTATGAAATTTCCAAGTTTTGGCAGTAGAGCGCGGTGTGCACATCCCAAAATTTTGATTTGTGCAGCAAGTGAATGTTATAATTTATCGACGCCGGTCACGCCCTCAGATCAAAACGGCTTCCCCAACGTCCGCGTGCTTAAAATACGTAAAAGTAAGAAAACTAAGCAGCACCTCGCAGTGAAGCTTTATTTCCTTACAGCTTTAGTGACTGTGTCCCCTTTAGTGGATTTGTGCGTATCTCTTTATTTAGTTTATTTGCCCTCGGGGCATAAAAATTACAAAGGGGGAAGTGGTTATAGGCACAACGAAACATAATATAACACATGGGAAAATACAATGAGCATTGATTAGATGATGACACAATCGGTGTCACTTTTAGAAAGAACATGATGTGTGATTGAGACAATGGGAGCAGGAATGTTGTTCCAGTTAAAGGCTTTAAATGATATAAAGGAGTTGTGGAAGACATCGGTTCTTCTTAGAGATTGAAGCATTTCAGAAAACGTGCAACTTGCAACTCTTCTCGGAGTGCGTGGGCTGTCCAGGCGAAGTAAGAAAGAAAGGTGAAAATTATACAAGGTAAGAAGTTACGAAGGAAAGAACTAGGGATCGAGAAGAGGTGTTGGGGATATATTTAGTGGCCAAGCCACAAGCTGTTTTGTAACAAGTATCTGTTTAGCGTCGTAAAAAATGTACGATTGAAGATGAAGAAGAAGAAGAAGAAGAAGAAAATAGATGGTGCTTTGGAGATTTTTTTCAGCTTTGAAATGAGTACGATTGAGTACGATTGAAATAACGCGCCAACAAATTTTCTACTGTTTTGTATATACTTTTGTTTTCATTCTCAGTACTGGGCACGTCCGTTTTGTGACCTTTCTTTGTTTATATCTTGAATATTTTTTTGACAGCGCCTATTATGATGCATACATATTTTGTACTTGCTTTTTAAAACCCTCGTAAATTTCGGCACAACAATCGATGTTCACTCGTTAAAAGAACAATGTATCAATACGAAAATATAAAGTTTCATTCTTCCCAGCAACCAGTCACTGCTTCGTGTGCTTAGAGAGTAAGCTTTTGATAAGTTTTCGCAGCGTTCCTTTCAATACAAGTACAGTGTTCTTTTATCATTTCACCCGACCAACACGGTGATTTTGACCGGGAACACACGCAAACAAGTAAATATATTGCGACTCCGTCGTCACCGACAGCCCAAGAAAAGCGGGGCGTTTCTCGAGGATACGGATCACAAAGCGAAAAGCGTTAACCTATTCACTCTTAAAAAAAAGCTAGTAGTATTTACTAGGTAAGAGCTAGTAACCGCTTTTCACATATGTTACTAGGTACCTAGTAACCTTAGGTAGTAACGGTCAAGCTAGTAACGGTTACTAGGTCAAGAATCTAGTAACTGTTACTAGCCTCAAAGTAGAATCCATGTATTTTACTACCTCTAGCTAGTAACTAACGCAACCTCCCGACGGAAGAGCGGAAACGCAACTAGTCACGTGATTTCCGGTGGAAAAAAAAAGGTGTAGGGTTATGCCACTTACCACCAGATGGCAGGCGCAACAGAAATTGTAACTAGAAATGAGTAATCCAGGTGGCGCTAGTCAACGTAAAATTAAATGCACACAAAAAAGGACGCCAATTATTTATTGACCTTTCCAGAAAAGAGCGTGTGGCCGGTGCCATTTTGACTGTTCGTGCGTATGGCGCGTGCTTAGCTCGCTTTCCGAAGCGATGAACGCGCACGTGCTGGGCTGTGAAGATCGCACGCTGGACTGTGATTTTGTAAACATTGGAAAGGTCTATAGTTTATTTCAATTCTTCCTCATTCGCAAGTAGATACATATAAACAGGCACACCCACATTTTTAGCACACAATCGACACAATGCATTCAACACAAACACACGATCACTCTAATTGCTAACTTACGGGCGGGGGCAGCGGGAATCGAACCCAGGAGGTTCCCACCGCAAGCTTACGAGCTTACGCGTTAGCCCACTCGGCCACTTCCTCCCTGCTAAATTGCTTGACTGTTTTTAAGTCTTTTATACTGACCATTTGAGTGCGCAAACATGTCGTCGCGTATCAGCACGTCAGTTCTTCGCAGTCGCTAGGTCAGTTGCGCGACGAGGCAAACCGCATGAAAGCGACGGGAACAAGCGGCCAAGGCAATGAGCGACATTTCCTAGAAATTAACAAAACCGAGCGACGCGACAAGTGACCGTGAGAAATCGCCGTCGCTCGTCGCTGTCTCCGTCAATAGTCTCGTCGCTTGCTAAATCGATTACATGCGGTTCAGCTTTTAAAACGAACGTGGTCGCCGTCGGCGAGAGAGTACTTTCTTGCCGTCTCCCGCGCCGAACGAAGGCTGTAATTGACGGGGAGTACGACGGCAGCTGCATTCCTTTCGCGTGCTGCGCTACAAAAATGCATACAAAATTATTACCGCGTGCAGCTTGCATCTTAATTTTTGTAGTACACTGACGAATGCTCGCGTTTTTGGGGAAGATATAATCAAATTCAGAAAGACTCGTAGAATGCCAAAACAGTTTTTTTTCATTAGTCCTAAAGCTACATACACAATTTAAGACGCACATCAACGGTTGTGACAGTGCACTGTCACAACCGAAGATAGCTCAATCAGAATCATTCAACCACCGAGCACACACAAACCGTGAAGAAGTTCTCAGTGTCAAGTAGGAGGAGGCAGAGAAAAGCTTCTTGGACGACGAAACCCAATCCAGTGACAGCGGTACCAGCTCGTTAGAACTATCCTCAGAGCAGTCCAGGTTCACGCACACACTCGCCCCGTCGAGCGCACGAACGTTAACTATGCACTCCAACACGGGAACACGAGAACTGCACAAGACACAAGGAAAAAACGGCAGGTTGACATCGGAGAAATTAGCGTCTTGTGAACTCTGACTGGCCCCAACTTGCTTGTCGTACAATGTTGCCAAGCGTCTCTTGTGAAAGAAAAACATTAGTTTTAAAAAATACAGAAATAAAAAATATAAAAAAAACGGAATGAACTTTTTTATTTGTTTTCGGAAACGTTTTTAGTGTGTGCTACGTGGCTATTTTCATCCCAGTTAAAATCAAAATGAAAATATAAACGCTCACAAACGAATGCAAACGAGAAGGAAGGTAAGTAAGCCGCATGGCCATTGCATCAACAATGGCTGCTGCGCTCGCTGCAGCGCTGGCTTCCACGTCGGGCTGGTACGGAGGCTGCGATCGTTATAAAGTCAGCTCCAACCCTTAAACATGCGCCAACATACAATATTTGACGCTACGATTGCGTGTGGATACCTCCCCCTGCGATCCGAAACAGTAAGTACGTTGCCAACGCTGGCAATTGAGTATGAAGCAAGCGCCGCCATCTTCTCCTCGCCTTTCCGGTAGTAAATAGCTAGTAAAAAGGTAGTAACGGTCAGAAAAGGCTAGTAACGGCTGCATTTGCTAACTTTTTACTACCTATCGCGCGTTTGAGGTAGTAAATAGTTAGTGAAAGGCAGTAACGGTCAGAAAGGGGTAGTAACTGCTGCAGTTACTAGCTTTTTACTAGCTTTTTTTTAAGAGTGTTGAACCACGACTTACGTTTCTTAAGTTATCCGTGATCAAAGTGCGCGTAGCGAAAAGTTCGTCTGCTCCTTGCGCCGGGGTTGCGGTGATCCGTCAGAACGCAGAGCTACGATTGGCTCGATTGGAAGGACAGAGGGTATAGACCCCGAGGCACCTTAGCATCGAGGTCTACTCACTATCCTTCCAATCAGAGCCAATCAGAGCTCGGTGTTTTGACGGATCACCGCGACCCCCTGCGCAAGAAGAAGCGACGCGAGCTCGCGTTCCGCACAGAAATTCGTCGAGGCTGAAGTGCCTAAAAAAAAGGGGCTCTTCTTTCCCCGCACCTGAATAACTGGTAAGCCTCCGATACCAGGCATAAAGCCGCTGCCACACTGCCAAAAACTCCACACAAACATTCGTCGCCGTCGGCGTTGGCGACGCCGACGCCGCTCAAGCCGGAAATGGGCGCCTAAGAGCTGCGCTCTTAAAATGCAAGCCGTGACGTTTTATGTTCCCGCTTCTGGCTTCCTGATTCGTTATTTTGCGTTCTAATTAATTAATGCCGCACTCCGATTGGCTGCTGCGAAGCGGTAATCCGATGTTCAGGTAATAACTATACGCCCTGTCTTTCTTAAGCAACCCTTGACAAATGGCAACTTTCACGGTCTCTAGAGGACGCGCCAGTTCCTATCAAAATGGCTGTCGTCTGGACGATCGTCGTAGAACATCAGTTCGAGGTTGGCGTCCGCGACGCGCAAGTACTTGTATAATACTAATTTTGTGAAAGCACGAGCGATACGAGAGCCGTACCTCAGACTTTCCAGTCAGGAAGCTGTACGCATGCACTTTAATTCGACGAATCGATCATCGAGGAGCAAGGGAGTGCGATTTTCACACTGGGGGACCACCATCCCTGAAAACGGCGAATAGTGTGGTCTGTAAGCACCTACCATAGTCTCATCGACGACGATCTTGGCGTAATTTTTGCCTCTTCGCCTCTGCGAGGCGAGTTTTAGGTTTGAAAATAGTGCCGTTTATCGCTTAAAGTAAATAAAGTGTCTATTGGTGAACGTAACTCTTTGAGTTGGTATTGTAGACGAAAAACCCGCATCCAACGCTAAGATTCGATGGGGCGAATTATGCAGCGCCAAAAGCGTATCGTAGCAACGCTCGTCTTTGTTGTGTGTTTTCTATCAGTGGCTAAACTAATCACGAACAGTGACTTCACTCTCGAAAGAGTAAACTAATAGGACGGAGCACAGACCACGACTTCCTTCAACTAGCAACGAACAAGAATGAAACAAAACCGCAACCCCCAAAGGCGTCATTGTCGCCTTTCGGGGTAGCGGTTTTGTTTCATTCTTCGCCTATGGGGGTTGCGGTTTTGTTTCATTCTTGTTCGTTGTTAGTTGAAAGAAGTCGAGGTCTGTGCTACCTCCTATTTGTTTAGTCTTTCGGGAGTAATTTGAGCCTTACTTACACGCTCGGTTTTTAAGCTTTATAACAAACAAACTGCACCCCCCCCCCCCCCCCCCCCCCCACCAAAGGCGTCATTGACGTCGTTCGGGGGTGGGTTCGTTTTGATACCTGATCGTTGGCTGTTGAGTGATGTCGTATTTTGTGCTCCGTGATTTGATTATTCTTTCGTGTGTAAATTGAACTCCATTTGTCTTTTTCAGTTCCTGAAATCAGTCCCGAAAAGCTCGAGACAAAGTGTTCTATTTCCATCTTTTCTTTTTTTTTTTTTTGGAGTGGGGAGTGGGGCGGGGACGGGATGGGGGGGGGGGGGGGGCACACGTTTTCCGCGAAAGAGGCGCCAGCTATTTGTCTGCCTCGCACGTTCTGTTTGCTCACTCTACTCGATTCGACTTCTGGGAAGTATCAAGTTTCCCCTGGCAAAACAAGCCCCAGTGAGCGTCGGTCGTTATTCTGTACACTCTCTTACTCCGAAATATTACTGGAATGCCCTCTAGACTTCCAAGTATTCTATGTATTACCAAGTCGAAATGGCAGTCTATTGTGTGCTACTTCCGTACACATACCTATATCAAAGATCGCGGAACTTTTCGACGGCGTAGAAAACAAACTTCATACGTCCCAACTTAAGAACGCATGGCAAGAAGTCCTCCAAGAGTCTAATTCGGCACCCTCCGGCCATGAATGCGAGACCCTTACTGCATCAAAGTTTTTGAATGCACACTGAGGCGTTTCATACCCTTAATCCTTTGAACATCGTGCACGAGTATTCTCGGGCGCGCTCCCATGCATGTCTTAGATTTAAGTTCCTCCCTTATCCTCCCAATAGGGAAGTCGAGTTTATATTTACGCGCAGAGCAATGTTTAATCTCGTAATAATACCTTATTGACGGCATGCGGAAGGTTTTGTTTAGGGGAACTTTTGTCTCGGTTTGCGCCTCCGCAGTTCCAGAAAAGAGAATCAATGTCGTTCAACCCCGCGCTTTATGGCAAACATTGAGATCTACAAATTAGTAATCAACTAAGCTAGTAACACGATAAATAAAAAACAAATACCATTTTCGAATTTGAAAAAAAAAAAGTCCGTCAAGGTCACTACAAAAGAGTGACCCCGAGGAGCGATGTCGGTGTGTCACTTTGCATAGTGCCTTGTCTCGAAAACTATATTTCAAAAAACAAATATTCTACGTTGGAGGCGTGCAGGCGTCAGTTAACCTTGAGCCCATAGATCAGTTTCTCTTTGATATAAATTATAATTCACAAATCATGCTATATGGTGCTCAAGTTCGTCTGCTTCTTGCACAGGGGTTGGAATGATGTTAGAACGCCGAGCTCTTAATGGCTAATTCAAAAAATTAGTGAGTAGAACTTGAGGCATCTAGCATTGAGGTCTACCCACTATCATTTCAATCAAAGCCAATAAGAACTCAGCGTCGTTTTGACGTCACCGCAACTTGTGCGCAAGAAGCGGACGACTTGCTCTCCGCATAGTTTTACTGGGTGGGACCAAAACGAGTGTTAGACAATAAACAAAAAGAAAAGAAAACGTCCTTTAAAGGGTCAAGAGTGTAAAAAGGCTGTTCCAGAAACCTACGCTCATAAAGGCGCGTTTTGGCCCTCTTATTCTGACAGTGGTTCCTCTGGTTTCTCAGCCGGGTTGATCGGTCTGTAGACAGTGGATGGTCCTACGCCTGCAACCGTCCTCAGCTCATCTAATGGCCGATTTCCATTGGTCAGAAAGCAATCAGCTGCGCTTCCCTTGTTCACGGCCCTTGTACATCGAGACAGATTGCCTCGCTTGCCAAGTGAATGTCAAGCATATCACTAGCTTTGCATGGTGGAGGACAGAAAAACAACACTCTAGCCGCAAGGGATACGAATACCTTTCGGCCGCATTAAGCGCGGTACACACCAAAGCGTTTTTGTGCGCGCGTAGGTCGTGTGCTTCCCGTAAATTGCCTATTTCGTGACGTCACGCCGATTTCTTGCGCCTTCCGTGCGCGCATAAGAAAGTTGGATGATTTAAACTTTTTCTGAACGCGCACAAAAACGCGCTGTGACGTAGTAGGACGCTCCTCTCCCATATCCCCTCCCGGTTAATCAGTGGAGGGCATCAGTTCCGGATCCGCGTTTCTTAGCCGTCGGGCGCATATGCTCTCCGCTCGCCCGAAAGCGCACCGTCCTAACCAACGCGCACGCTTGTGACTCAGAAAGCGCACCGGAAACAGAAAAAACGTCACGAAATACGCAATTTCCGGGAAGCGCATGACGTTCGCGTGCACAAAAACGCGTTGGTTGGGATCGCGCTTTAGTCGAACGAAATGCGGAGAGCAAGTCGTCTGCTTCTTGTGCAGGGGGTTGCGGTGATGTCAGAAGGACGCTGAATTCTGATTGGCTTTGATTTAAAGTATGGTAGATTGACGTCAATGCTAGATGCCTCAAGGTATACTCAGTATTTATTTCAATCAGACAATAAGAGATTCGCGTTCTGACATCTTCGCAACTTCTCCGCAAAAAGCAGACGAACTTGCGCTCCGCATATCGAACAACGAAAAACTAAGCAAGAAGAGTGAACTTAATAAGTCACGCCTTAAGTTTCTTAAATTGCCAATAACTATAATTTGTATCAGTTTTTTTTTTCATTTTTGACACAAGTTGTTTGCAGTTCAACCGAGTTTGTACTCAACACTGCTAGTTCCAACTTTTCCTAACCCCGATGCACATAAGCGATGTGTATCTGCTTAATCATGGCGGGAGTACAGATGAAAGTCCCAGAGAAGAACCCCAGTCAGTTGAAACTGGTCGATTAGCAACAATTGAGCTTTTGTCCCCCCCCTCCCCCCCCCCTCCCCCAAGCGGCGGTTCTACACTTCTCGACTCACACCCCCGCCAACCTTCAACAGGTGCGCGCGAAAACAAAAAGTCCAAAACAATGGCCCGTGCAACAATCGCCCAACAATGTTGGCGACGCAAAAGCAGGAAATAATCATAAGAGAACCTAAAATCCAAATGGAGCCTTTTGAGAGAATGACTTTTCGCAGTCTCACGTCTCTCGGCGTTGCGTTCCTTTCCTCCTCGTCGTAATAGCTAATCCCCTTTCCTCAGCCATAATAATGAAAAAAAAAAAAAAAAAAACGCAGGCCTGAGTCTATATTTATTTCACCCGCTCTATTACATCAGTCGGAACAAAACAAATAACGAAGTTCAGTCTTAAATATATGTTTACGAACTCCTCTCCACTACACATTGTGTTTGGTATTTTTTTCCTTTATAAATTCAAAGATAATGAACCGACATAAACAAAACAAAAATGAGAACCGTACTCTGGCAGACATATTAATTTTTTTCCTGAACAATAACCACACAAACCAGCATGAATCATTTAGTGCGTATGGTATTTGTTCATTTTATTCGGAAAATATTATGTTAATGATCTTCTTTTTTCAGACACTATTCTATCCACTCTTCCGATTTATCGTTACGTTAGGTGAATATCAAATTTACGCTACGCATTTATCATCCCATTTCAAATTTCCCTAATTGCCAATCTCCTGTGCAACTTAAGTTAAGAAGCATTGAAAGTGCGTCATTTCAGCGACGAAAAGCGCTGAAATGACGCACTTTCAACGCCTCTTAAGCTGCAGATTTTCGTCTTATAATGTTTACCATCACCGACTATAAATATTTTCTGTTTCCTGTCGTTCTCCTTCACGTGGGTTCCGTATCTGGTATGCGGGACGAAAAAATAATAAAACATTTCAACCTGGAATATACGGGGAAATATAGAAGATGCAAGAATGTGTGACAATCCCGCGTTTTTCGTAAACAGCTTCCAGCGGCGTGCAGAGATCAAAACGATGTTTTATCGCATACTACAAGGGACGACAATCATGACGGCTGCGCCCTTCTTAAAAAGGTGTATACTTCGCCTCACCTTAACATAGACTATTGTTAGCCGCGCATGCTAAAAAGCGCGAGTTAGTTGTTTCTTTTAATTAAGCCTCGGCGTCTGCACGAGCGATCTTGCAGCGATTTATCCAGTCAAGGCAGTCAAGGCTAGCCGCTCGCGCTTGCACGGCCATCGCAGTTAGGTCATGCTGAGGTGAGACGAAGTATAAACTGATTACGCATAACGATCATACCGTGATCCCGCGTCTTTTTTGCTGTGGGTGATTCGTTTAGCCGATGGAATCCAGGTTTTGCCTTAGGTATTTATCTAAGTCTTTAATCCGTTCATAAAATCTTTTCAAAGCAAAGGCTCGCCAGGATTATTCTAATTAAGGACGCCGATCTTCCGTGGCTCGGGACGCAAGCCCCTTTTGAGAATCTGTGCCTGAATGAAGTACTTGCCTCGTGTATTCATCGCACCCCTTGCGCCAACGCTTTCTTCTTTTTTTTTTCTCTTAGTTCTTTTTGTATTACTAATTTTGATTAGGCCATCATTGACCACGGGCCTAGCTCCGTATTCACAACTAATAAACTGAGTGTCTAACGTGGCCTGCTCCGTGAGTGATGTCTCTACATCAAAATCAGACTTGGTTTGCTGTAATTTAGCGGATTTAAAAACACACACGGAAAGATTTGTTGTTTTCTTTTTGTTTTGTTTTTTTGTTTTTTAAACAAAATAAATTGCCGATGCAAATGTACTCACCATGGTGCCAAGACATGTTCTTTCCGCAAGGCGTGGAAATAAAAACATAACGTGACACGAATGCAACCCGGCATTATTATGCGCCGACAAGCGGCACTGACGTATCGCTGCGATGGCGCTTTCCCACACCTTATGTGGGCAAGCGCGGAATTATTTGTAAGCAACATGCCTGTCACCTCTTTTTTTTTTCTTCTAATCTGCGTGGGTTAAAGCCGAATTTAAATTAGTATTCTTGTTGGAAGGAAAACATACTTACTGCTAAAATGTGTCTACACCCGATAAGAACGCTTCAGACGGCACAAACAGTTTTACGCTTAGAATATCAAGTGTATGAGAATCAGGAAAACAAACAAAATATGTCACTCTGGAGCACCAACATTTCCACTAATGGTACGGTGGAAGTTAACTTTTGGAGAGAAGCCAACGCTTAGAGCTTACTTCCAACTTTATCACGGGTTCAACAATCAACTCCCCCTCCCTACTCCTGAAGTTGCTTTATAAAGTAAACAGGATCGTTTCGCTTTAGCAGGTTTATCTACCGGGCAGAAATTTCTGCATTTAAAGCGATGTGCAAAGAAAATATTTGTAAGCCTAAACGGCCCCGCAAGCTAGCTTTAATTCATGCAGGCCAGAAAATAAAACAATATATGTATGGCGCACAATAAAGGATTACCATATACTCGTATTGACCCTAAAAACCATAGTAAAAGAAAGGTCCGGCCCCTTACGCAACGTTACTAATTTCTCCCTTTCACGCGTTGAGTTAAGATATGTGTAGGCGCATCTTAAATTAGCTTTATGTCATCTCATCAAGACGTACACCTTTCAATAATAAAATCATGACGTCTTCCTTCGAGAACCGAATTCATAAGAACTACTTCGCGGAGCGGAAGAATAATTCACAAGACGTCCCTTTCTTTCCATGTTACAACAAGCATAGAGTGGTGTTTGATTTCATTTTCAGTATTTTGTATGTAAATCAAAGCTACAACTGGCCTCAGAGGCTCAAACGAAAAGATTGATCCAATCAAAGCCGAACAACCAACAGGCAAACTTGAAGGCATGGTAAGAGGTGCGTTTTTGTTCTCTCCGCCATTGTACACTATTACAATAATCGCCTTTTTCGCGCTGCCACCGCCGTGTACTGATCATGCGTAGTACCTTTTTTTTTTTGCTGCAAAATATTAGATGCCGCACATTCGTCCAAAGCTCAGTGACTCAGTAATCTTCACCTGAGTAATGAATGCTGGAAAGCTGCATATCCTTAATACGGTGCTGCTAACCCCGAAAAAAGAGTGCCCCTAACTGTTTTGCAATTAGTATATCGCTTTCCCCGCCACTGATTAATTGAATTACTAGTTTTGTGAGACGTCGATTTAAGAGCTACCTTTATACACATCTGCATTTACTGGCTCCATCGTACACATTTGACGCCGTAAGGGTGACGTCACTGCTCCGGACAACTTGTTGCTAAGGGCGTTGCTATGGTCTCATACATGCAACTGTAATTCCCTTCGAAAGAACCAGCGTTCAAATATCGTGCGTGGAGTTTAAACATCTGAAAATGAATAGATATAGGAAGCTTAGATTTCACACTTACTCCGATAGAAGTTTGCCGAGTAAAGACTGTTTCTGAAATATTTGCGGCGGCATCTTCCGGTTCTGAAGACGTCTCGAGGTGTCTGCTGTTGACGACCAACGCATATGAAATGACTTAAGTATGCCGTCTGCCTCACTTTGAATCGTTTGCATAATAATACTATTTTGATCTTGTATTTATCGGGAACATGGCAGGTCTGAGAAAACTCATGAGGTTTATAAGAAAACGAATTATATATTTGCATGCAATACAGGATGCTGTCTGGCAAAAATCATCACACGTATGGAGATCTGTTAAAAATAACGCGAGTGAAGCACAAGTTTAGAACATGATATCAAAGCCGCGACATGCCATTTTTGATTTTGCAGAAGTGATATTTTGACTCTGACATGATCAATTCGAGACCCCAAACTTTGTTTTTCAGGTTCGCGATTGGGGTGTGTTTCGTACCTGCTTGCAAGCATCACACTGAAAAAAAGATTCTGCTGACTCTTCAGTTTTCAGTAAGACCCCAGATAGCGAAAGAGCTGGATAAAACACAAGGTAAGTTAATGTAGTTTGTCTGTAACTGGCAGTTTGTTTGATTACACAAGTGTGCACTGAAGCAACTTCTGTGTCGTCAGAACTCTTTGAAATGTGTGCTTGCCTCAACGTTACTAGATTAGCCTAAAGCCCCTCGATCTGTTTGCGTTTGTCTTGCAAGTAGAGTCAAATCCGCCAGTGCACGAGGCCCGTGTTTCGAGCGGCATTTGGAAGCAAATGGCGGCGCAGCACTGAAATGAGCGGCCCTTGGATGCGAATGGCGGCGGAGCACCCGGTCGTGGCACGCGCCTTGCGCGTTTTTACGGCAATGATTAGCGGTACTTGTAAAAAAACGCCTTTATCAAGGGACTTTAAATTAACCCAGTTTCTGAACTCCTCATAGACGGTGCGTGCGCGAGCAGTACCCCCCCCCCCCCCCCCTCTCTCTCAATGCGGCTCGTCTGCCGTCGTTTGACGGGCCCGACGGCAGCTATGGTAAGTGGAGTGCATTCTATGAAATACATATTTTTTCGAAGCACAGCGTCTCGATGGCGTTTTACCGTACCTTATGGAGCACTATAGTTTTGAAACGAAAAATATAAATGGCGCTTCAAACGACGAGAGGCGGACTGAAGTGAGTGAAGGGGGTACCCCCTCCACGGAAATTCCACAACAAACCTAATCTATACTCCATTTCATACTTAACGTTCAACGCCGTCAAAGCTACTGGCGCGAACGCGTGGCTTCATCTATGGCTTTGTTTGCGCGAGAGCTCGTGCAAATGATCAACGAGATCAAGCCCCATGCTCGCGCTAGAAGCTTTGACAGCGTTGCACACTAAGTATAAAACAAAGTGACGTCGGCTGGCCTGTAATTTGACGGTGATACCCTTCACGTCGTCGTCGCGCATGATTCGGCATCACAGTGTTTTCACCCCTCTCAAATATTGCTGAAGCCTCCACTGGCAGGCGTTCACGCGCTAGCGCACCTCGAGCGCCGATCCAAGCTTTGCGCGGGGACTCTTTTCGCTTTCAAAATCTCCACAGAATGTTGGCCGCTAGAATAGAAGTTTCGTCGCTCGTCACAAACTTAACCAGTCGCGTAATTCCTCAGAAATAACCATTTCGAACCCGCGAAGCCATCGTGTCGTCTGCGAGTGAGGCCAAAACGGTTGGGAAACTTTATTACGGTCTTTTATCATCGCTTTACGGCACTCAGAGGACAGGAAAAAAGTCTTCGAGGTATATATTAAGAAAAAAAAAAAAAGCTTACAACAGCTGAATTACTTTTTTATTAAACAAATTTAAACCTCACATTCAGCCTCCATGTTTATGTCCATAGAAACGGCCCTAGCAACGGCTTGCTTGACGCACAGAGCCATGTTATGACGTCATTACAGACGTGGTCAATTTGGACATCAAGTTTGATTGATACACAAATATTGTTGGTTCCGTAAGAGGTGAACGCTTTAAACGGTTAACTATCACGCACATCGTTTCTATGAAATTATTTTGTTTCATGTGTTGAAGATTAAATATTTGTAATCATTGTAAGATGCGGCAAACTAGCGGCAGCTCTCGAGGTATGCGTCACTACCCTGCTGATTCTCTTTGTTCCTCTGTGCCGTTTAGATTTGATTTGTTTTTAGTAACATATATTAAAATATTTTATTGATACTACATCACCTATTGCCTTGTCCTCAAGCAGGTGTTCCTACAAACAAATTGACCCTGCCCTCGTGTTAAAAAAAGGCAAATCAATTGAATAATTAAATGTTATCTTTTATCTGTTAAGGCCAGTCTTAAAGACCAACCCTGTTTATACAAAACCGTTTATATAGAACTTGATATGCACGATCGAAGAATAGAAATATAGGATAGGCATAAAGAGTCAAGTGGTCCGCATTTTAAAATTCTGAATTCATATAGCTGCTGCGTCTTTAATCTTGCTGATATAAAACGGAACGTTCAAATCACACTCTTAAAAAAAGGTCCAGAAAATAACTCTAAGGGGTTCTTCGGCTCGTTCATATTTTGCGCGCAAAATATATTTTTTTTTTGTATTGAGCACCTTTTTAAATAGTTTTTCTTGAAAAACATATACGGCGTTATTTTAAGCTCCCTATTTGACGTGAAAGAGTTCTTTATCACCCAGTTGCATTTCTAGTGCGCCGTGGGGCGAGAGTGCTCGAGACAAAATCGTTTTTCATGAGCTCAAAGAGTTCTTAGGGCTTTGAGGGACCTTTCAGGAACATTTTTTTTTTTTAGTGCAGAAGACTTTGCGAAAGATGCCGGACTAAGGGAATTATGTTAACTACGCAAAATACTGAAGAATAAACATCAGCATTAAAATATACTGAAAGACGACATGAAGACATAATACACTGAACGCATTTGCACGCAGCCAGCAGAGTTCGAGAGACCCAGGAGAAAACTTTGGCTTCGTGCTCAGATCGAACCTCGCATCTCTGCAACTGAGCGCATTACATGAATACAGACAGGTCGCTCTCGCTTTCCTGAGTGCGGCTTTCTAAGATAGTGGACATTATGGTGATGAAAACATATTGCGTGTATCGTAAACAAGAAGGCAGGTTCTATTACGTTTTACTGTTACCCTGGTATTCTCATTTACGTGAAGGCTTCACTTTCATTACTCGGAATTTGACATTATTGCCTTCCCAATGTAAACATGTACTGAACCATGCTAAGGACCTAAAATAAATTGTAACTCATGCCAAGATATCTTCTTTATAAACAAGTTGAATCTTACTGACGTTCCCTTCTGTTTTTTGTTTCTTCTCGTATGTTTTTTTTTTACTTATCTCCTGATATTTTCGTTTCCTCATTTATTTATACATTTGTTTTTCCGCAGTCCTTCCCCACTATACGTAATTGCTCTTCATTACATCATTCTTCGGTTTGAAAAATATATTCCAAGGCCTACTTGCGGCGTCATATTACTTGTGTTTCATACAAGTCTGATTCAGAAGCATGCGGCGTCGTACGTAAAAAGGGTATTTGACGTACGGCCCCCTACCACGCCACTTTAATTAACGCGTGTAAAATTAAAACGTTGTAGAACAACAAAATACGATTGTAAAATTACGCCAGCATCCAAATGCAACATAAAGATTGAGACGTCAAAAATTAATTACTTTTCTCGTTAAAAACTAGGCTTCTTTATTCTAAAGAGCCTTAAATTATGAGTGTTCCTTTTATAACAAAAGGCACGACGAACACGTCGCACTGAACTCCATTAGACAAGGTTTCTGTTCTGTGTAACAAAAACACTTCCCGACAAAACAGTACAGTTTCAATGTTTAAATTCATAAAACACAAAATAAAAGCAGGAGTAATAAAATTTGAAAAAAAAACGAAAGTTAGTTTAGAGCCAGATGGGAAAAAGTGAAGACCAAAAGAAATCATTGAAGGACAAAAGTAAAAGAAAGTGAGCGAATCAGGCCGAGAGAACTTGAGCACACAAATACGTGAATAAAAATAAAAAGACTAGGCAGAGTGAAACAATACAGTGCAAAGTCAATAAAGAGAAGACTAACTCGATCGGAGATCTAGCCGTGAAGAAATAAAGTATAATGTTTTGTATCAAATAAATTTAATAAGAAAAAACAGCATAGTCGGACAGAGAAAGGGCGACGTTCACTATCGCTCTCGTCTCTGCAGAACACCGAAACATTGAGAAAAAGTATATATACACCAAAATGAAAATAAAGGAATTAATCAAAAGCAATTTATTCCAAATTTGTCGCCTTAAATTTTATGTCTGCATTTGTTTTTTTCATGTCGCCCAGCTTATTCAGAAGACAAAACCGAGCTGTCAGTAATTCCTTTAAACAAAGTGCAAAACAAGAAAAAAAGAGACCACTTATCGTAGCCAGAACAAAAATCTAGAAAGTGAAGTCCAGGCTCTCGCAGAACGTCTGCGTTCACTACGTAATACGTTCTCTTCAGCTTTTTTTATAAGTACGCTTAGTCTTAGCGTCAACGAGACTTTGTAAGTATAACCAAATCGAAAACATAAGATGTGAACAAAAGGTTAGGGCGCAAACGATCTGGTGGTGGTTAAACATTTGACTAAAAACCCCGAGACCGGGACGAGAAGGGACGGACAAACACAAAGCTTGTTACTTAAAGCTAATCATTGATGAGAGTAAAAAAATTATTTCAAAGCCCTTATTTATTTATTTATAATACCTTACGGGCTCATTCAGAGCATTCTGTAAGGGGAACATTTAACCAGATACAGAAATAAATAACGCAAGAAGAAATAGTACACAAAACAACAGTACATGGGTCACTCAACTTTCACATAAAAGTCAGTTGAAGTATACATACTGATTACATTACTGAATATATGACAAAACCGACAATATTATATCATAATAAACCAATTAAGTATAATTAGGAAAGAGACGCAGTAGATCGAAAAAACAACATAAGTTGTTTTTCTTTTCTTTTTAAATAGTGTGGTGTCAATAATGGTAAGTATGGATTCGGAAAAGTTGTTCTATGTGCGGATGCCTCGTGGTACACCTAATTTAATGAATTTATGTCTTGAACCGGTGGGATACTGAAACCTTTTGATCTTTTTAGTGCGATGGGATAATCTATTGGGCGGTTTAAGGAAAGATATGTTTGAATAACAATCGCAGTAATAGAACTTTTGTGTTATGCACAGGAGAGATACGGTACGACGCACTTTGAGCAAAGGTGATGAGCACTGACGTTTGAGGAGAGAAACACTTGCGTTAAAGGAAGGATGATGTTATGAAGCGCACTGCGCGATTTATAACTGCTTCAATGCGAGTGGTTAGGTATTTCTTAAGGAGGCTCCAGATAGTTGATGCAAATTCAAGGGTGGGGCAAACGTAAATTTCGTAAACCAATTTTCAGAGATGATCAGGACTGTTTTAAGGTTACGTTTTATATAGCTCAGAGTTCTGGGTACGTCAGGTGTTACTGTATTAATAGGGGTGACCCACGAAAGATTAGATAAGAAGTGGACACCAAGATACTTGTAAGATGAACATGTACTTAGAGATGACGCGCCTAGAGAGTATGTAAATTGTAAGATAGAACACTTACGAGTGAAATTCATCAACTTACAATTTGATTTATTGAGTAGAATTAGCGAATCATCACACCAGTCATTAATGCGGTTCAAATCATGACGAAGTATATGTGATCAACATTATCTTTAATTTTTCTGTATAAAACACAGTCACCAGCAAAAAAATGTACATTTGAGGACAATGAATTGGAAAGATCGGTAACGTAAATGAGAAATTACAAGGGGCCCAGAACGCTTCACTGCGGAACTCCCGAAGATATATTAGTAATGTCCGACTGGCAATCACCACAAACTGTTTTCTGAAAGCGAAGTGGTACAAAGTTGCGGATCCGTGACAGTTAGGGAATCGAGATGAAGTAATGAAAGCTTGGACAATATACGACAATAAAAAAAAAAAACGGTCAAATGCTTTAGAAAAATTTAGAATTTAGATTCAGTTTGAGAGTTAGAGTTTATATTAAAATTTAAGTCGAGTTAATTGAAGCAAAAAACCAACATGGGAAAAATTATATGTTCAAATATCTTGTACACAACACTGGTTAAGGAGATGGGACGATAGCTTTCTGCGAGGTGTCAATCTTCATTTTTAAA
The DNA here is from genome assembly GCA_013358835.2 of Ixodes persulcatus. Classification (NCBI taxonomy): domain Eukaryota; kingdom Metazoa; phylum Arthropoda; class Arachnida; order Ixodida; family Ixodidae; genus Ixodes; species Ixodes persulcatus. The sequence continues at coordinate 53,070 of JABSTQ010009240.1, forward strand.
ATCAGGAAAATTCTTTCCGATCTTTCACTCCTCTCGGATGTGGCCAGTGAACAAAGATTGTTGAAAAAGTAGGTTGAATATTTCACTAAATGCGCGTTTTGTATTTTTAAGTGCATTGGAGTAAATTGTTCTTCTTAAGAACACGATTTTTGTCCAGCTATAGAAGTCACGCGCCACATGTTCAAAGTGAAAATTGTTCGAAGGTTTAAAGGAAGCTGATTCACTTTTCAAGAAAACTGATTTCGGATGGGACTTATGCGATTTTTTCGTTTTTTTTTTTTTTGCATACTGTGTATTTTAATATTGCATTCGATTTGGGCTGAAGTGAGCGTAAACCAATTTTATGTCAGAAAAACGTGCAAGGATTGTCACAGGGCTTGCAGTGAGTCGTTTTAGCGCCCCCTATCTGTAAACGGTGTCCTTACGTCGTCTCCGGCACCTCGGAGCCATCTTAGGGGCGAGCGAGGTTCATCTGACGCCAACGATGACGTCTCTTTTGCTAGTTTTTTTCCTCCGCCATTGTGCACTCAAGCGCTAGGCAAGCAGCCATGGGCGTGGCAATGGGGAAAGTGTAATGGACCTTTTCCGAGAAGCGTTCTGCGCACGCGCGAGCACTCGATGCCAAGCGGCGGAAGTCGGCACTAGAAATCGAGGAAATTCGGAAGGAGGCTGTGGATCAGCGAGTAGAACACGTGTTACACAAAAAAAGAAAGTGGACGGAAAGAAAAACATGACGTTTGGGTGGACGCCACAGATCCCCCTCTTAGAGTCGCGTTGGGCACGCGCCGCTGCTCGGAGAGCGAAGAAACTGGTAGCGTAGCTCCCATTATCGTATGGTAGCGCAGGTAGGTCACTTCCTCGATTTTTAGCTCGTGCAGCCACCGCCTGGTGCCGTCGGTATGTGAAAAAGGTCCATTAGCTAGTACGTGGATGATACTAATAAAATCGAAAAAAAAAGCATTAGACGAATAATTTTTAAGGTGCTCTAATTTATTATTTTAGGTTTCCTTTCAATTTAACAAAATCTCTTCGACTTTCCTTTAAGACTTTTTTGAAAATTGGTACGCTCATTTGCCTAAGCTCAACTACTTCTAAACGCCTCTAATCAGAAAAGTATAGGCAAACGTAACTACAGTTTAGTTACAAACACCCGATCAAGGTTTTTTCTGTCCAACCAGTAAAACAATTTATGGTTCATCAATGTTGCCAGTAGAGACTTTCAGTTCAAAAAAGCTGAAAGATAACCACTTTTACTTCTGGCGAAAAATAAAGTTTGTATCGTATTTAATCACTTCGCGAAACAAAAACAGTATGTTTACATATATTTCGTGTTACTACTTCCGCCATGTTAATTTGTGTGTACATTTTGTCCTGAGATAAATCAACAACCATGAACACATCAAGGGAGTGCCACTTAAAATGACGCCTCACTTTCTGCCAGGCGCTCAGTAGTTTCCCATTTAAGACTATTCATAATTTGGCTTACGGTCGTTTAGAGATCAGTTACTCAGTGAGACGATAAATGCATTGTTTTATATTCTCTGCAATATGCTATTTAACCAATACTGTCCGCCATCTAACTTCAGGTGACGCTATGACAAGGAAAATAAATTATAATTTACATTGCCTCTGGGCTTTGTTTGCGTTGATTTCTTACTAGCTCGGCTGTAAAGATCACTTTCCGTTACCTGGGGTCTTTCGCATGCACCATATAGTAAGTATTACTCAGTCCATACCTCTAACAATTTTTACGCCAAACCTGGAACAAGAGGAATAATCGAAATTGTAATCTTTGAATCTAGAGCTAAACTTTTCGTCAAAGGTGTAATTCACAGGTCGGTTTTGCCTTGTAAAAGTACAAAGCGTAGCTTCATTTCTGTAAAACATAGGGCCAAAAACTTATCAGGGTTAACAGCGGACGGTGACGCAGACGACCAAGTCGAGTGGAGGGACGCGTTTGGCGCAGGTATTGATAGATGGCGCTACATCCTTATCGAGAACACGCGACAACCGCGGTCTATTGAAATTACCATAATCTTCTTGTAATTTACCTTTGGTTTAAATATAAATGTAAGCAATGCAAACAAGACTTAAAGAAAGAAGAAACGCGTTTGCATAACGACGGCTCTGTTGCTGCAGACGGATTTCGTCTGCGTTTCGTCTGCTTACTTTCGCTGGTCGGCTGCACCTTCCGACGCTGCTCCCGACGCCATCTATCAATACGCGCGCCAAATGCGCCCTGCCACTCGACTCGGTCGTCTGCATCGCCGTCCGCCGTTGACCCTGGCAAGTCTCTTGGTCCTATCTTTTACAGAAAGGAAACTACACTTTGTAATTTTGCAAACTAATACCGACCCGTGAAATGCATCTTGACGAAAAGTTTAGGTTGCTACGTGCAGGCGCCCATTTTTACGGCCCATTTCAGTTCGGACAATCGTTGTTTCAGTCACCCTACACTTTCTATATTAAGACAGCGAGTTGGGCTAGTTGGTTCGAACGCAAGTTGGGAACTACGCCAAAAAAAGGAGGAAAGGAAGAGAGACACACAGGACAGGGCGTATCACCCTGTCCTGTGTGCCTCTTCTCTGTCATCGTTTCTTGGCGTATTTCCTATCGTGTACACTTTCTAACGGACTAACATAGTCAGCCATCGGACTCCCACTCTCATTTATAAGTATCTCCATATGACCGTTATATCTAAAAATCCTTGCTTCTAAAAATAAATAACTCATGATATCTCTAGTACACCCTAGTAAATATTAGAATCAAAAACATCCAACATAAACAATGTTTTGCCAAATATAAACCTGAGCAAATGTTAGAATTTCTACACATGAAATCATCCGGAGTCAGCTCCACTAAAAACACTCGACATCGTTGTACTCGCACAATCTACAACACTTGCGACTATTTATATAAAATGGGGCACGGCTATAGACACTCATCGATTGCGATCTTAACTCGGCTTATTCGTTACAAATTGAATCACCGCAAGGGACGTGCGGTGATTTAATTTGTAACGCTTGTCCAGTGCAGTTCTCCAGCTCTTTTTTTTTTTTTTTCTTGGAGTCCAAACTTTTTTCTCATCAATTGCATCACACTAATCAATACATCAATACTTGTGAAGAAAATAAATCAGATCCCGACTCAAGAACACAGAGAGCCTTCGATTGTGGTGATCATAACTTGAGCAACCCTCAAAAAGATTTAATCAATTTATGTGTCATTTCCATCGAAGTATACCGCACTCCTGACCGGCAGATTTTCGCGACACATCAATAGGTACAGACGTCGCGACGCGCACCAAGCTTAAAGTTTGAGGCATAAATCAGTCGTTTTGACAAAACAGTTGAAACTTGCTGTGGAGTGCTGCGCTCGTTGTCGCGGTATTCGCCCTACAAGACGCTTTCGCAGCAACTTCCACATGAAGCAGGGGGTGAACGAATTGCTAAAATCTACGGAGGGTAACCAGCAACAAACCAGGCAAAAAATATTAAAAAAAAACGTTTGACTCAGAAACATTGTTTACTCAACGACCATAAGCAAGTCTAAGTTGAAGGCTAGTCCCTGCAACTAAACTGCACGTGGAAAGATAACTAATTAACGGAATACACTTATCATTTTACAAGAGCATGAGTCTCATGTACAGGCTGTGACCGTACGGGCTAACACATTTGGCACGCCTTCCAAAACTCGAATTCCAAACTAAACGTAAATTCCAAACTAAACGAATTCCAAACTTACCTACCTGAAATTGGGCACGCGAACGTAGCCTCGCCAGGCGTTCTACGTCTATTTTTATGGCTCAATTTTGAGGTAGCACATTATAAACAATAATGCAAAATCAGAGGCCGCGTATTTTTTGTATCCTATAAATCAACACAGTAATTACAAAAAAAAAAAAAACGTTTTTCCACAACAAGTGTGGCGCAATGCGCGGGCGCAGAAACCAGATTCGAGTTAGAGGAACTGTCTGCACATGCGCAGTACCGACCGCAGCGCCACCGCAGTAGCGTGACGTCAGAGGGTTGTGTTGTTGTCAACGTTATTAGATTAGCTCAGTTACGGAACTGCTCATAGACGGCATGGAGGCGTTGTTTCTTGACGTCGCGTCTCTGGGAAGGAAATGTCATTGAAGTAATCGCGTCGGCTATCGGTCGCACCGGACTTTTTGCTGCCCGCGTCGGCGTTTTCAGCTATTGGGCGCTGTTTCTTGATGTCGCGTCTCTCCGAGGGGCATCTCATCAGTGCTCGCGTCGGCTAGTAGTCGTAGGGGACTTCTTGGCGTCCACTTCGGCGTTTTCGGCTCGTTGGTGTATTTCTTGTCGTCGCTTCCCTCCGCGGGGAATGTCGCCGAAGCGCTCGCATCGCCTAGCGGTCGAAGTGGTCTCCGTGAAGTCCGCTTCGGCGTTTTCGGGTTGCTGGCACTGTATATCTTGACGTCTTTTTCCTCCGAGGCGAATGTTGTCAACAAGCTCGTGCTGTCTTTGTTCCCCGCCATTGTTTTTGCGTTGGGCTGGCAGTCTTGTCCCTCTACGCGAAACTTGTGAAATGTAAGAACTCAAACAAATTGCGAGACAGTTTTAGAACCGCTCGTAAATTTTATTCAATAAACGTGAAAAAGAAAATGCACGGGGAGATCGTCACCTGGTTCCTTTATATAATAAACACACACGTGAAACTGCATGTTTCACTCACGCAGTAGTATTAGCGTATAGGGCGTGGCTAAATACAAATACGTAACTGTTTCAACTCCCGTGCTCTTTATTTTGATCCATCTCAGAAGTTTCGTGCATCCGTCGTGGAAGCTACAAATGTTCAAAACAAGAAGGGCGTCCCCTATATTAAAAAAATAATTAAAAACAGCGCACAGACACTTTTTGCGCTATTTTTCGTGTTCACGTTGCATTATTTACACTCGATGATTACACAAATAAACTTTTGTTTTATGTCAGCGCTGTTGTTCGTCTACCTTCTCGTTATTGTCCGTGTCTTTGAGCAGTTTTTTTTTTAATTGTTTAACCATGAAATACTAATTATCTCAGATGTCAAGGCTGATCAACTTCAGTCCCCGAAATTGTTTTCCTCCGCGCGTTGTCGTCTGCTTGCGCAACCCGCACACACAGTCTTGGAATTGCAGCGTCTACGCCAGGGGCGAATCCAGGAGTCCGTTTTTTTTTCTTGTTTTTTTTTCTTTTTGGGCGGGGCGGGGGGGGGGGGTGTGGACAATTTGTAAGGATACTATTCTCCCATTCTTTCTTATGCACCAGGGGGTCCACTCATGTCAAATTGCCCTCCGAGAAGGGGAAGGGAACGGGGTCGACTTTGTATGGGGGGGGGCGGGGGCCGGCCGCCCCCGTCGCCCCCCTTCCCTTGGATCCGCCCCTGGTCTACGCACACCTGTTAGCTCTACCGTATTTTGAATGACGCTCCTCGGTGCCCCAGTTTTTTTTCGACTCCTTCATCAAAGCTCCTAACACATGCATAGCAATTTGCTTTGCCTGTTGAGGATAATACGAGGGTTTGGATGTGCACGGCACAGGTGATGCGGCGGTTGCCATCGTCGGATTGTGAGTCGGTGGTAAGTCCAAGGAAAAAGGACAAGTAAGGAGGATAAAACATTATTGACAGAAAAGAAGAAAAAAAAATTTGAAGAGGGGGAGAAACCAAGCAAAAATTATGAGTTTTGGGAAAAAAAGGCAAGTCTTAGAAAAGCGTCTTTCCGCCGCAACCCAAAAGGAAAACGCAGCACCACAAAAATGTAGTCGCAGCGTTTATTGTATAGTCAAAGTGTCTTGACCCAAAGGAAAAAAAAAAAGGTTTTGTCGAAAATAACATCTATCAATAAGATCAATCTTGATGTTATTGAAAAAATAACAATCAGGCAAAACGCCGAAGTGGACGCCGAAATGTTTCCTTTTTGGCGTCCACTTCGCGCAAAGTGTCTTAGTTCTAGTAGTTGCTCGAAGTGTTGGAAGTCTACGTGCCTTCCCAGCGTTTATCCCCCAGGCAACAAATGCCGTGTCACAAGGCTGTAGACGCGTGCGCGGAGTAACATATTTCTAAAAAGACAGCAAACGTGCCTGCCCTGAACGTGCTCCACAGCCTATAGTAGGCAAAGATGGCAGCGTTCAGAAGGCAGTTATTTCGAGGGTCTATGAAATGAAGTATTTTTTATCGCTTTATATAAAACCTCATGTGAGCATATTTAAGCCTTTATAACCCAATGAAAGAACAGTATTCAGCCGATGTAATACTTGCGGAAAACAAAACTCCCTCCGGACAATAGTGTTAAAACTAGTTCATTAGCATTCTGTGAAATATTTGCACGGTGGCAGAATTGGCATCAAGTAGCGAATTGAGCCACAAAATATAATAATAACTCAATAATGAAAAGCATGTTTGTCACAATAAAAGTTCTCATGATTTCACCCAAGAGTGTCAGAGCAAGTTTTCTATTTTGGTGTAGACAGCAACAGCCCGATAAAGCCTAAGACAAAAAAAAAATAATAATAATTGTGTGATGGAAATAACAAAAAGAAAAAAATAACATACGGGCGAGCTTGTCAACTTTGAACATCTTTAACACCCAAGATTTAGGAGCAAACTTGTGGTTAACACTGTGTGTGTTCTCCACCTTGTTTTTGTTCCTCAGTCTTCAGTTCTTAAGATATTCTTGTTTTCCTGTGTGTCAACCACATTGTTTTTTCAGTTTGGTTGCACTGTTGATGCCTATAAAGAATCTCCAACACGCCCAAGCTTTCATCACTAAACAAGGTTTTAGTGTAACTCAGCTATGTCGGCTCCTCTAATACAATGCCATTTGATTGCAAAAGAAAATGACAGTGATCAATTGAGATCATCGGAAATAATACGACAACGTGGGGATGTGATAAGTCTTGCTGCATTACGATAAGTATAAACGGGCTTCGGGTGAAAATAATAGTTTAGAAAACCAGACTACCGGCACTTCAAATATCTTAATCCAAAACAGAAGTAGGCTTTTCGAGCTGTTCATTACTCGCATACTGTGTCAGTTAAAAATATAAAATAACGAACATTCCACAGGTGTCATATGAAACCCCGAAACCGTTTACATTTTTTTTTCCACTAACTATTATTTTTTACGTCGCATGTACTCCTTCCTTAATGGTGTAAAATAATTACTTTCTCGACAGAATAACCCGTCGTGAAAAATTATAAAGAAGACTCCGCATCGCATCTCTAAACACAGTGATAACTAGTTCATTAAGTTTCTACGTAATCCCCGTGCCAGTGTTCGTTCCGAGCGTTTATTTATTCGCTTTCTTTTTAAATTATCCTTTACATCACGTTAAGGTTGCTTCACCAATCGTGTTGGTGAAACACGTTGGTACGAATCCTGAGTAATGTAGTCGCCTCTATCCGGTGTCAAAAGTGGCACTATTATGTTTAGAATTCCACTCCGGGGTCCGAAAACAAAACAAGAAAAAAAACAAAAAAAACGTCCGTTTAAAACACTGCCACGTCTACACTGCCACAACTTCGACAAACTAAGTTTAGCGTTAATTAGGACACACCATTATTTTAAACGCTCTGACAGGCTGAAGTCATTAGATACGCAACCTTGCAGCAAATGCAAAGCGAAAATTTTGTTTTGTTACGTAAGTAGCAGTTAGTTGCTTGGTTCCGTGCCGATAATGTTCCACAACGCCAAGAAATGGCAGATTGTATTATACAGACAATATTAAAAGCACATCTTATCCGAAAGCCTGCCATCTCTATTGCGTCAGCCATCAAACGTTACGCTCTATAGCAGGGGTGGCCAAACTGCGGTTCGCGAGCCCGGCTTTTAGCGGTTTCAAGTGCGGTTCGCGGCCCCCTGGTGAGACCACCTCCCGTCCTCGCCTCCACCTGCAAAGTAAAAAGCAGGAAGTATAAAAAAAAAACAGCTTGCATTTTCACAGTTGTGCCACCATACGTATTGGTGGGAGGCACTCTATGACAGACGGCGGTAGAAACAGAACTCTTACGAACAAACATCTAGCTGATGTGCTCGGGACTGCAATGATGTCATTTGAGTCAAATTTCAAAGTGCTTGGTTTACGAATGGGTACGCACAATAAATAAATATAATCAGCAATCGCTTTGTGAGCAGAATTCTGTGTGGCCACCAAACTTAAATTTGAAAAAACAGGTCAAGCCTTTTTCTCTTTTTTTTACAACAGCCCTTAACTTAAGATGCTTATTTGTATGGCTCTCTGCATAGGTCCACCTGGCCACCCTCGTTCTATAGTGATGTTTCGCGGCCTTGTTTCGCAACTATCTCCCACAATGACGAGAAAGTTCTAAACGAATCGCCACAAGAAGTCAACCTCTTTCCACTGGGCGAAGCCTCCGTGGTAGCCATTTGAGTCTATGACAAAAAACTCCACTTTGAGGAACGTATTTTTTTTCCTTTAAAATCTCCGCCGTCGTATGAAGCTTAACATTTCAACCGTCCACCTCCGCGTTTTTGCGCCTGCTCCATTTTCAATAGATGTCTCTCTTTCTCTCTCTCACTTTCTTCTTTTCTTCTCTTCTGCTGCAAGTCACTTTGTCTATTTGTATTTTGATTCAACTTCATTTTTGCTCTCCTGCCGTCCTTTCCTCGATAGGAAGTGAGTTCGGAAGGCGGGGCATGCCGCCCCCCCCCTCCCCCTTTCTCTCGAGCCAATCTCATCAAAGCTCGAAAAAGGCGGTTTATCCCTCAACTCATCCCAGCAGCGGGCAGCCTTGTGTAGTTTAAGGAACCCTTGAAGACCGGAAATAATTCACTCTTTAGAAGCTCCGCTCGCGATGGGAGCGAGATTTTGTTACAATATTGTGCCTCCAAACAAACAAAATGCACCACTGTAGAAAAAAAAAGCGACCCGAAAGTCGGTTTTTTGTTTGATATTTAGGTCCAATTGTCGAAAGTTTGAGAAACTTGAGGCGCAATTGACTACATACAGAAATCATGCTTAGAGTACTGATCTAGGGAATAGAGGGTTGATTCGTAAGTTACCGAGATTTTGCGATACAAATTGGTGTAAAATGAACGCTGAAATTACGTTTCGACAGTAATGTAAAGAAGATAAAAGTTACCTTCATTTCGGAAGAGTTTTCTGGCCGAAACAAGATGCCAATCGAGTCTGGTCATTACTTTTCCGTGGTAACCTGGATTATAAACGCTACATTTAATTCCCTCTCGCAGATTAGAACGCTCTTTCTAGTGATATTTAGTCTACAGTATTTATCTTTAGACTTCATTTTTTACTTCATCTCAGCTCCTCTTTTTTATTGATATATACAAGTTTCCTTAGTGTTCTGAGTCTAACGTGGCAGCTGTCTTTACCACCTCCTCGAGCAAAGAAGTAAAAACTCTGCAGGTCTTTGTTTTTTGCGACAGCAGTCTGGCTTCATGCGCTGGATGAGAACCTAAAGCAAACGTCATCTCTACGGGCCGTCACCCGTTTTGTCTTTTCTTTGCTTGAAATGATCGTCTCCGTCGTTGGGTCACACGTGCGCGCTACTCTGAGACGTGGTTTGAATTCACCTTTTGGATTTGTTTTACTTGAAGTGTCAGACAGCGGGGCAGACTCCAGACACGCGGCTAACAAAACGTGCCGAGAAACGATAAGACGTCTCCTATGGCCATCGCTTTTTTATTTATTTATTTATTTTTTGTGAAGAGTAGCCATCCGCCAGTTTCCTCCAGGACCGAATTTTGTTATAAATAAGTAAACGTTCTTTCTCATAATGAATGCGGAATAGAAGTGCCACGAATATACTCCTTTTAAAACCCTACACCTATTCACACCAGACCTTCAGTATCTCATCAGTATAAAAGCTGTGGGCAATGTTTCGAGTTTAGCTTCTTATAAATACATGTCACCTAGCGTCAATGAGTAGATGTTACACTCAGGACTCATTGACCCAATACGGGACCTACAGACCTTTCGAACCCGTATCACCCAGGCGAAAAATGCTGAGAAACTAGGCTATGGTGCACGCCCCTCTATATTTTGTGAAAAGGAGCTCCTGCCCTCCCTCAGAAGGTGCTCCAGAGCGGCATCTCCAATTACCACACATTAAAAAGAATATATATATATATATATATATATATATATATATATATATATATATATATATATACAGGGTGCTTTTTTTAAGCTTAACAGATTTGTTTAAAAAAAGCCGTGAAAGTTACACTCATGCCGCTTGTGGAGTTAAGTTATACGGCCAGGGGGACACATTATAGGGTGCTAATCGTAATGATCAGGTGGCTAATTAATTAAATTTCGTTAAATAACTTTTTAATTTATGAAAATAGACATATGGTTCCAATTAGAAACTTGCTCAGCGTCATCGAAAACCCCTAAATCAGTCATTTTCAGAAAGACTTTGAGCGCGTGAGAAGCGTAGTAGTGCACTAAAGTTACCACTCGTGGAGCAGGTACAATCCTGTGGCTAGATAAGAGACGGAAAAATCGCGCGGGCGCCTTATCGCAACCTCTAGCTTTGTACCTGCTCCACGAGCGGTAACTTCAGTTCACTACTACGCTTCTCACGCGCTCAAAGTCTTTCTGAAAATGACTGATTTAGGGGTTTTCGACGACGCTGAGCAAATTTCTAATTGGAACCATATGTCTATTTTCATTAATTAAAAAGTTAATTAACGAATTTTAAGTAAGTAGCCACCTGATCGTTACAATTAGCCCCCTATAATGTGTCCCCCTGGCCGTATAACTCACCTCCACAAGCGGAGTAAGCGTAACTTTCACGGCTTTTTTAAACAAATCTGTTAAGCATAAAAAAAACACCCTGTATATATATATATATATATATATATATATATATATATATATATATATATATATATATATATATATATATACAGGGTGTTTCAGAGAACTCAAGCCAAATCGCTCCTGCGAAAACTACTCATCGCAACGAAAAAAGGCTTGTGTCGTTTTGGTCCTGGGCCAGGAGCCCATTTTGGAAAATTATTAAAGTCCGGGATAATTAAGTTGTTAATTAATTTTGCATAATTAACGTTTTTAATATGGTTTTTAAGGGCATAGTTTCAACTAGAAAATTGCTCAGCATCGTCGAAAAACACTAAATCAACAAATTGCAGAATGATAGAAGGCACGCGAAGCATTTTACGGCTTTCTAAAAAACCGCACAAATTTGACGGGTTTTTAAGTTTCGGTTTGCTATCGGAGCGCATCTTGGCCCCGACGGCACCGCGCCCCGTGGAGAGATAGTACAACCATCCTCTGCTGCGTCGCGCGATGACAGCGCAGCAGAGGTTTGTTGCACTATTTCTCCACGGGGCGCGGTGCCGTCGGGGCTAAGATGCGCTCGAAATACGCGACTGAAACATTAAATAAAAAAGTGCAAGCACGGAATAGTGGCGACGGATTTGAAAGACAGTCGGGTGACAACGATTTCGCCAAACGCCGGAGCTGTCTAATTGCTGTCCCGTCTAATTACTCGCTTTTCCTCCAGTGTGTCTGCCCTGAAAGCTTCACTTAACATTAACGATCTTTCTACTCGTCCTAACGTTTCCCGCCTTTGTCTTCTGCACAATTTGTTTTATTATCACCCAAGCTAACGTCAGTCCCCACCTTCACCAGCCTATTTACGTTCGTCCCAGGTTTGATCATTCCTGCAAAATAACCCGGCCCAAATGCACCTCAACGGCATACCTCTACTCTGCCCTTCCCGACGCCGTTGTGGGCTGAAACAACATCCTGGAAAACATTGTCATCATCAGCGGCGGCACATTCTTTCGGAGTGTTATAACATATCACATTACTAAAGGCCCCTCCGCTCTCCAATGCATCTGGCGCAGAGGGTATTTGAAAAAAACAAATGAAGAAAACATCTGAAACAAACGACTGGGGTGCGTTTCACTCTGCACTTCAATTGATGCAGTCATTACTTCAACCGATGCGATTTAACAAATGTTAAAACACAGTGTCGAAGTGATGTGTATTCCCAACTCAAATGATGGCCGGTTAGTAGATTTTGGACGGGTCATCAGACATACATTTCATGCGAACGTTCATAAATTAATTTCGTGATAAACATCCGTATGAACCTAAACCTCTCAGGTAAACTAGAACTATATTTTCTTTTGTCCTGCCTTGCGTGGGGGGGGGGGGGGGGGGTGAGGGGGAGTGGAGAGATGGCGGGAGATGTAGCGTTCTGAGATGTATAAACGGCAGCCCAAAAAGTGGTAACCCGACAAAAGCTCACCGGACAAAACTTCACCCGTTTTTTTCACAGACCCGGCTCACCTTTTTTTTTCTTTCTTTTTTTATTTTGGCAAAACACGGGTAAGGATAATGTGCGGACACGATGGACATTGCACCATTTTGAGAAGAACTGGCATCGCATCCCATGGAAAGGTGTCGAAAGATAAGCCATAAATGGCAGAGAAGCAACGATTTGGGGCAAAAATGTAAGTCACTGAAACTGAGTGGAGCTCATAAGATCAAGATTGCGTGACTCAAGGTATGCCGGAACACCCTTGTGCCACGCCCGACAAACTTCGTGAACCAAAGTTTTTGAACCCGAAGAGTAACAGAAGAAGTGAAGTCCCTCTTTGGTGACTTCGCTTTTTCAGTGGGGCTATATCACGCTAAACGCGCACGTAAAGGCTAGGCACAATGTCTCTTCATTACTAATGCATTGGTTTATTGGTTCTCTTGGGGTTCAGTGTCATATTTGAAGTGAATGGCAAGGAAAATTAAATTCTTTCCGTCATTGAGCGTGGTAGATGTATTCTAAATCAAGAATTATCTCAGGGTGATGTGAAAATTAAACTGAAGCAAAACTCTAATATACAAATCATTGAGTTGCGAATTTTTTTAATATTTTTAAGGAACGGGAGTTGGGCCTTTTGGACAAACACAAGACAGATGACCAAATTGGAAAGCTTTGTGGGATTTTGGATATGCTGGCGTTCCTTCCACCACAGCTTGTGCCCGAAGAACTAACTACATTAGGGAATCTTCTACCGGTGACGTCGGCAACCTGCTGGACTACTTTGATTGCACGTATGTCAACGGCCCCTTCCGTTATGCTTCTTCTCCTTCTGCGGCGGCACCCAGACCGAAATATTCCCTTTGCCTGACTGTGCGCCGACGACGACCGGAGTTTCCCCCTGAACGGCGGAAGATAAAGACCGGACGAGCAACACCTGCGATGTTTGGAATACCGGCTTCCAGAAGATTGTCGGCCACGCCTTCCCAAACGTCTGGAGGCTGATTGAATGCCTACAAGAACATTAGGCGCTCGTTGCCGCGGAATTCACACCAAGCCGGAGACGCGAACCCCCATAGAAGCGGGTGGGAAAAACCACTCTGCGCCTGCAGAATTGTTTGAAAAATATTTTTGAGGGGTTCCAGGTACACCCAGAACTACCAAGACTGATGGAGCTTGTAAGGGACTGCTTTCGCTTCTAACCAATTTTTAAATAAACTTGTTTCTACTCCAATCAACAAACCATGCTCCTGTCAGATTAAATTTATCGTTGCATTTTAGTGTTGCACGCACGCAGCTAAGTTGTCCGCACTTGTGTTAAGACCAACATGAAATTTTCTCCTGGAGAGCTATCGTCCAGGTCTGTGAAAAAATGGGTGTGCTTTTGTCCGGGGAGTTTCTGTCCGGTGAGCTTTGTCCGGTGAGCTTTTGTCGATGATTCAAAAGGTAGCCTTGCATTTTTTTATTATTACTTAGAGGATACGCAATTTTAGTGTCTCAAAAAGTTTTTTTTTTTAAGACCGTGCTTAAAACTTTTATATAGAAAGAAACGCGTTACTGTTGCGTTTCAAATCTGCAGAATTGTGATGTGCCTCGGTCTTTCAAACTAACATTGACGCGTCCCAACAGGTATGTTTTTTGTTTTTTTTTACTGTTCTAAATTTAAGAAAGGCAAAATAAATACAGAGCAGAAATCTAAAGCTAGGACTGTTGAACACGATTGAACTTTCTTGTGCACTTTGAAAATATTCGTGAAGGGAATTATCTCACAGAGGTTGGTACATCATCACCACGAGTCCGTGTTTATTTTTCGCCAAATTCGGAGGGCGCTTTTCGAAGATTATTTTTTGCGGAGTTTGAAGATTAATTTTGCTGAAAGAAGATTACACTATGCAACATAATAAACCGGAGGCGTGAAAACAAAAATGACGTACACAACACCGTTTTCGACATAGCTAAAAGTTTTATTCACATCAGCATGCCTATAAAGCCGACGACTCTAAGTCGCCGTCAGAGACACATGGTCAGTATCACTCTTATCTCTTGCCTGAAGGGAGAACGAACCAAACCTTCTGCCCCCATTTTTACCCAACAGGGTCAACCTTTCCAACAAAAGAAACACTTCCACTGCAACAAGGACACACTTTCACACTACAGGAACAACTCTCCAACAATAAACAGGACAAGTTATAATTCTACACGATGACGAATCCTCTGCACCAAAGCCCAACCTAGCCAAACACACATGTCCGCTTCCCACCCAAACGTCAAAAATCTCCAACAAATAGCCAACAAACTAAAAAAAAGAAAGGAAAACATTTACAGTTGCAAGAAAGTTCTCACTTGTTGGTCCATAACTAGGGCTCCGTGTTTTCGAAGTTTATTTTTCGAAAATCCCCAATTCTGCGAAATTTGAAGTTTAATTTCACTGTATTCTCAATACTTCAAAATCTTAGATGAAATGATACCTGCACACGAACACATCAGAACACACGAAACATATTTTAATTGTCTGGAAGGTTTGAATGTACAAACACATATACACACAGGCACAAAATATGTGTATACAAAACATGTACGTTTGTGCGTGTTACAACCTTAGAGTTTGTTATAATAGACGATAGCATACTTAAGGAGGTTTCTGTCGCTGATGGAAGTGCGCTCCTTTCGGTTGATAACTCTTAGCATTAAAAATTCCCTTTCAACGTTTGTGCTAGAAACAGGGAGAGCTAGAAGCCTCAGCGCGCAGCTAGAAAGCACTGGCCACTGGACCGTGTGAAGTCTCCAAAATGACAGGGGTTCAACAATGTTGGTAATTTCATAGCTCTGATAGTTCGCAAAATCACTCATGAGCTGGTTCATGTCGTCAGTCTCAAGAAACACTAACTTGAAAATGGGCGCGTAGGTTTCGAACGCGCGGGGCAGCTCGAGTTTCACATTTGGATTCACAATTTGAACACTCTACCAGAACAATTCGCTCGTGTACTGGAGTGCATCGCAAAGGTTCCTCTCAATTGTCTGACTCCACTTTTCAGCGACAGCAGCGTAGTATCCATGAAGGTCTGTAACAGTTCTTGAGTGGTCATTCCCGTCAAGGAGAACTTATAAAGTTTCAATATCCGATGTGAACATTTCAGATGGGACACGCCATTGACTGAGGAGCGCGCGCAAACGAACCCCCAGTATGGGGTAAACCTGGTGTACTAGGGTACTCTCTGCCTCAAGGTCCTTCATGATTGAGAGCACAGCACACGAATTCGACTTAAGAAACCTCAGCTTAATCAGCAAGTCGTCCACACCTTCAGGCGATGAAACAAGAGATTTGAGCTTTTCGCACTTCTTTCCCTTGTCCTCGTCGCTTTCCAAGAAAGACGAAATGGCACGCCAATAGTCCAGAACGTCTTCTAGGGCTTCATAAAAAGAGAACCACCTAGAAGGACACACAGTCTTCAGCGACTTGATGGTCATGCGCATGGCCACGCACGCGAGACCAAACTTACGGCGCAGCTTCAGCGACGACTTCAACAGGGCAGGAAAGTGCACAAAAAAATCTTGGACTACCTTAAATGAGCTCGTCTTAATTCCATCCTCCAGAGCATTGTTAAGTAGGTGGCACGGCTCTTTAAAGTGAAGGGCCTTGAATTCGGGGCTGAAGAGTTGCAAGTCCTTGTGAAGCTTTGGCATGTAGGAGGCTGAATCGGAGCACAACACAGCTACGTCGGCTAAGGCCATTCCAACCTTCTGAAGAGCGGTTTGTATCAACATTCCAATTGATACTGCGTTGCACTGCTAAAGTACTTGCAAGTCTATCATGAGGGTCCTACGTCCAGGAAGGTTGTCGTTGTATAAGGTTGCAAATACCGCCACTGCCGGACGACCGCGGAGTTCCGGCGACTCGTCGACGGTGATGGAGATGGGGCGGTCTTTCATCGAAGGGCTTATCGTGGCAAAGTCTTTCTCACTGACCTTATGCAGGTATTTCCGATATAGTTGATTCCTACCTGGCATTGTGCGCGCCGCCGGACACTTGCTTCGAAAGAGGCTGCCAAGAGGTCCGTCAGCCTGGTGCAGTGAAATACCAGCATGACAGAGTGCACGGCAAAACTGGTGCGGGATGTCATCCGCGTCTTGTCTGCTGGATCGGGCCCGAGTGATGCATTCTTCCAGCGAGCTTTGCTGTGACGAGTTGCCTAAGGAATAGGAATAACATGTCGAAGTGAACAAATGGGCTCGAAATGTGTGATTCAGACCGTGTGAAGTCTGTTAAGACACTTGGCAAAGAAGGAAGCATACACAATAAACGGAGAAACCGTGTCAGATCGTACGAAGCATTCTAGATACAGTTCACATAGCCGTAAATTCAGAGCACCCACAGTTAAGAAAGGACTCACCTGCGTCTAGACTGGGCTTCTTCAGCTGGACGTGGCGTTCTGAATGCAGATGCTCCGCAATTCTCAAGGCGCCCTTGCCGTTGTTAAGGCTAATTGTCACACGACATTACTTGCAAACAATGGCTGATTCAGTTGACGCTGATTCTTCAAAATCACTAAACTCCTTTTATAGTCTCTGGAAAGCTTTCGTTTCCTTCCCAGTTTTCTTGCCAAAAATTTCTGTTTCACGCGCTACAGAAATATGGCGCAACCGCGCAAGTTGAAGGAGGTAATATAGGAGCTTCAGCCCCACACCCCCTCACCCACCGTTAAATTGGGATGAGGACGATTCGTCACATGCGCACTCGTCACAGGACGATTGGTCACATAGGAACATTCGTTACAGGATGACTCGTCATGCGGGCAACTGGTCACATCGATCGGGCAGAGGACGATAGTAAATTGTAAATTTCATCAACTGCCCACATTCCCTGATGAGAAGTTTCACGACTTCCCACTGTGACATAATCCAATGGTTAGAAAAACTAATCTTACAATACTCATCTGCTTTTCCTTTCATCATATTACGAGTCTTCAGCAGGTTGATCTCAGTTGCTGTCTTGAGCGAGCAATAATCCGACTGGCAGCCAAATCAGTTTTTACTTTGGCCTTGCATACACCTCTTCGGCAAAACCAATAAGTACCGGAATTTGTTCTGCTGCATGTGTACGAGTACCCCTCGTGCAGCAGCATGGCTCCACCTCTCTCTGTAGCGATCACCTCCATCCTTTTGAACGTAGTCAGAGTTTAAACATAGTCGCTCTTATATGGCCTCCGCATTCACCGTTCGGGACGGACCCAGAAGCTAAAACGTCTGTTACAAATACTTCGACCTTGAGAAGCGAAATACATGCTAAGATAAGAGGTGACCCACTTTGTCAGGCCGAACCAACATTCAATGTTCGGGACCGAACCAGAAGCTAAATCATTTGTTACAAATTCTTCGCCTTTCAGAAACCAAAGAAATACTAAGATATGGGGTGAGCCACTTTGTCCGCCCGAACCAAATTGAACAATACATATTTGGGGGGACGAACTATTGTGGGACCGGTTGGCCGCGTGACGAGTCATCCTATGACGAATGTTCCTGTGTGACGAATCGTCCTGTGACCAATCGTCCTATGACGAGTGCGCATGTGACCAATGTACCGTATCCCGTTAAATTGAGGCAGTCAAAGCCTCCACTGTAACAACACCATCCCTTCTCCCTTAAAAATGAAAAATGGTATGGTCTAAACCAGAAACCGGAACAATGACTAGCACTGACTGGTGCTTAGATAGCCTTCTTTGACCCGGAACTACATTGACCCCTTGTCCTCAGCGAAAACAGGGGAGACAATCCTCCTTTTGTCAATTGTGTTCGTCTTGAAAGAGGGCAAAGTAGCATCTCCTCGGGACCGCTGGCCGTTCGCACCAATCTATCGGACATTTTATAGTCCGAACTTCGACCATCACTTTTTGCCACTTTTTGCCGAAAACACGGAGCCCTATCCATAACCAGTGAAGGAACAGTAACACAATTTCCTGCGGATGTGATGCTAATCGTTCCCTTAACTACGCCTTTGAACGGGTTAAACTCTTTGCTAACAATCACTAGTGACGTCCACTCAGAAAAACAATTGTTGAATTCTTACAGATGTTTCACTATTTTCGAGTTAGCCGCCTTTGAGAACACCGCACTTTTGTGTTCTAATGTTTTCTCGTTGAAACAATGGCCAGTCTCCCCGAATCCCGGACAAAAGCTCACCAATTTTTTCACAGACCCGGACAAAAGCTCACCAGGAGAAAATTTCATGTTGGTCTCAGCACGTGTGCGAACAACTTAGGTGCATGCGTGCGGCACTACAATGCAACGATAAATCAAATCTGACAGGCGCATGGTTTGTTGCTTAGAGTAGAAACAAGTTTATTTATTGATTGGTTAGAAGAGAATGCAGTCCCCTACTAGCTGCAGCAGCCTTGGTAGATCTGGGTGTACCTGTACTCCTCTAAAATATTTTTCACGCGGTTCTGCAGGCGCAGAGTGGTTTTTCGTACCCGCTTTTTGGGAGTTAACCTCTGCGGGCTTGTGTCAATGCCGTGGCAACGAACACCTGATTTTTTTATGGGCATTCAATCAGCATCTTGACACTTGGATGGGCGTGCCCGACAAACTTCTGGAACCCGGTATTTCATCCTTCACAGGTGTATGTCCGGTCTTTATCTGGAAGAGTGGCGTCGCACATATTCCACCGTTCCGCGGGAAACTCCGGTCGTCGTCGGCACACAGTCAGGGAAAGGTAAGAATTCGCTCTTGGTGCCGCCGCAGAAGGAGCAGAAGCATAACGGAAGGGGCCGTTGGCATACGTGCGATCAAAGTAGTCCAGCAGGTCGCCTATGTCACCGGTAGACGTTTTCCTGATGTAGGTTAGTCCTTCGGGCACAAGCTGTCGTGGAAGGAACGCGAGCCTATCCAAAATCCAACCCAGCTGTCTAAATTGGTTATCTGTCTCAAAAGGCCACACTCACGTTCCTTGAAAATATGTTTAAAACTTCGCAACTCAATGGTGGCAAAAAGAAAAAGAGGTGAGCTTTTGTCCGGTGAGCTTTTGTACGGTTACCGTTTGCCCAACGTAGGAAAAGTAACCAGCCAAGGAAATGTAATAAACGACACCTCTTTGCAATTCATGGCCGGATTATGGTGCTTTTTATCACAATCCTCGTTTACTCCCGACAAATGAACCAAGCGGCTGAACCTAAAGTCGTTTTTGAAAACTGACTAAGGCCCTTATATAGAAAGCATTCACTAGCGGCCATAGTTGTGTGCACGACTGCTGAGCGCGTGCTGATGGCGACCTTCCACAGTTCTTTTGTAACGTGCATTTCGCACCCTCAAGATTGCCGGTCTTAGCAGACTATTAATGTGGGCTCGTTCAGAGCATGCGCTCTAGACATCACCCACAAATATGGCGCCCAGTGAATACTCCTTATACTGAAAGGCAGCGCAAGTCATTGTCTGAAATGGGGAAAAGAAAGTTCTCCTCGCGCATGCTCTTTCTCTCTCAAACGTTATCTTTCCTCTCGCTTCAATTGAATCGGACGCGGCACGTGACCGTCGTCTTCCCATGATCCCGCGCGATTCAGTGTTCTGTAAGAAACCATCGCCATCGTTGTGCGAGCCGTGGCGGTGGCTCCCTTGCTTTAAACACAACCGTAGCTTTTTTTCTTTTTTTTTTTTGTGACAGCGCGATGCTATTATGCTGCGCTGTGAATTGTACAAACAGCGTTGCGAAAGGGAACAAGCTTTTTTCCGTCCCGACGGGAAAAGAAAATCTTCAGCAACGAAGACAATGGCTCCACCGGACCGGTCGGAAAGGTTTCGACTGACTCCGAAAGATACTTTGGAGGGTTAGTCATTGTAAAACACTGTATCGTATTACCTGTCTTTTTGGTCCCGCCGACGAAGGTAATCTGATACGAGCATGAGACGAGACAAACACGGAACTACATTAGAAGCACAAATACCTGTAGCACGTTTTTCGTGCATATTTGATAATGAAGACTGCCTCGCTCGCTCTTAGCTCGCTAGGATTGACTCGGCCAAATTTAAAATCAATTCGTGAAAAAGTGGGCTGCCACTAAAATGAAGAGGGTTGTAGTGTTAGAGCAAGCATATTTTGTCAGTGAAAAGAGAGTCACCAACGATCGAGCAACTCGCGATTTCGTTGTGCAACATATTTCCGCGATCGGCGAGACGAACACGGAACTAAATTACCGTATTTCAGGAAAAACGAAAGCGCCCTTCTAAGCAACAAAGTTAGCCTCCCAGCTCTAAGCGAAACAGTATTGAGCTCTTTGTTTACTACCAATGCCTTTCCGACACGACACGAAGTGCACAAAAAGGTTGTCACATTGTTTCTGCGAACAATAATGCACATCATTGTGATGAAACACAATGTCGAGGCGGAACGAAAATGAGTGGCGTCGAGGAAATTCGGTTGCAGGAACATTGGAATGAGAGACGCAGTCACAAATGTGCGATGAATTTTTTGTTTCAAGGTTGTTGTTTTTTGTACCGCTGTTTTTGGGCATAGAGTTATGAGCGATCGAAAAAATGTTGCTCCGGATCCTCAGCCACAGCAGAGCAGTATATCCTATAACGACATCCTAAACAAACATAATTGTTTTGTTGTGCTCAGGATTTTGTTTTTTTGTAGGGGGCGTGTATGGTGAGAAATCTGCGTTGGTTATTTTGTTACGGATGTTTTTGTAGTCGAAAAGGAGTGTATCTTGAAAGAGCAGCTCGGCCAGATTGTGACAAATGTGCAATATTTTGCCATGTAGCCATAATTATTTTGTTGTCTTCCCTTGTCTTTTGGGAGTTTTGCTGAAGTACCTCTCTGTTCTCATTTGTAACTTACGCAGTAAGGTACGCCCGCGGGTGTGCGGCAAAGCTTATATGCCTGGCAAGTGAACTCAAAGGCGTTCTTTGCGCGTGAGAACGTCAAAGCAATATTTCGAAGCACAATAACGATAAACGAGGGCCTCGCTAATAAATAGGATAAATAAGAAACGCGCTGAGAAGGCAACCGAGCACGCGCTATTATTTGTTGTAACCGATAGGAAACAAGTGAGTGTATTTGTTGGGTAGGTATATGCACGAGGCGTGTAAATAGCAGACATCGCATATTCCATCGTGCGCATGTGCACAGTTGCAGGTACTATTCGACAATTATAAAATGTTTACAAAGAAAACCAAGCGGCTGGTTTGCCAAACCTATTGGTAATGCTAAAAATTGCCAAAATGGCCTAGTTTTGCACGCACTGTGGTGTCTTTTATTTACTCAACTCGAGTGATGCCAAGTATGCAAATGCACTTTGTTCAAGATAATAAAAACTTTTAGTTGAGCGTACGCTCCGTATTGCGAGTCTCGCGGGCGCGTGCCCAATCCATGCTCAAAGTGACGTCACGAGCTTCCGCTAGCAAATCATGTGCCTGCTCTCCGCTCTTGTTGCAATAAACGGGTAAACGCGATATATTTTTGCGGTGCATGCCGATCTCCCAAAATACTCAAGACTACATTGGCATTTCTTTTTAATCGTCTGCGTTTAGCGGAGTTGGAGAAAGCTTGCCTTCACACCGGAGCGATTCCAACTCTCCTCGCGTTATTACATTTGTTGATGAAGACGTCTTCCCGTGCTTGGCAACTCCACTAATGAGGCACAAACGCTAATTTCTTCACGTTAGAAAACAAAGCTGTCTTCATATTTCAAAGAATGAACATGTACGGCCCGGCAGGCAGGCGCGTGCCTACGCGTCCTGTGGGCCTAGCACAAACATGGTGGCGGGAGGCGTGGCGCTAAAAGAGGGAAAGAAGGATTGCCTTTAATGGAAAGGAGGGAAGAGGGGGGAATTGCGCTACCTTTCAGTATATAGGTACCTGAGCTCTGACGCCAAACCGAGCCGACGAGCCCTTCAAACCTCGTGAAGAAGTTGTAGTCATACCCACTTTTCTGCCTTCTTCCTTTATTCCGTTGTACCCAAGCTAACCCAACGTTTTACTACTACGCTTACCATAACTTTCGTGGGATGACCCTGTAGGTGAAAGTGTGTCCTTGTTGGAGTGGAATAGGTTCTTTTTTTAGAGAGGTTGACCCTGTAGGTTATACATTCACGGGTACAGCAGGTGTGCCGCGAGAGTATGCCCTTTCACTTAAGTCGACACCGTCGACTTGCGCAATCGAAAGCGCCGCAGTGGTCGGCCTTCCACGATTGGACGAATGCTGACTATGACGTCAGCAAAGAAGTTCTCATGAATGGAAATAAGAGGAACGTGAGGACTTGAATTTTGACGGTGTTGACAGTGTTGGTTCAAGAACGCTATGATTTCAAGCTTCCGCCACGCAAATTACAAACACCATCGAACTTGTTCTACGCAAGGTAATAACGTCCCGAAAGATAACCATACGAGGTCGCCACCGAAACATCTCGCCGCTAATACACGTGAGACTGCAAATGCTCCCAAGTGTTTAGTCAAACTGAAGTTCTCAAGCGGTATCATAATCGGAACAGCAAAATATTTATGAAGCCCACATTATTAAAGCTAAAGGGCGTACGTGCATTAGTGCACCGTGTATAGGGCTGTTTGAAAAAGAAATAAGGTCTCAACTTCTTTTCATAGAGACGTTTTCAAGAAGAGTTTCATGAAACATTCATGTCCTCGTTAATTCATGTGATTTCCAAAAAGCTTCCTCTTTCACGCTTTATTTTAAACTTTTATTAAATCTTCCAGTTTTGTTAATTAACAGGTTCCTCGCTGTCTCCTTGTCTGCCACTACTCCTGCTTTAAAACGTCATGTGATAGTAAGCTCAGAATGGAGGTGTGGCGTGTTAGTAAGGCATGATTATTTAAAACGTACAGCGAGACAGACGCGACGGTAGGAAGGAGACAAACAATCGCTGAACTTACAACTGAAGTTTCAATCGTCAAGGGGCAGCCTATATACATGACCAAAAAAAAGAAGGTGTCTGCTAAAGAGTTAGATTTCCTTTCAATACGACAGCATGCGCGATGATAGTGCGGGTTTCAGTGGGGTGTTATTGGCTCCGTGGGCTTCGTTTTGTTTGGTCATGTATATAGGCTCCGCCGTGACAATAAAGATTTTAGTTGTAAGTTCAGCGATTGTTTGTCTTCTTTCTTCCGTCCGGTCTGTCTCGCTGAACGTTTTAAATAATCATGATAGTAAGCGCTTGTCCTGCCTTGCTCTATGTCTTGTCCTTGTACTTTGCGCTTTTCAATACTTATTATTCGCTGCCGGCCACCGCATTCTGGTTCCTAGCGCAGTAAAATAAAAACAAAATGTTTAAACTTTACACCCCAGTAGGAATACAGAAACTTTTAATAAATAGATGAATGCTTGAAACTCGTTTTGACGAAATATACAAGGCCTCAAGCGAAAATACATTTTTCCACCAAAAAATATAGAACATGAAACCCGGTTACGATCTTTGATTCCATCCCGAGCTACGACAACGTACCTTTGAATGTGTTAAAAACGAACAGGATGCAATCGAAGTAGACAGCCACAACTGCTTAACTGGTTCTTTTTATTCAAAAACAAAATAAACTAGCTTGTGCCCCAAAGAGTTAAATTAATAGCAAGCTGACGTCGCGTAATGCTGCAGCTGTCTCAAGACCGTTTCTCTACGAGAGGTGGTTGGACTCAGAGCAACAGGATGATTGCTCAAGGTTTTTTTGTTTTTCTTTTTCTAATCTCCTGGTTGGCGAAGCTGTGGGATGTTTTCCGACGCTGGGACTAGATAAGAGACGGAAAAATTGCACGGGCGCCTTCCTTGTGCCTGCTCCACACACACACATATATATATATATATATTGTGAGGGTGTTTAATGAGATTACTACAATGGTAATGAATGGCCAAAAGAGAACTGTTCCGCCGGTTCAGTGTAGTCCAAATCTCACCCGATCGACCAGGCGCGTGCCTTGCTCCCGTGCCGAAACTTCTCCTTTATCTTCCTCACAATACCCCCGGGGGGCTGGAGTGCCATCGAGCCAGAAAACATTCAGAAAGTGGTGCAAAAAGAACTCCGTGCAGCTTTACAGCCGCCCACCTCGGTTCCGTGCGCCTACGCACCTGCTTCACCTGCCACTCCAGCGTTCTCCCCTCTCTGCTCTATTCAGCCGATGCAGCAGCGCTACGCCGCCCCTTTCCACACGCACGAGCCACCCCCTTCACGCTCCTACGGACCGCAGCGCCGAGCTGACCTCTGGCGAACAGATGACAACCGGCCAATATGTTTCTACTGTCGTTCTCCCGGACACGTCACCCGCTACTGTCGCCGTCGGATTAGCCAAGAACCTTTTCAGCGTGGAACGCCATCTTACTACTCCAAGGATACCCAGCACCTCCACCACTTGTGAAGGTGTTTAATGAGATTACTACAATGGTAAGGAATGGCCAAAGGGGAACTGTGTCGCCGGTTGAGTGTAGTCCAAATCTCCCTCGGTCGACCAGGCGCCTGCCTTGCTCCCGTGCCGACACTTCTCCTTTATCTTCCTCAGAATATATATATATATATATTGTAGAGACGAGAAAACGAACACTAGTTCTCGCGGTGTCCAGGCTCCGACTGCCCCGCGTGCCAGCTCGCCCCCCGATCGTCGGTGCTCTTTATTCTCGTCTTTTTTCGTTCCCCACACATTCCCCCCCTTCGGGGGAAGGGAGCGTTTGGTTACAACACTCTATACCTGTTTTCACCTCAAGAACCGTAGTAAAACAAGTCCGGCTCTTCGCAGAGGATTACTAATTTCCCCCTTTATGTGGATTATTAGGATATATGTAGGTGCATTTTAGATTAGATAAATGTTATCCTATAAAGAGGTACACGTTCCAAACGCCAAAAGCACCGGTTTTTCCTCCGAGGACTAAATCTCGTAAGAACTACTTCGCGCCGCGTATGAACAATGCGCAAAACTTGCTTTTTTCTTGAGGTGAAAACGGGTATAGTTTGGTTTTGATGGCAGCGATGGCCGCCTGCAGGAAGCGGTCGCCCTCCTTGAAGAGGAAGTGGTCGTCGATGAGCTGCTGCTGCGTCTTCTTGCCCATGCCGGTCAGTGGGTAGTAGGTGGCCTTCAGCTCGCCTTTCAGCATGCGCAGAGTTGAGCTCACTTTCTCCTCCATCTCGCGGTATTGGGCCTCCGTCAGGCACGGGTTAAAAGGGTAGCCCTGCAACGGGCGTCCGCAGCGCACGCCGGTGGAAATGACGAACTGGTCGTCGGGGGTCCACTTTGACCAAGGTGCAGAGGTCTCCGAAGTCCGTGAGCGAGTGCGTGTTGGTCGCCTTGAAGCCGCCGTGGTAGTCCTCGATCACCGGGTTGAACAGGCCGGCGAATAGCGTGTACGGCTCGGCATCCGGGGCGCACAGGCCGACGTCGCTGTCGAGGTTCTCCACGCCGGACTGTATGATGTCGCCCAAGGTGGCTCCCATGGCGGTTTTGCGAGTCTAGAGCTTTTCGAAGATGCACAGAGGACCGTACGATGGTATTGGGACTCCGAACGGTATCTGACGTGCGGTCCAAAGGACCTTTGAGAGGGCGCGAATCGGAGAGCTTGGGGCGGCGCGACGGCTGGCGGGAAGGACGGTGGAAGCAGACTCTGGCTTTTGGCACTCTGAGCTTCGACTGAAAAGTGTTGACTCTCGACAAATGTGCTGGAACGGGAGACGTTCACTGTGGTCCTGGTGTTAACGTCCACTCGGATGCGCGATCCACTCATGGCTACGGCGTTCGCAGAGATGTGCTAGGCTGCTCGAGAAGGACTCTGCCGGCCGCTCCTCTCCCTGCGGCTCTACAGCGACTGTGCCTGTCCGCTGGGATCCACACTCCCGGCGTCCTCGGAATCCTATGGTCTGAACACGTCCGGTGTCCTATACCGCGTTCGGGGCCGTTGGCTTGCTGAATGAGGCAGGAGGGAGGGGGCAGAGAGGCGGATTAAAACTCGTCAATGATGACATCTTCGTGTGCGTGTGCTGCCTGGTCAGGCGCCCTAAGCCTCTCGGGGCACGATCTCGACACGACGATGAGCGCCGCCTCGACGTCGGCGGATGTTAGCGGCCGAGTTGCTGCCGATGCGTTGTTCTCTTGTCGTTGGCGACGCTCGGTGTGGAGGGCCCCGTGTAGATGACTCTCCCCCGCTATCATGGGCACTTGGCACAGGGCGCATAACCCGGCACGCTCTTCGTCGGTGTAGGTCGACGGTGTGTCCTCTGCGCACCGCTCATTCAGGGTGCGTCCCTGGAATGGTGCTGGGACGTCGGCCGGCGCCAGTCCTTGTGGGACCTGTGGCTGTCCGTCCCAGCGCAGGCGGGAAGCGAACCCCACGAGTCTGTGATGCTCCATGATGCACCACGTTGCAGCCTCATGGGTTCGGGGGCGTCGCCGTGGGTGCTGAGGAGGCGGCCGATGGCCGAGGCTGCGGCTGCCGGGGGAGCGCGACCGATGGTAAGACGACCGCCGCGGGGGTGGGTGGCGTGGCCGTGACCACGGTCGGTCTGGCGGCATGGCTGCAGGTAGTCGAGGTCAAGAAAAGGCACAATTAGACAAGATGGAGACGACGTTACTGAACTCTCAACACTCTTCGCCACGTTCAATAAAAGGTTTCAAGTGATTGATGTTAACCAGATGTGAGCCAGATGTAGAGACGAGAAAACGAACACTAGTTCTCGCGGTGTCCAGGCTCCGACTGCCCCGCGTGCCAGCTCGCTCCCCGATCGTCGGTGCTCTTTATTCTCGTCTTTTTTCGTTCCCCACAATATATATATATATATATATATATATATATATATATATATGGTGGTATTCTTCTATTCTCGCTTACCGATTGTCCGGAGAAGGGAAATATAGATCTCACATCTGGAAACTCCACTCTGTCTAACTCCTGCCGGCGCCAGGAAACAGGACGGCAGGAGCAAGGCGGGAGAACGAGGCGGCGTTAAGCCCGGTTCACACAGTTGCGTTTGACTGCGTTTGACTGCGTTGCGGCAGCGAGACACCAGGACATCCCTGCTGCTCATATCGCGTGCCAAGAAGATTCCTTGAATTGGATTCCACGCTTCATACAAAGCACAGATGTGCCGGTGACTCGCTTTCGGTTCTCGCCGCAACGCAGTCAAACGCACTCAAACGCAAGTGTCTGAACCGGCCTTTAAAGCACGTGATTCTCTCGATGTCATCCTACTCACTCTCGGCTCCGTCGAAGATTGCTCGGCGTTTTTTATTTCCTCAGCACTAGTCTTGAGCCTGCACCCCCGAGATGGCACAGCAGAACAGCGAGTGCACGTCCCTCGGGGCCAATGGTATGTTTTCCTGCGTGACTAGTATGAAGTTCTTCTTTGTCTTGCATGAAATATTTGGTGAGTGCTGTAGGCGAGAGATACAGAGCTACCACGAGCAAGCCGTTGTCCACCTTGGCGGCACACAATTTTTCAACTTCGTCTGACATGCCACAGAGATTGATGGGTACAGCACAGACCCCTACCCATGTAGATGGCCACTTGGCTAACGAGTACTTCACGTTTTTTCATATGTGCCTCCCTTTGATTTATGAAGGGTGATAGCACTTACCTGCACAACGGGTAGCTAGCATCTCCCCTCCTCCTCTTCTCCTTCCCTCCTCCTTTTCTCCTCTTCCTCCCCTCCTCCTCCATCCTACTCCTCCTCCCTCCTTCTTCTCACTCGTGACTTCGTGAAATCACGTGTGACGTTTTTATGAGAAACGTCCCATGAAGCAACGCGCGGTTACACCAACTTTGACGGCGTCGCCGCTCAAGTCGGAAACGGGCGCCTACGAGCTGCGCTCTAAAAGTCTATGCGAGCGAGCGATGACTGGATTGTGATTTAGCACTTGTGGGCTGTGATTTTTGTAAGCAGTGGAAACGTGCATAGGTGCAGGTGTACGGAGCGCTCTGCATACTTGGGTAGTTCCATGCACCGCCGGTTTTTGGACAACAAGCCTGGTGCTGCGGCCAGAATAGCGCCACTGGGTACAGGTACAGTGTAGTACCGGTGCATGCTCACTTAAAGGGGTCATGAAACGATTTTCCTACTTCTTCCTCCTCAGCTTTAATCCTCAACTCAAATGCGAATTGTGAAATCACGTCGTCGTGACATTCTTCGGCACCGGTGCGATGACTCTTAGCTTCCACCGTGCTTTTTATGCACACCATCGAACTTGTCATTCCCCAGTGACGATAAGTTCCGTCAGGGCACTCATTGGCCACGAACGCGTATCCGAATATTCGTCGGTGGATTTAGTGTTGACGAGCGCATACGTCCGAGTGACGCAGTTCTCGTGTCCAATGCGTAAGCTGCGCTCAGCTGACGTCAGTTTGGAACCGCTGACGCGCTTTGGGAACCGCGGATGTATCATAGTGAAAAGGCGGAGAGCTTTCCAAGGAAAAAAAGTT
Source organism: Ixodes persulcatus (assembly GCA_013358835.2). Classification (NCBI taxonomy): domain Eukaryota; kingdom Metazoa; phylum Arthropoda; class Arachnida; order Ixodida; family Ixodidae; genus Ixodes; species Ixodes persulcatus. The sequence continues at coordinate 81,739 of JABSTQ010009240.1, forward strand.
ACAAAATAGTCCGCTATATTTTCAAATGTTCGTCGCGAAAAGCTAGATTTTTACTTTCTACCCTCTTTCTTTTGGCCAACTAAACGATATGCAATTAGTAAAGTCCTAATTTAAAATCATTTATCCCAGCCCAAAATTCGTTTCATGGCCCCTTTAAAGCAGCATGGCGTGTCTAGCGGCGAAGCCAAAGCTACGCGCGTAAGACCCGTCGTGCACCCGCGTTCGTGCAATGCAAGCGCTGTTCTAAACGACTGCCTCGCGCTTGTGGCTTGCGCAGCGTATTGTGCTCAAGGCGTTCTGGAACGTGATTCGGAATAAACATCACTTGTGTGTACTTGCGCTCTGTCGTTGCTCTGTTTATTGTATTGTAGTTTATTGTGTTTCCGGCTGCTGCTTTGTTTTCCCTGTGCACGTAGCTAGCTCATTTCTAGTCACAAAAGTGGGAAGCGTCTCGTCGTCACTTGTCCGCTAAGATCGGCGATGTTCTCTATACTTATAAATGAAGATCGAGAAAGACGCCACCAACTTCGCGCCCGTCTGCAAGACAAACTACAAATCCGCGACACAAAGATACAAGGATCGAGGTTGTCATTATGTTTTGTGCCCAAATATCCTGAACTGTTCGAAAATGGAAGATCTCGCTTCGACGGGGGGACGAAGATCTTCAGCCTCACACGGTGAGTTGTGAAATCTAATTTGAAGGGCAATTCATCGTGCGATATCTTACACACGTCATCAGCGGAGAGGTCATCCAACTGATAAGAAATTGTTCCTACCTAACCAAGGGTACTGTCCCCTCCATCCTGCCGGACGCGCCTGCATACATTTATTTATTTTGTATATTCTTTATCCATTTTAATCTTCAAGGTTTAGTAATTAACGGAAAAGATTAATTGCGCCTTTGAGTAAAATACCGAGTGATCCGCGCGGATGATTCTTTATAGGTGACAAGCCGCAGCGCTTTCCCGTCGCACCTGGAACAATAAAGAGGGACCTTGGCGCGAGCGCCATCGAGCGGCGACATGAGCGAATGGCATACATTCGATTTACTGCTCGGTACACCTTTTGCTATAGCCACCATAGCGTAGCCCAGCCCGCTGTATGCGAGTGGTACGTCGCCATATTCTGGATAATGTGCACATGTACTTCACATGATCTGTGCAACACACTATTTGTCAACATATTTGCTGCCTCTTGGAGGACACAAAAACGGGGCTCGCACCTTTCTATTTTTAAATATCTAATGTGTGCCTTAGATAACCGACGACTTTAAACACGTTTGGTACACTTAGTATGAACGCCACGTGACCATGGAAAAGACAGCCAACGGGACTGAAACGGTACAATCTTAAACAGACTGTTTTCGGGCGGAAAAAAGAATGTTTAGCCGCAAATTGTGTTCTGGGTAGTTGTGCTCTTATATGTCATGTTAAAATAAAAACATCGGCGAGCATACATACCCTGTCAGTGTCCCTTTAAGCCGGGGTCACACAGCTCATACATTATACAAAAGACAGCCTGCAAACACGAGCCACCGCAATACTCGTGGCTCGAATGCCGCGTTCCAAGTTTCTCCTCAAACCCATTGCCATGCGGCATTCGAAGCACGGATCTTGCAGTGACTCGCACTCGAATCTGTTTCCAGACTGTCTTTTGTATGATGCATAAGCAGACTGACCCCGGCTTTAAGCTTTCAGTGACTGTAGCCCTAGCGCAGGTAACAGGTGGCGCTTCGGTCGGCTGCTAGTCAGCGCGACTGGTGGCCAAAATCGGCACATTTGAGGCGGCCTAACCACCTAACGATTGGACATGAGCGCTGCGTCAGAGTTTGGCAGGGCACTCGGAAATTAGAGTCTCGAGATCAGGGCCAATGATTGTGGCCGAGGGCCGTGTCAGTATTGCAAAAATTATCTATAAGATACGGCGCCACCTGCCAAACCAAACTTCACTGCCCGGTGGGTATGGCAAGCTTTTGGTTAAAAGGACACATCGGCAGCGCTTCTACTGTGAGGCGCTTCAAAAACGTTGGGTTTGTAGATCGCGCAATCTAGACACCTTTAAGATGACATCGCCTTGCGTCTCTCCTTTGCGTTAACGTAGCGAGAGGCCTTTGCGCATTCCTCCTAGCCTAAAATACAAACTTTCAGAAAGGCCAGGTTTTATAGAAAATGTAGAGACACTCGTTTAACTTTTCTAGACTGTCTGCACCACCACCAGCGAGCATAAGTTTAAAATATAACCAGTGGGGACTTGTTAAAGATTGCTACGATTTTCCGTATTATAGTAGGGTTCTAGTTCGGTTCCCCAGTCCCCTGTCTCCGGATGAACGTGACACATCAACGCATAGCTCCCAGCAAAAGGGTTTATTCCACTCACATTCTGCTGGGGATTTCGGGATCGGGAAAGGTCTGAAGGAATGCCGGGGGAGGTGCACCGCCACTGTATGCTGCATGCCGATTGCCCCGGTGGTGCTACTCTATACCCCATCCTGGGGATGTCGCCGTCGAGGGTTGGATCCAGGGTCTGAGTCCGGAGCGTGTCACCGGGCCGTCACCCGAATTGACCTCGCGGTCGCCACCACCGCGAACGTCCGTCGTAGCCCGTTTCCCGCGCAAGAGTCCTCCTCCCAATCTCCCGTAGTCCGTCGTCCCAGCTTCCCTCATTGTTTCCACGGTCGCCACGCACCAGACAGGTGGGAGCCTCCTGTCTCCAATCGTGGGCAGGTCGCCCGCTGGAGCTCGCCGTCCGGCTCTGCCATGGCACGTGCAGGCCCTCTGGCGCCGACGCCCTCCGGGACGTGGGGTCCGTGAATGTCCACCGCCTTCGCCGCCATTGTGTTCGAATCTGGGTCCCGTGCGAGGCCCTCAGGCAGCAAAGACGCCGTCTTCGCCACGGAGGCGACCGACAACAACTCCGCAGCCGCCGGTGTCCCGGTTATCAACCAGATGAGGGCGAACGAGGCCACACAAAGTGGGGGGAAAACAAACCAAACCGTGATACGAAGAGAAACTTGGCGACAAAAAAAAAAGGGAATGATTTATGAAAAATATATTTGACAAATTCCTTTCATTATTCAGTGACTATTTGTAATGATGTTATACTTAGCCAATATTTTCAGACTACGGTTGCCAACCTGATCTTACGTTGCTGACGCTACCTTAAATTTCAAACTCTAAAACAGATTCCTATTGCGTATACACCACGTGAGTCAAAGGGATCGATTGCGGTTTGTAGGGACCGCATAAATTCTTTTCTTAGCTTATCGCGCTGGGATTAATTACAGAGGTGCTCGAATGTAGTGCATTTATTAATTGAGAGTATGAATACATAAAACCTCCGGAATCAAAATAAAAAAAAATAAAAAACTTGTTTTGTCTATGGAGAAAGTATCGCAAAGCTTTATTTCTCAAAATCATAAAAAATGTTTTGGGCTATTCTGGCGTTTATTACGAATCAACGATCGGGGAAATGGAAAGAAAAAACGAGTGGCTTACTTATTCTTTACTTTATTTGGCCCAAATAAGCGCCACAAATAATTGTTTAAGTGTAAATGCAAAATAGAAGGTAAATATTTTTTTTATGTAGTTTACTCCGGTGAGCCAATTGTTCCAATATTTTAGCACAATCTTTCACTTCCTTCGGGCACCTCTGTAGTAAATCCTAGCGCGATACGTTAAGAAACTAATTTATTTGGTCCTTTCAAACAGCCATCGATGCCTTTGACTAAAGCGGTACATTAACAAAAATGTGTTAAGCTTCATCGCAGCCTAACAAATTTCTGATTGGGACTTTTACATTAACATATATTTTAATGTACAAGCAATGGTAAAAACCTTCGCAGCAAAGAAATGGCACTTGTTCATAAAAAAAAGATATTTCTCTATTCCGACGTAACGGCACAAACTAACAATTTTTTCAATGTTAATAGACACACTATTCGTTGACAACTAGAGAATTGCAGGTATAGGCAAAATAATACATAGAACAATATGTGTGCGCAATGCAACCGTTTCCTAAATTGAATGAAGGTTAACTTGTTTTTCCATCGGACGACCCCTTTTTCTCGCGTTGCTTCGCGGTTTTTTGCTCGCCTTAAGTACGCCATCTATCATTCCATAGCATCTTCCAATCCGTTATTCGTTGTAAGCGCACACACACACCCGCACACAAACACACACGCACACACGCACACGCACACACACACACACACACACACACACACACACACACACACACACACACCTAAGAGGTGACGAAGTCTACAAATGAAATCAACATCGTAGTTATAGTAGAACAGGCAGGACAACTGTAAAGGATCAACAAAACAGATGCTCACTAACCACTCTGGTTGAGTAAAAGGCCAGCGAAGAGAACGCTAAACTTTGTACTCTGCTTTCCAACCTTTCCAATGCCCAATGCCATTTCCTAAAGTGAATCTAGTTCAAGCGGGACCTGGTTGATTTCTTGCTTTTTCTTTCAGAAACTATTGCTATTAAAAATAAAAAAAACAGCAGTAACTCATTCAACTGTTATGTGTGCGTGCGCGCGTGCGCGCGTGTGTGTGTGTGTGTCTATTTTTTCGGAGTTAATGCTATTTTTCTTCACGTTTGGAATTCAATTTATATATATTTTTTTCGCATTCAGTTTAATCTGGAAAAGTACCTTGCTAACCGAACGCAGTGGTAAAAGTTTGTTTGGCGACGCTCAGTGTGATAACTTTTCTACACCTTCAGGACACACTATGGACCGGTTTCAGCATTGTCTATTTCCTAAATCTGATATTTTCTTTCATCTCGACACTTTTTACGTATATAGGACTGACTTTAGTTATCTTAATTTCGACACGTTGTGGTTACTTATATTCGCTTAGAGGCCGACATGCACTTCGCGCTTTCCGTTTATGCCCGCCTCCTCCTTTCCTATATTCTCTCCACATTTTAACCTTACCCACCTTGACTTCCGACGCAGCTTAGTGTAAAAGATCGCTAAGAGGATTATCTGCCTTGCAGAAAAACCAAGGTCTCACGTCGGCCTTTGACCGTATACGAAAAAAAAAAGAAAACCTTTTCTGAATACAAAAAGAAAATGACTTTGGTGATCAACAGCGCGAATTCTGAGGAAAACTTTCATTCAAATTTCCACTTTTGACGGTTTGACACAATTTATTTTAGACACAAAAACTTGAAGCACTGTTCTGAATAACATTATGTTTAACATTGTATTTTTAAAGCGGTGTTTAACCCGTGGGAGCGTTGACATTTATTTTTGTTTTTCGAATATTATGCAATTGAAATTTTCAACACTTCTATTTTTGGGAACATTCAGGCAATGCCGAATTGCTTTTTATTGTAATTGGTAGAATACTAGTAAAATACGCAAAAAGTAAATGCTTCACTGGATGCTCACAACTATTGAGAGTCTACAAGTATGTTTGTACACTAACCACCACACACAAAAAAAAATATTTTTTAGTTCTTTATGTTCATAATTTTCAGTGAAACTTGTAATAGTAGACCATACTGCTATTATACCTACCTTAACGTATATCACTCTGCTAACACATCTCGAGTTTCTATTTTTCTTTCTAAATTTAGCACACCTGATAATTATTATTCATCTTCGTTACCCGACGGTGTCATTATTTTATAAATAGTTTTACTATTTAGATGACTTTTCCTAATACACAAAATATAGTGTCTTATTCCTGAGCATGCGGAACGATGGCCCTGGTCTACAGAATATCAGAATTGAATTCGGCGGTGAAATCTCCTGAAATGGATATAACAAACCTCAACTATTCCGAAAGTTGGCTTCCCCTTTGTAGGGGTCAATCAGTGGCAGTGCACGCTTTACAGGGGCTGTAGGCTAAATTAGCTGTAGATTAAAGGGCCACGAAAATAATCCCTGGAGAAGGGGAACAAGAGGGACGAAGGAAAAAAAGAAATATCCAAAACACACCTAGGTGACTGGCGCGCGACAGAAAAATTCCGCCTCGTACTGGTATCAAACCCGGGTTCAATATCCGCAGTAGGCGGATTTTTTTCGGTCGAGCACCAGTCACCTAGCTGTGGTTGGAGATTTGTGTTTGTCCTTTGTCCGTCTTGTTCCCCTTCTCCAATGATTATTTTCGTCATTCTAGTCCAGCTCGCTTGCACCATTGCATTTAACTGCATTATAATCATAACCTTAAAATACAAGCTTTTCACCCTTGTTGGTGCTTGACTGGTGGCAGCTGATAAAACCTGTTTGCTCTGCTGACGTCCAACCCCTGGTTACCTCAGTTGGTAGAGCGCTCCACTGGAAATGGAGAGGTCTCGGGTTCGATACCCGGACCAGGTGGATGTTTTTGGTCGCTCACCAGTCACATAGCTTTGTTTGGAGATTTGTGTTTGTCCTTTGTCCCTCCTGTCCCCCCCCCCCCTTTCCAGGATTATTTTCGTCATTCTTGTACAGCTCGCTTGCACCTTTGCATTTAATTGCATTATAATCATAACCTTAAAATGCAAGCTTTTCACCCTTGTTGGTGTTTGACTGGTGGTAAATGAAAAAACCTGTTTGCTCTACTTACGTCTAACCCCTGGTTAGCTCAGTTGGTAGAGCGCTCCACTGTAAATGGAGGTCCCGGGTTCGATACCCACACCAGGCGGATTTTTTCGGTAGCGCACCAGTCACCTAGCTGTGTTTAGAGACTTGTGTTTGTCCTTTGACCCTCTTTTCCCCTTCTTCAGGGATTATATTCGTCATGCTTGTCCAGCTCGCATGCACATTTCCATTTAATTGTATTATAAAGATTAAAGGGCCCCTAAAAAGGAAAAATAAGTTTTTTTATTTCTTCACAGTCACGCGTTTAAAAAAAATGTTTACGCGAAAAAAAGTTTTAGAGCAATATTGACAGTGAGAGATTTATTTGAAATTCTGCGCGCGAAGTCCATGACGTCACTGGTCATTCCGGAATGACCATCTCGGTCGTGAAGACGAAGTTGCTCCGCCTCTCTTCCACGCGCCAAAATGCCGAGAGAGACAACAAAAGGAAAGGAGGGGACTGCGGACTAAATCGCGTTACGTGCGGTCAACATTGTTCCAACAAAAAAAAAAACATTTTTTTCGCGTTAATTTATTTCTTGACACGCGTGTCCCAACCAAACTGTTAAAAAACATTTTTTTTTCTCTTTTCAATGGTCCTTTAAGGCACTTCAACCTTACATTATTTTTTTCCCGCGCTGGCTTTCCCCTTCAATTCCTCTGTCGGCGGCGGAGCATTCTTTAGAGAGCCTTCATTGGCAGCCGACACAAACGACACTATTTCGCTTGCCAAAATGTCGAAGGCAGCTGTGACATCTGTTGCTTTTACTGCCTTCGTTACCTTCGTCCCAAATATGTTGAAGCCATCCACATCTTTTCTATTTCATTTGTGTGTGTACTCGCATTGATTAAAACATTTCGAACTTAACAAAAATTTCGTTCCCGACATGCGACTAAAATATGTCTAGTATTATTTTAGGTGTTGCAGAATTACCAATATTGACAACCTCATTTTTGATTAAAGCACTTTCAATAAACTCGGGCTGCATTAGCACACAACAAAAATATAAAAAACGGCGGAATGTTGCAGCAATAGAATAAACCTTGAAATTAGTTTGCTAGAGTCACTGACATAATAAGAAGCAAGAGGTGTGGTGAGCCCCTAGCATTTCAGTATTGATCGGCTCCCAATAAGATATCGGTATTACCCAATAAAAAAAAAAACGAAGAACGAATAAGAACCCACACAAATATTATTGCTGTGCCAACGTTTTTTAAAACAATTATTGGGTTTCCTTTGTTTTTTTAAGACCATTAGGTGAACCACAAACAATACACGTCCGCATTCTAATCGATGCTCAGCTTTACCGTATATATGGTAGCCTTGAAGAAAAAAAAAGCCTAAGGTCGAGACGTGACCACGCATAGCGCACAAAAGAGAACCGACCCGAGATAGAAGGCGTCTGTGTGAGACAAGCGGGCGATATCTCCGCCCACACGAAATGTAACCATGGCAACCGCCTCGGGCGTTACTTTTCAGCTCAGTGACAGCCCCATCTCTCCCTCCTAGGTATTTGACCCCAGGGGGTTTGTATTGCACGCACGACGGGCGAAAGCAAACGAATCCACAGATCCACTTCTGAACTTGGGTCAACGTGCCTATATATATATATATATATATATATAAATCCGAATCTTGACATACCACGCCATCATGGCTCGTGGTTGCGTCGTCGCTCCCGCCAAGGCTCGTGCTCCCTGTACCAGCCGCAACGGTGTCTGGATGTCGGGGAGGGCCCACCGCCGCAGTCTGCCGTATTCGGTTCCGCTCACTCCGCCGCCGCCCTTCCTCGTTCATGTCGAGGTGCTGTTCGGTGCCGCTGCTGTGACGATTCGTGGCCACAGAAGTCGACTAGCGCTCGGTCGTGGCCACTGGATCAAGCTTGGTCCATCCCACTTCTGATATGTTAGAGCCTCGACATGGGAAACGGGGACCAGTGAAGGTTTAAAAAGGAGCGTTTAATACACGTCTGGCGGGCACGCCTGCCCAGCAAAAAGAACGGTGCGCCACGCGGGTGGTGGCGCGAGCTTGGGGTCAGTTGTCTTCTTTTGCGAGGGCGCTAACACTCAGCCATCCTGAAATTCAAGTGTCCTCACTGGATGTTTCTTCAATGTCAACATCAAAGGTGTTGACTCGTTTCAGCTTGTCGACGGGAGCTGTTGACGCGTAGAAATGTTGAGTCCGCTTGTGGCCAGGTATATCCTCAATGCGGTAGGTGTCATTAGAAAGTCGCATTGAGTTTCCGCTGCAAGTGCGACCTCTTGTTCTTTTTCTTCTTTCTCGAGCCTCTGCCGTTGCTCACGGAAGGTTTGTTGTCGTAGCCGCCGTTGTTGTTTTGGTGCTGTTGAATTGTATTGTGGTGAGGCCGTTCCCTTGGTTGTCTTCTTGCCGACTTGTCTCCGCTGTGCACCCTTTTGCGGCTGCCCTTGCCTCCTTTCTGATTGTTCGGTGGTGATCGCCAATTTCCTTCTGACTGTCTACTTTGATGGTCAGGCTCGTGAGGGTCGTCGTAAGAAATGATGTAGAGCGTACCTGGATTCACCCTCTTCTTCATGTGGCATTGGTGACCAAAGTGGCTTTGGCCTGCGCAGTTGTAGCAGTAACGTTCCTTAATTGACTGCGTCTTGAAAGGCGCTCGCACGATAGGACCGTCCTCTGTTGTTAGGTGGTATCTCCTTCATAGATCAGGGCAAAGCTGAGGTCCTGTTCGTACATCTTTCGCTTTGATCGGTTCTAGGAGACCCATTGCCCTTCGCTTGATGGCGGTTTCAGTTTCAGACGTTTCTGAACACCAGAAGCCTCTGGCTGCTACATCGCCTTTCGAAATATTGACGTTGTAACTGGATATGTTCAAAATAGGCAAAACCGTATCGCCATCTTCTGTGACGTTGATTACACAAGCAGGCAAACAGTATTCCTTGCCTTCTTCCATCCGCAACTGTGCGTCAACAAAGACGTGTCCTGCCGCAGACTCCTTGGTCGTCAGATGAACGAGACCCACGTAGTTCGGTGGAATCACAACAGACCCCTTGGCCCATAACACTAGGGATCGTGGTGGAAGATCGGGGACCTGAATGTTTTGGAGCCGTTCATCATCATCAGTAGAACTGCCTTGTTCCTAAAAAATGCGAAGCATGTTTTATCTTCGCACGATGGTAACATGCGGTTGCTCTGTAAACGGTTGTCCAACAAGAAGAGGAATCGCTTGTGCTTCACTGGGAACAACGTAGATTGGAACGCGGGCTGTCGCTTGGCCTACGGTGACACTTGCTTCCGTGATTCCGCACGGTAGGACCTGACCAAAACCGTAGCCTCCAATCTTACATCCTCGGGACGGCTGGTTATAGTTGATGCCCAGATTATCGGCATCCACCTTGCGCAGCGTAACGCACTGACTTCCAAGGTCAATATAAGCTCTGACAAGCTTCCCGTCTACGAGAGCGTCTTGAAAATACTTTTCGTATTGCGCATTTACTTGTTCTTTGTTTTCGATGTGATGATTTTCTACGGACACACTTCCTCTGCCGCTTGATCTGCAGTCAGCTGCTTTCTGTCCGGTTCGGTGACATTTGCTACAGTGTTCTCGCTTCTTTGGTTTACTGCAGTTTACAGACATATGTCCGTATTCATCACAGTCGAAGCACCGTGGTTCAACATTAGACTTGAATGGCGGTCTTTGTTTCGGGAGTCTGTAGGCATTTCGGTCGCTGGGCGAACTGTTCTTTCCTGCCCTTGAACCAGTTGCAGCATCGGATCGGTGGGACGCTTCCCCGACGGCGGTGAGTCGGTCGTTAAAACGTTTTAGGCACTCCAGCAGATCCTCCGGAGTAGAAAACTTGACAACGCTCAGGCTCCGAACGAGCGCTTCGTCACTGATGCCTGTAATGGCGTAGTCCACGATCTGATCGTCCGGAAGTTGACAAAGACGTGCCAGGCTGGGTTTCTCATTAAAATACTGTTCGACGGTTTCGTTCGGCAGTTTTCGCCTCCCTTTCATTTCCTGGTGTCGGCGCTGCAGGTTTACGACGGGTGGAAAAGCCTTTTTCAGCTCCAGCTTCCATTCAAGCCACGAACGCTGGACACTGACGAGGCCATCGTACCACGGTTTGGCGATTCCTTCTAGCTTCGTTAGCGCAAAACACGCCGTCTGTATCTCGGACCACGAGTATATCGCCGATAGTTCGTCAACTTTCCGTATCCAATGTTCAATTGTCTGCACCAGATTCGTGACGGGGTTGAACACTGGTACTAGCTTACCAGACTCTGCAGGTGGTCTTGGGTCGTGCGTGTGCAGGGTTGCGGGACGAAGCAGGTCAGCCATGACCGCGACCGCTCCTCGCACGGCGGCTTGTACAGCCTCCTGCACAATAGTCTGAAGCCCAGACAGATGACCTGTCGGTCCATACAGCCCAGTCTGGATTGTTGGTGGAAAGTTTGCTGGGCCTGCCAGCTGTATTCGTTGCCCCACAGGTGTCGGTGTCGAAGCGTTCCGAATCTTGACATGCCACGCCATCTTGGCTCGTGGTTGCGTCGTCACTACCGCCAAGGCTCGTGCTCCCTGTTCCAGTCGCAACGGTGTCTGGAAGTTGGGGAGGGCCCGCCGCCGCAGTCTGCCGTATTCGGTTCCGTTCGCTCCGCCGCCGCCCTTCCTCGTCTATGTCGAGGTGCTGGTCGGTACCGCTGCTGTGACGATTCGTGGCTACAGAAGTCGACTTGCGCTCGGTCGTGGGCGCTGGATCAAGCTTGGTCCATCCCACTTCTGATATGTTAGAGCCTCGACATGGGAAACGGGGACCAGTGAAGGTTTAAAAGGAAGCGTTTAATACACGTCTGGCGGGTACGCCTGCTCAGCAAAAAGAACGGTACGCCACGCGGGTGGTGGCGCGAGCGGCTAAGTCGGGGGGAAAGGGGGGGGGGAGAGGGAGGGGGAGGCATCGGGAATTATAAAACCGGCAATATTAGTTAATTAGTTAGTGAAAAAACGAGTATATTTGTTTCTAACTATTTAAGCTTTCACATTTTTGGCTATAATGCGGATGGAGAATTAACGCTCAATCTCTGTATAGTCTGACCTTGGCGTCCAATTTGTATAAAAAACCAAACATTATAGTGGGCGCTGTGGAGCGAGAATTGTTATCATAGCCGAGCGGCTTCAAACGGAAACAAACCGGAATATTTTCGTCGCATAGTGCCAACTACATTGTTTAATAAAAAGATTACGTCCCGTCTAGATAGTAAGGAGGTCTTGCGAACATTCTCCAACTTGCAGAATATGCTCCAAAGGCTGAAATCTTAAAATGTTTCACGAAGCTTTTCAGTTATTAAGCTAACTCACCGATTAACATATTTCGTCCTTGTTTTATACTGCCCGCATAGCCCCCAACCATGGTGTAATATATGTATATATATATAATATATATATATATATGTATATATATATATTACACCATATATATGTATATATATATATTGCGAACGAAGAGGGGAGAAGGTGATTATTGAATTTATTGCATTAAAGTTAGGGAAAGGGAAAGGGAAAGAGAGCTGGCGAAAAATTGGGCCAGGAGCGGGGATTGAACCCGCAACCTTCGCCTGTCCGGGGCGACGCCTTAACCGATTAGACCATCCTGGTCACTGGTTTCGGTGAAATCACCCATATATATATATATATATATATATGGGTGATTTCATCTAACCTGAGGCACGGATTTAGGGTCGAATTTTTAATTTTGACGAAAAAAATATATGTTTTGGGGCGATTCTTATAATAAAAGAAGACGCAAACGGCAATTTCGTCGGAATTTTTGTTCTCAAGTTATGGACCGTTGAAGCGGTCAAGGTGGAAACTGACGTTTTTCCAGCTTATCGGGGGTGCCATATTTCACTCCATCCCTTTTCTCTACGTTTTACGCTACATCAATATCACTTTTTGGGAACACTCTAGACATAGGCCTTTTCATGCTAATTAACCGTCAAGGTCATAACATGCTTAATGATTATTTGTTTATTTGCCAAACCGCCTCTCTGCGACGATATTGACGAAGTTCAGCAAGCTGTGCTGTGTGACCTAATCAACATATTTTTATGATCTTTATATCACCGTAAAGCCTCAATTAACCTCTTTCGTTTAAGTATAATTTCAATATTTTGCAATAAGTATATATTGCGCTACATGTGCCTGAAAAACGAAAATGTCGATAAACTAGCAAGTTTGGAGTCGATTTTCTAAAAACCCCACTTTTTATTTCTTGTATTTTTTGTTCACAGTTAGTTAATATAGTTGTCTATCAGAAACTTCCAACAGAAATTGTAATATATTGTTTGTATGGCCGCTATTAAGACTCGAATCTCGTGCTATGAGCGGCGTTTTGAACGGGACTTCGCACAGGCACTCTGCTGAGCAGAAGTTTGGCCTATGTAAGGTTTTTATATTTATCGTTAGCAGTTACCTCAATATCCAACCATAAACATTAATAAAATTTGGAGTAGTGTACTTAAAAAAATTTACTTCGAAGTCCGTATCCACAAGTGCGGGCACAGCGCTTACTTCCTCCCAATACGGGGGAATGCAGATCGCTTGAGAATTCCTCTAGGGCCTTTTGCTTTCGGCTTTGAGTTTGAAATACCGAACTTGACATGTAATATTCATATTTTCTTATGTCAAACAGATATGCAGTGAATATGCATATGTAAGATTTAGTATCTGACGCTTAGGAAGTACGGTTTATTTTGGCGCGAACGGAATCTTTCGTAAAATGACAAGCATTTCGTAGCGTGTAAGGCTTCAAACGTGTTAGTCATGTGTTTAGGTTTCATTTCTATTTTCAGTGATTGATGCCGGATTAATTAGACTTTTCCCTCTTGACTTAAGTTTGTCCGGGAGTCTAGATGTTACGTATCTTCTCCGTCAATACATAGCGCGAAGCTCACATACCTTGCAAATCACGCCAGTGCCAAGTAAACAAATATTGTTAGGATAAATATTGTTGCTTCACTGGCTTTTACGCTCAGATATTGAGGTAAGTACTAACATTAAAAAGAAAACCTTAAAGAAGTCTAATTCTGCTCAGCTGAGCGTCTATGCGGAGTCCCGTTCAAAACTCTCTCAGCACGAGATTCGAGTCCTAGTAGCGGCCATACAAACAATATATTACAATTTCTGTTGGTAGGTCCTGACAGATTACTATATTACCTAACTGTAAATAAAAATGAAAAAATAAAAGGTGCGTTTTTTTAGAAAATCGGCTTCAAACTTGCAGGTCTTTCTTTAAAAAAAACTTGCAAATTTGAAGTCGATTTTCTAAAAAAAAAACGACCTTTTATTTCTTTCATTTCTTTATATACAGTTAGGTAATATAGCAGTTAGCCAGGACCTACCAACAGAAATCGTAATATATTGTTTGTATGACCGCTATTAGGACTCGAATCTCGTGCTGTGAGTTTTGAACGGGACTTCACATATACGCTCAGCTGAGCAGAATTTTAACCTATGTAAGGTTTTCTTTTTAATGTTAGTACTTACCTCAATATCTGAGCGTAAACGCCAGTGAAGCAACAATATTTATCCTAACAATATTTTTTTTACTTGGCACTGGCGTGATTTGCAAGGTGTGTGAGCTTCGCCCTATGTATTGAGGGAGAAGATACGTAACATCTAGACTCCCGGGCAAACTTGAGTCAAGAGGAAAAAGTCTAAGTAACGCGGCATGAATCACTGAAAATATAAATGAAACCTAAACACGACTAAGACGTTTGAAGCCTTGCACACTACGAAATGCGTGTTATTTTACAAAAGAGTCCGTACGTGCACAAAATAAAACATACTTCCTAAGCGTCAGATACTAAATCGTACATATGTATATGCACTGCATATCTGTTTGACATAAGAAAATATGACAATTACATGTCAAGTTCGGTATTTCAAACTCAAAGCCGAAAGCAAAAGGCCTTAGAGGAATTCTCTAACGATCTGCAATCCCCCGTATTGAGAGGAAGTAAGCGCTGTGCCCGCACTTGTGGATGCGGACTTTGAAGTAAATTTTTTTATGTACAATACTCCAAATTTTATTAATGTTTATGGTTGGATATTGAGGTAACTGCTAACGATAAAAAGAAAAACCTTACATAGGCCAAAATTCTGCTCAGCAGAGCGCCTGTGCGAAGTGCCGTTCAAAACGCTCATAGCACGAGATTCGAGTCTTAATAGCGGCCATACAAACAATATATTACAATTTCTGTTGGTAGTTTCTGATAGACAACTCTATTAACTAACTGTGAATAAAACATACAAGAAATAAAAAGTGGGTTTTTTTAGAAAATCGACTCCAAACTTACTAGTGTTTCGATTTGTTTTGTTTTTCAGGCACATGTAGCGCAATATATACTTATTGCAAAATATTGAAATTATACTTAAAAGAAAGAGCTTAATTGAGGCTTTACGGTGATATAAAGATCATAAACATATGTTGATTAGGTCACACAGCACAGCTTGCTGAACTTCGTCAAATATCGTCGCAGAGAGGCGGTTTGACAAATAAAAAATAATCATTAAGCATGTTATGACATAGACGCTTAATTAGCATGAAAAAGCCTATGTCTAGAGTGTTCCCAAGAAGTTATAATGATGTAGCGTAAAAATTAGAGAAAAGGGATGGAGTGAAATATGGCACCTCCGATAAGCTGGAAAAACGTCAGTTTCCACGTTGGCCGCTTGAACGGCCCATAACTTGAGAACACAAAATCCGACGAAATTGCCGTTTGCGTCTTTTTTATTATAAGAATTGCCCCAAAACATATATTTTTTTCGTCAAAATTAAAAGTTCGACCCTAAGTTGCCTGAAGTTGAAGATGAAATCACCCATATATATACTGTAAACGACTTATTTTTCGCCGGCTATACATTTCACGATTTAGGTCAAAGCTGAAGTTGTGGAATAATTCGTGAGCTCTAATTTTCGCGACGCGGTGGGATCTCAATATAGAGTCCTAATGTGCTTACATTTTACCAGAATTGTTCGCGGGACCTATTTTTCACGAATTGTAGGCGATTCGTGAAATTCGCGAAAATTAGGTCCACGCGAATGTTAAGTCGTTTACAATATATATATATATATATATATATATATATATATATATATATATATATATATAACGAAATTTGAGGAGTTCCAGGAAAGGCCTGTACTTCACCAACATTTCATGCGGGGACCGCTTTTCTTCAGGGTGGGATGGTGTGTCCCACACCATCCGACCCTGAAGAAAAGCGGTCCCCGCATGAAACGTCGGTGAAGTAAAGGCCTTTCCTGGAACCATATGTCTATTTTCATTAATTAAAAAGTTAATTAACGAATTTTAATTAATTAGCCGACTGATCATTACGATTAGCCTCCTATAATATGTCCCCCTGGCCGTATAACTCACCTCCACAAGCGGCATAAGTGTAACTTTTACGGCTTTTTTTAAACAAATCTGTTTCGAATAAAAAATAACACCCTGTATATATATATACCGGGTGTTCATTTTTAATTCGAACAGATTTATTACAAAAAATCCGTAAAAGATGCACTAGTACGGTTTGTTCAAGTGAGTTATACGGCTAGGGGGACATTATGTGGGTGGCTAATCCTTGCGAGAAGTTGGCTAATTACTTAAAATTCGTTAATGAACTTTTTAATTAATGAAAATAGACATATGGTTCCAATTAGAAATTTGCTCAGCGTCGTCGAAAACCCCTAAATCAGTTATTTTCAGAAAGACTCTGAGCGCGTGAGAAGCGTAGTAGTGAACTGAATTTACCGCTCGTGGAGCAGGTACAAACCTAGAGGTTGCGATAAGGCGCCCGTGCGATTTTTCCGTCTCTTATCTAGCCCCAGCCTTGTACCTGCTTCTCGAGTGGTAACTTTAGTGCACTACTACGCTTCTCACGCGCTCAAAGTCTTTCTGAAAATGACTGATTTAGGGGTTTTCGATGACGCTGAGCAAGTTTCTAATTGGAACCATATGTCTATTTTCATTAATTAAAAAGTTAATTAACGAATTTTAATTAATTAGGCAACTTCTCGCAAGGATTAGCCACCCACATAATGTCCCCCTAGCCGTATAACTCACTTGAACAACCCGTACTAGTGCATCTTTTACGGATTTTTTGTAATAAATCTTTTCGAATTAAAAATGAACACCCGGTATATATATATATATACAGGGTGAAACAAGGAGACGGCAGGCTCTTTAAATCGACCGGAAAATTCGGTTTCTTAACCTATCGCGCTACGACTTTGTGCAGCGTTGACCACAGATGGTGCATTTTTTTTGTAAAATTTGCAATGAGCGAACTTACCTGAGGAAAAAGTAAAGAAAGAAAAAGGCTTAGCTCCTATGGAAACTCAGCGACGCCACCGGTCTACAAACAACACGGCGCCGTTTCGCACCGGAGGCAAGAGATGGCGCAACGAACGCCGCCAACGGGGGCCTTACGCCAACGTAGCTCTGCGTCAACGAACAAGCATACGGGCGCCGAGAGCCGGCCTCTTTAGCAGACGAACTTTTCGACTCAAAAGCGGCGCGCGTTCCGCAGGCGGCGGCAGTCGCAGAAACAAAAACAGGCACGGTAACAACAAGGAACTGCAGCTCCTTGTCTGCTAAAAGCGCCGGCTCTCGGCGTCGTCTGCTCGTTCGTTGGCGGAAGTTGGCGTCGCGACCGCTTGCGCCATCTCTTGTCTTCCGTGCGAAACGGCACCGTGTTGTTTGAAGACCGGTGGCGTCGCTGCGTTTCCATAGAAGCTAAGCCTTTTTCTTTCTCTACTTTTTCCTCAGGTAAATTCGTTCTTTGCAAATTTTACAAAAAAAAATGCACCATCTGTGGGCAACGCTGCACAAAGTCGTAGCGCGATAGGTTAAGAAACCGAATTTTCCGGTCGATTTAAAGAGCCTGCCGTCTCCTTGTTTCACCCTGTATATATATATATATATATATATATATATATATATATGTCTGTCTGTAAACAGTGCTCTCTTCAGCATGCGGGCCCAGTGTATTTGAGCCACGGCTGAGTTCGCTGCAATACAAAGCGCGCAAGCGCACAGTCACGTGTTTTTTTTTTTTTTTTTTTTTTGTAATTGGCGGGCGTTTCTAAAAGTCCATAAAAAAATTGTGTGAAGATTTCTTGATACGAAACCTCTGGATTGAAGGTTTGTGAAGACGCTCTCAACTTAATCATTGCAAGTGTTGCTCTAGAGTAAATATTTTAAAAGTTCATTCATTAATCTTAGTTACTTAGTTGACCAAAATACAAAAAAAAAAATAGCCTTACTTGCTCGAAACAATGGACAAACTTATTCATATGATTTTGTCTTCCTAAAATACACCAAAATATTTTTAAATCTTGTCCAATATTACGTGGAACACCCTGCATACATACATAGAGGTGAGGACACACATCACGGCGAATGCTGCGACGAGATCGATCAGACAAAGTCCTCAGAGGACCGCATTTCCGCCGTCCAGACGGCGCAACTAGGGAAAACATAAACAAACGTAACCAAAGAATATGTCGTTCCCATGAAAGTCGGGTGCGCACTTTTATGCTCGGAGCGTCTGCTCTGGCCTTCACGGGCGCTGGCTTGGTTACCATGCAAAAGATTTCCCGCTTCAACGTGTTCACAAAAATGATACATGCGCCGTTGAGTCAGAAAACTAGGGCGTCCATGACGACGCATTGTCTAAGCAAACACACTTGGCGCAAGTGCCCAGTTTTACATGACGTATCGCGCCCAGAAAACGACTTTTTAAAACAAAAAGCACGTCTCCCATAGGGAACGCGGGAAACCGGGACCGCGACAGGCTGCCTTTAGCCGCATCGAGGAATCATCTGGTGACACCGCCTGCACTCAAGGTGAGGAGAGGACTTCATCTGGAAGCTGCGACGTGCGTGGTGTCCACACCTCGTGACCCCAACATAACTTTAGAATTAAAAAAAAAAAACTTACGCATGTTTTCTATTCTTAAAAACTACGGTCCCTCTAAAAATTCCCAGTATTCGTATATACCAGACGACAATGCTGCCTATTTTACATACATTCAGCCTAATCGGTAAAACAAATACACGCATGTGGCATGCATGTGATCCTTCCCTCCCCCCCCCCCCCCCCCCCTATCCCGAGAAAAAATAAGAAAATATTAATTGTAGTAAGTAAATAAAACGTGTCCGTGCAAGGTGAGTACTTTAATAAGATTAACTGATTACGTTTGTTTTAAAATAGTTGTGTTCTCTGGAAAAAAAAAAATCTGATATTTCCTTTTTAAAAAAATTCAGTCAATTTTTGGTATCAAGTTTCGTATTAAAAAGTCCTAACGTTCGGTTCCGGATAACCGGTATGTTTCAGCAAGCGCCTATTGCCCAACAGAAGACGGTCGACTTATCTAAAACGGGATCGCTGCTAGCAAATTAGTTGTTTTGCGAGACGACCTCTTATCAAGGGTAGATTACTTTATTTCAAGCGCCAAGCACATGCGCTTAAAATAAGTCTTGAAAATGGTCGTAATTTGGTTGCTAGACACCCTGATAAGTTATATTATTAAGGTCGTGTAAAGCGTGACTTGCTTGCTACATGCACTGAAAACGTGTTAAAAAAAAACAGGTCGAAAAACAATTAACGTTCACAAGGCAACGCGTCAGAGTATTATACCCTACACGTATCTAATTACAACTAACTCCCTAAAGACGAACGCTATCTTCATTTTCCACACGTTGTTCATCATGTGCTGTAAACTATGAATTATAATTCCCCAACATGCAAACATTCACCTTGGTTTGAAAGGCAAGTACATGATCATCCAAAATGTAAGCTAATAACTTTCAGCGTAGAATGTAACCCGAATAAGATAATCAAAAGTTGGTGGCGACGTGGTTTTAGCAGCATAATGCCGTGGCCGTAGCTGCGAATTTCGGGACTATCGCCGCTTATACGTGCAGCCGCAACACGCGGTACCGAAATCACTCTAGCGCTCGTTCCTGACCGAGAGAATCTCGTTATTTCACTTAGACGAGCGGAAGACTTAAACGAGCGAGTAGGAGTGGATTAGTGGACGCCAACAGTGCACCGCCGATTTATCTAACCCTAATCATGGGGCGTTTCTTTTTTTTATCCGCCAGTCTAGTAAAATTAATCACTTGCATGACGACGGAGTCGCCGGTAGGGCCTAGGGACGCATTCGAGCCATTCAAGCGAAAAGCGTGGGCTGCAATTCATGGCGGCAATGAACGTCTTTGTGAGAATAAAATGCTCCTGCGTAACTTTGATCAAGTGTTCGTGCTTGGGTTATAAACTGTGAGTATATTAGAATGACTAATATCCTAGTTAAACGGGCACCCTTAACCTACAGGTAAGTGTGACTGAAGTCAGGCTTGACTGCGGTTAAGTGTGTCCGACGAGTGATCTGAACCTCAGTTACGCTTAAGAATGGTTAGCTGTTACGGCCGACTACTCCTTAGTTACACGGGAAACATTAACCGCCGTTAAGTATGACCTCTGTTACACTTAACTGAGTTTTTATGTGTGCCGGCGTGACCAAAGTATGCAATGACGTGTTTGGTCGACATCATTTTAGAGCTCCTTTGGAAGCAGCCAAAAGTCCATTGTGGAGTAGAAAAAAAAAAACCTTTTGAAGCAAAAGCACGAATTTTGTTTTCATTCATACCAGCGCGAATAACAGGTTAAACTTCATGTGTTGGCCCCTTCAACTAAACGACAGTGTCCATTTGGTTTTCCCATTTCAGCGCATTCTTTTGTTAGCATCAGTTGCACGGCAGGCTTGATTTCTTCGAACACAGAGCAAGCTGCTTAGTTGCGCGAAGCGGCACCTAACTTAGCAAGAAGGTGCGAATCGATGAAGGAAGTAGCATGGTAAACATTTTGGTGCAGTTTTGCGCAAATGGCGCAGCATTTACGTGACTTGGTTTTATAAACATCCATAAAGAGTTGCAGTCTATGTTTTATGAAAGTTCATAAAACAACGCAAGGTACAATTAGAGCCAAATAACATTAACTGAGGCGATGTAATTTCGATAGTCGATCCCTTTCTTACAACAAGTATTACATTTCATTCTAAGCAGCTAGGGTCCATATAAAGCAGTAAATCATAAGTTATATTTGAGAAAGGCGTTGAAAACGGCAAAGAATAGCTTCTCATTGTTGGCACCTCTCTTATGAGAGAGAATAATTCATGCTACATACCATTTTATTTTTCATTTTTTTTTTTTTTACTTTTAGAGTCAACAATTCTCTTCTAAAATGTGTTCTCGCATTTGTGAGTTCTCAAGCGCACGCTAATATTGTTTAGGATAAAGCCTAAAGTAATAACAACACTCAAAATTGTCACCAACAAAATAATAAAATAAGAAACCCGAGTACTACAAGGCCATTTGAAGAAATGGCACGTCAGCGAAGCTGTAGGTGTTTGCTTTGAAGCTCATATTTCCGAGTTATTAAAGACCCAAGAAACTTGGATGTGAACTTCCTTTGCGCTAGCGCAGACGCTACGCGCTTCTGAATTATGGTTTTGTATTTCATTTCACCTTACAATCTAGCGCAGTGGACGCTATCAAGCAAACGCAGCCAACCCAATGCAGCGTGGGTCTCAGGTGACCTTAGAAAGAAACACAGCAGCGCGCGAGACACGTAGTCAGGTGACACGTACGCAGCCTTGGATTTGCTGCGATGGTCTGTAGCGTCCGCTGTGCTCCATCGTAAAGAGAAACGTAATATAGAAGAGGAAGTAAAACTCAACCCAGTACGCCTTTTCTGCAGTATTTTTTTTTTATTTTCTTTTGGCACCTTCGGGTTAAAATGTTGTCGTTTCGATAGGCTGCCTTTATGTCTTTTTTTTTACGACTCCGACTGAAACTCTTATCCGCCCGAAGACCAATCCGGACCCCTATAATTCCATAAAAGCTATTTAACTTCCAGCATCGTTTTTGTTTTTCTTTTGCCTACGAGCAATGGCTCGTAAATGCTGTACGCCAGAAAGACAAACTTCGCGGGCCGGCCAAAAAAAAAAAAAAAAAAAAATTACTGCTCAGACTGTCAATTCTTACTGAGGTGTAGTGAGACAAAAAAAAAGAACTTCAAAATCAATGAGTTTTATTGACACGTTCAAGACGGATAAACAAAACAATACAAAAAATGAGGGTACACGCGCACTGGCATAAAGAAGGCCACCTCTCCATCTTTGTAGCCGGAGCACGTAGGTGTGTAAAAGAACGCAGCTGGTCCTAAACCATAAAAAAAAGTAAAGCCACGGTCATCACTACGCATACATCGAACAAAAAAGGCACGGTGTGTTCTTTGCAGGCACGATGCCAGAATTAGATGGGGACAAACACCTCAAGCGTTTTTCATTCATTCATTTGCTTTATTTTCATTTGCTTTATTTTCAGTGCCACACAAACAGCTATACGCCTTCTTAGTGGTGCACTACGTCTAAATAAAAAGAATTCGCATCTCAAGAACAAATGTTGACATGTCAGAACGAAAGGAAGACATCGATGCACTTTCTAAATGTTCGTTCGCATCCAAATATATCAATACCAAGTTCATCTAAGTTGGATTCGAATTTGTTAAACACCAGTTGCAGACGGGTAATAGGATCAGCGTTGTGTAAAATGGAAGGATAGAACATTGAGCGTATGCGAATAGACCGTTGAGGAACACGCAAATATACACTGTTCAGTAACGCTGTGCAGTCAACAACACCATTAACAACTTTATGCAAGAACATGAAATCACGCGTCATTCGCCTATTATACAAGGAGCGCAAGCCAATTTGTTTACATATTCTCTCATAGTCATAAAATACCTTGGACTGCAAGTAACGATCATAAAAGACACGTATAAATTTTCTTTCCACTCGCTCAATACTAGATGAGTTAGATTCTCCAATGCTGTCCCATACAACTGAAGAAAACTCGAGGCGGCTTAGCACAAGAGAGCGAAATAACATTAAAAAACACTGCACTTCTAAAATTTCTCGACATACGCGTTATGATACCAAAAACATTTAGAGACGAGTTTACAATATTCATAACCTGATGATTAAACGAAATTTCAGTGTCTAAATATACACCCATATCCCTAATCAGAGACACACGGCTGATAACAGTTGAGTCTAAAGCATAGCAAAATTGCAAAACGTCACGTTTCCTGCTGTGAGAAATAATTTTTCTTTTCGATTCGTTTAATACAAGGCCATTGGTTAAGCACCACAAAGAAATAGAGCATACGTCACGCTGAAGCAAAACACAGTCCTCCACAGTATTTGTCAGTCGATTCAATTTTATGTCGTCGGCAAATAACAACATTTTTGAGTATTTCACACAAGAAGTGAGGTCATTTACGAAAATTAAAAAGAGAAGAGGCCCGAGATTGCTTCCCTGTGGGACGCCCGACGTAGCCAAGAAAGGATTCGATAAGCAACTGGACACACGTACCAAGTTCTCGCGTTTAGACAAGTAACTCTCAAAAAGCTTGCAATACTTGGGGCATAAACCATACATATCTAACTTGGCCAATAAATGCCGGTGATCGACTTTGTCAAATGCCTTCGTCATGTCAAAGTAGACCACATCAGTTTGCTCCCGGTTATGAACAATAGGCAAAACATCATTCAGAAAAGAACACAAATTCGTCTCCACCGAACGACCTTTCAAAAATCCGTGCTGTTCGGGTACAAGTTTCTGACGAAAATACGCATATAGACGATTGAGAGTATTATTTCGAAACCTTTTGACAATGTGCAGAGCAGTGACACAGGTCGACAATTTTTCACTTTACTTCGGTCACCCGACTTAAACACTGGAATAACAAGAGAACTTTTCCACATTGTCGGGAATACACCCGATTCCAGAGATAAGTTAAAAATGTGATGTAAAACGGGACAAATCGTTTCCGCACAGCCTTTCACTATAAAACTCGGGATCCCATCTATACCCACAGATAACTTCGGCTTTAGCCTTCGAACAGCCTCCATGACTTCGCACTCAGTTATCGGGTTGCAAGACAAAAAGTCGCCGCC
Organism: Ixodes persulcatus; assembly: GCA_013358835.2. Lineage (NCBI taxonomy): Eukaryota > Metazoa > Arthropoda > Arachnida > Ixodida > Ixodidae > Ixodes > Ixodes persulcatus. The sequence goes on from JABSTQ010009240.1 coordinate 105,390, forward strand.
TCTGATGTCCGGACTTGTCAAAGGTATGTCAGCGGCAGAAAAACAAGCACTAAAATGCTTCGCAAACACGTTTGCTACCAAAGTTGGTTCCGAACAATAACCATTGTCATCTCGCAGTACAATTGAGGAAGGAGTACTGCTTTTATTTATCTTTTTTACGAACTTCCAAAGGTCGTTCGGTTGCTTAAGAAGTGCTTGCTCATCAGCATTTTCCTGCTTTTGTTTATCGTTCTTATAGAGCTGCTTCGCCAACGCTCGAGATTGGCCAAACATGTCATACCATTTTTGCAGTCTTGTCTTTTAGAAAAGACGATGATAATGCAGCTTTCTTCTTAGGCATTGCCTGAGTGACTTCGAAAACCACGGAGGATACTTAGTTTTTCTAGAAATTCTTTTGGGTATGTATGTACGTGTCTAAAGCTTGCTTTAGTGTTTCCGTTAGTTTGTTGGTACATGACTCAACACACGTATCTCCTAGAACAATGCTCCAATCAAACTCTTTAAGATAACGGTACAGACTGTAATAATCGCCTTGTGGGTAACTAAACCACGACTGTTCATAAAAATCTGTCCTTTTAACTTGGAGATGAAACGATACTACAAACGGACTCGTGGTAGTCGTCCACGCGCGAGAGTGGTTCATCTGCGGTGCAAATGTCGATTGCTGACGTAGCCAGGGCTAAGTCTAGTACATTTCCAGAGCAGTTTGGAACACTATTGTATTGCTGAAAGACATTAAAATGTACAAAGTCTAGCAGACAGTTTATTTTTACTTTTGTGTTCGTGTTGTTCGCTGACGCAATACCAGTCTCCCAGTCAGAAGGCATGTTTGCTTCGTAGATTATGTGCGCTTCTAAACATGTCTACAGACATTTTGTTTGTGTGACCAATGTAACAGGAACCGTCACACAAAGAAGAAAACACGCCCCGGACAGCAGGGAGGTTTAGGGAACCGTTTTTGCACATCCGATATGGTACGATGGGCCGTCCGATACGAACTGCGCATGCGCGAGTCTTCAGCTGTAGCGCATGAGCAGTGGGTACCGGAGGGCCCATCGTACGGTATCGGATGTGCAAAATAGGTTCCCTAATACTCTCTAATGTCTGCCCATTGTCTTTTTTTATAATGTATTAACTGTGTGAACGCGGCTTTAGAGTACCATCCCCAATAGTGACAAACAAAAAAGAAAACTAATTCACATAGAATGACAGAGTTCGAGCAGTCTAAAAACAAAATTTCCTTCCTATATCTTTCTTTCTGTCCTCGTTTCTTTTGTATTATTGTTGGACCGATTCGTTTTTTATCGAATCATCACGCTAATGGAGCACACCTTCTTAAAATCTTTCCACTTTGCAAATTTTGTACGCACCCCTCATCTAATTTTATGCATTCTAGTTGCTAATGTGATTCGTTGATCCCGAGTCTAGTCTTCGGCAAAAAATAAGCGGTTTTTTTTTTGTTTTTTTTTACATTATTTTAATAGTTACGAGTCCCCAGCCCAGCGTGTGATCTCCCCAGCCCAGCGCGCGCATGTTCGCCGCTTCGAAGAGCGAGAAAATCACGCGCCATACTCACGAACACTGAACATGGAACCGGCCAGGGGCCCTTTTCCGGAAAGGTCTATTAGCGATGTGCGCGGCCAAAAGCGTCACTGTGGTCAGCTTTCTACGATTGGCCAAACCACGGGCATATGAGCACTGTCAGATTGTCAACGTTGACGGTGTTAGTTTCGAATTGCGATTGCGAACTCGTCGTCGCACCCGATGGTAAGTAGCCAGAATAACAACTGGTGACGTCACGGCGAGGCAAATCCCAGTCGTGACGTCACGGAGGGAAACCATAAGAGGGCGCCACCGAAACATCTCGGCGCTAATAGGCACTGCTGCAATCTCTAGCGCTTGGAATAGTGTCAGCTTTTCTTTTTTCTTTCTTTTTACAGCGGAGCTGTTAAGGACTAGTTTCCCCAGGATCGTGTCCCCCGCAAAGAAATGTCGACACAAAAATCTGGTTGCCGCCGTCGCTCATAGACGGCGGTAGCTGTCTAGAGTGTCGTGTTTGCCAGTTGTCTTGTTGCCACCGTCGCTTATAGATGGCGCAACCTTTCCAGCCTTTTCACTCTGGCTTGCCGACTTGCGGCCGGCCATTACTTCATTCCCACCATAGTACAGCTTCGCTGGTTTTCCTTCTTCACCAAAGTGGAAAGGCTAAAAGATTATTTTCAGTGGGTAATGATGAAAGCTCTTGTTTCAACTAATTCATCATCATCTTATGCAGGGGAACCAGTGTTAGTATAACATGTTTACACAAAAATTGCTGAAAACTAAACAAAAGGCAGCATGAAAAGGACGGGGACAATACCACAACAAAAATCGTTGAGCCGGGGTCACACTGCTGTTACATAATACAAAAGACAGTCTGCATACAAATTCGAACGCGAAGCACCGCGAGATCCGTGCTTCGAATGCCGCATATGGCAATGAGTTCAAGGAGAAACTTGCCACGCGGCATTTGAACCACGGATAGTGCGTTGACTCATGTTTTCAGACCGTCTTTTGTGTTATGTATGAGCGGTGCGACCCCGGCTTTAGGGTACAAAGAAAAGGCGAACAAATAGAACAAGGCATGACATCAGCACCTCTTCCAAACAACAACAGCACTTCATAATTCAAGAAGTAAATGAACAGATACCAGATTCGTTGTAAGGAGCCTAAAAAGTCCGCATCGTCATTCTGCAGTAAATGTTATTTTTCTTTCTTCAGTCTTCCTTAAGCTAATAATGTTAAACCTACTGCGAACGGCGCAAGTCAGACGGTTACCACTTAATTTAGACTTCATGAAACTCTTCAAACATAATAGCATTCCAAATGTGCTCACCAACATAATAACGTCATGAATTGTATATACGCGATTTTTTTTTCTTCGCGCCATTCAGTCCAACTGAACCTGGTCTTGACAGACATATGAACATTTTTTGTACACTTTGTGTGGACCGCGTTTTCTGAATTTGAAAGGAACTCTAATCCCGGTAGCTTAATGTCTCCTCAATCACCTCTGTCATAATCGCAGCTGCATACACAGACGCGCGAAATCTATATTCGAATTTAGGAATGCAGTCTACACTCTCGGAACAACGTAAACCCTTTTCCGCGTTTTCAGGGGCTCTATCACAACTCATCAAAAGCTGTTAGTGTACAAACTGTTTTGTACGAGATGCGTATGTATGGGTCATTGAACATACATAGTGCTTAACAACCTGTATATGATGCAGCCTGGAGAAAAAGCTAAGGAGCAGTACCGAGCACTTCAAAGGGTGTGCATTAAACAGTCTACATGACCGTACATTCATACCTATGCATCAAAAAGGCACAGTTCTTAAGCTTTAATTATACTGCCAATACATCGTACAAAGGGCAGTTTGCGTAAACGGTCTGCGCCCTGTTTGTTCCCCGTATCATGGATCTGCCGCATTTATAATGCAAAAACTGTCAGCAGAGATGTTCAAAGCATGCGTATGTATAAAGCAAACATGCTTAGAACGAACTTGAGGCATGTCCGCAGACATTTCTGTCGTCGTGTCTGTAGCCAACATCGTCTGTTTGTTGGGCATGATGCATGAGCAGCACGAGTGCGGCTATAAACCTTCGGCCAAAAAGGCTGGTAAAATTTTAAATCGCAAACTCAGGTTATTGCTAGGTGCTGTACGCCCTCAAAAAAAAAAATTGGGAGAATATTTGCAATTTTATTGAAAACGTAATCACCCCTCCCCCCCCCCCCCCCCCACCTACTTACACACACCCTTCCTTTCGAAGTAACTTCATTTTATTATACCAGCGCGAAGCCCGTAACGCATACCAACAAGATTCAATTGCGTGAAGACGGCGTTTCATGAGCTCGCGCGTTCCAGCCCTGAGAATTGTTTTCTTTTCTGACTGTTTTGAATTCAGGCACGTGTTGTGCGTCACCGGTGCAACCGTGCTTTCTATGTCGCGAGCTCGAGCTACCCCTTAAAGGGATTATCCGGTCAAAATTCGTATTCATGAAAACATTTAGACCTCATTGTCAATGGCTGTAGGAGCATCTTCCACGACAAATCTGAATTTTGTGTGCTTCCCTGGAGGAGTAATTGTATTTTAACCCAAGCGTGCATAAACGGCGTTTTCCTCTTCCACCTTCAGGGAAGCGGAGTTTCTGAGGTAACATAAGGCAAAGAACGCGCCGAACTGAAGTGCACTTCGAATTTTGTCCTCCGCGTGAGCGGTACGACGTGGTTCACCCTCGCTGCTGCGTTAGATTTTTTTTTTTTTTTTTTTAGAATGAAAGGGTATTTTCGTTGTGCGGTTGTCACGCTCCACACTTCTCCGCGACATTTACAGTGGCGAGTAATATGGAATGCTGCGGTGCGTCGGGAGCACTGTGTTCCCACGGAGGAATGAGGCATAGGATATGACAATTGTAAGACTGGTGTGACGTCACATCAGGCATGGGAGTGCAGCCGTTGATACTTGCGAAATTCGGCATGGAGTTTCGTTCAATTATCCGTCGTTGATTACACTAAATTGGGGTGTCGTTTAATGGAATAAAACTGGCGTATGTTAATCATTAGGCTCCCACCAGGTAACCATCACAAAATCTTAAGAACTTCCGGTTTTCACCGAACAATCCCTTTAAACTCACTGCCACGCTACATGCAAAGCCTGCACCCGTGTCTCGATGGCTCAAGACGTAAGCAGGCGTGAACTGTCTTAACCTGTTACCTGTTCCCGTACGACAGTTTGCTTACGTTGCCCCAAGGCGTCTGCCTACGTCGCGAGACACCGGCGCAACTGTGATTTATGTGAAACAGTGCAACCAGTTTAAGGAGTCGTTTAGGACGCGACATTCGAGCAACCTATAACACAAAAAAGTCCCGACGCAACATAAAGAAACAAAACAAATTAAAAAACATTTGTGTGAATAGGTGGCCTTTCGTAGATCGTACGCTGCAGCCTGCGGAAGCGTGCTCTATGCGCGCTCTAGGTGAAAGCACGAAAGCACGATCTTTCGCTAACAAGGTCAATTTGTTGCCAACGATCTATAAAAAGTCCTAAAAATTCAGTGTTTCGTTGCTAATACATCATACAGGAAACGCGAAGTTGGCCGCAGACATGATGCCAAAAATATCAGCGGATTCACCTCAAGCAGGTTTGAAGCATCTTTGCATTATACATTAGTATGCTTTAAACGTTACTCTAGAAAACTTTTTTTTCACCATATGGGAAAATAGTAAATACTAACGTTTAAGGAAGGAACACACCAAAATGCCTTTACACTGTATTTTATGTCATTTATTAGCTGCGTGACAGCGGCTTAATGTTCCTTGGGCAAATGGTACTGTATTCACAGGCCTCGAGGTCGCTGTTTAGAGCAATTCGACCAAGCTTGTCACCATTTGTAGCGAAGCACCTATAAGCCGCCTTCGAATGGGGGTCGCGCGTGTTCGGATCTTTTGACGGAAGAGGTTCAAAGCAGCGACCACGAGAGCACGAGGTCGCTGCTTGGAAGCGTTCTTTGGCAGAAGGAGCGATCGCGCTAGAACTGCATCTCCAAGGCCAGCAGTGCAGGCTAGCTCGCACTCCTGGATTTGTGTTCTTGGAGATGTCAAGTAGACCTATTTCTAAACGGTGTGTTTTTATATTTATCGTCGATCACACAAATTATTTCTCCTAAATTAACTGCCTGGTGGACGTCTTTATTTTTTTTCTGGGAGAAGGAACGATTGAAAAACTTTGTGCGCACCATATATTTGCATTTGTCGTTTTTTGTTGCCCCGCACATACCAATTAAAATTGAAACGTTCTAATCTACCGATTTTGTGATTTTGTACCTCGTAAAAATTTATACTTTATTGATCCTGGCATAAAAACTCGATCGGTGTAAAATACCTTTGGTATTCTTTTTGCTCGGACAATGTGTGCTTGTGTTCAAACCTGTCAATATGTCGAATACAATCATTTACAAGCTACATGTACAAAGCTGTGTTTTCTATTAAAATATCTCACTAGTTTTTGATGCTTAATAATTTTTAATTTGAATTCACTGATTTGAATAAATAAAAGGCCTGCTGGTGTAATCGCAAGTTCTTTTACCTTCGATAATTAAATTACTTCACGTGTAACTATTGACAGCCTAATTCGGACATTCACAATGTATTTGAAGAGGGAGAAGGGCAAGGTCAGGCAACTTAATTAAACCGTCTACAGTTCTTCAAGATTCGTTTTGTGGCATAAAAACGTTGGGGCGCTTAATTTATTCGGGCGGGGAAAGTTGCTTCCGCACACGCACGCGCATGAGCGCATGTCAAATATATTTTTCTTCAATTACTTAGGTTTGGGTCTTATCATTTCCCCGCTGTTATTTGCTCGTATAAATATAGATCATGTTGCTAAAAAGACAATAGCGCTCCCTGTAAACGACTGAGACGTGCACCGACGCGAGCTGTGCCGGTTGATAAATAATGATATGTAGAAACATAACTAATACCTGAATACTATTGGAGCTATTAAAAAAACCTTTCTCTAGCACACGAAACGTTTTCGGGTGCAGCCAGTATTTATGCTCAATGGCCTCCTCATGAGCGACTAACGGGGTGTCGGATACCAAGTTAGGAGCGTCGATTGGTTATCAAATATATTAATGTAAAAAAATATAATTTTATATTTCTTTGAATCTATACTAGAAACCAATTGTCTGCAATTGTTGTATAACAATCTTTTTTTATTCAAGTTTCCTTAAAGGCTTGTTGAGGGCATTACATAAGGGGGGGGAGAGCGTACATGACACGAGAGCATTCGATTGAATTAACTTTTGAATGCTACCAAATAAATGTAGCAGCCTTTAAACCCAATTGCGAAAACGTCCGGCGAGCCCAAAGACGTGTATTCGTACTTTTTTTTTACAATACTCCAGGCTACAATTTGAACAAAGAAGTAACAGCCGAATCGTGAATCGTTTTATTATTGGCTTCAGAATCAGTGACCGTGCATAAGACAAGCGCATTCGAAATAGCCACCGTCTGCCTTCAGGCGTACTAGCGTACCGCCCATTTTCCTCCTTCACGAAACAACAAAACGCCGCGCGTATATCGGTGACTCGCAGTCTGTACGACAGCAAGCCGAGGTGAGCTGGAGAGCCCTGCCGTCCTGTCTCGTCACCCCGCCACGAGGCAGAGACCGGCGGCAAGAGACCACAGGTAAGCCGCCGCGAAGCGAGCCGGAGCCGAAGAGCGCAGAGAAATCACTATGCACCTTTCCTTCTTCCCCATCACTCGTAGAGAACCAGCCGTTCGATCTAACAGCGCCGATGCAAAACGGGCCGTCGACTTAAGTTCCCCTGTAATGTACGGAGGAGTCAGATGACCCGCTGATCCTCGACGCCACACAGCAAACTCTCATAAAATCCATGGCACCTCCGGGACACTTATATATCGCCAAATTAATTAACTCACGCCCTCACCGAACTCATGAACTCACCAAACTTATGAATTCACCGACCTCATAAAATCAAGGGACCTCACCGAACTCATGGAAAATTACCGCACTCACAAGCTCACGTTCCTCACCGAACCTCATGAACTCACCGAATCAGTGAAATCACGAACTCAAGGTACTCCCTGACCTAATAAGCTCAAGCGGACCTCACCGAACTCACCGAACCTCATGACCTCAACGAACTCACCAGCCTCATAAACTCAAGCGACTTCACCGAACTCACGAGCTCACGCCCCTCACCGAACTCATGAACTCACCGAACTCATGCACTCACCAACCTCATAAACTCAAGCGACCTCACCGAACTCATGAAATTACCGCACTCACAAGCTCACGTTCCTCACCGAACTCGTGAACTCACCGAACTCATGAACTCACCGAACTCATGTACTCACTGACCTCATAAACTCAAGCGACCTCACCGAACTCACCGAACTCATGAACTCACCGAAACTCACCACACTGCATAACTCAAGCGACTTCCCCGAAACTCACGAGTCACGCCCTCACCGAACTCATGAACTAACCGAACTAATGAACTCACCGAACTCATGAACTCACCAAACTCATGCACTCACCAAACTCACGCCCCTGACCGAACTCATGTACCTCACTCAGCCTCAAACTCATGATTGTTTTTAGGTTTATAAACTAACTCACCCTCACCTCATGCCTGATCGGTGGGGGTGAGTGAGGTGAGTGAATGCACTCATGAGTGAGTTTTGCCGAGGTATGCTTCGAAGACGCCGGCAGCCATGTTCGTTATTGTTTCACACCAATGCGGAAAATACAATCTTGGTATACTTCTGAAAACTGTAATGACTATCTAAGTTATTTGTTTCTCAAACATAAAAATAACTTGTCGATTAAAACAATATTACGGCACGGAGATACAATTTTCAAACCAGCATTTCACACGTCAATTATCTCTCAAACCAATAAGAGCCGAGAGAAAAACTTCTTAGTTAGCTAAGCGCCGGGCGGGGTCTAGAGCAGAGCTACTCGCCTAAATTGCACCGAATGGCGTAAATATTGCTTAAAAAATATTCGTAGAAAAAATTACAAATACAATATGTGTGCCTATATAAGCTTTCTAAAAACAGACTTTTTTTTTAAATTTTAGTGTCTAAGAAATGCAGGCGTGGAGCGCCCCGATTATCTTATACATCTCTGCAGCCGATGAGTTTGCAGCCTTAGCCAATAACAACGTGAAAAAAGCAAATTACAAAACGATTGGAAGCGTGAACCGTTTCTTAAAGGGACACAAAAAAGAAAGCAATCTTTTTTCTTTTTTTCTATACAGTCTGGATGGGACACGCGTGTCAAAAAATAAAGTTTACGCGAAAAAACAATTTAGAGCAATATTGACGGCGCGAGACGCAATTTAGTCAGTAGTCATCTGCCTTCCACTTGTTTTCTCTCTCGGCGTTTCGGGCGCGTAAAAACGAGAATCTGTGGCACTGAGAAGCTGTGGCCATTATGTTGAGGTGGAGAGAGTGATGACCACTTTGTTGAGGTGGAAAGAGTGTATGACCGTCCGTGACGTCTTGGATTTTAAGCGCATAATTCAGACGCAACTAAAATAAACACGCGTGTCCTAATTAGACTGTTAAAAAGCATTTTTTTCTTGTTTACTTTTCAGTGGCTTTTTAGTCCGACGCTGACTATAGGCCTGTTTCGCTCACTCTCGTCCCGAGCCACCCGGTAGGCATATTCGGTATGGACGACGAAAAAATAATAAAAACATTTCAACCTGCGCATAGTAACGAAATAGAGGGGAGACACACTGAGAATGGGCGACGGTTACGCTTATATCCTAAATGAATCCTATTGGCGTGGCGAAGGCAAAACAGTATTTTCGCCCATACCGGAAGTGACGATATTTCAAGATGGCATCGCCCGTGTGAAAAAGGTATATACACAAACTCAACTCTCTGTCGTCACGCATCTGCGGTGGCGCTGCTGTCGGCACTGCCCATGCGCAGAAGCTTCGCTTCAAGCGAATCTTGTTTGTGCACACACGCAATTTCCATACCCGGTTTGGGTGAACGTACGGGCTTGTTTGTAAACAGTGTTGGTGTAGTAGTTCCCCCGTTCTGCGACTTCAGACAGACAAAACAAATTTTGTTTAAGAACCCTGCGGTTTACTACCAGCGCCGCGATAAGCTCTGAAGTGTAATTGTTGCGAAAATTATACCCAAACAATCGAACTGATAGAACGTTATATCGGTATAAGATACATAGCACTAATAATTTTAACGCTAGAGCACTTAAAGGGAAACTGAAATGGTTTGTCTTACAGGTGATCGCTTAAATAGCGATCACGAATATCGAGATATTTGTTTTTCAGTTTGGTGCACGGAGGCTGCAGAAATTAATTTTCAAAATACCGCCGAAGCCACTCCTTCCTGGGGCGTGACGTCATATTATGGCCAAATACTTTACTGGGGGGAATACATTCCACTCGGCTCATTTGCATTAGACAGAACGCCTACAGCGCCGAATCCAGCCCTGACGGAGGGGAGGTCCGCGTCTGTCGACGCGCATGCGCATCAGGATGTTAGCGGCGGCCACGGCGGTATCGTCTCCGGAATTCTCCGCGCCGTGCCGAGTCTTTTTTTTTCTTTTTTTGGCAGATAAGCTATTAATATTATCATCAGTCGCAGACATTTCACGAATACGCGCTACGCTACGCCGGCGTTCGGTGCGCCAGTGCAAGCCAGTAGGGAGTTTTAGTAGACCGTATTTCCCCCTCCGCTCACCCTCCGCTTCGAAGAAACCACCACTGCGCCTGCGTGCCGATGTTCTTCGCTGTAGAGTTCCGAGTAGAGGAGGGGCTTAGCGGAGGGGGAAACACGGTCTACTAAAACTCGAGAATGTGTCTCGAGGTGTCAAACAACGTCAAATGTGTTGCGTGGCGTTTTCGTTTGATACTTTTTTTCGAAACGATGCACATGATATACCCCGAGTTTCAGCAAACAATAGTTTCGTTTTCTGAATTTGACTTTTAGAAACAAAAAAACTCACCAATTATGTTTACTTTGCTATTTTGCGTTCAAGAGACAATCCGTTATTTGCTATATTGCGTATGTTATTTCAGGGATGTGCGCCACTAGTATGGTGTAGTTTGGGAATTTGTATCCCGTAAACAAGGAAAGACTATTGTTCTTTTTTTAAGGCGCTAGCGGCTGTTGGTCAGCCTTTCGTCTTTATCTATTTGGCTCTAGAGAACTCCGGCACCGCGCAATGGCAGCAGCCCGTACCATCGAGGCTCGCGGTGCCGCATCTAGTGAACATGATATTGCGATCAGTATATACATACATGCATGATGACGACGACATGAACTGTTGGTATTAAGGAGGATGGCAGCCGAATTCGCAGAAGTCCAGATTTCGTGGAGGCGGATTGGACGGGTCAGCAGCGAGCCATGGGGATCTGGCACGCCCTTCGATCGGTGCATGAAGGAGCCCCAAGAACATGATGGTGCTGTTACTCACTGGGGTCCATTGGGGCCGAAGCATCAGGCACCAATTGGTAGCCCAGTCAAAGTTGAGGCTGCCGCCTCCGAGGAACCAAGGCCCAGGGCTCAGATTGAGGCACCGCCGTCATCCAGTGCGCCATCAGCTCAACGTCGTCGTCGTCGTGTTCTTTATTTATACCCGTATATATGTATAAGTAAAATAAGAGAGATAAAAAGGCACACAATCGAACGGCCAGCGGCGCGCCCACCGGGCACTGCCTTTGAAAAAAAGAAAGCCAGCCTCACAATCAAGAACCACCGTCATCATCATCATCATTTACCACCCTATAGCCGAGACCTCCCCGACGATAGATGACTCTCGCAAGCCCCCCAAATCAACGGGAGAAACACCACGGCTGCGGGACGTCCAGCCATTCCAACCAGAAAGCCTGTCCGCACCGAGGCTATTGTATTTTCGAGGAGTGAAATGTATTCCCCCTAGTAAAGTATTTGTTATGACTTTTCGGAATCTCCGCTCTCGCCCATCTTTAGCGCCTGTCAATGCTATGCACGCACGCTATTGTTATTTTCAAAAAGGTCATAAAGAGACGTCCCGACTAGTATCAGCGAGAGGGAATACACCTATCAAGCTTGCAATTGCACGCCCTGCCCACACGAGCGACACGCGCTAGGTGGCCCAAAAATCCGATTATGACGTCACTACCGGTCGGAGATTGTTTGCGTTTTCTGGCATTTAGCTACATATTCGGGAAAAACGAACGTGATATTCAGATTCATGGGACAAAAATACGCCAGTATTCAACTCAATTTTTTTTTTTTTTTCAAGAAGTGTGTCAGTTTTTTTATATTACAGTAAATGGGAGCATGTACCCTGTCCATTAGCGTGTAGACATGAACACCCAAGCGTCGAAAGTATTTCGATATTTTCACAACTTCTTTGTAAGCAAATGCGCATCGAAGCTTCGAAACCGCAGCAATATGTTGGAATAACCACCACCGTCAAACGTGCATTTCGATAACCAAATACAAATGGGTTGAAATAGACAAAACACGAAGTCACTACGGTCACTGACAAGATTAAAACTGCAAGGAGAGACTGCAGCCACGGCCGCTCGATCCCCCTTGTTGGTGCGGCCTGCCAAATCCTTCACTCTGCCGGTGAAAGCGATTGTTCTGCCTTACTTCGTAGCGGCGGGCCGTGGCTCTCGTTGTCGGCGAAAAATAGCGAGCAGCCCGCGCGGCTCAGCTTGACTTTGCCCATATAATGGTCGCAATTTGAACATCAAGATACTAATCAAAAACACTTAAAGCATCAAGATACTGAAATGCAATCGTCATGTACGTTTAACAATTTAAACATCTAGCGATTTCGTATGTTTACGCCACTCGTGTCGATAAGCCGATTGAACATATGCCGGCGTGCCATAGGCATATGACGATTGTGAAAATGCCATTAAACTACAACAATAAAGTTTTCTTCTGGTGGTTTTAACCGAAATACACTTTACTTTTTACAACTATGCAAGCTATTTAATAAAATCTTGAATTTCACAAACGCAGAACCTTGCGGGAAAGAGGCTTTCCCAAAAGCCTTCATATATTTTCCAGAGAGCTGTTGAGCTCTCCCACCCAGTTTGCTAAAAAAGGTCCGGCAGTTTGATACTTTAGACTGGCTTCACGCGGCGGTACCGTGCGTGCTTCCATTCATTCGGCGTTCGTTGCCACGGTGACGGCGAGGAACGAAGACTGACTTTATCTTGCGGAAGAACGCTGCAGCGCAGCGACACCAGGTGCGTTCTAAGGCCCTTCCCGCATGCTTTTCAATGGGCGGAAGGCGAACAAAAAGAGTTCGAAATAAGGACTTAACGCAGAAGGCTGCATTTCTCCAGCGCCTCATAATTTGACGAGCCCTACACGAAAAGCATGTTTTTTTGGCCATCCCGCGTCCTGTTTTTTTTATTCGTAACATGGGTATAAAGTATCAAACTGCCGAAGGTCCCAGGCGTTTTCTCAGGTGGACCTCGCACAGTTCTTCAAAGTCATATGGACCTTGGCACTCCGCACACCACATCAATGGGCAGTCTCTGAAGTGGGGAAGTACCGCACTTGACGGAAGCTTGCAAATTCGTCTACAACGACGAATATGTGTCGACTGCAGAGCCTTCTCAACAAATGTGCAGATGGTCTTACACAACCAGACCACTTCAGGTCGTGGATAGCGGAGTCCTCCCTGGTTGAGGCTGAACATGAACTGGTTCGCCCCGTCACGCGAAGCAGCTCCCTTCAGTTACAACATGCCCTGAGGGCATGCCACCTGCAAAGCTGACCAGGGTTCATAAGTTTTACTTTCTCTATCTATCTCTTTCTCTCGTGTTTTTGGTTTTTTCTTTTAAACGTCTTTGCTGCTTAGCCAGCTCGGCTGAACGTTCAAGCTAGGCGCAACGAATTATATATATACATATATTACTTTGTTCAAATATTCTTCGCAAACAAAAGCCCGCCATGTAACCAGTAACCAGCCATGTAGGTTAGATGTGCGAAATCAAGTTGGGTAGCGAATTCGTTGTACTTCATCACATGCTCACTTTTCCACAGCACACCAAGAACATCCTCAAGAATTCCTGGAGTTCTTGTTTCACGAGCTAAGTTTGCAGATTTTAGAGTCGTTTGGCTCTCTGAACTGCAGGGACCATTCCCCTTTCTGGCAGCCTGCGGAATTCCAACCTGCACGTAAAATTTAAATATTTTAGGACCTTGACTCAGCGTCAGCACCGGCAGTGCGTGGCGTTAAATTAGGTTAAAATACGTCGAACGAACCTTAAGCAGTTTCTCCGCCGTGAAAAATGCTGTTCTTGCGTCAACCCGGTCGTTGCCGCCATTAAATTGGCGGAAGCAGCTGGAAGGAGATACGACTGGATCGCTGTTGAGAGGCCAGGTCAGTGCGTACATCAAGCTGAAAATTGAAAACGAAATAATTAAGCCGAGAAATTCATTCTATACACCGTTTCACCTTACGTACGAGCGCAGCGGATGCTCCGAGTTATTGGAGCAAATCCAAGGCCGTGTGTGGGTCACGTGACCTTAGAGAGGGGGCTGAGCGACGTCCGGGAAGCATATCACGGACTACGTCCACAGAGCAGGGTCGGCTGGGAAAGCTCGTAGCGTCCGCTGCGTCCGGACTTAAGATGAAACGGAGTATAAAATACATTATGTTGCAAGAGCTTAGATAATGAAGGTAAGCCAACGTTTTTTTCTACTTCTGTGTACATGCCTGAGGTCGGTCAAGAGGTACTCAACAATGGCGACTACATATCTTGTAGTCATGATGGCTACATCATACGTCTCTTTAGTGGCGGATTTGGCCGTGACCTCGTGTTTTCTTGCTTGATATCTTTCAGGCAGCGGACGAAATCACTTTCAAATCACGCGAGACGATCATCTTCGGTTTGGACAAAGGGCGTCTCTATTGATTTCTAGCCAGAAATGTCATGTAGGTCATACCACATTCTAACACTCTTGATAAATGTGATGGTCGATCCGCAGTCCTTATATTCTGGAGTCCTTTCGCGTGATTAAGGATTCTTCAGCAGGTAGTCCAAGGTGCTGATAACGACAAGAGAAAAAATCTGCGTTGCGTGGCACACTCTCATTTTCTCCAGAATGTCTGGTTCTATGTGAGCTTGTCTTAGAAGTCGCACCGGTTTCGCCAACAGCTTTTCTCAATGTTGTAGAGCGTCTTCAAAAGTAGCCACCTTTGATCGGTTCTACTCCGTCGAACATCTCTCTTTTCAGCAGATTATTTCTTAGGCTCTTGATGCGGTGATTGGGGTCAGATAATAAATACAGCGGTTCACCTTTGCGCACCGTATATGATACAAGAAGCTGCGGTCTGTTGTCGTTGGGTAGGTACCGCAACATTGCGGTATTCGTTTAATGATTGTTTTTGAAGATTAAGGCAATCTTAAATCCTGCCTGTTCAACCGCCTTGATGACACGGAGAGCCATGGTCAAGAGCTGATCGTGTTTCGGGTTTTTTTTTTTGTAAAAAAGATAGCCCACCAACATAGAGTAAGCTGTGGAAAGGCCACACAGAACAAAGCGTGGCCCTTCCGTGCAGAACAAAGCGTGGCCTTCCCATCTCCCGTCAATCAGTCCGCAAGTTCTATCGACTTGTCGATCATAAATTACTTTCTGCTCGATAAAAAGTTCATCGATGAGGTTACGGTACAGCTCTTCCTTCGAAGTCAGACCTCGCCATTCTACCTGAAGCCGGTTGTAATATGATGCTTGTGATTCCGGTCTCCCCCGTTATACATCCGAGAAATGTCTGCAGCGTACTTCAGCAGGGTGGTCATAACCCTTTCTCGAAGTCGCTTTCCACAGCACGCATTTCCTGAGCGTTGTTTCCTGCCACGTCAGTCGTGCTTTATTGATGTTCATGATTTGCTCCATGGCAAATTTTGCGGTCTTGTCACCATTCGATACAGCTTCGGAAATGTTCATCACGGTTCGCACAGATTTTTGCTTCCCATATTGGCACGAATGAAAGCATTAAGTTGAATAATAAAACTTAAAATAAACGTTTAGTGCGGCGAACCTGTGCCGAGAAACATAAAGTAATAAAGACCTACATACTTTGACGGTAACGGAAGGACAACTGATCCAAGCGAAGCTCCTTTTGCAAGCTCGTGGGTATGTCGAAGTTTCTAAGCTCGAACAATCAACAAGATTCTCGAGTCATCTGGAACATTCCAGTCATGGAAAGAAAAGAAAGGACAAACGCTGGCGGGGTTCAAACCCAAACCAGCGGCGCGGGAGCCGAGCACGCTACTGCCTCTGCCATTTGCAAGCGGCAATATCGCTTTAACCTTTTCCTAGATTCATCGCTGGTCTAATTCAACTTTTGCAATTTTTCATTCAATTTTATCGCTTTCATATAAAAGCAATGTAGGTTTGTTTTTATTTTTTTACAAAACGTTTTAGATTTGATGACGTCTGGCATTCTTCCTCCTTAAACTCTTTTTGCCGGCGTTTTCGAACACCTGAGCTCTCTTCCACACTCGCGCTTTTATCCACCAGCGACTGCATGTCACAGGGTCGAATTTCACCTAATTCCTCATCTACCTCCAAATGTGTATTTTGCGTGTTTTTATTCCCTAGCGTTTTGAAGCTTTCACGCGATGCGTTACTAAGGTCCGATGCAACCACATTAACAAATGTACGAACAGGTGTTCAGCGCTTCTTCGAGCACTTGAGTTGCCTGTACGACGCCTGCGATGGAACGTTTGTCGGCCCCGCTGTCGGCCGCAGCAACTTGCGCTTCATGCCCACCTTATAGTCGTCTTCGTTGAAATGAAGCGAGCACTCAACGGTCCTGGAGCTTGGCTGCCACTGGCGCTTCCTTTGTCGCTTCCTTGCCATGAAATGTTCCGCAATCAGCCATCCCGAAGGTTTTCCTTGGACGGCTGCTCGTTATATCGAAGATCTGAATTCCTCGCCGCGTTTGATTGGCAACACGGCACCCAACAGCTTTTGGCCATTGCGGGTCCCGTATTTTAGGTGCAAACCCTGTCCAAATAGAACCAAAGCACTGCATCAGGATTGATGCAGCTCTTTCTGTCAAATGAAATCTCTTTATCGTCTTCTATGCATACTTATACGGTAGTGGCAGGTGGTTCGGTCTTGTGAAAGCGGCACGTGGCGATGACACGCTTTAAATTACAAGAGTGCCTCATCACTCACTGATACGCATCGCCCCCCCCCCCCCTCCCCCGGCAGATAAGAGAAGTTTTTCTCTCAAACGCGCTCTTTTGTTTTTGAGGGAAAATCGGCAGGCCACACCAACAGGGGGCAATCGAGCGGCCGTGCTTCGTGTGTGCCGCACCATGTGCTAGCTCCTACCTTTAATGACGCTTCGGCGTCCCGTAGGCCTCAGCCGTGCTCGCGCAGCCAAAGCACGGTGGAAGGCAACGGGCGTGTGTTGCAGGGCTGGGCATCCGATAAAGACGCCCTGCCGTTCTTATTCTGTCAGTGACTACAACAAAAAAAAAAAGATGATCAGCTATGTGTTCATTCACAGTTACAGTCACAGCGATAGCTGTGACACGTTACGGCTACGTCGCTATGCCAACTACCAATCCCGGAGAAATGCTCACCAGAGATAAGCTCACCGAAGAAAAGCTCACCCACTTTTGTGCAGGTCCGGAGAAAAGCTCTCCAGTCTTTTTTTTTTTTTTTTACAGACCCGGAGAAAAGCTCACCTCGAAATAAACTTTTAATGTAAAGTGGTCTTTATCATTAGTAGTGCTACCAATGTTTTAGGCGCTCTCATGCAGACGGTACACGCAACACAGTAAGCGAGAGGCGATTTTTAGCGTTGTGCTAAGACAAGGGGTTGACCAGCGTCAAACGTTTATGGAATAAGTTTGTGCCCCAAAAGAACAATTTTCACTGCACTAGAAGTTTTAATGCCAAACACTGAAGTGTAGAAATGAAAAGCCCATCCCTCGTTTATGTTGATAGTGTCACACAGTGTACATACTTCACATCAGGTCGCTCTGCTGTAGGCGAAATAGAAAGAAACATAGTATCAAATATGATTCTTTTTTTTATTTAAGTCAGGTTCATATTTGTTAGATCCGAATAATCTGAATTAAAATAATCACTGTAGCTAGAAAATATTGATTATATGTCACAGTATGCATTTTTAAACATAGCAGATTGTTTAATAAATTCTTCTGATCAGTGGAAAAAATACGAAAAATTTACTTGCTGCAATTTTAACAATTTTTTGTTTATGAAAACTCCACCATACTAGAACAAAAACAACTTAATTTTTTTTTTAGCGAAAAAGTTGTGCTGTTTTTTTTTTGCGATCTGATTTTTTTTTTTTAATGCGACAGTAATTTCCCAGTTTAACTTTCTATCTTTTGCGTTGTTATGATTCTTTGATTTAAATGCAAAACATGTGCGCATATTAAAGGCATCATAAATAATAAACAAACAATTCCGCAAAAAAAAAATATATATATATATAAATTGGGGATTATTTTTGCGGGAAATGTTTGATTTAAATCATCCTCGTAAAACCGGTCTGATTTAAATCAGGATTTAAATGACGTTTTAAGGTATCTTGATTTTTATTTTCCACCTTGGCTGCATGCAACGTTCAATATTTATGACAGCCCATTTCGCGTGAGTGTTTGCATATTTAATTCTGACGTTGCTGGGATAGAAGAAATATTACCTCTTCATTTTCTGTTCGAATGAGGTAAGAATTGAACCCACTGCTTATGGTGAAATGTGGAAATTTGGCAATGAGGCGTCGGTGTACTTCATTAAATGTCACTTTATAAACAAATATCCAGAAAATACTCAAGCTGCAGCCCTCTATGCACACTGGTTGTATTTCCCCCGTTATTATTATATTTTTGTGATTAACCTTCTATATAGAATATTTATTTTATTTCACCTGGCGTGTTACAGAACGTTTGTATATTTAAAAAAAATATATAATCCTGCTGGTGAAGTGCAGAATGACCGCATGCGCAAAAGACATCCCAGCATACTTCACTGAACGTATTTCACTTGAGTGAACGCTCAATTCTTAGGTTCGAAGGTGAGCTTTTTTCCGCATCCGTCAAAAGACCAGTGAACTTTTCTTCGCATCAGACAGTTTGGTGGTGATCTTTCCTCCTGTGAGCTTTTTTTCAGCCAGCTTGTCTCCGGTGAGCTTCTCTCCGGTGGGATTTTCTCCTTTGGGCTTAACTCCATCGATCACCAACTACAACATCCACAACGGACGTCAGTTCCAATGGAGGAAAGAATCCATAACAGTGATCGTTGTAAAAGTAAAAAAAACAAAAGGTCAAGAAGTCCATTTAGGCGGAACAAATGGTTCTCCGGCCCCATCAGGCGCCCCACAACTCCAAACAATGACCCGTATGCAGTGGAGGGAACGCCTTTCGTTCAAAGGCGGTTAGGCCCCCGACCGTCCCGACGTCGACGCTTCCATTTCCCTACGTACTGAATTTTTGTCTTTTATTACGTCTTCTTTCTTCTTATACCACTTCTCAATCCTCTCGTCTTGCGCATCGGTGCGCCCTTGTTTGCGAGCTACCGGTCCGATTGGAACGGACACTGAGCATGAGCTGATGTGGGTCGGATGATTGGTTTGGAGAGAAGAAAGAGGACGAGTTGCTGCTATGTTTATCTTGGGTACGTTTTCGTTACAATCAGTGCCAGCCCGAGGTGGCGTGTGACGGGCCTTTTATTATCGGTTCGCGGTCAATGTTATTGTGGCACAAGCAGATAAAAACGTTCAAGAACAATCACAAAAAAAAAAAAACGATTCATAGAGGCGCGCGAATAGTGGTTCCAATAGACAATAGTGCTACGTCGTTCGTAACCTTCGCTGTGCCAGGAAAACCTGCGACACACCGGCTCTCTTTGCAGCGTTGAACCTAGGAATGACGCGGCGCTATTCGAATCGAACCGCTGTTCGCACACTGTATTTGTTTTTCTTTTTTTTTTTTGTTTAACTTGTCGGTGACTAGACGAGTGTCTTCTGCTTTCTTTCTAGAATCGTGTCGACTCGCTGCTTATTTCTTGAAGTGTGTTATATGGTTACGATTTCTTAGTATGTGGCTTCGCGTGGCTTCGCGAAACTATAAATGTCGCTGTTCCAATGCCACGGTTCCAGTCGCCAAAAATGTTCTGTGTTAAGCAATTCCACAGTATGCTCACCCGCTTGAGCCTCCTGTAGCATTAAACTTATACTAGTAGCTTGTATTGGTAATCCTGACAAACTATTGTTCGTAGAATACTTACAAAAAAATTGCGAACAAGAGGTGCCTAACGTTAGTAGGTATCGCCGATACGGTGCCGCTTTTATAGGTCCCTTTTTGAGGTTGGTTTTACTTCTACATCGCAAAGCCTACGACGTCTTAAAATAAACAAACGTTAAAGTTTGTTTTATGTTAAAAAAACATACTCGTATACCAGATTAAAAAAAATATATATATATATTTCTGATTCGACAGGATCATTACATACACCCCGGAATCTTGGGCACCTAATTGAATCGATTGAAGGGATCCGAACCGCTGTCGTCATCGGCCTCGATTAAAAGTTCGTCGCATTCCTTCGAGTTCGACGTGGGTTTGCCCGAAGTTGGTGCTCCTTTTATTCTCTGGTAATGTCGGCGGCTGGCCAGACATCTGCTCGCCTCTCTAGACCCGTCGGTCGATTTCCCGTACCGCGACTACAAACTTACATTTTGTTTTGTTAAAAAGCACATAAATTAACAAAATTGATTTCTTATAGACACGGCGGCGGTGGCCATTATATTACGAGCGCGCAATGAAACAATTAACAAATAATTACTTAATATCCACTAATCAACCATTGAGGCACTCGCCTTAGCCAACACAGAGGTGTGTTTTTTTTCAGTCCTCAAAACATCTCGCAGCCGCTGCTATATAATTCAGACAACTAAATTCTGCTCCGCGCTATTTTCTGACAGTCTCACCCGGTAAGCTACGTCAATCTCCGCAGCGGGCGCGGGGAGCGAGTCATCGCGCGCCAACCTGACACCGCCGTGTAATCGAAAGTCCCGCACACACTGCGCATGCGTCGTGCAACGGATACGGTGTCGGCGGCTGCGGACACGATGACAGCATTAACTGTAGACGCGCCTCGGGCATGTCCCAGGCATGTTGGCTTCATCCATGCTTGAAACATGTCGGCTCATAATGTTCTGTACAACCAATGCGAGAGGACAAACATAAGGAAACACCTGAGGCAGTGCCTGCAGATTACGGTGCATTAGCAGTGTCATCGCGGCTCCCGTTTTTGGTATGGCAGACTCTACAGACAGCCCAAAACTTCGCCCGAGAATAGCGCGCAACAGCAGAGTTCGGTTGTCTGAATTCCAACAACAGATTGGGCACATTTTGGACCACGGACAACGTATACCGCTAAGGGAAATATGCCGGCTATAGCGCGAATGCTTTTTAAGAGTTCTTAGTGAATTGAAATCATTGATTTGATAGGTATTACTTTATATATAGTTGACGTCCGCAGCAGCGGTCATTAACGTTGTCCGGACGGAATCTCTTCTACATGTCCGGTGTCTCGTCTTTAAGGAGTATTTGTATATTCGCTGTCAACTCGGAAAACGAAAGGCGTGGTTTCTCTTTTTTTATGTTCTCGCTTCTCTCTCCGTGAATGGTTCTTCGACGTTCTTGTCCCCTTAGATCTCACTCTGATTGGCTACCGGGCGATAACGAGACGGTTGGGACTCACCACACCTTGCGTATCTTAGTTCGTCAATGACTATTGATGAAACAACCCGGGATGCTCTGACCGTCCGCAATATACCAAACTAGATGCAGTTGAGGTCTTGCCTTTCTCTCCTTCTCCCTACAAGTCAACTCTTTGACAATCATGCCAGATCGACTGTACCCTTGACCGATCAAATCTTTAACTTCTTTTGCACAGCTGGAGCGTGAGCTCGCACCCGGGCGGTTTGGCCTTAGGCCATTTAATGTCAATCGTCTCTGGTCCGATATCTATTGAACGTACGGAGTTATTGGTTTAATCTCCAGTAATCAAACTTTTATTCCTTTTTTGTTTTTTTCCACGTATTTGGGTAAGGCTAAAAAAAATTTAGAGGTTTTTTTTTGGTGGACACGGATTTAAGAGGAAGGTTTGGAGGAGTCAGAGGGGACGCTTACCATTTGAGCGTGAAAATTATTATGCCATAAATCGCTTTTTTGATCTCCGTCCTTTCAGGGTAGGAAGGAAAGGGTAAAGACGATGCAAATTGATTTTTTTTTTCTAAAGTTTTTATGGCATCGCCGGAAGGTTCTTTACGGTGATCGTTAACTTCGATCACTTTTTTTCTGACTTTTATATATTTTTAGACGAGTCTTTTTTTTTTTTTTTAGGAAAGCAAACTTTGAAAAAAGAAGGCTAAAAATATTGAAAGCATCAGGCCAATATCAGTATGCCGCTTTAGGGGAGATCGACTTAGCTAAACAGGGTTATGGAATATTCCAACGTGTCCAAGAAGACAGACTTTTTTTAAACATTTTTTACGCAATTCTGAAAAGCAAAAAAAAAAATAAAAGGTTAGTATTACCGTCCATTTTATTTTGCATAATGACAGAAGTTTAAAGTGCTTTTCCAAAATCATAGAAAGGACATGTTAGTACACAAAAACATGTGCTGCAAACCAGATCTAAATATTGGGGTGCGGGTTATTATATAAATTTTTCTTATACAAAATCATCTTCTCTCCAAATTACTATTATTTTTATCGCAACCGATCGGAGTAGCTATATCGTTAATATCAAAAAAGCTTACGATCAGAAAGGAAAAAAAAAATATTGTGCATGGAGCATTGAACATAACTGCTTTTGCCTTGTACCTCCGGGATCAAGTAAAGCTAAGAAACATGTAAATAATGAGGTTCACTATAGAAACATTCACATGACACATATCTACTTCTTTACTTGGAATCCTAAAACTCAAAAAATAACATTAGTAGAACGCAAACTTGCAACGAAAACATTGTGTTAACCACCTAATGATTGGTGATTTTAATTCGAAGATATCCACAATGCTAAGAAAAACAGCAATCCTAAATTATATCGATGTTTGCTTGTTCTTATCTTCAATTGACTGTCTTACTGGGGTGATACACAACACAATAGATAAATAAAAAAAATATTATTATAGTAGTGTATATTGAAATATCATGATGCCCGCGGTAATCACATACAATTCGCATAAAATATTTTTCTTTTAAATAAAGTATAACTTCAAGGGATTAGCTAAGAAATATAATCTTTTTATGCAGGGAATCGCGAAGACAAAAACTGCGACTTTAAAAATATCAACCCATTATATTATATTTACGTTGGAAACAATAACGCCGCAGAAATATTTTCTTAGAAAACTCTAAGATACATATGTTTTCTTGGATCAAATATACGCTTCAGGTAGCTCCAGTTTAATCACAAATATCATACTTTGCTGATTTCCTTTAATCGAAAATCCCGGTGTCATATGTTAAAAGAAATATCAATATGGAAATTTATATCGATATCGGCGACCTGTCTGCTGACATAAAATCCTCCTGCATATCATTAAACTACTGGAAGAGATTTTTGAAAAGCGGTTTTAAATCGTGCGCTTCTCAAACAACAGTAAAGTTCACGCTGAATACCGGTAAAAAACGCACTTTCAAATAAACATCGACATCAAAAAAATATAATTTATACCTCGAGAGCGAAAGGTTTTTTCTAATGTTTTTTGGGAGGGGGATGTTTTCTACAAGACTCATATGTTTGCATAAGCTGCAAAATATGCATAAGCTTCGACAACTTTTCAAGCCGCGGTTAAACATGCGTCAACATTAAAACACCCGTTAATGTATTAATTTTAAAAAATGCCCTACACCTTAAGTGGTAATTACATCACAATACACGCAGTCTGAAAATTTCTTGTAATTTCCGCACACGTTTTAAAGCATTCCATAGGCTTGTAACAAAACCATTTAATGACAAAACTTTGTCCATGTGTCCGTGCATTTTCCTGTTAAAGTTAGCGGTGAAATTGAAGTTATGCGACTTGACTGCACGAGACCTACACACAAATTCAGTTCCCCGCTAAATTAAGCACAAAAATTGCATACACGTCAGGCAGTTCATTTTGTTTAATCTTACACTGGTAAAGCACACTTTTCGCGTTTTTTCTCGTGATGCTCATTTACATACATCGCGAATACCAATGCCGGCTGCTTGAAGTTCAGTAAAGCCGAAGACGCAAAAAAAATTTCACTTCCACTATACTAAATAATTCACGGCAGGATTTGTAACAGCAATGAGGCCGTTTTGCAGCTTGAAATTTCGCACCTCCTTTTCGATGCCATCTTACGAGGAGCTTGCGAAGAGCGCAAATCGTTTACATCGATCGACCGGAGGTCATTAATTTCCCATTTTTCACGCGCAGAGTGACAGTACTCGATAGGGGCATGCCTCGAAGGAAAGGGTAAACCCGCAGTCAACGCCGGAAAGGGGGAACGCTAAGGGCGGTCTGCTTCGAATAAAGTGTGGATAAACTATATCACAAACCTTAGATGGATCTAGCCTGGAAACTCTGCCAACTTCTTTCCTAGTAACTAACTACTATTTGTTTTTCGCGTCAGGCGTCAATGAAGTAAGCTCGCGTACCCTCTAAGACACGCTCGTGAGTTTACTTCCCCGTAGAACGCGAGGACAGCCAATCACCGCGAACAGCAGAAATTTCCCATACAAGACGAAGCTCAGAATACATTTTGAGATAAAAATACTGACAAAATATGGTAAAGTTGCGGGCGAGCTGGTGGTGATTCTTCTCTACCCCTGTCTCAGGTTAATTCAACATGAATAAAATACTCTCTGCGCTCTATAAATGCATTTATTAATTCTTTTTTTAATATTTTGTTATGTGAAGTCAGTGTTCTTATTTAAGTTACGAGGTGTCCCCGGCTTCTGGTCTGTTTTGGCGCTGTAACATTAAGCATTCCGTTTCACGATGCTCAGTGTCACAGCGCAGATAGTTTTTTTTTTCTTATGTATTGCCGAGTTCCTTTTTAAAAGTGCGACGGTTGATTCTGTGACGTGCTTTGCGGGAAAACCGACTCTCCAGATTCCTTCGAGTGGAATGCAGACTGAGCACTACGATGGCATCAAAACTGCATGTTGCCAAACGTGTTGGGGAAGACAAGCTCGGAGCGAGCTGTTTGGTTTCGCAGTTTCGATAAAAGACCACACACTTCCATCGGGTATAAAGTGACTACGGTGCGTTGCACCGTAGTCAGTGACTATATATACGATCCAAGTTACAACTGGAACCGTGACTTCGAAACTTAGAGATGAGATACCAACAAATGCGCAAACGCCGTACATTACGGCAACAATTTTATCCGCCTTGGTACGCTTTTCCAACACCAGCAAGTACATTGCCTGCAAACACGTAGAACGTACTTGCACTGCAGTCACCTGCACTAACGCCAAAATCCTTAAATATTATTTAAGTCTGCTTTCTCGTTATTTGTTTCACGACTATATGGGACGGTTCAACGATGATTGTTCGTGACCTCACCCTGAAGTCTAAATGCAGACCCCCTCCAGAGAAAAGGTATGGGTCCTCCAATCACCTATTCCTGCTTCGGCCTGCAGTTTGGTTGTCGGATGACGTACCGATTATTATATCAAACACTGAATTTTATGAGATAATACTGATTTACGTCGTGTGAAAGTGTTTTCGTGTTTTAATTGACACGTTAATCACACCATCTTCAATTCAACAAGGGTACTTTTTGTCTTGTTTTTTTTTGCGGTACATGCGACAGCAAAACAAGGAATCACAAGCAGAATCACATCATGATAGCTAACCTTTACAAAAAAATGTTGGACGGTACGTCGCTATTATCGGCTAGTCAACATCTCACGTGCGTCCCGTTTGTATCAAGTACAAAATGCTATCACACCCCGAACGCGACAGCATTTATATAATAAAAATAAGTTAAAAAAACGCGCGTATAATGTTCACGAGTTGTACGCGATCGCCTGACACACACCATCTTCTCCCCACAATATTACGAGGGTAATATTACAAATGGCTGCCGTTGGTCACACAAGCTCTTCTCTTTGCCACACAGGGAGTTCCAGTATCCACCTCCAGAGACAACAAAAAGATTAAACAAGGAGAACGATATTAATAGTCAGCGCCGCGGGACACGACAGAGGGCCATTTCCTTCGAGCAAGCACACCTTGCTGATTCTCGTCGGGGTGAGGCTAGCATCGATCGTATATAGGCCAAGAATTTTCCTCCGTTCTTCTCGGTGCAGCTGCTGCCGCCATCGGCTATAGCGATCCCGCTCCGCTGCTTCAAACGGTCAGGAGAAAATGGCGTGCATCGACGAATGTCTCCCCTCTCTTTAGGTTTTTCCCTCTTCTTCCTGATTCTAATTTTTTTTACACCGAAGTTGTTAGGCGCCAGGATTTCGGAAAAAATGCATCCGCGGACGTTGACAAAAAAACTCCCCATCGGTGTTGGCCAGAATAAATAAATAAAAATAAAAAGAGGGGGCAACCAGCGTGAGTCAGCCTTCCTTGGCATTATTAGATAGTGAGGTCCTGATCCCTTGTTATCATCTCTAGGCATCGTCCTCGAGGTCGACCTAGAAGTCGTCCTTGTGGTCGTCCTCTAGGCGTCGTCCTCGAGGTCGCCCTCGAGGTCGTCCTAGAAGTCGTCCTTGAGGTCGTCCTAGACGTCGTCCTCTAGGCGTCGTCCTAGACGTCGTAAAAATAACAGCTTTGCTGGTCCTCTATCTTCACGTAAAATGAAGAAGCTCTACAATTTTTTTTTTACCGGTGAAATGTTACGTCGTTTTCCAGAAAGATACTTTCAACATACATATGCAGCTTTAATTAGTGCACGCATAGTTGCTCAGACCTTAAAGCTTCGATCACACTGCTAATGAATCACACTACGGGTAGTTTGCAGGCAGTGTTTGAGGCGTGTTACTTAATTGTACGGCGGTCCTGTCACGTTGGTCACACAAACACTGTCTGCAGGCATGCTCAAAGCATTCATATATACGAAGCTAAACCATGCTTCCAAGATGCCTGAACCGTGTCCGCGGATAAATTCTGTCATCATGTCTGCGGAGAAACTCCGCGTCCTTCGTACGATGCATGAGCGGTGTGACTGGCTTAAGAAACGCTGGGCGTTGCGAGACCCGAGCATCTCATTATCGCCCCGCAGCCAATCAGATTGCGGCATCAGCCCGTTGGACCTCCGAACAGCAGTCAGGAAGCAGGAAGCGTGAACGTGAGTCACGCCCCGCTTTCCTGAAGCTGTCGGTGAGTGTAATGGACCGTGATAATGGCGAAACGCAGCTCTATTTTGTCGTGGAGCGCCAACTCTTGTCTTATTTTTTCTAGAAAATCCAGCGACCGTTCGCATCGAA
Organism: Ixodes persulcatus; assembly: GCA_013358835.2. Taxonomy (NCBI): domain Eukaryota; kingdom Metazoa; phylum Arthropoda; class Arachnida; order Ixodida; family Ixodidae; genus Ixodes; species Ixodes persulcatus. Next base: position 132,424 of record JABSTQ010009240.1, read on the forward strand.
GGTATAGCGTCAATCGCAAGTTTCGCGAGTTTGATTTCTATCGCTGGCTTAATAAAATCACGCCGGTATGGCTGAATGGCCTTCTCAAAACAAATACAGAAGGAAACTTCGTAAATATTTAGATAATGGCAAAAACTATACTACATTTTTGTGAGACGACTGCATTTCTTTAAAAAGAACTAAGTAATTTCTTTTTTTTTTTCTAGTTTTGAAAGGCGAAAAATCTCAGGTCACGACTTATCGTGTTCATAATGTACCAGCTCTTAAAGAGACAATGACAGGGTATTTGTGCTCGTCAAATGTTTTATTTGTACGTGACATATAGGACCCCAATTACCCAGAACACAATTGGCGGCGCAAAATTCGTTTTTTTTTTTTTTTTCGTTTGAAAACCGCCGATTGAGAACTCGCCGGTTTTAGTCGCGCTTAATCTCTTCTCCGTGATCACGTGCCCTTCTCTATGGTTTAGACATACACAAAATATAATCAACATTAAAATACGAAAAAATATTATGCACCTTTTTGGTGGCTTCTAAAAAACTGCAAATACGTTGATTGAAAGTGAAAAAAAAAAAAAGTTGTACAGAGAACTGGAAGCACTCGGCGCATTCTCTGCCTAATTCGCAACGTGGCGTCGTATCGCGGGAGTCGCGGGTTGAACGGCTGAACGAAGCGGACTAAGCGATGGCGGCGGACAACGGGTGTAGGACTTTTGCCTCAGAACTGTTGTTCGCGGTACTGGCGAATCTGTCTAACTTCGAAACAAAAATCGTTTACCAATGAAAACAATTAGAATGTATTCGGTACTACACGCCCAAACACCAAGTGGATTCGAACGAAGACGTCGCCGAGTCCTCGCACCTTCTCCTGGCTGAAGAAACGCTCGTCTTACGAACAGGAATCGGTAGGAGCTTGAAAAAATGCGCAAACCTCAAGCACAATGCGCTCGACTTTTGCGCCTTTGCGACGTGCGCTTTTTTCGCATGCTTCTCACAATTAAAAAAACAAAGGGGAAAAAAAAAAAGACCCGGTCGGGTGTGGTTACGTGACTTCCGGTCCCAACTCTCTCCTCCTCTACATTATCTTCTTCCTCCCCATTCCCAATTCGGTTTCAGCTTCGAGCAGTTGCGTTCTTTTTTTTTTTTTTACTTTATTAAAAATATACGCGACGCTGCAGCAAAATATTGATTGGGTGGTCATCTCACCCCATAACAAATCGCCTGGCAAAAACATTAAAAAAACGGGGGGGGGGGGGGGGGGGAGTTATCAGTCTCTTTTTAACAAGTTGGACACCGGCGGCCGTGCAGCTAGTGCGTTGGCGTCGGCTATTCACATGTCACCAAACAAAAACCTACAAAAACATATATTACAGTTTAGCGCAGTTGGCTGTTTCAAATAACTATAGACCGTTGAAACTCAAGAAGGGAGGGCGAGGGTAAGACGGGCCGGGAGGCGGAAGCAGACGGAACGCTGGAGAAAAGAGAAGGGAACCTCCTTCTCTCTTTAGCCAAATACTATTTGCTTTAGCGTTCCGTCTGCGTCCTCTTCTCCGGCCCGTCTTACCCTCCCCTATTTTCTTGAGTTGCAACGGACATATAGACACTTTCCTCGTGTAAAAGTCATTGACCTATCACCTCGTTCTTCTTTTTTTTACGTTTTAGCGTCATTAATGTGGCGGCAACGATACACATAAGGAACATACCCTCCAGAAATCATCGAAATAGAGTTCATTTACCAGAGCCGGAAGAATGAAAAGGGCAGGGTGTGTCTTTCGAACGCCCGACCTCCAACACGCGCTCCACGCCTTCCGCCGTGCTTCATTCTGCGCGTGCGCGCTCGAGGCTCACGAGACGGTGAAACATTACCGAAGGTAATAGAGCCGTGTAATGGGAGAGTTTGGCCATTCATTGGTTTGAATAGGCGAGCATCTCGAGGCCAACCACAGGCCGCGAAACAGCCCCTACACTCTAAAAAAAGCCTGTGCGTCTGCTTTCCCGCACAACACTCGGAGAGCCAATCACCGCAACTTAGAGAGGCAGCTCAACGAATGACGATGCCTAAGCATGTGTTTAGACTAAAAACGCAATCTGAGTTGCGACATTAAGCAATGCAAAACGTCACGCTTGCATTGCTTAATGTCACAACTCAGACTGCGTTTTTTGGTCTAAACATATGTTTCGGCATTGTCATTCGCTGAGCTGCCTCCATAAGTTGCCCTGATTGGCTTTCCGAGTGTTGTGCGGGAAAGCAGGCGCACGAACTTTTTTTTGAGTGTAGCAGTGGTCATGAGCTCTAAAAATGTGACTCGACTAATTTAAGCCGTTTTAGCGTCGTCCGTGTAAAAAGGTATCTCTTGGTGACCGAAAACTCGGCGCATGTTAGGCTTTCGTCATCTCCATATCCAACGGTAGAACAAACTAAGGTCCGCTCCAAACCAGAGAAAACTGCGTAGTTGCGATCATTGCTGCTGCGAGATTGAATGCTCCTATTTCACGTTTTAAATGTCGTTTCCGATATTGTGAAGTCGAGCTCTGCTGCTTGGTCGAGGCTGTGTCGCACTTATAGTTTACGCTGTAACCGGGGGGGGGGGGGGGGGGGGGGGGGATTAGCTGGCGCTGGCGGCGGCCTTTAATTGCACCGCCCATTGGCCAAACTCTCCCAATATACGGCTCTGGGTTGTAAGACGCTCGCGCTGATGTTCTCACCTTGTCAATGACCATGGTATATATCTTTGTTTGCCAATTTAAGCTTGTTGTTGCACATAGAATACAACTAAGGGCGACAGGCGCGCCCCAACGAACTGAGAACGAATTCGTACTGCCTGAGGGTTTTTCGACCCACAACCGAAAGCTCAGTTACCCGGTGCCTTCTTCGCGATAAGCCTCCGCCTAATTTCGGGAACCTCGGCTGGAATCTCTAGACTGCCGCTATGCCTCGGAGTCACCGAGGCGGAAAAAAAAATCATCCCACCTGCGAGAAAACTACTATAACTCCGAAATGCAGAAACACAAGAAAATGGCTTATCGTTGTCCCAATGCATTACTAAACTTGATTTTTTTTTTCCTCGCTCAAATAGGTTGCCGTAATTCTACTTCCACTCTCTCGTTCCGGCGGCTAAACGAAACGCTGCATGCCTGAGCGAATATCCATTAGCATGCGCTCTCTCTAACTTGGGCAAAGTTTGGGGAGCGGCATGAAGTATTATTTCTTCTGGTATCGCAGCTTATCGTCGAAGAGCCACTACCATTTCTCCTTTCTTGTGTGTGTATATTCAAAAGGCAAAAATTTCGAGATGCAAAATTTAATGGCCCCTTTGAATTGCGGTATACATATCGTGTTCTTTAAAAAAGAAAAAAAAATCCGAATCTCGTGGAACGTTAAGTGAAGGCTGTTCAAATACATTACTAATTCAACTAGATTAAAAAAAAAAAAAAACTACGATGGATACTTAGGCAAGCACGAATAGCTGCACCACACTCTACAACGTTCCGCGCGAATATTTGTTTTTCTTTTTTTTCCATAAAGCACTTAAGAGAGCCATTGGCCCAAACCTACAAAGTCGAATAATAATGAGGTTGGGAATATCTTTACACATAAACACACAGTCTGCCCCAATGCACAGTGCTTTTTGACGTCAAAACACATTTCCAGCCTCCTCACTGGCCGAGCCTCCTCCGTACATTTAAGTGAGTGCCGCCCTATGATTCGTTGCTACTTACGTTCGAGCACAGCCGAAGTTAGGAGCCAATAGGACCAATAAAACCGCGCCAAACTCGCAACGTCATGGCGCCTCGACATCTTTCTCTACGTGATATCGTCTGCTAAACAAATCGAACGCGGTAAATGCCCGTTGACCTGTGGCTCTCCGTAGTCAAGTCGGCGTTCGTACGCGGTCGAGCATTTGATAGAGCTCGGATTTACAATGAAACAAAGTTTGATGCCTTGGGATATGCGAATGACGGTTTACATCGAACAGCGCTGCGTCATTTATAACCTTCACAGTGGAAGGGAAAATCACGACAATCGGTTTCCTTCACAGTGTTAAAGCTAGACGTGGCATTGTGCTATCCGATTCAAACGGGCGTTCGCCCACACCTCTACTACTAACATTCAGCTTTGTCGTATTACACTCGCCCGGCCATCGTTGTATCCCTTTCTCCCGTGTGTCGATCGATCGCGAACAGAAGTGTTCCACACATACGCTGTTGCAAAGTGCGCACCTCGGTGCACGCTCTTTTTCATTTTCGCGGGTGAAGGCAAAGTCTCTCGCCCAGGTCCATTAATCTTCAAACTTGACCGTGCAGGTGTTGTAGGTTTGAGGTATTGTTTCCGAGTTCCATTCCCCCGGGCGACCACCGTACGCAGCGAATTCTGCCGGTCAGGCGCGAACAACACGTACGAGAAAGAATCGCATTAACCTTATTTGTTTTAGCGCCGGGTTTTTCGCGCTCCTCGGGATAGCTCGTTGGAATTCGGGAAGATGGCATTCTGGACGACTGGCTAGGTGAAAATAGCCTCGACGATAGCTTTCATGGAGTTGTACAGTCGCCTTTACCAATCACTTTTCCCGGGTTCGAACCACTCTCATTGCAAGCATCGACCCGTTTATTTGTATTTTTTGTTTATTCCACATCTTTTGTGGTCACCAATCTTTGTATAGTTGAATAAAGTACGCGTACCCGTAGGTTCGTGATGCCATACATGCGTCTAATATACGTATGTACAGTATACATACATATGTACAGTGTTTTTCAAAAGTTTAAGAGCCCACCGCCCGCGTGGCCGGAGCGGCCTCGCAGAGGCGCTCGCTGGCTGCCAGATTTTTGAGAGCGAGAAAGAACTTCGCTCTCGCGTCGCGCTCGCCTTGGTTAGAAAATGGCGCAAAATAGCGAGAGCTAAGTTCCGCTTCGCTCTCAAACCTCTCGCAGCCACCGAGCGCCCACAATAAGAGCGCCGCTGCACAGGAACGAGCCCTCACTGCCCACGCGCGCGGTGGGCTCTAAGCTTTTGAAAAAGACTGTACATGTATACAAGGAAGGAAGAAATATCAGCGCGTGGTTCCATTAACTAATACTAGGTAAACTACCTGAGTATTTAAGACACGTTCAAGTCTCGTGCTCATTACGAAAGCCAAACGTGAGGCAGAATAATGTTCAATAAAAACAGCTGGCCGAAATTAGTACAATTTTTTTTTTACTACCGCGGTAAAGTCCATCTGTTTATTTAATTTTTTATGCGTTGACGTCGAGAAGAACATTGACTTGGTGTAGATATATATTACCCAAGATTTCTGTGAAAACACTCAGTTGCCACCAAAAGCCGTGACAGGCAGTCTGAGTTTAAGCTAATGCTAGTCAGACAAATGTAAGGCGACATTCTGGCAGACAAAAATCAGTGATATTATTATAATCAAGGAAATTATGCACCCGTAAAATAAACATAAGCTTACATTGACTCGTTTTTTTTTTTTTTGCTTCGTTATTATATTGTAGTATGGCTTACAGGAATACACCCAAGCAAACAGACAATAACTCTCTCTGTAGACTTGAACGCTTCTTTTTCTCTCTCCCTACAATCAGCAAGACCTGCACTCAACGATTTTAAGCAAGAATAACGTTTTATTTTTAAAGGAGAACGTCGTTGGGAGCATATTTAATACGGGTGAAGTTTTGCCCGCTTAGTATTATAACCGCCCTAATTTATCTTTGCCGGAGGAGGCATTTATGCCGAGAAAGATTTCCCACCGCGTTCTACATTATCAGGCGACCAAAGGTCAGAGGCTGAAAACAAACGGTCTCCGCGCATCCGGGAGAGGTTGAACATTCTCACGAGTACTTTCAGGCGTTTCTTTTTATGCGCCCTTTGGAGCGCGCTCCAAACTTATTTCGAGACCTGTTTAAACATAGGGTCCAAAGCCAACGTACACGGGTATACGACTATTCGAATAGGGCGCCCCATTCAAAGCATTAAATCGCGGATAAAATTTTACTTCCTATATTAGCTGGAACTTTTTACCCATCGAATTATAGACATACGGCGCGCTTCTCGTTTGTCAACAGTTCGAATAGCGCAAACCTGATCTCAATCAATTGGGCCTAAACAGAGGACCCTCCCTCCTCCCCCCCCCCCCCCCACTTTAATCTAAAAGACGAACTCCCCCCCCCCCCCCCCCCTCCTCTTTAAGCGTCATCACTATTGGAACCGGGCAGCGCCGTCTAGTTCGCGTCAACATCGGCGCCAGCGCCCCTTGCAGCGTCTCAGGGCGCGCGTGACGCTAGGACGCTGCGTCGCCAAGATGGAAGTGTCCGCCGCTTGGCGGCGACTGTCGCCGAGCTTTAGCACGTTTGCCGCTAAGGAGGGGTCGGAGATGCACTGGCAAAGACGTCATGCACAAGCCCCTTTTTTTTTTCTAGGTGGTGCGTTGCTACAGCTGGCCTTGACACTGACACCTACACGTATTACTGTAGAGATAAAGGGGTGCTTCGCAATTCCAGTTCATGTGAACCGATACAACGGGAAGAGGAGACCGGGACCGGCAGAGCACGTCAATGAATTACCGTCTCACTTGGCACGCGTGATGCGTTCGAGAAAGGTGCAATTTTTTGTGTTTTTTTTTTATTTTGTGCAGAATGAATTTATTGCGAAATGCAAAATTAATAGTATTGCGTTCTTACGGCTGTCTTTAAGAATGTTCCTGTTAACGATAAATTAATTAAATAGACCGCGCGGACAGCACCGGAAATATTTTTGTTGCGTTTTACGTGCATAGTACGTGTATAATATAAGAGTGATTATGTTTAGTCACGTAAAATTTTAACATTTGCCAATAAAACTACTTAATTTTTTTCCTTTGTATACGGGTTTTGCATTGTATTTTGGCATATGAATTGTATGGGTTCGCAAATTATTTTTTTTTAGTTTGAAAGTTTTATTTGTTGAGCCATAAATTTAATATATATATATCTCAACGAATATGGCATCGCTGACCTCCCCAAGTCAGCAAAAAACGAGGCTTTCCACATGAAACAAACGTTCGAAAAACAAAACGGTCGTTTCAACCATATTGTTGGCCCAGAATGGTGACAGGCTCCGCTACTTATACTAGAACGTTACAGTCGAATTCTGATATTCGGAGAATATGCCGGCGCAGAGAACGTCTGGTCATTGATGGTGATTAACATTTAGCCCTATCTGGCCGCAGCAAGTCAATCTTCCGCCGCTATCTTTTCCTGTCTCTTGCGCCAACAGAAATGCGATCTAATTCGACTGTTTTTATATTGTCTCACATAGGCGCATTGTAGCCGTAATAAGCTGCGTTGTTTGCTAACTTAAAGCACCAATCGAAGCTCCTCTTTGTCGTTCTAATGCTGTTATTGATAATAGTGTACATCATAATAAATTTCAAAACACTCCTTGGATGTTCTCTGTGCAACCGCAAAACGTCTGCGACCCTAGCATTAGATATATAGTTTTTCGTACCTATTTTCGAAAGTCGCTGACCGATTGTGTCAGCAAAAGCGCTGCTCGGAAAACGTGCAAAAAAAAAAAAGCACTCGGTCTTAAGATTTTAGGAATTGTCACTCTTTCAGTCTCGATGAGCATCCAATTGGGCGTGTCGTCGTGTAATAGCCACTGCGAGACGCGCGTTAATGTCCCCGCGTTAGCTGTCGTGACACACTCGCTGGATTGCCCATGAGACATGAGCCACCATTTCAAGTGACGACCAACTTCCCGTATGACTAAACCACACTACAGCAAATGTGGCGAGTTTAGTTCCAGTTCTAGTTGAAGGAGAGCGTGGCTTAAAGGGCCCGGCCGCCCACGACATAGCTTGCAAGAAAACCAGCGAGTTCCGGAAAAGTTCCGACAAGGACCGGTGATGTTCCCCAGAGGCCGGCACAGCGCCGCGTCTTCGATCGATCGAGCCTTTCAATCACGGCGAAGAGCTGCGCATCGGCGAAACGACCGCCCGCATTAGTGCCATGCTGTAAGATCATATACGGGTGTCGATCATACAGACGCATAGGGCATATCTTATGGCTTGATCGGGATGAGGATTTCGTAATAATGCATCCCCATTTTGTTCGTAACAACACGTCATACATGTCTGTGCCCAGGCTGTATGTTGTGGCCCACTGCAAGTGTTACATGCCCAGCTTACTGTCACGTTTAACACCTCTAATTCCCAAAACAACATGCGATGATATGGTAAACAACAAACAAAAAAAAGAAAAGAAAACTTCTTGGGCAGAATGGGTAGGTCACGCAACCAACTACAAGTGGCTTAATCTATGGGGTGATGCAAGAATTATGAAAGCTGCAAATTCTGATGTATGCAATTGTTATTACTATATTGCGTCCAGAAAAAACCTGACTTGCTCTGATAATGCAATTATTGCAAAGCTGCAAGCGAGCTGGACAAGAATGTCTAAAAATAATCCCTGGAGAAGGAAAACAAGGGGGTCAAAGGACAAACACAAATCTCCAAACATAGCTGGGTTAATGATGCGCGACAGAAAAAATCCACCTGGTCCTGGTATCGAAACAGGAACCTCTTCATTTCCAGTGGAGCCTAACTCCTGGTTAGATCAGTTGGTAGAACGCTCCACTGGAAATGGAGAGGTTTCTGGTTATAATAGTACCTTTATTTTTTCCAACAAAAACAATGTTGAAAAGGTGACACGGGAAAAAAGCTGTAAAAACTGCTTGACGAGCCCCGAGCCACCTAAACCAGCAGTCGCGATGCAGGCACCAAAGAAATCATACAGAAATAAAACATGACATGTGTACTACATGTTTCAGAAACTTTACAAAAAAGAACTAACGCAATACAATATAAGTAGCATATTCATACAATTTACACAATAGTGAAAACATACAAAGAACGTTAGAGCATCACTGAAATAAATGCGAAAGAAAACATCGATTGAAGAGGTTATAGCACTTATTGCGGACAATTTGGCTCGAAATAAATATTTGAAATTAAAATTTCCCGTAAGATGCTCACCAATATATGGCTAAGCTCAATGCCTTGCCTACTAAGTTGGTTAAGGGTAGTCGGATAAGTATATTTTAAACATTGGTGGCCGTAGTTTGTTCTAAAAAAGGGTACTTCCCAAGGTTCTTTAATTCGTGTTGGGTATCTATAAATTTTATCTGTTAGCTTCGCTAAGCTATTAAGGTGATATTTGAATAAATATGTTTCTATTTTATACCTTGCACATAAACGATATTCACATAAATCAAAAATTTTCATCACACCAATTTTACTAAAAAGATCATCAGTGGGATGTTCTAGTGGCAGATTAGAGATACTTCTTAATATATTTTTTGTAACATAAAGATTTTGTGGAGGTTGGTATAGGTAGTAGTGCCCCATATGAGTTGACCATATTTTAATGTGAAAACAATAATGAATTATATAATATTAACTTTGTTCTAAGTGGTAGAATGCGTTTATGACAATATAGAATACAGACGATGCTAGATAATGTTGATATGATATGATTAATATGGTCGTCCCATGACAAGTTTTCTTGAAAAATATCGCTCAAAGTTTTTAACGCGGGAACATTTTATATTTGAGAAGAATTTATAAAAATATCCTTGGTAATATTAATATGTTTATTCTTAGGTCAGAATATTACTGCCTTTGTTTTAACGGTGTTTATTTTTAATGCATTATGTCTACTCCATCGATTAAGCTTTTCTAGTGTTTCGTTCGCGTTATCAATAAGCTCCGACGCATCATCACCGTCAAACAGTAAGCTTGCATTTTCTGCATAAATAAAAAATTGAGTTGAGTGACTAATATTTACGATATCATTTATATATACATTAAATACAAATGGCCCGAGAATGCTTCCCTGGGGAACCCCCGATTCAATCGGTTTCATTTCAGATGAGTGGCTGTTTATATGAACATACTGTCTGTGGGAAGATAAATATGAACGTAGAAGTTTTGATACTTAATACCAAGACCAGGCGGATTTTTACGGTCGCACACGCGTCACCTAGTTGTGTTTGGTGATTTGTGTTTGTCCTTTGTCCCCCTTGTTCTCCATCTCCAGGGATTATTTTCACCATTCTTGTCCAGCTTACTTGCAGCTTTGCAGTAATTGCATTATCATCATAACCTTAAAATACAAGTCGTTCACCCTTGTTGGTGTCACACTGGTAGCAGTTGATAAAACCCGCTTGCTCTACTGCCGTCTAACCGCCGTATTCTTAAACGCTACTCGGCTCGACACTCGACTGGAAACTCGACTTGTGGGTGGTTTTGCGATTCATAAACAGATCTCACTAGACTTGAGAAATACTCCAAAATTCACTTGAGATCTCGAGTCTGCGTTGGAGCTACCTTGAAGCGGCACTCGAGAGTTGGAGAGGAGTTCAGTGGTTCAGTCATGGCGGCCGACGCGTCGTTCGTGGATTTCGTCGACTTCGTCCTGCGCGTGGATGAGCTTCTTTATGACGGCCGAGACGACAACCAACCAGTTGACGTGCCTAGACGTTGTTGCAGGGACAGGCTCAGCCCACTCGAACATTTCAACGACCGCGAATTCCTGGTGCGGTAGCGCTTTAGAAAGACGACCGTGGTAAGCCTCCTTGAGTCGCTGCCGCTGGAGGAATTTTTTTTAACACTGAAGCTGGGTTCACACTGCTCAAACATCATACAAAAGACAGTCTGCGAACACAAGTCGCCGCAATATCCGTGGTTCGAATGCCGCGTGCCAAGTTTGTCCTTGAACTGATTGTCATGCGGCATTCGAAGCACGAATCTCGCAGTGACTCGCGTTCGAATCTGTATGCAGACTGTCCTTTGTATGATGAATAAGCAGTGTGATAGGGATATTTGGGTACTACTACAAACTGCTGGAACGATCGGCTTTTACAGCGGAGCTGTTAAGAGCTAGCGACGGCGGCAAGCCACGTATCTGGTTGTCGCCGTCGCCCATAGATGGCGGCTGCCTTTCCACTCTGGCTTGCCGACCTGCGGCCGGCCATTACTTTCCATTGTACAGCTCCGCTGGTCTTCCTTCTTCACCAGAGTGGAAAGGCTGAAAGTTTTTTTTTTTTCTTTTTCGCGTGGTGCTTTAGTCTTCAATAAAATCGCTTCAAAACCCGGTAGCAACACAAAGACATCGGATCATATAGAAAAGAGGAGATCACCAGATCACCGGATTACCGCCGGGTTCAGTACGGTCCACCTGATCATACGACATTCGTTATATGATCTAGTATTTTGTATTGGATCTAGAAAACAAAGATCCGGAGGTTGAAATTACGCGAAATGCAGTTCCAGAGTTACCGAGCTCCACACAAATATGCCACACAGATGGTTTTCAATTAGACCGAACACTACCACAATTAACGCTGTAAACCCAAAACTTTCAGTGTTGTAAAAGGTACAATAAGTCTGAAAACTTGTTTTACGCATCCTCTTGAATTTGTTTAACGTTTTTAATGTGCAACATACGAGTTACGGTAAAAAATAGCAGCGCGTTCTTGAGGATCTAGTTTGATCGTAGAAAAACAAAACTAAACCAATAAACATCGCAGCAATTTCATCTCTAACACAGCAACGAAGAGGCGAAGATAGCGTGACGTTTAGCATATAAATCCCTTCCCTTCCCCCACCACCACCAGCACCACCAATTTAGCAGATATATTTTATAACGACGATGACACAATCGAAAACAAAAGCGTGGTTTTCTCCAATACCTGAGAGCAGTAGCTGCCGCCATAAAAAAAGTAGTTAACAAAGTCGAGATTAAACGTCGATACCACGTGTTAGGCGCATAGCCGACACCGGAATCCGACCCTTTCGGCAGAGCAGTCCGTGATTGCAAAACACCTTTTATGCTTTAACAAAGCAGCCGCCATCAACCCAATACCTACTCTGGACATTAGTTCAGGTATCTGCTACCGTCTAGACGAAACAAGAGACTATCTGTCGGCATTTCTCGAGGCTAATTTGACTAAACCAAGAGGAAGTTAAAGGTTGGTACATCCTCGCCCGAGGAAAAACCTTCGCAGCACGCAACAGATCACGAGCCTCTCATGTCTTCGCTTCTGCTCATGTGTGCTTCGTGTCCTTGTAGCGTCAAGCCGGGGTCACGTTCTACAGATAAGTGCATAAATACCAGCCTTTTTTTTTTTTTTTATTTGAAGAAAGTCTTGAGTTGCATTCAAAAACGTTGTTTCAGAAACGGAGAACATGCTCATAGAGACTTTCAGCAAACCGTTACCGGTACTACCGTTACCGTGGGCCCGACTGCGCATGCGCGACTCGTACCGGCGTCACGTGCCTGAAACGCATTACGGTGGTCGCCTTAGCGTTGGACTTATCGTGATACCGCGGCCCTGTGTTCAACAAGGCGGCGACCACGCTCCGCTACTCCAAGCGTTGACGACACACTTGAGGCCGGTTTTTACATGCAGCGAAGCGCTGACATAGCGCCGCTCACGTGTGGTAAGCAACTTGTCGTCTGCCATGAGCAAAAGTTTTGACGGTACGATACAAAGCCGGTGAACGCTCCCGTAAGCACGCGCTTGGCGTGAGGTCAGCGCTATGCTTGTAGCGCTCCGCTGCATGTGTGAACAGTTTCAAAATGCTGGAGGAGCCATCTAGAAACACTGGTAGCAGCAAATATTGCTGGAATAGCCATATTTAGTGGTGAGAACCGCTTTTATAACGATCCCGGCACGACGCAGAACGAGGTCGTTTTTCTTCTCTTTCCATGTTATAAAAAAAGAGTGCTTCCGATTGCATTGCGGCTTTCCTGGTGGCTCTTCACTATTTAAAACATTTCACAGTCAGTGCCTCCATCAGTCGGACGTTTTCATTCGCCGCGCTTTGGCTGCGTGTAGCTGCTTGAGCATTTTGTTGGTGTTGTGTGACCACGTTTGCGCTGGAGGCGGAGCTACGACTGCGCTCTTTGCCTGTCACCGCGACTATACACCATCCTAATATTTATACCTACTCAGCCCAGCGTGAGATTTCCTCAGCCCAGCACGCGCATGTTCATCGCTTCGGAAAGCGAGCAAATCACGCGCCATACGGACGAACACCGAAAATGGAACCGGCCAGAAGCCCTTCCACCGGGCAATGAAGTTTGGTTTGGCAAGTGGCGCCATCTTAAAGTGAATTTCCGCAACTCTGAGGCGGCCGGCGGCCCCGATCGTTAGACCCAATCTCGACCGCGAATCCCCGAGCGCCGTTTCGAGCTGTGACGCAGCGCTCGTGTCCAATCGCTCGGTGACATGGCCTTGCCAAAGTTGCCCTTTGGCCACCAGTCGCGCTGACTAGCAGTCGATCGGGGCGCCTCCTGTTCACTGCCCTCGGGGGAGTCTTCACTGGCGGCTATTGGGGAGGAGATCGAACAGTCACGCCTCTAGCGGTGCGCTTCAGCTGTGGGGACAACAAACCGTATTTTCTTGTTTGTTTTTGATCCGAGAAATCGAAGATGACGATTCGAAGGCCACTCCTCGTGCGACCAAAGCACTGGTCAGAGCGAAGCGCTCGTGCCCAGACCGTGCTCGGCCAGGTTCAATTTCTTTGTTATGCTGTGTTGGTAAACACCGGGCTGTGGGGACAACAAGCTCGATAAAGCGCCCCCTATAGTTCGATCTCCTGCCCAATAGCTGTAGGCGCGAATGCTGAGCTCATGCTGACGGTAAGGTTCCACAGTACATTAGCAACGTGCATTTCGCACCATCAAGATTGCCTGTCTTAGCAGCCTATTAATGTGATCTCGTTCTGAGCATGCGCTCTAAACAGCGCCCTCAAATATGAAACACCCCCTAGAGTGCTAGTTTCGTGCACCATAAAAAGAGCAGGACGCGTTATCGTAACAGCTATTAAACACCTATAAAGAAAGACAAAATGCCTCTATATATAATCTGCTTCAATACTTAGAGTGATGACATAACACAACAGTTGCCTTTATTTTGACAACAAGGATCAAGATACTCGTGTCGGGTAGAGCTGTGTCAAACCGCGGTTAGTGGCCGCCAACTACGGTGAGCTTAACTGAGGTTAGGGCTGCCCGTGTAACTAGGGCATTACACTTGTGCAGAAAGTCAGGCTGATTTTATTTTTCATTTCATTTCAGTGGCAAGCACGATACCGCTGCTTCCCACTCGGGGGCAGCTTTTCATGGCATTTCAGAAAAAAATAAAAAGGGCACGTGCCTAGATTTGATCGGTGTCCAGGGTGCGCGAGCTCATGTAGGCCCATAGCGTTGACAGCATTGTCACGAAACGCTGTCTCTGAGTACCAGGAACCAGTTTTTGCCGATCCCTATGTTTCTCATTATTCCACTTTATTGCGCCACCATTTTTAAAATTGTGTTTATCGCCGTCAATTTTTGTCACAATGGTATGCTCCAGTCGACCTCCGGTACCATGGTGCAAGTCCTCGGTATGCTAAAATCAAATTTTTCCGGATTTGAACCGTACCCGGTCGCGCATGCACATTTGGGCCCACGGTAATGGTAGTACGGTAACGGTATGCTAAATGTCCCTAATGACTCTTCGCAACTCCGTCAGACCACTTCCATTTCACGCGTGCCTGACCTGTTTGAATTTGCAAATAATTAGGGCAATATTTCGATTCAATCTCCAAAAGAAGCGAGACATCTTGGCGTCATTTGCATCGAAAATAAGAGAAGGTGATAATATATTAAGGTCGTCCGTCTTGATCAAGTACAGTTGGTTTGCACAGTTAGTTTGAGCATCCCGGTGACGGGGGTTATCTAAAGACTCGATTATATCACTAATTGACACTTACCCACCCTTTCGGTCAAAAATACACAAAATACCGATCCTAGAAATGAGCGTGCTGCGCTTTACAAATTTGGTCATTCGTGTAAATGAAGTGTACGGAAGGGTGCAATCGAAAGCAGCGATTTAATTACCACGTGTTCTTTTTTTCGCCCATGAGAGTTTACACATTTCCAAAACTTTGCCGACGAGGTTCGCCTATAATGTAGAAAGAGTTAGAGCAAAACCTTCTACCAGCCAGCCGAGTTCATGCTCTGATTACTGCTGTCACGATTAGCCGTTCTTGAGTGCTCAATCGTGTGTTAACATCTTGTTTAAGTTTTACTGTAATCAAACCAACATCACATATCCTATGGCTCATATGTGGCAGCCGCGCACTACTTATGGAATAAGCAAACAAGGAATAATTTTCTTTTAACACAGAATGTGTTTTATGGGTCGTTTTTCTGTGACACAATCGTTATGGATGAGCGTTATAAAAAGGCGTCATGGACGAACATTACACGCCGCTAGTTATACAAAACATAGAAAATAAAATTAAGTAGCAACTAAAAATAAACAAATATCAAAATAAACCAAATTTAATTAAAAAATTAAGAGTGTGTTGTTTTGGGGAACATATTCTGGGCTCCCTGGTCTTTGTGAGCGCCTGATCAATTTGCGTACTTTTTTTCGACGCCTGGCCGCCTAATAGGCACCCAAGGAGCGAACCGCTCGATTGGGAGTCTTCAAAAAAAGAACTTCTACATCAGATGCATCCATGGGGAAATTAAGCCACGAATGAATTCATCAAATAAACTAAAAAAATGAGCTTTCTTGATTAAATAAGTCAGAGGCGGGCTCTGAACAGTCTGTAATTAAACAACAGTCGAAACTGGAGCAAGAATCACGGCGATGGATGGAACCGCAACAACAAATATGTGCTTTAGTATACGCCTTGTCCGTGTTCGCTCGAAAATTGTTTTACAAGTTACAAAAGGGTTAAGCGGTCTGGTTGGTATCATCCATTGCAAATTTGGGTAGATAATCGTGGGTAAATTGTTACCTCGTTTTGACTTTTATGTTTTTTTATACTTCTTATATACATTTTGTTTTTGGAAATAAGCAACATTTACACCAGTTTTCCGCTAAACGCTCCGCCCTGTTTACACACTAACCGTTTTCGCTTAACGAGCTCAGCAGACAAACGTACCCAAAGAACAGATCATGTAGCATTATGCACAATCATAACATTTTGGCCAAGTTTCTTTATTTTGAATGCCACGGCCTTATACAAATTGAAGGGTTCCGTAGTCTTGTTCTATTTTTTACCCTACACTTGAAGTAAACGTAAAAGTGAAAGAAGATTTTCACAATAATGATGATCGTGACTAAAACGTCCGGAGCGGTTAAGGTGCTTGAGCGTCGTAATACATTTCGTCACAATGGCCCTAGTGCGAATGACTTAGTTATACCAATAAAAAACTCTGAGCAAAATAGAGCAAGCTTTCCGAAACTTCTACCCGTTAAGGGTTGAGGCCACCATAAAACGTCTTTGTCTCCATTCACATCCGGCGATTCTTAGAATTTTGGCGCAGAGAATTTAGGTCGTTACCAAGAAAATCGTTTCCATGTAACGTTAAAGAACAAAACATAATGTAAGAAAATGTTTCTTATGATTTTTTTTCGGGGCGCTTTAAATACGACGTCAGCTTTTGTCTGGGATAGGACCAGATCGCTCTTGAACGCCTAGACTTTGCGTGAAACATCGAAATTCTCATTCGGGGATGTTCGTTCCACTATTACGTTCACTGAGCCTTCACGAAACGAGGTCATACAAGCCGTCAAAAGAATTTTCACAATATGGCCGCATATTGTCTTCCTAATCTCCGTTCAAGGGCACGTCCGTTGGAGAGTCGTGCCCCTTTTTAGCGAGCGAAGCACGTGATCAGGCCTGGGATAAACAGTACGAGCAGTGACAGCCAATTGGATCCTTGGAAGGGAAACACGTGACAGTGCGCTGAAGGGACATACTCCGTGGGGGGTTGTGATGTCACGCGACTCGCTTTGTCGCTCCAACTAAAATCGCCGAAGTTCGCAACATTCGTAATATAATCAAGTTTATTTCAAAACTGCGTAACCTACCTTGAACAGTTAGATTACGGAATTCAATAAAGCAGCGTAGACGTTGACTAGGCTCGAATACCTATTTGTTTCCGAATTCCCAACGATTGGTTTTCAACACGCGTGCTCTTCAAACAATAACTCCTCAGTCATTTTAGTGGGCAAAAAACTACGAGTAGATACAGACTGCAACCCAGGCTAGAGGTTTTAAATTATTTCAATCTTTATTGCACTTAAACTCGATGAGACGGGTGTCTAATCGATTGTACCACCGACAACTGTCATTCACTGGTCATATAACGGTTCGTATCAACTCGATACTTTCGTCATTACTAAGTTTACTGACGTCACATATTACTAGCGTTACAAGCCAGATGTTTCGAACATGCACGAGGGGGAAATCAGTTTAGGTAAGAAAAACAAATTCGGTATGCGCCAAGTAAACACAAACTAGGGTAGATCATTATAAAGGAAGAAAATAATGCGGACCGCAAGTTCGCCTGCTTCTTTTGCAGGGGTTGTCGTGACGTCAGAGCGCCGAGCTCTGATTGGTTCTGAATAAAGGATAGTGGGTAGACCTTGAGGCAGCTTGCTTTGAGGTGTACCCACTATCCATCAATAAGAGCCAATCAGACCTCGGCGTCGTCCTGATTTATTACACAAAGGCCTCATACAGCTTCAGGCTTTCGATTGTGATCAGTGGGAGAGCGAGACCAAAATTTTATTTGTTTCTCACGGCGCGAGCTTAGATAGCGTTTACCGACACTTCGTCAACTGGCGCCATAATGGTGCCCCGAGCGGGTCTTCGGCTGGTGTGTTTAGCGTCCTATCCCGCCCCTATATCAAATTGTGTCCCGAAGTGGCAACAAATGACGCCACAGAAGTCGAGGTGTCCTGCTGTCGGATGTCGCAATTCTGGCGGTTGGTCGTGAAAACGACGGCGAGACGCACGAGTATACACGCGAGTGTCGCTGTCGTCGCGGCGTCCCAACTTCTGGCTGCCGAAGGTTCCGTGGACTGCCACACTAGAGAGCGACCTGCAGCAGAACAGGCGTCTGCCACGTATACCACAGCTCTTGTGACACCGCCCGGATGGCGACCCGCGAACTCACGAACACCTATATGACGTCATTATGGGAAAACGGAGGAACCACCTTTTTGGACGCGGTAAAGACACCAGTCGAAGATGCATGCCAGGCACAATAGCGCCAGCGAAAAATGGGTGTTTTCTGCTATGAAGCGTCATTCGCAGCCGAAAATAAAACAAAGATACGACGGCTATTGTCTGCTAACATGCAACAACAACAAAAAAAAAAAAAGCTGATGGTCTCCTATGGACCGGATAAAACAGCGAAAGAAATATCGGACACGCGCTGGAATTTCGACCGTATGCTATTTCACGTTTGATGGCATCGACAACCCTTAATTCGAGTGCAAATCTCAAGTTGTTTCGCGCTTTAAAAAACAAAATCCGTTCTTGAAACGTTCTTTGAAGTCCAACCACTCTTTCAGCTCTTGAAAAACGGTTTCGCTTCAAACACTATCGCCACTGGCCAACACCACCTAGACAGAAGGCCTCCGTGTGGTCTCCTCTCCCTCTATGAAACGTCATCAGAGTCGGATCGCGCTGACTCGGCTATTGGGCCCGAACCCGATCTTCGACGCGCTGATTGGACACGATCTTCAGCCGAATATTGACGCAGCACTCGTGCCCAATCTCACGCCTCGATCGATCTGACTGGGATGACGCGTCCGGAGGCTAGGTGGTGTTGCTCTGGCACTAGAAAGATAATTAAACGATGAAGAACTATTTCGCATAAAAAAACAGAGCTGGAAGAAAAGAACCCCTTATTGGTTTTTCATGAAGAACCCTCCTTATAGGGGGTGCTTAAAATAACCTTTTAGGGTTCCAAAAATGGACAAGCCAAAGTACCCCTAAGAGTTATTTTACGACCAAAATGTTTTTCTACGGTGTGTTGCTCTACGCAAGGTGAAATTCACCGGCGGATAAAGAAAGTATTTAGACCAGCACGTCCGAGGACGAGAAAAGTCTCTCGTCATTTGTGTGTTAATGAAAATTATACTACAAAATACTGCCCCGTCATTAACTCGCGGACCGGCGAAAGAAAAAGAAAACTAATTGATCAGTTACGCGTGCCTAGCAAAAAGCTTCGATGCCGCGTCCATTCAGTAACCCAGTACGCTCTCTAGCTCTCTCTCCTTGACCAGAATTGAACCCCAGGTGTGAAAAGTTTGTACTCTTCTGCGAACGGTATAGGAACACCGTTTCGCAGTTTCAGATTAGTTCTCTCGGAAGCAGACAGCGCCATTGTGACGCAACAGGATCGAACCGAAGGCCGTAGATACTTAGCCAGAACTACATCACGCGGTTGAGAGCACTTGGAAGTCCTCCGGGACTGACAGAGAGAGAAGGGCAAAGCGTGTCTTTCGAACGCCCTGCCTCCAGCACGCCGTCTATGGCTTCCGTCGTGCTTCGGCTGCGCGCGCGCGCTCGAGATGCACGGGACGACGAAGCGTTGTCGAAGGCCTGAGGCTCCAGGAGGGACAACTGAAGCTTCTCCCTGCCGTTCTTTCTTTCCCGGTGACTATAGACGGTAGGAGACGCTACAAAATTGGAGAGTGGTCTTACATACATCTCTGACACACGTGATACCGTCATGTCATACGCTGTCAGATCCTTATTACAAGTTTTTTTTCTCACTTATCAATTGTTTTGTTATTCGTTCGCCGCCATAAATCTGGAATTCTTCTTTCTTCGCCACGCTCACGCAATTACAGTTTATTACCAGCTTGTGTTTTTTGTTGTTGTTGTTTATTGTAGGAAGAGCAAAGCAAGCATCATTATGTGACCAATATATTTTCAAATAAGGTGAGGAAGCTGCGAGTAAATCAACAGTTTGATTTTTTTTTTTGTAAATTGTACCGTTGTTAGGTTAGGGTTATCACCAAAATGTCCGATTTTAGCGTGATTGAATATAGCCGTACGGCCATATTATATCGCGAAGAGAACCTTCGGGGCCTTCATAACGCGGCTTCCAACATTAAAATGGTTCCGTCTATTTTGGGCACAAGTTTTGTCTCCATTTTGGTGAGAACCTTTCTCGACGCATTCAAATCAGCAAAAAAAGTACTGAATTCTTGGAAAAAAAAAATACAAGAGACGAAGTTAGTTGTTATCTCAAGCTAGTGGCGACCTCAAAATCACAGTAAAAATGCAAATCTATTCATGCGGAACCTTTATCAAACTGGCACGTTAAATGGATCAGAAAACGGAAAGCTATCCGCGGGCAGAAACACTTTTTCCGTAAAAAGATAAAAACTAAATTATATTAATACCGCAACTCGAGACTTAAAGCGATAACACAAAAAAACTCCTCGTTTTCTATATTCCGAAAACGCAACAAATTGAGCACAAACACGCCCTCACAGCTTTTTTTATATTAACGTTAGTACACAAATTCTGCGGTGGAAAAGAAACAAAACCTGTGTATTTTCAGTGGGGATGCTAAAAGCCCGATTCTCCGTGCACGCAGCAAGCCCTCTTATATAGCCTGAAACTTTAACACTTTACAACACCCGATACTCAAAAACATTTAAAATGAAACCGCGAACTTACATCTTGTTTATTATTCCAGGGTTTATTTGTACAATCCTAAAGCTACGGCACATTTTTCAACCTCTAGAAAAAGCTTATTTCCTTCCTTGTGATCACTTACACACTCGTGTGTTTCTTCCTTCCTGTACATTTTTTGAATGCCCTCAAATCCCTAGCGCACAAATATTTTTCGTGTCCATGTATGTGTGTGTCTGTGTGTCTGTTTTGTCTTGCTTATCGTTGTGTCTTTTGCGTGGTTCTTCGTGAGGGATGAAAGAGAATTTCATTTCAAGCCCCACTTCGCGCCCCGATCCAAAGCATTATTTTTCCCTCGGAATTCAACGCCCTTGCGAAACCCCTTTTTTAATGTTTTTTTTTTATGTTTTTGAATGAAACGTATCAATTTTACCTTGCATTGCTGTAAACAAATATCCACAACGTATGTATCGTAGTTTTTGCTACCACTTATGCATGTGAAATGCGCCATGAAAATATCAAAACGAAATATACATGTAGAATTTTAGTTTCGAACATTTCGTCGACACATAACGTGTTCTGTGCTCTCGCTTGTCTTTTTTCCCCCATTTGCCAGTTTGCCCCCCCCCTCCCCCAAAAAAAGAAACAGCCATTGTTCATTGTTATATTATCGAGGGATGGCAATTCATTCGGAAAAAATACAAGTTGATCTTCTCTGGATGACGCCCATTTTTTTTTTTTGTTTTAGTAAATTGGAATGAAGAATAAACAAATAATTTTTAACGATTCGTTCAACCACCCGAATAAAACACAATGTTAAACATCATAAGCACCTGCGAGAAAGAAATATTAAGCACTACAACATCTCAAGTTCTTGGTACCACCACCAATAGCATAGGGTTAGGTTTATTAAACACGACTTTGCAAACGAAGTTCTTTTCTGGGACTCTCTGAAAACAAAAGCTAGAGAAATGGCGTTTTTCACGTTTCTTTTGGTTCCTCACTGCATTCATTTCACAATGTTATAATTACAAAATCTAATTAAATACGTAAAGGCTCATACCAAACACGCTACAGAGATAAATTGACGGCCACCAAATTATCACATAGCCGCCGGTTCGGATTAATAGGAATTTCACACCAGGCCTCAGCGTAACAGGGCTTCAGCTCTATAACCCAAAACCGCGCGAAAAAAAACAAAAAAAACAGCTTCATAGCTCCAATAAATGTATTGTTCTTTGTTCTCGCTTGAAAAGGTCACGCCGTTCCATTCGCCGTTTCAGGAAAACGTGCTGAATGTTTTGCACGTCGCCATTTATCATCTCCAAATGGAGTGCCTTCGGCTGAAGTAATAAAGCTTGGCCAATTAAACAAGGTACGACCCTAAAGTTCCGGGACTGCATCCGCACAAAAATGGCAGTGTTTTCTCTTGATTGTTTTTATTCATTTTCTAAAAAAAGCAATGTTTTATTAAATTGTCTCGGAGCACACTATCTAAAATTGCTTTGTACGTGTTAGGAGTATAATGGGCATATAACATATTGAATATTTCTTCAAGCTTTAGAATTATTAAAGTCCAGTAATAAAACTGGTTAATTTTCTTATTTTTGTCATGTGCGTCTTTCGTATGGTGTTATATATCATGGGTGTAGGTGCACATGATTTATGTCTTTATAGTAGGGCTACACGCGATAAAGCATATTGATGGTAAAAACAACGTGGCATGATTAAAAGCCTTCAAGTAGTATCGATGGATTACCGAAAGTAAAGGTAGGATAGACGACGTTTATCGTAGCGAGCGACTATTGAAAAGTCTTCATCCGACTTTTTTTGCTCTACGGCTTCTTGGCCAAGACAAATCTATGATCCTCCTAAATATAAACCTCGTACTCACCTGATCTTGTACCCCCCCCACATCAACCTGTTTCCTGAACTCGAATGTCGACTTCGACCAAGTCGGTTTTTGAGCTCTGGAATGAAACACAAAGCACTTGTTTACATTGCAAAACAAACACGTGTTTCAGAAAATATTCGACAAGCCCTAAACCATCTGGTAGGTGTGTGTTGTTGCATGGGAAATATTCTTTTTTTTTAAATGAAGTTGCGTTCTAGCATTGTCAGTTTAATGATTTTGCGACTTATGGACGCATGAATAGAGCTTTCAGATTCTGTCTCGTACAATCATCAACATGAGAAGCCTAATTTACAGAAACAAGCAGCCAACTTCATCTAAACGTAAAACAAGTAAAGGTTCGCCTCGAAAACAATTTACTTTATTTCCTTTACGCATTTGTTGAATTATCTCACGAGCTCTTCCCATATTTCGCACAATATTGCGTAACTTCATAAAATATTAACAAGGGTTAGACGGAAATGACGGACGGCTAACTTTTCATTTCTACTATTCGCGGCCATAGTCACGGTGTAAGATAATACTCTTCAGGTGAGGACAGCACGCTCCTCGCGCAGTGCAGATAAAGTTCGGCGCCGGCAGAGGACTCGTCGACCCGTGGGCACGGCAAAGACGGCTCGTGCCGAATCATGCTCCACACGTGCAGAGCTCCAGCGAGGTTGTCGCTCGTGCAGAAAGACCACTTTTTTCGCTCTCACACAGTTTCGCCGTTTGGCCGCCGGCGACACTGTCAGCCGCGGGCACGGTGGCCGCGGAATAATGCAGCCTTTCGGATGCCCGTCGAACGAACACTATCTGATACCTCGCGCCGCGCGTTCAGCCCCGCCGTGTCCTCACCTAAAGAGTATATCTTACACCGTGGCCATAGTGCACGATTCCAATCTTTTCAAGTGAATCTATTTACATAATGCGGCGATGTGATCAATATGGCGACAAAAAAGAGAAAGAAAATCGGGGGATACCAACGGAGAAAAAGGGGAAAAAAAGAAGTCGAAGAGACCGAGGAGGTTCAGGGCTGAGAGCGGACGTATTCGGAAAAGCTTGGCTCCGGAATACACCGGCGAAGCTGTCATCCATAGAAGTCTGCCGACCTGTCCTCACCGTCAACTCTGAACGGCAAGCCTGGCTCAAGAGCGAACCAGCAAAGCCATCCCAACAACCGGTTGACTGGTCACCATCGGTACGCCGGCAGCTGGAGCCAAACGAGACCGGCGTCTGCCACCGGGGAAGCGCCTAAAACCAGCGTAAACCAGTGCCAACCTCCGCAAGTCGAACTTTGGATGTACGCCCGTTTCTTATATTTA
The DNA here is from genome assembly GCA_013358835.2 of Ixodes persulcatus. Classification (NCBI taxonomy): domain Eukaryota; kingdom Metazoa; phylum Arthropoda; class Arachnida; order Ixodida; family Ixodidae; genus Ixodes; species Ixodes persulcatus. The sequence continues at coordinate 156,122 of JABSTQ010009240.1, forward strand.
TTTGCTAAAAAGTTTCTTTTTTTTTTTCTGTACGTGGATTCGGAAAGAACAACAACAACTAGGTGCAAATATATTTCTTGATGTCAAAAGGCAGACGGACCTCTCAGTTTCCTTTCTTTTTACCATAAAGAACCTGACAATAACTGGCGTCCGCGACAGGACACTGATGATCAGCCGTCTGGTTTTTGGTGCAACATATAAAACATATAAGTTATGAATTTAAAGGAGTTGATGACCCTGGGTGAAAAGCTGGGGATTGCAGGAACAGAATTACGAACATAGGTTGATCACGAACGAGCTCTGCAGAGAGAGGACAGAGTGGCCGAACGAGACGCTCTCCGACAGGAAGCGGAACTGGAGGAAAGAACGGAGAGAACGCTCCAGCTTAAGCTTAGGTTGATTAAGGCCGAGGGGTCGGCAAGTGACAGGCATGGTGCGGGCGGTGGTGAAGGACCCCAAGGAGTTACTGAGTCACAGTATCTCAGTCCCCATAAGCTAATGCCGTCGTTTGACGACCAAAGAGATGACTTGGATGCGTACCTGAAAAGATTTGAGGTTTTAGCCATGGGACAGGAGTGGCCAAGAGGAAAATTGGCCTCTGCATTAAGCCTCTGGTTTGTGGGTGAGGCCCTAAAGGTATTCGGAAGGATATCCCCGGACGACTCCTTAGATTATGAGAAAGTAAAGATGGCACTTTTCCAGCGGTTTCGCTTTACAACCGAAGGATATCGCGAAAGATTCCGAGGAAGCTCTCCAAATAACAGCGAGACAGGCAGCCAGTACGCCGCGAGGCTAGAGGGATTATTCGATCGCTGGGTGGAGGTGGGCCTTCGTCCCAAAACGTACGGCGATCTGCGGGACCTTGTGATCGGCGAACAGTTCATCAACGGCTGTCATTTGAAGCTGGCTGTGTTCCTCAAGGAGCGGAGTTGCAATACACTTCCCTTGATGGCCGCGGCAGCGGATAAGTTCATGGAAGCGAACAGGCAAGACAATCTGGCTCACTTCAAGAAGGACCATAGCCAGAGTGATAATAATTTAAAGAATGACCTGCGAAGTAGCAAGCAAGAAACAAAAATCAGGTGTTTCTTGTGTGGCAGATTTGGTCACCGAGCGACCGATTGCGTGTCGAGAACAGAACAGCGACACCTAGTATGTCAAATTTGTCAGAGATCGGGACACGATGCCAAAGCATGCTTTCAGCAGAAAGGCGGCAAAACTCAGCTCTCATGCTTTATGGTAGCTGAATCTGGAAGTACAGGATGCGAGTGTGAAGAACGTCACTTGCTTAACGATGAAACGCACGGTGTGGAGCATACCGACGAAACACTCGTGAGTGTGGTGTGCGATAAAAATGAGCAACAACGAAAGAGACGCATGCCAGTACAACATAGACTACTAGACGGACGACCCGCTAAGGTGCTACGAGATACTGGCTGCAACACCGTTATTGTGCGCAGAAAGTTGGTTGGTCCTCAGCACTTGACGGGCAAACAACGCCAAGTGGTCCTAGTAGACGGAACATGCAGGTTGTTACCAGAAGCAATCGTTAGAATAGCGTCTCCTTACTTTACTGGAGAGGTAGTCGCAAAATGTATGGACGAGCCACTTTATGATGTAATTATTGGCAACGTTCAGGGAGCCAAGGAGGTATTAGATCTCGATCCAAATTCGAGAAGGGATGAGGATGAAGCAGCAAAGTTTTTGCAACTGGACAGGAACATACTCGCCGCATTGAAGAGCCATGTTCCTGCTGCTCGAAATTTCACACCCAGCTTCGGGATTGACAATATTACAAAAGGCGTCTTTGAAAGAGAACAGTTGAAAGACACGTCATTAGATATCTGCCACGGAAGGATTGCCGACACTCACCTGACAAAAGGGGGCAACACCTACAGTTTTTATTTAAGCAAGGAGTTCTCTTCCGCAGATGCCTCCTTGCAAACGGGAAGGAGTTCCGCCAAGTGGTGGTCCCCAGAACGTTGCGCCACCATATCCTCAGTCTGGCTCATGATATCGCAATGGCAGGCCACCAGGGTGTCAAGCGTACGAGTGGCAGAGTCCTAGAATCTTTTCATTGGCCCGGTGCCTTAGCAGATGTGAAGCGGTTTGTGCGTTCGTGTGATCTGTGCCAGACAACGACTCCTAAAGAAATGGTGTCGAAAGCACCTTTGGGGCGCATGCCCATCATTGAGACACCTTTCGAAAGAGCTGCTATCGACCTCATTGGACCGCTGTCGCCCACTTCTAAGAATGGGAATCGGTTCATACTCACCCTAGTGGATTTTGCGACTGGATACCCAGAGGCCGTCGCCCTACTGTCCACTGACTCGAAGGCAGTAGCGGAGGGGTTAATCGGAATTTTCTCCAGAGTGGGTCTGCCAAGTGAGATTATTTCAGACAAGGGTACGAGCTTTGCCTCGGAGTTGATGAATGAGGTAACGGAGCTGCTCTCGATCAAGCACATATTGTCTACCCCTTACCACCCCATGTGCAGTGGTCTGGTCGAAAACTGTTACTGTACACTCAGGCAAATGCTGAAAAAGATGTGCGAAGAGAAACCTCAGTCTTTGGATGAATACTTGACTCCGGTGCTCTTTGCCTACCGCGAAGCACCTCAGGCAAGGATAGGTTTTTCTCCTTTTTAGTTGATTTATGGACGACACGTACGAGGCCCATTGTCGGTTTTGAAAGAAATCTGGACGGGAGATACGATCAGCCCGGAGCTGAAGACGACATATCGCTACGTCTTAGAGCTACAGAGTCGGTTACAGCAAACAATTGAATTAGCTCACCAGAAACTGGACGAAACGCAACAGAGTCAAAAGCGACATTATGACCGAAACGCGAGAGGCCGACAATTGAAAGTAGGAGATCGGGCCCTGATCTTGCTGCCTACCAGCCATAACAAATTGCTTACGCAATGGAAAGGTCCTTTTCCCGTGGTCGAAAAGAAAAGCGAGGTCGACTACAAGTTAAATTTAGGTCATACTCACAAGGTTTTTCATATAAACATGCTAAAGCGGGCACTTGCAGAATTGCCTATTCTTAAAAGCGCAGACTTCTCGAAAGAGTTTTTCCTAAGAACTGATGGCTCCGAACACCGCTTGGGGGCGGTGCTTATGCAAAAACACGAGGGGACACTGCATTGTTCAGCGTATGCCAGTAAGCGACTCCTTCCGAGTGAAAAGAACTTTTCTGCGATTGAAAGAAAATGCCTGGCACTCGTATGAGCAGTGAAAACGTTTCATCTGTACTTATACGGTAGGCATTTCGTGGTGCAAACAGACCATCAGCCGCTTCATTACTTACACAAAGCAAAGCAGTTCAACAGTCGTGCGCTCCACTGGACTTTGTTGTTGCAAGAATATTCGTTTTGAATAGAACACATTTAGCACAAAAAAAGACGTAGGCTGATTACCTTTGTTGGTTGTGATTTTTTGTACTTAGCAAAGGAACACATCTTTACGAATTTTTTTTTTTTTTTGCTAAAAGACGGGAAACAAACACTTGAAAGGGGGGTCATTGTAATGATGTGATCAATATGGCGACAAAAAAGAGAAAGAAAATCGGAGGATACCAACGAAGAAAAAGGGGAAGAGAAAGAAGTCGAAGAGACCGAGGAGGTTCAGGGCTGAGAGCGGACGGATTCGGAAAACCTTGGTGCCGGAATACACCGGCGAAGCTGTCATCCATAGAAGTCTGCCGACCCGTCCTCACCGTCAACTCTGAACGGCAAGCCTGGCTCAAGAGCGAACCGGCAAAGCCATCCCAACAACCGGTTGACTGGTCACCATCGGTACGCGGGCAGCTGAAGCCAAACGAGACCGGCGTCTGCCACCGGGGAGGCGCCTAAAACCAGCGTAAACCAGTGCCAACCTCGGCAAGTCGAACTTTGGATGTACGCCCTTTTCTTATATTTATTTGCTAAAAAGTTTCCTTTTTTAGGGGCGAAGCTCCTTAGGGGCTAGCCATGTCCGTATGTCCGTCCGCCGTAGGCCGGCGTCGGGTGCTCGTGCTTCTGCTCGTGAGATCACGTGCTCACGAGCACGTGAGCACATGCTCACGTGCTCGTGTAGGGCAAAAAAAATTTGAAAAAAAAAAATGAAAAAATTATGAAAAAAGAAAAAGAAGAAAAAAAAGAGTAGGGGGTTCTGAGATGCCATCCCATCTGTATGCTTAAAAAAAGAAAAAGAAGAAAACCACACATTCTCCTACTGACATGAATGAAAAGGCTCGGCATGCTGCGGCTCGGCGTCTACGCAGACAAGCACCACCAGAGCTTCGCCCCAAGCAACATCATTCACCACGTGGAGATGCGGTCAATTTTTTTCTTTACGTGGATTCGGAAAGAACAACAACAACTAGGTGTAAATATATTTCTTGATGTCAAAAAGCAGACGGACCTCTCAGTTTCCTTTCTTTTTACCATAAAGAACCTGACAATGACCAACAAACGTCTTCGCTAAACTAAGCGGAGAAATTAAAAAAAAAAAAAACCATAGGTGTGTCTTCATTCCCATAAAAACAAATTGCCTAATGTTTTTCAAGCAAAAGCAAACTGATCGTTCCTTACATCTTGCGTTCCACGCATTATGAAACTTCAAGGATAAACGTCAATGTCAACTTTTTTTTTTCTTTTTCATGTGAAAGATCAGAAACGAATCTTGCCACATACTTACTGACCAAACCCCAGCAATTAAACTGGGGCCTGTTGACATCACCGTGGCACTTCAAGAAGAAAAAAAAAAATAAAAAGTGAACTTTCTTAGCACAACTAATTAGCTGTCACTTCGTGGAGAGTACGCGGTAGAAAGAAGTGACGTTGAGCGGCCGCTGCTCTTCCCCTAACACCGCCGGAAACTGCCGGTGTCTTGAGTTTGCGAACGTTCTAAGTGCTGAGAAGGACGCCATTCCCACCGGAGCTTATGAGCCGCGCTAAGTACACCTCTGGAGACTCGGACGCTAAGTCGGCATGTTTGCGGGTATTTAACCGTGCGCACCTGAGGAGCTATGTTTGAGTTTCGATGTGCGTGTGAGTTCGCCCGTGTGTTTGTGCGCGTTTGTGCGCGTGTCTGCTTGTTTGTGCCTTTGTGAGTGTACTGTGCGTGTGCGATTGCATATGTCGGGTATCAGCGTTTTTTGGTAAATCAAGTATGCGCACTCTATAGAATATTTGTTTGGAAGGTATCTGCATCGTGCTTCCACTAAAGTATTTACATTGTTCTTACTGTATTTTTTTTTTTTTACCGCAAAGATAAAGTACGCACCTCCAACCCCTCAGTCTGCCTTGAGGGCAGAATCTTACTTCCTCAGACTCGCACCCTTATGCATTTACCGCTTCAAACATTTTTTTTTTTATTAAAGTGCATTTAGGGATTTGAGCCTGGTGTACTGCCGGCACCCCAAACTTCAAGCTGAAAGCAGCTCATCCGTAATCCGGCTTTTCCCCGCTTTCTCGAGTGCGCTTGGCGGCTCCACGAAGTGCAACTGAAAGTAGAAAATTTACTATAAAGAGGAAAGGACGAAAGTGACTACAGTCGCCGACAGTATATATGAGAGCGGCAGGACGTGTATGCTCGGGGCTCCTAGACGCCCGAGCGAGGGAACTAAGTGACCTTCTTGTCGTTCTCGCGCTGAATAGTGGTTCCTTCGACTGGTGAAGCACGCGCGACGATCCGTGAGATTCAGAACATTCTTCATGATGACTTCGGTTGTTCCTTTGAACGCGTATAACGTTTGCCATAAAGAAAAGAAACTCGTGGTCAACAAATTTGAATTTGTTCATCAGTTAAACACCTCTGGTAGCTGCAAGTTGCAATGGTTCGTTTCTCTTCTAACACTTTCTGGAGTCAGTCGTCCGAACAAAGATAGGCTGTGCAATCGGAAAAAACCAGCAAGTAGACTTAGCCTAGAAATTTACCAAAACTAACAAACATATTTATGAAACGCTAGAGCGACAACATTTATAGAATTCGGCAGAATATAAAGAGAAAATAAAAATAAGAATTTTTTGCTTCGATGCAAACATTTTTCGAGGGTTCCCTAGGCACAATCGAAAACTCCTACCGTTAGAAGCAAGCCCGTTCGCGCGTCTGTGTACGGTACGAAAACAGGACTGCAGCGTAATAAGTAATTCAAATATCAGCAGCCCGAACGGTACAACTTTTACTTTCTTCGACCACTCCAGCTCGCTGATAGCGTCTGGGTCCGAAAATTCGCATGTGTAGATAAGGTGCTAAACCTTTTTGCTCACTAAACGAGACAAAACTCATCCTACTTGTTTTTCAAGACCGAGTTTAACGTCCGCCGCAATTCCTAAGCTTTTGAAGTTGGAGATTTTATAAGCATGCATGATCACAACAAGCACTCGAGCAACCTTTTATTCTTGTTGTTCGGAGAACTTCCTAGCATTCTGACGGGAAATTTACGTAAAAGAAGCGAACTCCCTAAAATGCCGAGTGGAACTTTTGGGTTATGCATGCGGACAAACAGTGCGAAATGGGGGTAGACCAATCCGAAGCGGAAATTTATTCTGAATTCGGTTTTACACGTTACGCCTTACGGTTTTCATTTTACTCTCAACGATGCGACGATGCCTACAATCGCACAAATAGCAAACAAACTGAAATGGTGTTGTTTCCGACAACGCAAATCGCTGCAAAACAAGAATCGAAACGCTACACGTCCTACAAAGCAGACGACAGTCGGCGTCCACTGAACGTGTCGTCCTTTGTGATGAAAAAAAAAATATACGCGCAAGTTGTGAACGTAAACGTCGCTATTTGGAATCCCACCTCGCAGCCTTATGTACTGGCACTGAGAGGAACAATAAAACTTCACACGTATGCGTGGACTATACGGCGAGCAAGCGTTCAGAAATGCGTCTTTTGTGCATCCCAAACGCAAAGAGGGGCACACCAATTAAAGGAAAAGATAAAGAACGCGTAGAAAACGCGCGACGACGAGGCGGCCAATCCCGTGCGATAAGTGGTCGAAGTCAGAAAAAAACAAAAACACGTAAGTGTTTTTTTTTCTTCTTTTTGTTTTTTTTGGGGGGGAGGGGGAGGGGGGTTATCAAACGCACGACGTGCGCAAGAAGCAGACGAACTTGCACGCTGTACAGTCATGGACAGCTTAACAAACGCAGGACGTGGTGAGTTTCGGGCATCTCATTATAGCTCCGCAACCAATGAGATTTCCTCATTAGTAGTAAAGAAAGAGGGTGAAGAATCAATCACGAATCACGATCATATAATAGGCCACGCCCCGAGCTTCTTAAGCCGGCAGTATTGTAATGTTGACGGTACAAGCGCACAATATTCTGATATGAGGCGCCAGGCGATTTCGATGGCTCGATTTGACCTTTAAACGACATCGAGATATGCTCTTGAAAACCTAGTCATTCCTCAGGAAGCAAAACGCTTTTCCTTATGAAAGCGATTAATATAATAAAGCTGCCGATGTGAGTATGCGCGACATAAATTAGTATAAAAAAATGTGTGGTACATGGAAATTATGTGCAAATTAATTATGAGGTGTCGAGTATACATCTCGCCCAGAAGTCATATACGCAGCTCCCAAAATATCCTAGTCTACTTATAAAGTTCGTTTTCCCGTAAGGTATGTTCAGCACTCTCAAAAGCCACCGAGTTTTCGCTGCATCGAATGCACCCCGAAATCTAATCATTCGTCTTCTTTTGATCAGTTCAATCAATGACGAGGGCGATTGCTATCACGAACCAACCACCACGCGGTTGTGATTATAATACAACTAAATGCAAGGGTGGAAGCGAGCTGGACAAGAATGAAGAAAATAATCCCTGGAGAAGGGGAACAAGAGGGGCAAAGGACAAACACAAATCTCCAAACACAGCTTGGTGACTGGTGCGCGACCGAAAAAATCCGCCTGGTCCGGGTATCGAACCCGGGACCTCTCCATTTCCAGTGGAGCGCTCTACCAACTGAGCTAACCAGGGGCTAGCTAAGTTAGTTTTATCAGCTGCGCTGGAATGGGTTTTACGGGTTTTATCAGCTGCGCTGAAATGGAGAGGTCCCGGGTTCGATACCCGACCAGGCGGATTTTTTCGGTTGCGCACCAGTCACCTAGCTGTGTTTGGAGATTTGTGTTTGTCCTTTGTGCCTCTTGTTCCCCTTTTCCATGGATTATTTTTGTCATTCTTGTCCAGCTCGCTTGCACCTTTGCATTTAATTGCATTATAATCATAACCTTAAATTGCAAGCTGCACCCTTGTTGGTGTGTTGGACTGGTGGCAGCTGATAAAACCCGTTTTCTCTACGGACGTGTAACCCCTGGTTAGCTCAGTTGGTAGAGCGCTCCACTGGAAATGGAGAGGTCCCGGGTTCGATACCCGGACCAGGCGGATTTTTTCGGTCGCGCACCAGTCATCTAACTATGTTTGGAGATTTGTTTGTCCTTTGCCCCGCTGTTCCCCTTCTCCAGGGATTATTTTCGTCACTACGCGGCGTTTGTAGCAAAAGTGGTGAACGCCTTTTTGCAACAACTCGCATCAGCTTTGATGCGCAATATTTCCCGCCCGTCTGATTGAATAATCAAACAAGAAAAAAAGACCAGTGATTGGTTGAATCTGCGTACTGCGAAGAACAGTGTTCGCAGAAGCTTGTGAGGGCATAAAATGTTCCGACGAAACATTAGGCCGGTTTAATGTCCCTAATACTACGCTACGCGCGCAGAGCTAGAGTAACTGTGCTTGGGTGAACACAACAAAGCACCATTTAAACAAACGTACCTTTTCCAGTCATTAACGATACGAAACGAAACAGGCTCGTAGCTCAGGTGCGTCTTTCAAAATCGCATGTTGTAACTAACTGTTCCCAGAAACTCCCCGCGATGAAGATGCGTTGGATGTAACCCCTTATAGCTTGATTACGCAGCATTTCCGCCGCGTTCTTTGATGGTGCGAGCGATTCGCTCAGAACCACGAGACGTTAGTTGTGCCTGAACGGTGTAACATATATGCAAATAAAATGGCTCGATGCTCGGTCAATCCGTGCTCGTCGGGTCTCATTGTACAGACAGGCAGTAATCGCTGCTATCGCCGCAACCCTCTATTTGCGAGTGGACGGAGCAATATATCGACCGACAATTGCGCAAATTCCACATCCGAAAGCGCAATTTGCTTCCATGCGCTGTGGCGAGTGACGTTCTATTTACCAGTGCGAAGTTTTATCTGGAAGTAAGGCAACTTTTGCAATCTGCAATGTCGGATGGCGTCGACGAAGTTTCTAATAGCTGTCACTCCAGGGAATTTTTTTCGTCAAGTTGTTTTTTTTAGCACATGCTATTTTTTTTTAAGTAAGGCTGGAGCTGTCTCGCGACTTTGAATCTACCGTACTTTTTATTTTGTTTAGTGTGTCTAGCAACAAAAACAAGCAAGCAAAAAAAAGTCTAATCATAAATGCGTCTGTAATTCAACTCGTCGTGGGGCTCACCGGTTAGGGTCTCTTGCCCCCCAATCCAGAAAAACGCCTACATTTTTTCCACCAAAAGAAAAAGAAAAAAAAAAGTAAATACAGTTTTGTGGTAAACCGAACAACCTGCCGCAGTATCAGATTTCTAAAGCGGCCACTTTTGTGTTCCTTCGTTGAATCAGAAACGTAAACCAAGTTTGCTCACAAGGTGTGTCAGAGATGTCTCGTGCAGTTGGTTTCGTCTGTCGTACAATGCTCCTTTATCACTTTAAGTCAAATCGCAGCCTAGGCTCCGATCTGGTGGAGTTAATCAGGCAGTGCCAAAAGTGCTTCGTCACGGCGCTCATATCTTCGAATATTTTACCATACCGGCTAACCTAATCAAGCGCGGTAAAGGCGCCGTGATCCAGTGTTGTTGTTGCTGTTTGTTTGTTTGTTTTCTCCGTGCGTCATTGTTTTTAACCAGTGACAGAAACCCGTAAAGCAAAACAAAAGCCACTGACAATTCATATTTGGCATTGGAGAGTTTTAGGGGACCATTTTTGCGCATCCGATGCGGTACAATGGATCCCCCGGGTACGAACTGCGCATGCGCGACCGTAGAGGACAGGCACATGCGCAGTTTGTACAGGAGAGCCTATCGTACCGTATCGGATGTGCAGAAACGGTTTCCTAAAACTCTCTACGGCTTGACTGACTGGATCGGATCGTAACGTAGTCTCCGGTCGGACTTGAAGTGAAACAAAGTGATCACTTTAACGATGTCCTCAATTAAAATGGCTAACACGACTTAAGCTCGGACTCTCACACGCACGCACACACACGCACACACCAATTCAATCAAAATGACTAGATTACGTTGAAAAAGAAAGACATCGATTCAGTTGATTTATTATTTTTATACTGGATTTCACGAAACCCTAATGAAACAGAGAAGCTGCTAATGTGGAAAAGCAACGAAACCAAAAGTCGCACGAAACCAGTCGCACTTCGCTAAAACAACATTCCCATACAAAGGGAAGCTGGAGGCACCATTACATTCTAAATAACTGTGCAAGTTTTAAGTGGGAAACTTGAAAATTATGTGTCTTAAATTTTCTTTCAATCTTATTGTTATCAAGAGCGTATTAATTGCCAATTAAAATGTCGATGTTCATGCAACTAGTGCAAAGGCGCAGTGATCTCGACAAGAATAACGATAATAGTCCCGGGAGAAGGGAAACAAGCGGGACAAGGGACGAACATAAATCTCCAAATACAGCTAGGTGGCTGGTGCGCGACTGAAAATATCCGCCTGGTCCTGGTATCGAACCAGGGACCTCTCCATTTCCAGTGGAGCGCTCTATCAACTGAGGTAACCAGAAGTTAAAAGTCAGTAGAGCACACGGGTTTGCTCTACTGAAGTGCAATTCCTGGTTAGCTCAGTTGGTAGAGCGCTCCACTGGAAATGGAGAGGTAGTGAAGTGGTAATTTGCGCTAGTTGGTACATCACTGAGATTAAACAGCGCTCAAAACGTCGGCTTCTTTGTACTCCTTTTCTCCTCTTTCTGAATAAATCAGTTGGGAGTGAGTGGTCTTTCGTTCTACTACTTCTCTCTTCCTCCGACGTTTTGTGCGCTGTTTAATCTTAGAAATTAAGAGGTTCCTGTTTTACTGCCAGCTCTTAGGCGCCCTTTTCCGGCTTGAGCAGCGACGCCGTCGCCATCGCCGTGGGCGTAACCGCGCGTTGTATTATGGGACGTTTCCCATAATAATGTCACACGTGACGTCACATGTGACGTCACGAGAGCAAAATGTTACCGCTAAATTTGGTGGGAAATGTTTTCGCTAAATTGTCACGTGACCTTCCGCACCGTACCCTCCCATCCTCCTCATCACGAGCTGCGCTCTGGTTCGGCATTACGGTTAATTGTAAAAGTCTTTCATTTCATTCTGTCACGCACCAGTCACCTATATGTGTTTGGAGATTTGTGTTTGGCCTTTGTCTTCTTTGTTACCCTTCTCCGGGGATAATTATCGTTATTCTTGTTCAGCTCACTGCACCTTTGCATTAGTTGCATTAATATAATAATTTCAGAATGCAGGCCGTTCACCCTTGTTGGGGTCAGAATTGTGGCGGCTGTTAAAACCCGTTTGCTCTACTGATGTCTAACTCCTCTATAGCTCATCAATAAAGAAAATTAAAAAAAAAAAACGTTTGGTTAGCTCAGTTGGTCCAGCGCTCCACTGTAAACGAAGTGGCCCCTGGTTCGATATCAGGACTAAGCGGATTTTTTTCTGTCACGCACCAGTAACCTAGCTGCATTTGAAGATTTGTGTTTGTTCTTTATCCCCTGTTCTCCTTCTCCTGGGAGTATTATCGTTAAATATTTCGACGCAGCCCCGCCCGTTGCGAAGCGTCGAGGGCTGGAAAGCGCGAGAGCGGAGAGTAAAAACAGCAAAAACGTCATCGGAGATGACCCTTGCTTGCCACTAAGCTGGCTCGGGTCAGATAACAGGCAGCAAAGAGGCTCGCCGTACGTCCTGTGGCAATCGCTGCACGTATTCGTTTTTTAATAAGTGCTCCAAGTTCAATAACCCAACTCACTCTACAGAAATTCATAAAAGTCCGCTCCTATTCCAAATTTCTTAAAACGTGCTTCAGATTTTTTTTTTTTTTTACAGAGGAAGTTTTTTTGTATTGCTAACACACTATGTGTGCTATTGGCAACAATATGAAAGGGAAGAGTTCAGCTTTTTTTTTCTTTTTTCACAGCTTCCACAACCTACGTTAAACCTCAACCTCTCAAACAGTATGTTGTTTGGGATCTAAACTTTTTGATCTAGCCCTCGTCGGGACCATGACTTGTTCCGAAATTCGTAGGAACGTCCAACAAATCGTGGAATTCTGTTTGTTTTGATATTGTTGCCTATAGCATATCCCATGATTTACGACTACGGCTACGTAGGGTCAAGTTGGCAGTCCAGCTCCATCGCACGCGAACGCAATTACACGCACCCCCTCACGCGAAAACATTTATGCATTTGTATACACGCGAAAAACAAAAACAAAAAATATCCCAAAGTCTTCTCGCACACGAGTCGACCGCAAATAAAGAGGCAAAATGCCGTAGTCGAGAAGCTTCAAAAGCAGTGCCGCCGCACCAACGCCGCGAACAGCCCAAAACTTCAGAACCGCAGCTATCGACACTTCACACCTCGCTTAACGTTACCAGTGTCAAACGCAGCGCTTCTTCCCGGTGACGGGAGTAAGTTAATTGGGCGCGTCGGCTCTTTTACGAAGCCACTCCCTTGCGTCGTACCAACAAGCAACGACATTTAGCCGACAGGAGAGTCCCCCGCCCCCACGTGACGCCCACACGCGACACTCGCATCTCCAAACGCAGTTTTATATATATATATATATATATATATATATATAAACAAAAAATAGACATCACAATTGCAGGCCTCCAACCTCCCCCCCCCCCCCCCTCCAAAAAAAAAAAAAAAAGATTTGGCGATGTAGCGTTGATATCCGCCCACTTGTAAAGCTAGCATCTCCGACAGCAGTTTTAGATTGTATAGAACAACAACAACAAAAAAAAAAAATACATCACGGATATGGGTCCTCTAAACGCCAGAAAATAAAATAAAACAGAGTTCTGCGGTCGATCACAGGAATAGACGTGGCATTGTAGCGTTCGTAGCCTCAGATGATCCCTCCTTGACGTGGTGGCACTCGCTGTTTCGTAATCCGCTACATTTTATTTATTTTTTTTTTCCTTTCTCTGTGTGCGTGGTGTGCCGGGAACAACAACTCGAACTCACTCGGGCGTGGTTTTCGACTTCGTGTCTCCGGACAGGTGTCGCAGCTGACGAAGCACGCTGCCGAAGCGGTCAGGGAACAATACTGGGAGGGGGGGGGGGGGGGGGGGGGTTGTTTTGACGTCGTCCGTTGCCGCGGGCTAACGAAGTTGGCGGGGATGCCGGGTGTGCATCTTTCCCTTGACGCTGACAGCCTGTCTTGGTAGTTATTTTATATTTACAATTCTATTTCGTTTAGGGTGGTTTAGTTATGGCTAACGTGTGAAAAGGCTAAAAGAAAACACAAATTTCTTTCTAAGTCTAAAAAAACTCGAAGGTAAATAGGAGAAACGGTATAAACTTGTTAGTCTCCAAAACAAAAAAAAAAAAAAAAAAAGATTGAGCGAGAAGGGGTAGAGATTTATTCGAGCATTTTAAAGCGTTTCACGAAATGTGCTCGCCCGTGCATTGCCGTGCTGAATTGAACGTAGAAACGTCATGACAAAATAGTAACTGACCGTTCAATATAGTTTCCCCGCTTAATTTAGCGGGGAAATCGACAACCCGTTGCCTAAACCTAAACACCAATTTCATTTCCGCGCATAAATTGAGCGGGTAAACTGTCGTCTTGTGACATTTACAATGTTTTAGTTTGCTCGCTAATTTTTGCGTGTTAATTGACGCCCCGTGAACTAGACACTAATTCAGTTCCTCCGCTATATTCGGCGGGGACAGTGACATCACGTGACCTAAACACGAATTTAGCTTTCCCCGCAAAACTTTCCGGGTAAATTGTCGTCCCGTGAAATATACACCCATTTAATTTTCTCGCTAAATGTTCTCAGGTAAATTCACGTCCCGCGACCTAAATATCGATTTTGTTTTCTCGCAAATTTTGCAGAGAAATCAATCTCACGTGACGTGAATTTTTCGGCTAAATTGTTTTGGAAAAGTTAATAAAGAAAACGTTCTGAACTCCGCGAAAAATTGGCTAATTGCCTTTTAAACCAGTTTAAAGCATTGCCCCTAAATACAGCATTCTATGCATTATAACACTTTAAAAAAAAGTCGGTGATTTTCTCTTGTTGCTTTTGTTAAATAGCCTTCGTATAGGAGCTGATATAAAGACCTAAGTACATGCCATCTTCATTTAAACAGAAAACTAACTCGCGCCCTCTCTATCCTGTAATATTTAGCTGTGACTTTGCATCGCCCTGCTGAGTCCTTTCTGTTTATTAGAATTGATTAGAGTGGACGAACGCTATTACGTACACATCGCGACACTGTTAGCGCGAACACGACATCGGTGCATTTTCGTATTTTACTTCTAAATAGTAATAGCGAGCACGAAATTTTGTCGCTTACATTATAGAACTAAATGAGCTCTTTCCGTAGCAATAATAACTTGGATGACATCCCTTGCTTTCAAGGAGAAAAACTGGAAAAACCGGCGATCGCTTGTTCGCGCTAACAGTGTCGCGCTATCGCGACACTGTTAGCGCGAACACGACATCGGTGCATTTTCGTATTTTACTTCTAAATAGTAATAGCGAGCACGAAATTTTGTCGCTTACATTATAGAACTAAATGAGCTCTTTCCGTAGCAATAATAACTTGGATGACATCCCTTGCTTTCATGGAGAAAAACTGGAAAAACCGGCGATCGCTTGTTCGCGCTAACAGTGTCGCGCTCTGTACCTTTAAAGAGGACCAACTGGCGGAATATTGATCAATCCCATCTACTCTTCCGGTCTTATGTTCTCTTAATGGCCTCGGAACCTACGGGAAATCTAATATTGAGTAGGTACACTGAACACAAATCTCACGGTAACATCGCGTCTGCGTAGCGCTAGCGCTCGGCGGTAATTAAATTTTGGCCCAATATAAACCGACATCAGTATTAGTCAAATTTTATTTCTGATTCGCGTGAGTCGCTTAACGACATCGTAAACATAATAGAAGCTAAATCTTGTCCAAGATTTAAAAGCTAGGCTACCACTTGAGCGGGATACATTGCGCTGATAGAAGTCAATAGCTACACAAAAAAAAAAAATCAAGTAAAACAAAATAGAGATGCACACCCTTTTTTATTAAATCAATTACACTTTTTATGTTTATTATTTTTTTTTATTATTTCTGAGCGCCTGCTCGGAGAACGGGTAGAGTGAAGGACAGGCCTGCTGTCATTTACGACTTTTCACGATCTTTTGTATATAATATTATTGTCTGTGTGAGAGTTGAAGAGGAGCGTTAAATGAAGTTATAAAAAAGATATTGCACACGCGATAACCAACAACGCCAACAAGCGATTTACTTATAATATAGTACATTCTTAATTATTATTTCTTTGACCTTTCTGAGCGTAGGCCACTTGAGCTGCCAAATGTTTTTGGTTCAAGCAAAACATCATTTTACGGTGCAGCAAGACAAGCTCTTTTATCTTATAATAAAAGAGCCGGTCACCGAATCAGTGTAGTCCTTTTAAGAATTTTCCTGTTTTCAGTGTACGTCTGAATATAATTTTCTCCAGGTCAGTCCTACAAGCTTCCAGGGCCTTGACGGTTAGTACCATCAATGCCCTATAGGTTTGTAGGATGAAGCATATATGTTATCTTCATTAGGATGCCATTGAAAAGGAATTTCTTTAGCAAAAAAAAATTTAATTACACGTGTCTTTTTTTTTTTTTTAGGCGTGCAGCAGTTTGTTGTGGCTGAAGTGGCTCTTGAACTCTCAGTATAGTATGATGACCCAAAGCCTTGTTCGCACAAATCACCGAATTTTATAGAAAGTTCGACGTAAAAATATCTGTATTTGCTGTTTTTCATCTTGACAAGGTACGCCCAGTTGGTACGCCTCCATATCTTAGCGCAAGCTTTGGTGCTTTTTTTTTTACAGAAACCTAAACGTCTAAATTGATACTAATGTTCTCTTTGAATGTCAGAATCAATCGTGGGGTTTCACAATGCACTCCTGCATTTTTAAGCGTCATTTCGTCCTTGTGCACATTTCCAAGCGAGCTCTCCCAAAAAATGTCGGTCTCCAAACAAAAAGAAAAAAAGACGACTACCCTAAGCAAAAAAGAGCAGATGCGCATGCGAACAAAAAGCCAAAAAGTTTAACCGCATTCTAACATCTATCTAGTCTCTGAGGTGGAAGCAGGTTTCAGTACCAATAGCGCGTTCAATAATTACGGGTCTCTTTTCTGCTCTGTATCAGTCGTGCGGATAAACGGCCTACGCGCCAAGCGGACATGCAAGAGATGCCATATGATTAAAAAATAATAACACATCACTAACTAAAAATGCAAGATAGGTATTTTCAGTCGTTCATTACGTTTTTTTTTTTTGTTTTTTGTTTACTACCCCTTCTCGCTGAATCCAAATATAATTATAATATGAACATTTGTCTTCGCCGTTTAGGGCACCCTTTCGGGAGCAGACATTCAGGATTTTAGCTGGACACAATCTAATATTGGTGGCTTAAATATAGTATATATTGTGGGATCTTAAAATTAACCCCTTTTTTGGGTTCCGGTGGGCGAGAGACAACACCAACACAGTGAGTCCGTTTTCGACGTGTTTATTGACTCAGATGCCAACACGCTTCGCTCTTAGACAAGAAAAGTCTGGGCGCTGGCTCAATTGCCAGTATCACCCGGTCGGTTTCCCGCGCTGCCGCATTAGACAGAATCACGGGAAGTCGGAAGCCCACAAAGAAAAACCGAGCTCCGTAGAGCCGGGGCTTCCGCCGACGAGAGCCTCTGGCACTCCTTCAGGGCCAGCTTATGTAGCCTCGGAGAATGGACGCGGCCGGGGAGGCCGTTAGCAGTCGGGTCCATTATAACTCTCAAGGGTGTGCCGAAGGCGCATTCACCCAAAATGGGCAAGGGAGAGCCGGCCCCTTCGGGGAATTCGGCCTCGTGGTTCCTTGTATCCGGGAGGCCGACGCCATTGATGACGACGACCCCCACGGCCTGCTTGAAGCTAGGCCTAGATAGGGATAGAGGGAACCCCATGGTTCCCACAATATTAAGCCGCAAATATTAAATACTATATATATACTATATATTAAATATAGTATATAAAATAATTCACGCAGGATATGTGATTTGTTCGCCCGCGTAGCAAAGTAATTACATTCATGGTAAAACAAAATCACTACAAAGTGAGAATCTTACGATACAACCTAGAAAACCAGACGCAAGTTTTGTCATCTATAATCAGTAACGTAGTTAGAACGGCAGGGTTGTCACCGCGCTCGGGTCTACCCACTAATCCCTCCAATCCGAGCCCGGCGTTCTGACGTCCCCTCGCGCTCTCATTTCCTCCTCTCCTTCAGTTTCCCTCCGCGTATGTGGTATTGGATTGACCCCCGAAACATCTCTTCGAGGAACGCCAATAGCCTGCGAAACGTTTACGCTTCTGTATGTGTACGAGTGGGCGGCGGCCACTTTTGAAAAGGGTCTATTACTTCCCGTCTGCTTTGTCCGCTATTCCGTAGCCTCCCTAAAGTAGCGCGCTCTCGGGCTGATTTCAATCGGTGTGGGAATACACCTACCGCCTTATTCCGACGACGACGGGGTATTATCACGGTCCGACGGAACCTTTCGAAGACAATGGATCCGTGAAAATGGGAAGCCGTCTCTCTAATTACCATAGAGATTGCACGCTCACTCGCACGGACGCCGGAATCAGCGCACTTTTCAAGTGGGTGCGCGCGTTCAAACGCTTCGTAGACTGCGTCGTGCTGGAAGTCGGGATGCGATGAATCAGGCCAAAGCCTCCGATGCTTGGTTCTAATTTCAAGCTTAGTGGCTCGCGGAAGAACTTTTTTTTTTCTTTTTTGTTTTTGTTCAAGTAAGTCCATCAAATGTCAGTTCCACTCACTACATCCGTTTAAAACTTAGATGACGCTTAAGATTCTCCTTGAATAGTGGAACTCGATAACTTTATCTGGCCACGTTCGCATCGTCTTCTCATTCGCTTCGCATGCTATTCTTGCCAGTGAGCAGGAAGTGCGGTCGACATCGCCTATAACAATAAAGAAAAAAACACAAGTAGACATGGCCTAGTCAGAAGCGTGTCTTGCTCGCAACCAAAGGGTCGTGGGTTCGAATCCCGCCTAAAATTCTTCAAGTTCCTCCTTGAGGCAAATTAATTACTTCATAAAGGGAAATCTTTTGAGACATACAGCGACTCTTAATTCGTATTATATGCGTGACGTCACGTTTCACGTGAGCGTTGTGGGTTGTTTAAACTTCCCGCGCGAGGTCATGTGGCTGTGACGTCACGATGCTATCGACCGATCAGGATTTTCGTGTCACGCTGACGACGCCGGCTTTTCTGCGTTACGAGCTCCTTCACGCTATCGCGTTAAAACAGCGTTATAGTCATCGCCGCGGAGGATGTGCGAGTCAAAAGGAGGGCGGTGCGATATCTGTCTCAGTTTCGGTTCGTAGACTTCTGTGTTTTCTTTTTATGGCTCAGTGGCCATTCATCCTAAAGGGATTGTCCGGTCGAAACCGGAAGTACTTAAGTTCTTGTGCTCGTTACGTCGAGGAAGCCTTCATGTAGACAAACGTCATTTTTATTTTGATATATGATCTCCCGTTATTAATTAAACCTTTCATGAGCCTATGTACGAAACTGAACCCCGAATTTCGCCATTGTCAATGGCTGACATAAGTAGGTGCTGCGTGACGTCACAAAACGCAAAGGTTTGTCGGATGGTCGGGATAACAAGCGTTGGTCGATGGATGTCTTGTATTTTGTTTCGAATTATATAGTCTCCTAGGCTGTACCCTACTTAAATACGGTTCTTTTAATGCAGTTCCCAAGCATCTGCAAAAAAAGTCACGCCTTTTAGCAGGAAATTACTCGCAGACAACCATAAGCTTCGAGCAAACGTATGCCGTTTCGCGCAAACACAAATGCGACGGCCACCGATCGAACTAGGGGCGCTTGCAAAGCAAAGAATGCAGGATTTGCCTCTGAAGCGGCACCTAAGTACACGAAGCGGCATCTGGGTACACATGTCAGCGGATCCACTGGATCGGTAATGAGGCTGCGGGTCGTTCCCTCAGAGGCGATGTCCGCGGGTCGAAGACAAACGGCGAATCGTTCAAATGCATGTCGTCACTTGACTTGGACGAGCTTGGTGAATCGTAGTCACGCTCCATTTTCACACGCGCTTCAAACAGAATCGGGCTGCATGCGTGCTAAATACAACTTCTGGTACCGTTTCCAGATGGCCTAGCTGTTGGTTTCGGTTTCGTTGCATAATCAAATTGATTGATCCGATTTGGGCGAGGAGTGGATGGACGTAGTTTAACATCGCTGGCACAGCATCCCAACTCAGCTTATGAGCCTTCTGTCCGCTTAGAGCTCAGCTCGTAGCTCTCTTCTGTGAGATGATTGCTGCATAAGCGGGATCTCGATCTTGACGGGAACCCAGTCCCTACTCGCGGCGACGATCGTCACTGCACGTCTCGCGGAAAAGTGTGGAACGTCATGTCTTGGCTCGCATGTGCTGCCCGATGGCTTGTGGCACCCAACCGCGCAACAAAAATCTCACCCAACTACGAAACAAGTCGAGCACAACAACAAAAACGAAGCACGCTGAGGCAGACAAAAATGCTCGCTTTGTGTTTTGTGACGTCAGAACTTTAATGTTACCAACGAAAGCAGCGTTTGCGCTAGAATGCGATTGGAGCAGCATAAATTCAATTACTCACGCAGAGGGGCATATAAAATTCAGATATTGCACGTACTATCCGTCTCGAGGCAATAACAATGATATTCAATTGTTTTCTCGAATACAAAATTTGACCGGACAATCCCTTTAAGGCCCGTTCACACTCTTGCGACCTCTTAAACCTGGGTTCCTTAAAACGTCTTAAACCAGAGGACACACTGGCGCCATCTATTGGGTAGCAGTTTAAACTCGGCGGTCCGGCATATTTTTTTTATTTCTCTCGCGCATTATCCTTCCTTTCTTGGCTCGAAAAACTTTTGTCAATGATATAAACGAGCCTTTCTATGGGTATTACGCATATTTGACCTCGGAAATCCCGCAAAAGCTTCGCTCTTGTGAAATGCAGTTCCAGGGTCACCGCATAGTTGGCGCCACAATGCCAGTGTGTTTATATATGGCTCTGAGTGTGTTCCCTCGTTCTAAAAAAATTTAAGAAGTTTTAAGAGATCTCGTCTCTCTCAGTCGTACTCGGTCGCAAGAGTGTGAACGGGCCTTCAAGCTGGGAAAAGACAGCAATCGCTTGTAAGAACGCATTAATGTCGGCTGTTGTTCTCGACCCGGTGTTGTGTAGTGGTCCTCAAGACAGCTTTGGCCATTCAAAAGAAAAAAATACGTTATCTCAATAAAAACTACCTCCTTCTGAATATTGTGCATGTGCGATAACCCAAGAAAAATAAAGAGTGAAACAAAAGTCATTTAAAATCTCTTGGTGTGAGCTACGAAGCATGCCTTCACATCAGGTCTTGGACTTTTCGGTGTAGGGCGTTTCGGTGTAGGACGTTTCGGTGCGGACTTTTCGGTGCACGGACTTTTCGGTGTACGGACTTTTCGGTGTACGGACTTTTCGGTGTGCGGACTTTTCGGTGTACGGACTTTTCGGTGTACGGACTTTTCGGTGCACGGACGTTTTGGTGCACGGACTTTTCGGTGTGGGACTTTTCGGTGCGCGGACATCTTAGTGCGTGGACTTTTCAGGTGCACGGACATTTCGGTGCACGGCCAATCAAAATCACAAGTTTTTTTTTTCTTTTTTTTTCTCTAAACCTAATAAGCACTATTTCAGCTAGAAATTTATTTTTTCGAACTTTATCGTTTTTTAGGATTGGTCATCCATTTATGGCCACTCACTGATATACCACCGAAGTGACTTTGTTAGGTGCAGTATCATACTATGTGAGGATTGGATACGTTGGACTTTATGGTTCACTTGTCGGTGTCACTTTTCCAACGTACGCACTAGTTGCATCACATCTCGGGTAACTTTCAACAATCTCAAGCTTATTGCTGTTGGGCCCTTCCCCACAAAGATTAACAATAATAAAGCCCACACCTTCAGTTTCTTTCCTAGCATCAGCGATGTTCTGACGATCTCTGCTCCCCACGAAATAAGTAAATGTTTTGTCGTGTTGCCAACGTCTTTTCGCCGGTCTCTACATGGGAAGACGAGTCGATCTAATGACGAACGCTTTCTAAGCTCACTTGCGGATGGAAATAAAAAAAAAGCCAGCTTCGCTTTGGAGCTGACAGCGGAATGGAAGTTACAACCCGTCTGGACAAATAACTGCGTTATCTTCGGCCACGTGACTACATTTCTTACCCGTAGGCAAGTGACGGAGTGTGACCACGCGAAGAATGACACACGCACCCTCACAAGAGCATAGCGTTTTCCCTTCTTTCAACCCAGCGCGTAAAGTGAATAATCCTGCACCTTCCATTCTCCCCCTCCCCCTTTTTAAAGGCCGACGTACACTTCGCGCTTTCCATTCTTGCCCGCCTCCTCCTTTTCTATATCCTCTCCTCTTTTTACCTTGTCCCAATTTGGCTCCCCTCGCAGCTTAGGAGGGGGGGGGGGGGGGTCGCTACGAGGATTACCTTCCCTGCAGAAAACCGAGGTTGTACGTCGGCCTTTAAGCCGTTTTTTTTTTTTTTTCGGCTTACTTCCCGTCCAACCAGCACACCGCTCCCTGTACCGCTCCTTCCCGAAGCATCTCACTTGCCCTTGTGGTTCGGCGTGGGTACACCCGGAGGGCAAAATCACATTACAACTATTGAGTGCTTAATTATTGGCTAGAAGGTTCGTTAGCGTCCCCAGCGGTTCAGTGGTGCTGCCGGGACAAGTAAAGTCCTAAACGTACCTGAACCCACAAGTTTAGATGCAGTAAAAAGCAAATAAAAAATCACGGCAGTCTTATTAAAAAAAACATAATCGGTTAGGGCTTCTTTTCTTCGCGCTGACTGATCAGTGATCGTCCTTTTTTATATTCCACATATTCGTTATTGTTATTGTAAAGATATCTGTGTCACATTTAATTCTGAGCGAGCTTCATTTGTAGAAAAAGAAATAGTATCAACGGTCGACGTTTATGTAGTGTTCACAGAATCAAACATTTGGGGTTTTTTTTGTTTTTTTTAACCTTCCGCTGGTTTTTGACAGAGAGCTACGACCATTCGGCGCACAGACGTCGTGGTTACACTACTTGTTTTTCTTTACGTATGCATTTTCAAAATGGCGTCATGACAAAACTTGATTTGTGGTATATTCCGCTCGTAGATTTGGTGCGGTTTTATAGCTTTTTAAGCTCCATTCAAACTGGCGAGTAGCAGCTCTAGACAATACCTTTACGGTCGTGACGCGATAATCACATCATCAAATGCGTGCAATATTGCACTGGTTCTTTGCCGTGATGTGTCTAAAATTAAATATACGTGTAGCACACAGACATGGAAGTAAACCGTTACAAGTAACGGGATTACTTGTAATCCGTTACAATTTTTTGTAATTTAGTAGTTAATCTATTATTTGTTTCGAAAATGCGCTTTGACGTCACTTCCGGCGCCGGGATAAAACGCAGCGTTTTTTGGCGCTTTCCGACGTATCTGGAGAAGCCAGATATTTTGCGTCCAGGCGTCGCGTCTGCCACTGCGTCCAGAAGGCAACGACCAATGAACGGCCGTGTTCACTAGTTGCAAGGAGCGTTTGAATTTTCTCCACTGTTTTCGCCACTGTAGGACTGTAGTTTTCGCCACGGACCTTGCGACAATGGGGATAATAATAATAATAATATTAATTTTTTTTTGCAGAGATTGCGATACCCACTCGGCAGTGTGCAATTCTAGGCAGAAAGGTTGAGACCCGCGCCTGCTAGCCCGCCGCCAAGTGGAGAAAGGGATATGGGAGAGGAAAATAAATGCACACTCAAAACAAAAAGATACACATACAAAAACGTGTAACAACCTTGTGCATTCCAAGGCAAAGCGCACGCACACACACACACACACACACACACACTCACGCACCCGCGCGCGCGGAGTTTACAAACTTTGCACGCCCGCGGCCCTAAATAAAACCGGCTTAGGCCCCACCAACGCTCGCAGCAGGGCGAACATGGGTAGTTATGTCCTTCCCCCCGCGGACATCAGTTTACCATACCTTTTGCACAAGTCCAGGGACTCCTCCCTGCTCCGCGGGAGAGGCTGACGCTCCTTCAGCGGAACAGAGAGGAGTTAGCGAAGTACAAAAGCGTCCTGCACTCTGGCAGGCGAAATGTAAAGTATACAAGGACACCGAGAGACAAAGGTACAACATTAATACTAACGGCGACAACCGCAACAACGCAACCTCTGTAGCGGCCAGCTGTAATTGTTTTGGCGCGGGAGATGGTGATGCCGATGGCATACCTTTCATGGGCGTACCATGAAAGGAGCATGGGCGTACCAACCGGGGGGGGGGGGGGGGGGGGGCAATGGTGGCGCTCACTCAATATCTCTTGAAATGTACGAATTCTAGGCGCTCACTCAATATCAGAACTTGCTAAGGTCATGCAAAGACACTCTTCAGTGAATTTAAGCACCTTTTGTTTCGATAATGACCATGATTCAGCACATACGTCGGGAATACACGAATCAGCAGATTACAACAACGGGAACGGTTTTCTAAATCGTCCCCTCTAGACGATAATGAGGCAGTTACCGTGGCCTGTTCCGCGAGCGCATTTCGGATGCTACACACCTCGGCTTTTGTCTCGGAAAGTGATTGAAGCCCAGCTTAATCGCTGCAATTCTCTGGTTCCTAGCAATGAACGAGCTGTCTAGCTGGGTTTGTTTACCAAGGAGAGTTTTAATGTCGAACTTGATTGGTTTCTAACTTCGCTCGAATTTGGACAAATAAACATCGAGTTTTAGTAGGATTATTAAGTCCTTTAGTTGAGGTTCCTCATCGGGGCATGAATTTGACTCAACGTCACCAGATAGTAGTAACAAAACACAAATCACAATACAGGGTGATTCAAGGAGAGGCCAGGCTCTTTAAATCGACCGCAAAATTCCGTTTCTTAACCTATCGCGCTACGACTTTGTGTAGCGTTGCCCACAGATGGTGCATTTTTTTTTGTAAAATTTGCAAACAGCGAACTTACCCGAGGAAAACGTAAAGAAAGAAAAAGGCTTAGCTCCTATGGAAACGCAGCGACGCCACCGGTCTTCAAACAACACGGCGCCGTTTCGCACGGGATACAAGAGATGGCGCAAGCGGTCGCGACGCCAACGGCCGCCAACGAACGAGCATAGAGCGCCGAGAGTCGGCGTCATTAGAAGACGATCTTTTCGACTCAAAAGCGGCGCGCGTTCCACAGCGGCGACAGTCGCAGAACCAAAAACAGGCGTGGTAACAACAAGGAACTGCAAAGCAGACGACATAAGTACCCCGAAAAAAAACAAAAAACATTCAAAATATCCCGACAATCCATTGTTTTAATCGATTATGTGTCCATTCAATATGTTTTATTAGTAAGAATGATAAAATAATGTATTGGCAACTGATATCAGAAAAGCTCGTGCCGCTTTTGAGTCGAGAAGATTGTCTGCTAAAGACGCCGGCTCTCGGCGCTGTATGCTCGTTCGTTGGCGGCCGTTGGCGTCGCGACCGCTTGCGCCATCTCTTGTCTCCCGTGCGAAGCGGTGCCGTGTTGTCTGAAGACCGGTGGCGTCGCTGCGTTTCCATAGGAGCTAAGCCTTTTTCTTTCTTTACTTTTTCCTCAGGTAAGTTCGCTCTTTGCCAATTTTACAAAAAAAAAAAGCACCATCTGTGGGCAACGATGCACAAAATCGTAGCGCGATAGGTTAAGAAACCGAATTTTGCTGTCGATTTAAAGAGCCTGGCCTCTCCTTGAATCACCCAGTAGTTGAAACACGGATTATGCCATAAAGCACCCCGGGGCACGGGAGCGCTTCAGAACACAGGTTGTTCGATCTTTTGTAATGCAAGGAATAGCGAGTTTACAAAGCTGTAAAAGGATAAACATGGCAGGGTCAGGCGTGCCAGTCGTAACAGATCTCCTGCGCCCACTGGCGTCCCCGCGACAAAAACTGTAGTTCTATAGCCCGGTCCAAGCGCAGTGACGATTCCCCCGCTCCGGGATGTGTGGCGGTGCCGGATGGCAGATGACTTGACAGGATTGATGGTGGTATAAACGGCATGGGTTGCTGCCTTTAAACGGCGTCGCCGCTCAAGCCAGAAAGAAAATAAAAAAAAGCGGACATGACGTAGTCAGTAGCGTGTCTTGCTCGCAACCGAAGGGTCGTGGGTTCGAATCCCACCTAAACTTCATCAGAGGTTTCTTTAAGGCAAGAGGATTACTTTATAAAGTGAAATTATTTGAGACATGCGGTGACCTTTAATTCGCATTTCATGACACGTTTTTTTAATCGCTTTCATTCCACGCGTGACATCACCTTTCACGTGAGCTTTGGCGACTGTTTAAAACTCCCGCGCAAGGTCATGTAGCTGTGACGTCACGACCCTATATCGACCAATCAGGATTTTCCTGTTACTCCACCGGCGTCGGCTTTTCTGCGACAAGAGCTCCTTAACGCTTTCGCGTTAAAACCGGTAACTGTGACTTCCGCTTATACTGTGAAGGATATCAGTGACGCAGCACTATTCGCGCATCCCAAGTTTTTAGGTAGTTGTTTTCATTCCTCTTTATGGCATAACTGTTTATACTGTGACGAAGATGGCGACGACGCTGGAAGAGAAGTGCGCCCTTCGCGTCTGATATTCGCGCGTCAGGGCCGTCACGCGCTTCTTAGAAGATTATCTATATCAGGGGTCTCCAAGCTTTTTGACTAAGGGGCCCGATTAGCGATATGTCGCATTTTCGAGGGCCGGGGGAAAAATAAAAAGTAAATGTGAAGGCCCGTTCAGACATATGTAACCGAGTACGACCGTGAGAGACCAGACCGGTTTTTATGCCTCTTGCGACGTTTTAGGACCGGATGCGCTGCAGCGGAGCTGGTTCTAAGACGTCGCAAGAGGCTTAAAAACCGGTATGGTCTCTCTCGGTCGTACTCGGTTGCATATGTGTGAACGGCGCTGAAATAAAGAGACAAAAAAAAAAAAGATGTTTTTAATTTTTTGTAATGCCGTATTAAAGTGCAGCTCTTGAGGAGGAGAAGGGAAGGGTACGGAGGAGAACTTACCGGGAAATTGTAGGACGATTTCCCGGTAAAATTCCCCCGCCAAATTTAGCGGAAAACTTTCTCTTCAAATTTAGGCGCCATGTGACGTCACGAGGGTGACGTCACACGTGACGCCGCCCTCGTGACGCCACTTGTGACCCTCGTGACGTCACACGTGACGTCACGTGTGACGCTATTTTGGGAAACGTCCCATAATGCAACGCGCGGTTGCGCCGACGGGGACGGCGACGCCGCTCAAGCCGGAAACGGGCGCCCAAGAGCTTCGCTCTAAAATAATGTTAGAGTTAGTATGCGAAGAAAAACAACAGAGGGTAGATTAAATGCATATTCTTCAAACTGAAATTTAATATTTAGCTGATTATGGCATCACAGAACACTTGTAGAAAAGAAAACCTTACCAGGCATAAATGAAGGCACATAGTAACGTTGCCCCATTTCCGCAGTGCAAACAACCAACGAGAACGATAAAACCAATGCCGACAATATGCAATGATCGTGACAGAGGACAGTATACACCTTTCCAAGAAACACTCGACCACAGGGGCAGCAAACCGTTTTCGAGCCCATTCACTGGGTTTGAGGCTAGACTCTCACCGCCGTCCCTGTTAACCCTAGCCGAGTGGACTGTGATTTCGATATGTCCAGCCTGCGTAGGCGCAGTTTCAAACACTGCTGGCGGCTAAAATCTCGTCGTTTCTCGCTGTATTTTGTGTTTCATGGTGCATGTATACTTTCCCGAGGTTATTGAGAAAGCATTGTACCACATTTGAAAAAAAAAAAAAAAATAACAAGAAGCAATAAAAACCTATAAACTATTTTTTGGGGGGTACGCGCGCGACAGAACGAATGCGACTGGAATGTATCGTGCTAGTTTCTTGTTGTTTTTTTACGATAAGTTTTGACGGCCCCGCGCGATTCACCGCATGTCAAAAGGCAAAGCGCTTAGTTGTGGAAAATAATTTACAACAGAAGATAGCCGAAAAGCATGCATTTTTCAGGCTCAGAAATAACGTGTTTACCGATGGACAGGACACGGACTCACAATTAAGCAAGTGTTAACATTCGAACAATATAGTGTACGTACCACACGATGCAGCGTTATCCGAAAAGAATTTATTTGAGAAAGATCTCAAATAATACAGTCACAGTCGACGACAGTCACATCTTGACGATCGGACGGAATCCAAGCTGACCTCGTTTTGGGGCACGTTTTGTGGAGAGCTTCCTCTTTTCATAGCAGCACTAAGGCAAAGGAACGAACGCGACTGACCCGTTTTCCACCCCAACCCGAACACCTGTTTTTGGAGATGACTGAGGATTCTACGCGGATTATCCCTGGGAGCGGGGAGAACAATGTGCGCAAAATCGCATCGAGGGCCGTTCGACGTCCTTCACCTCCTTCGTTTCCCGTGAATGTCGAGCAGAAAAGCTTGAATGACAGGCACTTACCAGCCTTATTTCTCACAATGGAAGATAACACAAAAAGGGTACGCAGCACGCATAAAAAAAAATTAAGTGGAAACTTTCAAGAAGGGCGAGAAAACGTCGAATGCAAAACCGCAAAAATGTAGGTAGGGAACCGCGCTGAGCGGGTCTTCACAGTCCAAGAGAGTGTCAGAAAATTTCTAGCTGATAGAGGGCGCGAGAGTCGCACCAGCCGCATCAGCATCAGCAACATGGCGGCGGCCTAGGAGCGTTTTTTGCAAAGGTGTATAAGTGCAATGCACAGTCCCGAAAAAGGAAACGCGAGAGACGGAGCAACAGCCTTTCGGTGTCGTCGTGCCACTCAACGGTCGTCAGTGTAAGCTCTCGCGGAGCTATAGCTGTACGCTTCGAGAGTTTGTGACGTACGGTGACAAGTGGACTGTCCGGTCAGGGAATAGAATTTGCATCGACTCGCTCAAGTTTACCACAACATTCAGCGCTAATCGCCGAGCCTTCGTTATGTTGACAATGCGGCAGAGGCATCTTGGGTGTCCCCTGATGACACACAACTATATTATATGAGTCGTACACTTCAGTGAAAATCGTGATATTAGTCTAATATCAATATGAGACTCGTTTATATTATGTGCCATAACTGGGCATCGGAAACGTATGCTGCATTGTCAACTTCCCGATTAGTGCCGGATATGGGGAAAGACTGAAGCAAATAGGCGCGAATTTAATTTACCGAAAGAGCCGGCCACTTAGCACCGTCGCTTTTCGCGAATGACATTCCAGGGTGCGCGAAAGTTTCCGCTGAAAACCGGTGAGTGAATGGAAGGGGGCGAGAGACTGTCGCTCTCTTGTTCGCGTTTCTATTGTTCGGTACTGCACTTAAGAACGCAATGAATTCTTAACTTGTAGGTTTGTTTGATTCGGTCAAAAAGTTCTCATCCAGTTCTGTCCGAATTCAGAGGAGTGCACGAGTAGTGCAGCGGCGGTGCAGAACCAGTGGAGCCACCGCGTTAGGACTGGCGCTGTAAGCGGCTTCCAGCAGAGAAGCGCAGGGTCTCGTCTGCGTCTGCTTGCTATTGCTTCTCTTCGCCACGTCGTAGGCTATATTAAATTCTTCGCTGTATAATTATCTCGTTTGCGTCTCTTCAGATGTAAACTATACAAACGAAGTATATTTCATGTGAATGCTTCTTTATTCGGGTGTACTAAAACGTTTTCAACGCGAAATGGGTTTATATCTGCATTCTTAACGGTTACTGTCCGCTTCCCATCGTTTTTATAAGCAATCGTGTCCTTCGACCGCGTATGCCACGATGGAAGTTACATTATCAGATTTCATTCGTATCCTAAAAGAAAATCCGCGCGAAACTACCAAGCCAATGCCGACTATCGGAGCTTTTGTCCAGGCCCGTTAGTGGGCGGCTACACATTCTAGCGGACAAAGCATGCAGTATTATGCTCAGCCACGGCGGCATGCGAGTGCCAACGTTCTTAATTGGAGATCTCTGCAACGTATCGGAGACGTCAGTCCGCAGTTTAGAGCTTCCGAATGCGGGGACTGTCAAGAGTGTAACACGTTTCGTCTGTCATTTAAAAAGAATATCAACCTAGTACCATATAGCCTCAAAAAGAAACAATTTGCGTGCGCCTATCTTCCAACACGTACCAGAGGGAGACAAACTTGGGCGAGAGGGTGCGTAAGCCGCCCTCAAAATATGCTATTTGGGCTAATTTCTATTCTTCGTTAGGACCTCGCTTCCGCGTCCCCCGGGTGCACGTTATTTTCTATCAATGAGAGGGTATGTAACCTCTGTCTCGGCGTTATCGTTAGACATGTCAGACATTTGAGCAAAAGCTCCAATATATATGGCACCGCGAGTGTCGTCCACTCTCGTCGTTTGT
The DNA here is from genome assembly GCA_013358835.2 of Ixodes persulcatus. Lineage (NCBI taxonomy): Eukaryota > Metazoa > Arthropoda > Arachnida > Ixodida > Ixodidae > Ixodes > Ixodes persulcatus. The sequence goes on from JABSTQ010009240.1 coordinate 185,934, forward strand.
ATCTGCACGGACGCTGGACTGACTTTGGGGTCGATGCAAGGTTTTAAGGAACTGGGTCTGAACTCGTCCGGAAATGTGTTGAATCGAACCTGCCAGTGCTGCGGCCGTGCAACTTCCGGTTCAATCGAATGCACCAGTTCCTGCACTGCTGAACTATGTCAGCCCGATGCAGGCGAATCGAACGGATGTATAGTTACACAGACATGAAGCAGGGAACTAAGAAGGGTTATACATGGTGATGACAATGTTCAATTAATAATATGGCGAGGGTACCTGCAGTTCAATGCAGTTTTTTTTTCTTGTATCTTCCTTTGCTCATTTTAAGCGCGCCACAACGCCGTTTTCATTCGCGCACTTTTTTTTTTTTTTTCACCGTTAGCAGCGGTTTTGTTGGAAGCGAGCCGCGGGCCGGGCGTCCTTGGAAAAGACTGCGGCCAGCCGCGTACCGATCGGAACACTTCCGCGGCCAGATATGGCCCGCGGGCCGGAGTTTGGAAACCCCTTCTCTGCTATATCTTCACGTTAACACTTATTTGTCGTCTGCTACATACCGCACATCGTCGTAGCAATAAAACTTGTCACGACGATGAGCTATTTATTTATTTTTATACGCGTACTTATAAATAAAAGAAAACAGTACATTTTAACGCACTTACATAGGGCACCCAACACCGCCTATACATTATCGACACCCGCGAATAATCTTTTCCTCCTCCATGGAACGTCATCACGTCATCACAATTGGACCCGTGCACGACGCCGAGCGTTCTTCGACGTTTTGATTGGACACGAGGTCCGGCCGAACGCTCACGCAGCTCTCGTATCAAATCGGCGTCTTCGCTGGATCTCAATGTGACGACATCAAAATTCTAGTGCAAAGACTTTAATTATTCTGGGTGGTGTTGACGCAACCCATTTAGCCTGAAGACGAAATCGGAGGTTTTACGCTTTCGACCTATGAAAGAATATAATCGTGTACACAATACGTAGTCATCTAAGCACAGGGTTGTACACGTGCAATGTTGGTGATAGTCTGCTAACTGTCAGAATCTAATCTTTAAAAAAGAAAACAAAAAACTGAAGAGGTTGGTGAAAGGAAACGAGTAATTCTAGCGTATTTTTGTCGTTTGAATTTGAATGTCACAAACGATCTGAGCGTATTAATAGGCGCTAGAAAAAACGAAAAACTAACCACTGCGCGTAACGGCATACCCGGAGGCTTCAACTCTCTTTTGAAAGGGCTGCTATGGCTACTTGGCATAGCAATCTGAAATATAACTTTGATGTTTTATCATGAAGGTCAAATAAAGACGATTTAAGCCCATTTCCTTAAACACAAAACCGCTTCAGTTACATTTTAAAAGGCGGCGATTGTATATTCGCGATACTTGCGACGGGCCCTGTACACAGCATGACGCCATTAACACAAGCAAACGACGATCTCGTTTTTTTCTTTCTTTGTTTTTTTTTGTTTTGAGTTAAAATTATGTCATTACAACTACTTGTCTGGTGAGAAGTACTCTACTAGGGTACCGACCGATGCGGTAAGATAATATGCCAGCCAATAATCTTCTGAAGCAAGAGGCTAAAACTCACCGGTATCCACTTCGAGCTAAAAGTGTCGCGCAAGTTATACGACAATGCTTAGGAACGTTTAAAGGGGATTCTCGTTTAAAAATTGTATAATGCATGCTTCCTTTGCTACGCAATCGTCTGTAAAGCGCAGTAGTGTTTAGAAGAGTTTGAGGTGACGCTCAGAGCGTCCATAGTACGACCTCATTTGTGCGCAACGTAGTGAAACGGCGGCACCGCGCAACTGAGTTCGGGCAATTTACATACTGCTGCGCTGTTTAGACTCTTTGGCTATATTATGTCTGGAGCACACACTCACGCCCGCGCGCTAACCCATGACTCACTCGCTATCACACTTTCGAGACTACACAGTCATCGTTTCTCAAACAGTGGGGCAAGCACATGTTCCAGGCAACACCAAACCACACCACGGACTAAAACACACATTCAGGAAATCATCTAAGTGTACGCGCAAGCACTCGTTTAAGCACAAACTTGGACGCGCACTCGAGTGATTTTTGAAGCGCTACCTACACTCAATCGCAGTTATAGTACACGCGGGGTGAGACCTACACCTTCTAAGATGACAAAGCTGTAGTGCTTCATTTTCTGCGTCACCAAAAAGAGTGCAAAGCGGGACACAGATAAATTTTTTTGTAAAAGAAACTGAACATGGGGGTTACCCATAAATTAATAAAATATACAAGCATCGAAAAACCTTACATTATCAAAATGCATTATGCTACCAAACGGTGTAAGCCTTCGACGAGCTCCCGGTACGTCTTAAGGTCTATTCACACAATGCATCTTGTTGGCGAATCTTGTGTCGCGAAACTAGGTTTCGGGAAACAGATTCCTTGTCTGAACGCGACCGAAAAAGTGGCGCGCCTCCGAAAAAAGTGGCGCGTGTTCCTCACTTTTGGAGCAATTTTTCGCTGAAACCTCACCGAGGCCTATCAATCACCCGAAGGAGAAACGCGGACGCTGCCAATGGCCGCTCGACTTCGCTATGACGTCTGACCTTCGAGGAGGAGCGAGCTTTTGGAGGAGTCTGATTTTTGGCCGATTCCGTATCCGAGCCAAAGCCGAAAGAAAACAAACAAACATGGCGAGCGAGAAGCGGAGAAGCGGTGCGTATAGACCTTTCCAAAAAAGAGCGTGTGGCCGGTGCCATTTTGAGCGTTCGTGCGTATGGCGCGTGCTTTCCTCGCTTTACGAAGCGACGAACATGCACGTGCTGGGCTGTGAAGATCGCACGCTGGACTGTGATTTCGTAAACATTGCAAAGGTCTATACGGACGACGAGTCTTGGTCCTACTCGGTTGCAGGTGTGTGAACGGCGCCTACAGAACTTGTTGGTGGCGCGGTGCAGATTCATCAACAGTCGCGACGAGTGCAGGCGCCGTAAATAAACATGATGACTGGGGATAACTTTCTTTATTAGCGGTGCAAAAATGTCCGAAATGCTTCGAGATCATCTGCCTGTTCTTTGACGTTCGCGGTCTTTCCCGGGTTTGGCAGGATTAGTAAACCCATTGACCCGAATCTGACCAAGTTCTTTGAGTGGTATTAATAAAACAGACTGTCTCTTCACACTGTGCGTACTTCATATCATTTTGATGCGAAACGCTTGATATTCCCGGTGCAGATGACAAGGTTTGGCGAAATTCTCGTGATTCAATACGTCACAAGTTTCGCGCGTCAAGCTCCACGTGTGAACAGGCCGATTTCGCGAAATCTTGGTTTCGCTAAACTGTGGCGCGTTGAAAAGATGCATCGTGTGAATAAGCCTTGAGAGACAAGCTGCCAACTGCGTATAATCACGACAAAACCGCAACGCATTACGTAAAAGGGAAGGTGCCAGCATGGCGCTGCCGTGCTCATCGACCATCACGGGCTCCGAATATTGGCCATGCACGAAAGCTTGCACGGCCCTGAGCTCGTCCCTTCGCCGAACCAAGGCCGATAGGCCAAGGATTTGCGTGATCCTGACCGCAGCCTTCGGCGTGCTGTCTGTAACGTGCGAAGATGCAGTCACGACATGTGGCCTGTGCAGGCGATGCAAACTTTGGACGGCGTAGCGGGCGTTCTCCCCAGCACGTCTGCTTGTGCTGATTGAAAACAAAACCGCAAGAACAAGACATTCGTGCGCAACATTTTCCGGCTAGCTAAAAGCTCTAATTTTAAAGCATGGTATGTTCTTGTTTGTTTCTTTTTTTAAAAGAACCCTTAATTCCAGAAATGCGCGTTTTTTTTTTATAATTACATAAATTTAGCGGATAAAACCGGCGTCCCGTAACCTCAAGTTACGTAACCCCAACACCAAATCAGTTTCACCGCAAACTTTTCCTGGGAAATTGACGTCCCCTAATATACTTCCCCGTCTAATGTTTGGAGAGGAAAGTGATGTCGTGTTTCCTGTCGTCACGGTGTTACCTGACGTCAGCCGACCTATCGTTAGATAATTTATACGCGAGTTCAATTTCCCCGTCAAATTAGGCAAAACAATTTACGTCGCGCGACGAATGAGCGAGAGAAAACGTATTTTTGTATGCGTGACGCATAGAAAAATACTCTTCTTTCGCTCATTTTTGGTGAGAATATTGACGTGAGCTATACACCAATTCTGTTTCCCTGCCCGTTCAGACTGTTTATTTTTTAGTATAGGATGTGAAGAAAAACAGATTCGTCACCCTTGAAACGACTCTTTAGCATCTGTGGGAGCGAGGGTAGGCCACCACGCCCTGAGGCCGCTGCTGACCACCCAGAGCAAAAGAACGTCCGGGGCGCGCAACAGCGCACGAAGGACAGGCGCGCAAGGGTATAAAAGAGGGGGACACGCCCACAGATGGGGGAGACGGACCGAGGTCACGGAGGCGTGTAGTTCGAACGCTCCGGCAATGTTTTACGTTGATACTAACAACCCATTCCCGTTTCTCTAATAAATGTAGTTTCTCGTTATGGAAACCCCGGCTTCGTGTTGTTCCTCCCGGATGAGCATGCAGCAAGGCAACCCTACCACACATCTTCTAAGCAAACTTTAACATCGCTCATTAAATACTGCATTTTATGCATTACGTAACTTTTAAGAAAAATATTGTTGCCAATGTTTTAGGCTTCGATTAATGCGGCGCTTAATTGTTAACGCTTATCCCGCGACGATAAACATGTAATGTCTTGTGCTCTAACAAATAATCACGCTAAGAGAAGAGACGCAGCATTTGTTTGTAACGCAAGCGTAGGATTTTGCTTTTAACAAGTTATGAAGACTGAAAATATTAGACGCCATGACGTAATTTAAAAAAAAAAAAAAATTGTGGAAGGCATGAGTGAGCTGAGCTCTGTTGAATGTCGGGTAAAGATCGGTTCAAAATAAGTGGCTCGGAATGTGGCTCCGATCGTGAGGAATAAAAATAAATCTAAGTCGACGCTGGCGGGTTCCTCGCCCCAGTGAAGGGCTACTTTCGACAACCTTCAATCAGCAAAAAGCACGGCCTACACAGTCCACGTGCGAGTCTCTCGCCAAAGTGACCCTTCAAGCACCATTCAACACGATTTCGACTCTGTTACGTCATGCCGCGGTGGTGGTGCGTCGGGCGCACTTCCTGTCTGGGGCTGTGGGCGGAAGTAACCACGCGAGACATGCATTCCTGTGTTCTTTCGGAAGAAACCAGACAAAAACCTGCCTTCTCGTCCAAACGCCTCGACGGGGGCTGTACCAAAAGAGTCGGGAAAGGTTTGAAGATCTGTTTTCATGTGTTTTGTGCCTCCTCCGTTCGTCCAAGAACATGGATATAATAGCCGTGAAAAGGGGAAACCAGACGCCGTCGAACTACGATCGCTTGTGCGGGAAACACTTGGGTTGAAATCACGGATACTAGTGGTCGTCAAACTTATTTGTTTTATTCCAACATGAACGCGGGAAAACCGCCAAGTTGTCCGCACCACCCGCGGGTTCAGTGCGTCTACAAGTTCAAACGGCCGCCTGATCGTTCGAACTGCCGTCTGCTCTTCCAAACTTGTCTGCTTTTTATTGTCTGTTTGTTAAAACGACAGCGCCCCGTATACCAAACGTTGACCCGGTAACTGCGATAAGAAGTAAGTGCAGGCATCAAAAAACATTTAAGTAGGCTCGGTGTGAACAGTAGATACAAGATGCTGATCGTTGGTGCCAGTCAAAAAGGATAGAAGGGTAGAAGAGGGCATGACGTCAGCCGCGTAGCCTCCACAAGCCATGCTCCTTTGACGCCTCGCCTCTTTCTCATTTTTCTCCTTACCCTCCTCACTTATCAGGCCAACGTGACCATATCACGTGACCGTAGCTAGCCTTCGTCTAGCCTTCTATCTGATAAAACCTACCGGACGGAGCGCGCGCAAGCCTGCAAGGAATCCTTTTACAACCATCCATCTCAGACGTGACATGTCACGCGCACCAATTGCCAGAGAGATCTACGGTCACCTTGGCCACAACATCGTTTAAACGTTTTATGACTAGGCTTCACCAATATTGCAACGTGGCCCCTCCTAGTACTTATAACCTCCTTGGTGCCAGTAGCCGTCACCAACTTACGCCTGATTCACTTGGTCTGTTTCCGCTTCCGATTTTCAGTGTCGACGTCGATCATCGGCGCTACCGCCTACACTTTTGCAGCATGAGCGACGTCCCGACCGAAAATAGCGAGAAGAATCTCATCATGGCTTTGGAGTTCATTCTGCGGCGTTCACGCGAATGAATCGCCGCACGTCAAATATTTACGCAAAGTTTTGCGGCGTAACGAGCCCCGATAATTTCGCTCCGGCGACTAAAGTGGTAAGACACTGCTATGAGGAATGTACGATCGGCAATTCCAACGCTAAAAAGAGTACGGAGACTCACACAGACGCCGACAACCTGACATTCCAATGGTTTGTTGAAGCGGGACGCGGTGCTCCTTGCCCACAATCCATCGTGCACGCGCAGCGGCAGTGGCGGGCCGCTAGGGGCGCTCCGGTTTGTTGGTAAACATGAGCCGGTGCATACAGCGTGAAACGTGACATTACCGCTTCTCACCACTTTAGTCATATGGGTTTGTATGCAGCACTTAACCCAAGGTTGAGTGCTGTCCTACATCAGGATAGTAATGGCGGCCCACGTGTCCATAGTCCTATAGTGCAGTGAATTTACACCACATAGACGAGAAGGCCTGCGCAGGGCGTCATCGTTAGTATATCCCCGACCCGCCCCAATCGGTAAAGACGATGATGTTCGACGAGTGATGCCGCAAAGCGGCAGATGCGTCCCTCTTGTTTAGGGATGCGTCCATCCTATTTAGGGGCAGTGAGGGATAAATAGATACCAGGAAAGGTGGAGATAACTAAGAATGGATTGTCTTGTCGGCGGCATAGCTCGAAGGAAGGATGGATATTTTCTTATTCCTTTCCGGGCGACCCGTATAGGTGGAAGGTGTGGGTACCCGGTTGCATAGAGACGCCTTTGTCGTGCAGATTGTAGTTCTTAAGAATAAATGTTTAGATATATAACTTTATGTTACATCAATGTTAGGAGAAAAAAAAAAAAAAACACTGACAGGTTTTGCAAGCCGCCGCTCGATTCAAAGGGTTCTTCAGGCCTCCGTCCATCCATCCAGTGAAGACATTTGGGGGGAATGGCGCAATCCTTGCTTGCTAGGTGGCATTGCGTAACTGAATGAATGCAGTATTCAACGTCGACACCAGACGCCGGCCAACAGTGTCTCGATTAAACGTTGTTCTTGTCTACCATTGTGGGAACATGGCATAAGTATAGATCACTCAACAAAAGAAAGTCCTACATTCCTAAAACCACTCCGGACCCATTGTCTTGTCTGTTTTGTTGACTTTTTGGCGCCGACGAGCATTAGAGGACCCCGCTAAAAGCACACCCTACATTAGCTCTTCGGGAGTGAACGGCGAGCTGCATCAAAGCCGCAGCTAAATACAGCAATCCAACTCGAGAACCTAACTCCAAAATGGCCGCTCTTTCAACCCCGGTGCGCCGCCAATAATGAAAGTGGGACATGGAAAAAAGAACAAAAACAAGACAAGATGTATTCATCTATCCTCGGCCGAAAGAACAAAGCAAGCGCCCAGTCATCGATTTGGGACATTCGCGAGTCCGGTATAGCATCAAATGGGGATTTTGTGTCTGTTTTGTCTCTGTTGATGCTCCCGACAAATGTCTTTTGTCAGAATGCCTAGCAAGACATCCGCGAGATTTCTAAACCACCGCCATTGGCCAGCGCCGCTCCTGACATTGGCGCTGGCTAATCACGGTCAGAAATCTCGCCAATTTTCTCGCCGATTGTCGAACTTTGAGGGCCATTTCTAAAGACATTTTTAGATGGACGAGTGGCTGTAAAACAAGAGTGGTCAAGCTATGGCTCGCGAGCCCTTTGCGTGTTAAAGTGCGGCTCGCAACTCCATAGTAAACCTAACATCCCCCCCCCCCTCCCGCCCTGCCTTCCACCGCCTTCCTTCCGGTCACACGAGCGCTTCCCCAAGAAAAGAAAAAGAAAGCATTTTAAATCGAAAGACCGGCTGCGGTTTGGTAGACTTGTGCTACTGCTACCTTACTTACAGCTGGACTGCTTTTGGTTCAGATAGGTCTAAAGTAGTTCGAGTTTCATTTATTGCTCGAGAAAAAAGTTTGAAGACTCCCCCTCCCCTCCCTCTTTTTCCCCTCTTCCAGGCGGCTCTTGGAAGTTCAGAGGTTTTGTTTGCGGCTCGGTCAGCCTGGCCACGCCTGCTATGTATTGAAAGGAAAATACAACAGGGCGAAAGGACACAGGACAAAAGTGAAGGAATACACGGACAGAGGTGTAACACGGTAGAATCTTAGTTCGATGATGCTGAACATGTTTTACGTGCTCATGGCGTGAGAGGGTCGCATCCTAGGCCTCACTGCAAAATTAATATGATGTCTTTTGTATCGCAATTGAATGTACTCCGATCATAGATCAGAAGGATTGACTGGTTGAGTGTTCTGTAGAAAATTATACCCACCTAATGTCCTGTATATTTTTTTTTATTTTTAAAGGTGCACTCAATGACATAAAACGGAAGCAGCGAGCTGCACACATATGTTTTCCTTCATATTAAAACATGAAATGTTTCCTACAACGTAGTGCAACATAATTGTATCTCAGTGAGAGGAAACAAATTTGCTTCATTAAATTGATGCCTCCGGCTCGATATACGTTTTCATTCGAATTCATAAAGGTATTGTATTGGCACAATGTCTCTCGAGTTTTCAGAGATAAACAACCTCAAATTTAGAAACAAATAGTGTGCGAACCATTCTTGTTGAAGAAGTTTGAAATAACAAACTTGAATATTAAGCGCTGAAAAAAAAAAAACCAAAAAACTAAAGATGTTTCTCTCATATCAAAATGTATCTTAGCTTCTTGTACCTTGATACGGATATCAAAAGTAGAAACTATATCCTTCTTCTTTTTTTTTTGGAGAACGAGGATGTATGCTACGTATCTCCAGAGCAAATATTGTCTCACAGGAAATGCCGCATATCCAGACTTCAAAGAATTTTTTTTTCTTTCCGGAATTGCATTGTTTCATCCCTGAGATCTCGGATGTCATTTGTGTAATACAAAGCTTTAGAATAGTGCCCAGAAAAGCCTCGTGCTCGAAAAAAAAAAAAAATAGCGTCGTCGCCACTGCGCATGCGCCGAGCCCGAACCCCGTTCTGGATTGGCGCATGGCGACGATGGTATTTGTTTGTGCACTCAACGCTTTTTGATACGTTATTTCAAAACTCCCTAATGACTCTCATCAAAACCACCAAGGTGTCATCTCTGTTTCCCGAAACGATGTTCCACTGCTTAAAATAACCTCCGGCATATTGAAAAGATATAAAGCGGAACTTCCCGACAGAAGACGAGAAGACCCTTCCCCAACAAAGGTTTATGGTTTCTTGCTCTTTTATTTTCTCTATTGGAGAAGTAAACTACAAGCTATATAATCAGCATTTCTATAAATGACAGCACCATCGAGCTAGTAACACGCGACTCATCAGTAACAGGAAAGCAAAAAAGCAAAACAAAAACAGAATATGAATTTTTTTTACAATGAACGCGAACTGAATAGAACGAGATAGCAGTCCGGCAAATGATGCTTTTAAAGCAAATGACTCCTCGGCTTTTCCGCCTCTCTTAGGACTCCGTGATCCATTTCCCCCTTCTTGGCGGACTCGCCACAGACCGCAGCGGCCGTCATCTTAAATTACGACCGCGACGTTCAATCACCGTCACGCGCTCCCGCTTTACCTCATTGAGGGAATTCTGTAATCGGTTTCAAACTTGAGTCATTCATCATCCCCCCCCCCCCCCCCCCACCGCCCCTCGTCCTTTTCTTTGGATGTTTCGCAGCGGAATCATATCTTATACACGTTTAGAACTAAAAAAAGAAACTCCATAGCGCATTTTAGCCGCGCGGTGCGTTTGTGATGCATCCCCGCGAAATGGACTCAATCGTGGGCGTTATAACGGACCGTTTGGTTTCGGAGCCTACGCTTTAGGTTTTCAACCTAAGTCACGCATATTAGGTTTGTGTTCGCTTGATTCCACTACTTTTGTGGTTTCCTGTTAGTATCTCGGCGGCGGGTAGCTATGGGGCACGTACATTCGTAGAGCAAACGATTCCTCGCACACTCCAAAAAGCAAATATATTCCCTGCCACAAACTGTTTTGTGCCTTGGGAAGAAAATTGGTTGTCGTGCGAGTAATCCCCCGTGGCTCCGTCGCTGATCTGGTAGCACACAGAAAAATCATTGTAATCATTTTTTTTTTTGCATAAAGAAAAGGGGTATGGGGGTATCTGACGGAGTATGGGAGTATGGGAGCATCTGATCTTGGCATGGCAGTAAAATGATATCGCCTCCTCTGCGTTTTCAATCAGCTTTAAAAAAATATATCCACAATGTAAGCAAACTTAAGGTTTTTCTCTTCTTTTTTTTTTTGCGCCAATTGTGTTAAGGAACAGAATAGATAAAAAATTAACCAACTCGTAAAACGGTCCTCTGGAAGTGATTCCATCACAGAATTGCAAATTGGTGACCTAACATCTCAAGGAGAAGAACTTGACAGTTGAGTTAACAACTATTTCGCGAACATTACCCCCAGCAGTCACAACCCATTGTCGAAGAGGTACCTGGACACACGTCATACAAGTAGTGCGTTTTTTCACCCAACTGACCAACACGAGGTTTTTAACAGATGTAATAAGACACATAATAATATATGTAGTGATATCGACGCCGTACAGAGTAAAGCCCGTTAAATACGTTTTGCACATATTAGTACCTGTGTTATCCTTCATATAAAATCATTCTATCTCCAAAGAACCTTTCCACGCAACATGCAAATTGCCAAAGACGTTGTTCTTTTCAAAGACGGAAACAAAATGGGCAATCAAATTACAGGCCCATTTTCATTTTACCGGTGTTTTTCAAGTGTCTTTAAAAATATACGTAGCAGACTAAGTTCTTTTTGTAATCAATTTTTTTTTCTTACACCCTCACAATACGGTTTTCGTAAGGGACGATCGACCGAACTTGCTACGAACAGAAAAAGAAATAACCTTGAAATCATCTAAAGAAAAGTGCATTACTCTAGGGGTTTTTGTGTACTTTACCAGAGCCTTCGATCGCATTAATCATACTACTCTACTTAAAACAAGCATGAGTTCTACGGCTTTCGTTGTATAACACTCGAACTGATAGCTTCATATTTACAATTTTGTCAAGTTTGTCATCACCAGTAATCAGTGTCCTAGCTCACTACCTCTAACTGCCGGTGCTCCTCAAGGAAGTACATTAGGTTCACTGCTTTTTAATATTTACATCAATGACATCGTTAAAATTAGTAACGACGAAACCTTTGTAATTTACGCCGATGATAACCAGTTTATTTTTTCTGCATTTGATACCGAAAACGCACGCTCAAGTCGCAATCAGAACTTTGGAATCACAGTACACATGGAGTAATGCCAATTCACTGCAATTAACACATATAAACCTAAGGCAACGCTTTTTAAACTCAAGATTAAGCTTAACATGTTCGACCATAACCTCGTAATAGGGCCATATTTTATTGAAATTGTTCATTGTGCTAAAATTTTAGGCGAAATTTTTCAAGAAAACTCGTCATGGGATCGACACGTTGAAACTGTGATTGGTAAGATTTCTAAAGCTGTAGGTGTTCATCGCAAGTTTTGTTTCAACTACCTAGTAACCATTAAATTACCCAGTAACCATTAAATTACTCTGCTCGCTTCACATCTGAAATTTTGTCATCTCGTTTGGGGAACCACGACAGCAACTAACATAAACAAACTCCAAGTTCTTTAAAAAAAAGGCAGTTCGGTCCATCAATTATGTATCATATCACACTCATAGAGAACCACTTTATAAAGCACTGCATCTCACTCCAGTTATCCATCTCTATGATTAAACCTTCTTTTACTCATAACAAGCAGAAAATTGAACATTAACCTAATTGACCACAGAGTTGACTTCACGCGAATTTCACATTTTTACACTTTTCGTAATACAGACGCTTGGAAAATACCACAATGCAGAACAAATTACGGAACCCATATTCTAAGACTTAAGTCACATAACCTCTCATCATTACTAAATAATTTATTAAAAAACAACATAACTGTTGAAACGCTAACCACACATTTAATCAGAATTATATTTATGTAACGCATTGAGACGTGTGTAAACTGTAACAATGAGTCTTTTTTTTTTCATATCTGTAAGTTTTATATTTGTGTTACATGGTTCTTTTGTAGTTAGATTGTGTTTTTTTTTAATTTTTTATATCGTCTGTCGGCCTCTGCCGAGGAAACGGGGATGAGCCAACGTTTGTTGGCTTTTTGCCTACACCTCCGTCGCCTGTACAATTGAATGGACGAAAATAAACTGAATTTGAAATTTGAAGCTAGTACATTTTGTAAGAAAATAAAATTGTATGTGAACTTTTGTTTTTCAGAGCTACTTTTATTTTCAATCGCATATTACAAATGCAATTGGTGAGGGAAAGCTGTTTGATATGGTATTCTTAACAAACAGACGAAAAAAATGATATTGTTTTGCCGTGGTTTGTAGTATTAATAGAACTGGGAATGATCGTCTACTTTTGAGTGGCAAAGTGAACCGCGTTTCTTATTTAGTCCGTTGACTTGCGCATGTTGCCGAAGCTCCCCCTAACGTGCAAAATACACAATACAAACCTAATCCTCCGCCACTTTAATCGGGTGACTACTCTCAAAACCAGTTTTGATACGAAACACGCATACTGTAAACGACTTAATTTTCGCGGGCCCAAATTTTCGCGAATCGGGCCGAAGCTGAAAATTTGAAATTATTCGCGGGTTCTAATTTTCGCGAATCGAGTGTAGCTTTCGTAGCGTTCACATATGCCCAAATTGTTCGCGGGACGTATTTTTCGCGAATTGAAGGCGATTCGCGAAATTCGCGAAAATTAGGTCCTCGCGAAAATTTAGTCGTTTACAGTATATAAAAATTTAATCTGATTAAATGAAGGAAACAAGGACAACTCCGGTGCATACGTTTCGTCTTTTTTTTTTGTTGTTTTTTATTAAAAACTCCGAGATTGGGACGCAAAGAGACAGAGAAACACAAAGTCTCAAAGTCTCAAACACAAAGTCTCAATTTGAGACTGTGTTTTTCCGTCCCATTGTCGTCCAAGTCTCGGGGTTTTTAGTCAAATGTTTAACCAACACCAGCTTTTCTTTGCGCCCTAACCTTTTGTTCTTTTTTTTTCTTTCTTCTTTTTTTTAATTAGTTATAAATGGCGTAAGTTGAAAACGTAAAACTTTCGGCTGTTAAGTGTTTTCACATTTCTGGATGTAACCACTTTGTTCTAGTAAGATTATCGTTTCTCGCTCTAAATGTGTAAGACGCGATGAAATTGAATAGGGCTTATTTAAATACTTAACTAAGGATTTCTTTTTTTTTTTCTTCTTGGGGGGGGGGGGGGGGTATATTATGTGAGCATTTAGGGGAAAGTATCGCATATCGCATGTTCAAATTCGATGCCTGAAACAATTCGTCAAAAAAGCAGGGAGTTCGTCAACGCGCGTAACGGGCTGGGGTATGCCTGGGTTTAGAGATTCGTTGGTCGGATAACGTAAAGCAATGTCTTTGACTTTAGAAAAAGACGTTCCCAAGTTGGGATAAAACATATTGCTTTTGGCGTTTCTACCCCTTTGTTCGTAATAATGCAATTCTAATTTAATTGTTACGCCTCGTTAACACTGGCGGTTGAAGCGCATTCACGAATCGGTTGCGAACGCGGTTGCTTAAAGTTTCAGTGCAGTTTCACGTGTATTTGATAATAAATAATGAGCGGAATTCCGCTTCGCGGTTGCGATTTGAACGCCAGCGTGAAGGAAGCATGAACCGGCGCATATGGGCCGCCGGTATCTACAACTCCTAGTCTCAAATTTTGTTTAACCTTGTTAGAAAATTTTGGTCTTTAATTAGCTCGCCTGCACCGTTGCACTACCTGCATAGTCCTTATCTTCATCATTATTCAAAAACACATGACACAATCAAACCGCGCTGCTCATATTGTAACTACAATCAGCAAAACTGTCCACCACCGTTGTCAGTTAGAGCAGTGGTTCTCAAATGGGGGTCCGCGAAGCCCTGCCTCATCAGTCAAGCCCGGCAATAAAAGTTGTCTACTTTTCAGATTGAGCAGAAACGTTCTAATATTCGTGTGAGTTTTCTCGTGTTTATGTCAATGAGAGACGTCTACTTCACACTATACTTCGTCTCACCCTACGATGGACTAAAGGCAAAAGCTAGAGACCGCCAGATCCAATCACGAGCCACTTAGAAATTGCGTGGTTTTGCGCTTTGATGCACGTATCTGTCTCGAATCACTGGTGGGAATGGGCGGACAGTGGTTCGAATCGAATAGCAGTGAGTGGCTCAACAATTTTACATTGCAAAAAAGCCACGACGTACAGGCTGTTTCCAGTTTCGAAGCTATAGAAATGATGCAGCGTTTTTGGGTTGGAGCGTTATTTGTCCACCCATAATCAATGTTAGGCATGTCATAGTTTAGCGTGGAACGTGATTGGACCTGGCGGCCCGTGGCTTTGGCCTTTAGTCCATCGTAGGATGAGACAAAGTATAGCCCTTAGTAATATCCATTTAATAAATCATTATCATAATTAACCTATACCTATCCCTTCGTCTCACTACGAACGGGGTCCTCCATCATCTTTTCTGATCCACTAGGGGTCCGCGAAACATGAACGCTCGAGAACCACTGATTAGAGCAGCGCTGCGGAGAGAGCCCAACCTCATACAAAAAGAAAATAACACAGCACAGTTTCTTGTTTCCTAATCAAGTTTTGTTGTACATTATAAATAAAAACAAATTCCCAAAATAATGTGAAGCCTAATGGTTCATTAAATCTTCAGCTTTTCTGGGCCCGCACAAAGCGGGCGAGCAAAGCCACAAGTTAAAAAGAAAATATATTTAAGCGGAATAATATAGGAAGAAAGCGGCGAGCCACTACAAGTCTAATTTACCATATGAGAGGTTATAATTAAACACAAACGTCACTGCTTCCCTTTTGCGTTTCGAGCCCTAATTGAGGAAATGTCATAATTCCGAAAATTAGAAGTTCGAAAATAAAAAAAAAAAAACCTATATGCTCGAAACAAAAATGGGGTAAAAGTGCGCGTGAAAACGAACTGCTGGCGCCTTTGTTCGGTTAACTAAGCACTCGGGAGAATCCATTGAAACATTCCAAACGACCGGAAAAAATTAGGTAGCGAGTAGGAGGAATTTGTGGCGCGACAGGAGGGTCTTTTTCTAAAACAGTACCCGACGTAAATTCTGAGAGGTTTCGCTGCGGATGCCGTGCGTGTTTTGTGTACGGCGTGATCCGCTAAATATAGCGGAATATTTTTTTCCGCGGGAAAGAAGCTAGCAGAAAGGTTTTGGTGTTCAACTTCGCGGGAAAACGTTTTCACTAAATTTAGCGAAATAATTTCTGCGCTAGATATAGCACAAAAACACTATCGGAAAAACTTCGTTGCTAGATTTAGCGGTAAAATGTATCTGCTAAATGAAGCGGGCATTTATTGTCACGTGATGTCGGGGCGTCCACTTACGTCTCGGCCATAGAGTTATTATAATGTACGCTAGAGGTACAACTACCGATAATGTATATTCGACTTCCGGGAGGCAAATTAAAGCAGACAGCAATCAGTCTACATTTGCGGTGTTCCTGTGCATTCCCTTGGGGAAAACGCGCGTGCATTTAGGCTTGCCAGCATTTCGGTGATGCTTATATATTGCTATTATGCCAGTCCCGTCATTATATGAAAATGACCCCATCTTGCATCTTTATGAACGGTTGAAAACATTCAAAACGTAAAGAATAAAGTACGTGGGCTATAAAAGGCGTCTCTCTTTATTATTTTTTTTGCCGGGCAGCCTTTATCGGGCACTTGTTATTAAAGATATTGAGCGCGCGGGTGATGTTTTGAACGTAGAACAAGCATATTCGCACAGAGAAGAAAGAATAAAGTGGTACTTTTTGAAAATCGGACTATATTACGTGGCCCTCAGTTTATTTTGATCGTACATTCCATTTCATTTATTTAATTTCATTTATTATGTCTCTCAGAGCCCGAAGGCATTACATTACGGCAAATGGAACAAAACAAATAACAATGAAAAGGCAAAAATACACAAAATAGCTAATAAACATCATTTAACTCGTTAGTAATGGCACAATACATGGAATAAAACAAATATCAATGAGAACGCAAAAATACACAATAATACTACTAAACATTTAACAGGTTACTAATGGCGATCTTATATTTATCTGAGGCAGTGATTGTGACCATGGCTGCGGGAAGGCGGTTCCATTCGATCGAGGTTTGAGACAGAAAAGAGGCATTAAATGTAGATATGCTGCAATGGGGGATCCCAACTTTTAGTTAATGATCGATGCGGGATGATATGCAAAATGGTTCAGAAAATAGCGCTTGGCGGAGAGTAGGGTTAAAGTGATAAATCCTATGGAACAAGCATAGACGGGATATTATTCGACGAAGAGAAAGAGTGGGCAAGGATAGAGATTCTTTCATTAAAGTGGTGCTAGCAGTGCGGTGATAGTTAGAAAGTATAAAACGGGCGGAGCGGTCTTTAATGAATTTTACGGCAGATGCAAGGGCGATACCAGGGTTCCAGATTGAGGAGCATATTCAAGTTTAGGGCAAATTAAGGTTTTATAAATCAGATGCTTTAGTGAAACAGGGTCAAGAAAAACATTTCTTTTGATGTATCCCTAAAATTGATTAGCGTTTTTCGTGACATAGTCGACATGAATATTCCAGGACAGATCATTTGAAATGTGAACACCGAGGTACTTACAGGAAGAAACAGGAAGGAGGGTGGAGTTTTTGATGGAGTAGAAAGGGCAAATGTTAATTTGACGAGAAACACACATGGATTTACATTTAGAGATATTAAGTTTCATAAGCCAGTCGTTGCACCATTGGGTGACATTGTTAATATCGGTCTGAAGAGCAAAGATGTCAGAGTTGTTAAGGATTCCTTTCTAAATAACACAGTCGTCAGCAAAAAGGCTAATAGAAGAGGAGACACGAGTAGGGAGATCGTTAATATAAATAATATTAAATAGTAGTGGACCGAGTACAGAACCTTGTGGGACACCGGAGTTGACAGGCGAGTACGAAGAATTAGTTCCGTTGGCGTGGTCAAACTGTAGACAGTTAGTCAGAAAGCGAACGCATGTTCATATGTTGAGGCTACCAAGTTCATGAACAAGCGAGAACGCATGTTCATATGTTGAGGCTACCAAGTTCATGAACAAGCGAGAACGCATGTTCATATGTTGAGGCTACCAAGTTCATGAACAAGCGAGAACGCATGTTCATATGTTGATGCTACCAAGTGTACGGAAAAGAAGGGAGCGAGGAACGTTGTCAAAAGCTTTGGAAAAATCAAGGAATACGCAGTCAGTTCTGGAACCCTGGTGAACTGTGACATGGAGATTACGAGTAAAGGTAATAAGTTGGGTTTCAGATTATTAAAACTTCCGAAAATCATGTTGTGATGTGTTAAGGAAAGAGTTAGAATCCAGAAAGTTAGCAAGTTGAGAGTAAATTACGTGTTCAATGATTTTCCACGGTAAGCTCCTTATGGAGATGGAACGGTAGTTAAATGGATTTTGTTGATCGCTACCTTTGTGTGTACAGTATCCACCTTCCCCACCTTTCAATTCAATGGCAAGACACAATGCTGAAGTGACCGAAAAAATCTTGGACATGATAATGCTGAAATTTATTTTAGTGTTTTTCAAACATTTTGTGTTGATCCTATCAGTACCTACCGCAGGAGACATTTTTAGGTTAGCAATAATCTTAGCAATTTTTTCACTACCTACAACAACAGTATACATGGGCAAAAATCACGAGCGGTAAATACAGGGCAACAAGAACTAACTGGACTAGAGAAAGATTTAGTAAATACTTCATTTAAAACAAAAACAAAACACTGATCATTCGATAATTCGTCTCCGTCAGCATCCCTGAGGGTTATATTGGAAGAGAAAGAGGGATAATTACCTTCCGAAATTGACGCGGGTTATTTAACAACAGGGAGAGTAACGTATTATTAAAATAATGGGATTTTGCATCTAGAATTTTTTTTATATATACACCAGCTGCAGTACGGTAAGCTGACCATCGCTGCTTGCTGTCCAATAGATTTGCAGCACGAAATATTGTTTTTTTCGTTACTGCTTTTTTTAAAGAAACACGTTACACCAAGGCGATTCAGGAGAGGAGAACAGAGAGTTACTTATCCAGTGTTATTACGTAGTACTTGCCCTCTCTCTTGGTTTCCAGATGTCCTTCGTTCGTTTGGCACGTATATCCCCCTACTGAAAAGCGCCGACGTCATGCTCGCGCTAACAGTGTCCGACAATGCACAAAAATACATGTACGAAGTCGTTTTAGAATAGTTTTTAATGCGATTAATTTGAAAGAAAAACGGAGTAACTGACTAATTATTTCGTCTGCAGGACTGACAAATGTTCCAAGTTACCTAGTACGTACAAATTATTCGGGATATTTGCTCCTATTGTCAAGCTCCAGGAGAAAATGCACTCACTTTTCCCGTAGAAATGCATTACCGGAAGTCAGTTTTTCGACTGCTTGCTGTTTGCTTCAATTTTCCACAGCACACTAGCGCCAGTTGAATCTCTAGAGTACATTATAATAACCCTATGGTCTCGACGTCACATGAACACCGTCCGCTAAGTTTAGCGAACCTTGCGTGTAAAGTGACGTCATAGTGTAACGTGATGTTATTGGCGTTACGTGACCTTGCAACGTCACACAAACACGGTCCGCTAAATTTAGCGGCCCCTTAGTGTCACGGGACGCCATGGTTCCACGTGACGTCAGTTCCACTAGATGTCATGGCTATGTCTGGTGAACGCCGTCCGCTAAAATTAGCGGGAAGTAAGTCTGCTAAATTCAAACAAGGCAACTCTGTGCAGCAGTGTGCAGCGTCTAGATTGTCTCCCAGTTTATTTGCGGAACACAACATGGGACCTGGATTTTTTTTTTTTTTTTTTTGCAATTCAAGTGCTCTTATTTCTTTCAGAAAAGGCGGCGAGCCAGTCTGAAGAACCACACTAGCGGAAAACCGCGGCGGAACGCGACGCGATTGCCGCCTGCGTTTTGCCGCCCTAACAGTCACGTGGCAGCACACAAGATCTCGCGCTCTCGTTTCGCTTAAGCGGTCTCGTTGTGTGGCGGTCGGCGGTAAAAAGCGTCGCCATGGCATCGCACGGGACTGACTGTGGTGCCTCTGATTGGTCCTCTCCTGCTTGCTGCGCGCGGCATGCGGCGGAGAATCCGGAGAGCAAGACGTCTGCTTCTTGCGCAGGAGTGCCGGTGACGTCAGAACGACGCCGGGCTCTGATTGGCTTTGGTTGAAAGGATAGTGGTTAGACCTCAATGGTTGATGCCTTGAGGTATACCCACTATTTTGTTTTTTTCAATCAGCCAATAAGAGGTGGGCGTTCTGACATCATCGCAACCCATGTGCAAAAAGCAGACGAACTTGAGCTCCGCATAGAGACGGAGATTATTCGTTTCGCGGGAGAAAAATTCTGCCGCGGAGCAGGTTTTGGCGGACTTCGGATTGACGACAGCGGCTTGCCGCGCGCTTTCTTCCGCTAACGCGGCCGTACCATGACACGCTTAAATGAAGCAATAAAAGGGACTAGGGTGTGACACTCTCAGTGCATGCATACACTAACGCTCCTTTTCACTGCGACGGGGGGGGGGGGGGGGGGGGGGGGGGGGGGGCGCCACCAGCAGCGCAACTGGATGAACGCGTCTTCGCATCGCTCCGACAGAAATCGAACCTTTCGCCGAATTTGTTGCTCCTGCCGATTCGCAAACTTTCGCCGAAGGTCACGTTTTCTCTCAGGGTGCTCCAGGATCTTTTTCGACACACTGTGAGTCCCCGCACTCTCTTTTTCATCGCCGGAAAAGCCGGCCACGCCGGTTCGGCCCCGCTAAGCCTAACAGCTCCCGATCGAGTACGCGACCGGCGGGCGGCCACGGTGCCGCTCGGGGTCGGCCTTGCGCCGTAGTCGTCGCTATCCTTGCCAACCGCGCCCCATCTGCCCGCTCGAACATGGGCCCTGAAGATAACAACCCCTAGCAAACGGTCACTTATGGCCGCAAGATTTATTCTGACCTCCACACCGTCATCATCCGGCCACGCGACGGGCTCTCCCTCGCAAACACGCGCCGGGCCAAGCCATGCAGAGCCTCGCTGCCGCGGCGCGTCTCACCCCTACTGAGTTGCGTGAAGCAGCCCTCTCCGTGCAACCCCGCTCCAACCTATTAATCTTCAATACATTCCGACAAACCGCTATGACCAAAGTACTGCAGCTCGAAAGCCTGTCCATCGGAGACGCTACTTCCGGCGTTGCAGCCTACCCCGCGGCCCCGGTCGACTCCTGCAAGGGTGTAATTCACGGAGTACCCGCGCACACCTCTAGCAAATACCTTACCGACAACCTCATCGCTCCTGGCCATACAATAATCACAGCGAGAATGATGGGGCGTACAGAAAGCGCCCTTATCACCTATGAAGGATCCTACGTGCCTCGCACGGTGCTCTACTGCCAAGCGGAATACAGATGTTATCCCCACTGCCCCAAAGCTCAACAGTGCACACTCTGCCATCGTCTGGGACACCGCGCCGATGTCTGCCCGCAAGACCCTACCACAAGATTATGTCCCACCTGTTCCGCGGATATAATGAACATTCCTCCAACGCAACCACACGAGTGCACCCCCTCCTGTCTCAATTGCGGGGAAGAGCATCCCTCTACCTGCCCCACCTGCCCCGCCAGAGTCAAAGCGGATGCTAAAGCAGTGCAAACGGCGTACAAACAACGTCTCCAAGCACGACGTGCCGAACGCCGATTTTCCCGCCCGTCCTCACCCTCACCGCAGCGAGAGGCCAAGCTTACCCACACTCGGGGAAGAGCCCCTTCCAAGCCAGGTCCGCAACCTCGACCTCCTCCACTCCTACAGCAAGGCCAAACCAGTTCCAAGCAGAGGTCGGCATTTTAGGTCGCCCTCACTCACCTTTACCCTCACAGCCACACTCACCTAAGCCCCTCACTCACCCTCACCCTCACAGCTACACTCACCTTCAGCCCCTCACTCACCCTCATTCTCACAGTCACACTCACCTTCAGCCCTTCACTCCCCCTCACTGAACCTCACGGCCCTCACGGCCCTCACGCCCTTCACGCACTCACCGCCCTCACGGCCCTCACGCACTCATGGCCCTCACGCCCCTCACGCACACATGGCCCTCACGGCACTCACCGCTCTCACGCCCCTCACTCACTCATGGCCCTCACGCCCCTCACGCACTCGCCGCCCTCACGCCACTCACCGCCCTCACGCCCCTCAGTCACTCATGGCCCTCACGCCCCTCAGGCACTCACCGCCCTCACGGCCCTCACGCACTCATAGCCCTTACGCCCCTCACGCACTCACCGCCCTCCCGGCCCTCACGCACTCATGGCCCTCACGCCACTCAGGCCCGCTTTAGATGGGGCAATTTCGCCCACAAATTTGACGTCGCAACACCAGCAACACGGGCCACCCACGTTCACACGCAGCAACCGAATTGCTGCAATTTGCCATTATCATCATGAAATTTTATTTCTCTTCCACTATTTAGACATAATATTACGCGCTATAAACGTGTTTTTATGCATTTAAATCTCGTTGAGAATACTAATGCATCTTTTTGAAACAGTTTATTTCCAAAAACAATCAATTTCACACCAGAACCAAGTCTTTTGTTGTCATCATCACCGGCACAAGGTATCACGTGAAAATATCGCGTCCCTGATTGGATGCAGCCGCTTCATACGTCTTCGAATTGCTCCAAGTTGCTCGCTTGTTTCGAGCCGGACGCGATCTCAGAAATTCGTGTTGATCTAGGGAAAGCTAGGGAATAACCCGCCAGCAACACCGAAATTGCTGCCCTCACGCCCCTCACGCACTCATGGCCCTCACACCCCTCACGCACTCGCCGCCCTCACGGCCCTCACGCACTCATGCCACTCACGCACTCACCGCCCTCACGCCCCTCACGCACTCATGGCCCTCACAGCCATCACGCCTCATACCCCTCACGCACACATGGCCCTCACGCCACTCACCGCCTCATGCACTAACGGCCCTCACACCCCTCACGCACTCACGGTCCTCACAGCCCTTACGGCCCTCACTCACCTTCACACTCATGAATTTTCCTTCTTCGGAAACTCACACACCCTCACCTCACCTGTGAAAATGAGGGTGAGTGAGGGTGAGTGAGGGCCCTCATGAGTGAGGTTTGCCGAGGTATGGTTCCAAGGCACCCATCACCGGGCCCCTTCGGACGCTCCAACATCGACTCCAGCTTCCCGCCCGGTCCAGAAGTCTCAGCACACCCAGAGTAAGCCAGCCACTCCCGCCTTCCCCACCTGTTCGTTCCTCCCCGCCACCTCTACAGACACTTACCGGGCGGCCCTTCTAACAGTGCGCACACAGCAACCCATGCCATCACACACACACAATTACAGTCTACAATCGCTTCTCCTCCATCGACACCTGTGGCCCCCACCTTCAAAATATCATGGAATTACTCACCACCATTGACCACAAAATAGATAACCTCGAACGGCGTATTGAGGGACCTCGACCGCATGGGCTCAACTACCCCTCTATGCCCATCCCGGAGAGGCAAACGCCATCCGTCCCCCCCCCCCCCCCCCTCCGCACACACACAAGCCCCCAAACGACGCCGAGACAGCCTCTCCTCAATGACATCCGAACACAATGAATAAGTCCGCCACAGAGCAGTTTGTAATTTGGCAGTGGAACTGTCGCGGCCTCCGATCGAAAAAGGCATCCCTGCAGCTTTACCTCCAAACCACACCGCAACCTCCCGACATGATAGCTATTCAAGAACCCCACGGACTTTTCACGCTCCCAGGATATGTTCCCTACACCCAAACTCTCCCTGACCTTCCGGCTCGTTCCACTACTTTTGTTCGAAAGGGCCTCACAGTCGCCCCTATTAAGCTCTCCTCCCATGTCACAGACACCCAGGAAGTTGTTGGTGTCGTCATACAACCTCCTACACCAAAATACCTGCCTCTCACTCTCCTCAACACATACTGGCACCCAAACAGGAAGGCCCCGAATCCCAAAACCCCTTTTCCTGGTGCTATGCGGACTCTCCAACCCACGGATGTTCTTCTCATTGGCGACTTCAACGCCCCCCACCTCTAGCTGGGGTTACCCCTATACTTCACCCAACGGTCTAGCACTGGACAGGGAGGCATCTGCACACTCCTACACTCTCCTCAATGACATTCTCTCCCCCACCCGTATGGGAAATTCTGTCCAACGGGACACAAATCCCGATCTCGCCTTCTACAAGGGCTCCCACCAAGTCAGTTGGAGTAATACACAAGAACTGCTTGGGAGCGATCACCACATAATCGAAATCACCGTCACGTACAACGCCAGAAAGAAAACACCACGCAATCGCTCCACCCAAATTACTGAGTGGGATCGATTTCGTCAGGAACCCAATCCCCCGGTCGTTATCTCAAATCCTGTGGGATGGCTCTCA
This sequence comes from Ixodes persulcatus, assembly GCA_013358835.2. Taxonomy (NCBI): domain Eukaryota; kingdom Metazoa; phylum Arthropoda; class Arachnida; order Ixodida; family Ixodidae; genus Ixodes; species Ixodes persulcatus. The sequence goes on from JABSTQ010009240.1 coordinate 209,801, forward strand.
TCCATACAAGCAAACTGCTCCAAACACACCAAACAACTCGCCACTACACTAGAAGTCCCCTTTGTAGACAAGCACATTGTTCAGCTGTGGGACGCGCGCCAGGGTCTCATTCGTCGCTGGCGAAAACACAAGCACAATAAACGCCTTAAAAAACAGATTCAACTCCTCACCTCAAAGGCCGAGACACACGCAGACCACCTTGTGCGCCAGAACTGGCACTCCCTGTGGGATTCCCTTAACGGAAAGCTTGAAGCCAAACAGACGTGGAACATCCTTCGATCTCTCATCCAACCTAGCTCTCCAAACGACCCCCTCACCCAAATCCTCCTTACTACCCAGCTCACCCCTGCGGAACTTGAGACGAACCTTCAAAACGCCTTTTATCCCACCGACCCTAACCCCCCCGAGTACCCTGACCACACCTTTCTCCCCTCCGCCCTAGACACCCCCTTTACCGTACAAGAGCTTATTCAGGCACTCTCTTCCATTAAGCGTAACACCACCCCCGGAGCTGATGGTGACACATACCAGCTGCTCCGTAACCTCTCCTCCGACAACCTCACGACCCTACCCCCTGAATGGAAACATTCAGAGATCATACTCATCCCCAAGTCAGGAAAATCCCTCACACTTGATAATCTCCGCCCTATGTCCCTCACCTCATGTGCGGGCAAACTTCTAGAAAACATGGTCACCACTCGCCTTGAATGGCACCTTGAGCATAACAACATCCTGCCCCCTACCCTCATCGGCTTCAGAAAACATGTCTCCACGCAGGACAGCATCCTCCGCATCACCAACGACGTATACCAGTTCCCTAGCACCGCTCAGCTCCGAGCTATCCTTGCACTTGATGTACATAAAGCATTCGAAAACGTGCTACACAAGGCAATTCTAGATAACCTTGCCCAACCTGACTGTGGATCTAACATGTATAACTACGTTAAAAGTTTCCTTCACTCCCGCACCGCCTCCTTTCGAATCCCCAACCACAAGTCCCCCCCCCCCTTTCGTTCTCACCAAAGGCACCCCTCATGGCTCTGTCCTTTACCCTACCCTCTTCAACATCGCTATGATGAACCTTCCCCCCTTACTCAACACCATCGCCGACCTCAAGCATTCCCTTTATGCCGACGATATTACCCTCTGGACTCACTCCGGGTCCGCAGCGGACCAGGAAGCGACTCTCCAGGCGGCCGCCAATATCATCGACACCTACACTCGCTCCACCGGCCTATCTTGCTCCCCCCACAAGTCGGAACTGCTGGTTGTTCTCAACGCCCGTAGTCACCTTGCCGACCGTGCCCACATCAAGGTTCATGTTGGCGGTACCCCTGTCCCCTCCAAAAAACAAGTAAAGATCCTTGGTCATATCTTTCAATACAACGGCAAAGCTAATCAAATGGTCAATAAGTTGGTTCGTCAAATATCTAATCTGGTCCACATCATTCGCCGTACCACGGGAAAGCACCACGGACTAAAGGAGCAGGAACTCCTCCGCATAAATTGATGCCGTAATCCTTTCCCGCATGCTTTACACCATTCCTTACCATTCCCTCACCCGCACCGAAACCCGAAAACTGGACACCGTCCTTCGCAAGGCATATCGTCTTGCGCTAGCTATCCTAACCTATGCACCCCTTCACCTCATCGAAGCCACAGGTATGTTCAATACCCTTCAAGAGCGTATCTCCATACATATCTCGTCCCAGATTCATCGCCTTCAGACCACCGCACAAGGACGCTTTATTCTCAGTAGCATTTCATACGACTGCTCATCGCTCCCACCCCTTCCTCCTCGGCCTCCTCCATGGGAACACCTCCCAGGCATCTCTATCGACCCCATCCCCCGAAACATGTCCCCCAAAACTGAGACAGGTCGCCGCAAACACCGATGCACCCGTCTCACATCCACCCTAACAGCTTTCGCTAATGCAGGCCATCGCATCTACTACACCGATGCGCACTATTCAACCGAGGACGCTTACGGCACGATCGCTGTTGTATGCGACCCACCTCCCCTCGAGCACACTCATTCTTTCGAAAAGCCTCCTTCTGTTCCCGATCTTGAGCTTCAAGCCATCGCAGAGGCTATCCAAGCTGACTGCAAATTACCACCTTCTGACCTCGACACAATCATCGTAACTGATTCACAAGGCGCACTACGACTCCTTCAGCAGAATAACGGCAATCCGTACCCAACTACAATTCTCAAAGACTTGCTTGACAAGCACCCCAACCACCATTTTCGGATAATAGGGACCCCAGGTCACGCGGATGTGAAAGGTAACGCGCGTGCTGACGCGCTTACCCGAGCCAATACCTCTCCGGGTACTCCCACTCCCTGGCCATCCCTTTATCACAACCCACCCCCCCCCCCCCACACACACACACACACACACTCCGCATCACAGAGCGTCAGCAACGCCGCACACACCTTGAGCAACAGCGCCTCTCGAGACGACTGCTCCCCCCTCCCCCAGCTTCCTTCTCCACGACCGATGCCAGCATCATCCGAAGAGCCCAAACAGACACACTCCCATCACCTCACTTCACACACCTCTTCACCCAGGCACGAGGCTCTCCCAAGTGCCCCCATTGTGGCGGCTATCCCAACATCCCACATACCTACTGGTACTGTTCCCACGCTCCTAGTCCACCTTCCTTCCCAAACCCTCCCTCTTCCTGGCAGGAGTGGCTGGCCCCCACGCCCGATCGGGTGGAACAGTTCTTCGAAGCGCTCGTTGCCCATGTTAAACGGGTAATCAAGGCCGAAGGACTAGATAAGTGATAAGTCATCTACCCCACCGCTTCCCTGATTCCTTTCAAAAGAATGCCTTGAAGATAGGGCAATATTCTTTTCAATAAAGATGTTCTCTCTCTCTCTCACTGCGATGGCTTCCCATGAAAAAAGTATGGCTGGGTATGTTGTTGTTGTTGTTTTTTGAAGGGGGGCTTTTCCTCAGTATTTGATAAGCGTACCGTACTGGTAGGCTGTAGAACGGAGGGCGACGAAAAAATGGACCGGATGTAGCTTCCATGTCAGTTCTGAGTCCAGTCTTGTATAGACCTTTGCAGAAATCGCCTCCTGCGCGCTGCCATCTTTGTCTGCTGGGCTGTGGAACGCCTTCCAAGCATGCGCTGTTGATCTGCTGTGCGGTATATCGGACGCTGCGCATGCGTCCACAGCTCAGTGACTCAACATTTTTTGCCCGGTCGCTTCGTTCGAGACTGCCGCTGGAAAGGTCTATACGTTGCTCGACAGAAGTAATCGATTGCAATTACAATTACTCTTACTTGAAAATGATTTACGTTAGACTACTTGATAACTCGACAAGAAAAGTGATTGGACGTTGCTTGAAAAAGCATTCGTTAATTTTCCGATTACTTCGGGTTTTCAAAACGACAAAATTTCTGCCCGTTCGAAAACAGTTCTTCCGTACTCCCCATTATTGGATTAGGGTCACCCAATTATATCTACTTATCTTCTTAATCCAACACTTTTTTTTTTTAAACCATCGTCCTGTCGGAGTCATGGATCGAGGATTCCTTCGAGGGAAACATGTAGAAACAAAGGGCGTCATTAAAAAGGGGAGGGGGAAAAAGGAACAGATAGAAATAATTTTACTACTTCTATAAGTAATCAGAAGATTCTCGCGATTACTTCTTAGTCAATGTATTTAAATAATAACAAATTTACTGCCAAAAAGTAATCGATTACAAGTAATTTGATTACTTGAAACGAGTACCAAAAATGTCTGAAAGCACAGAAGGGAGGAAACGTTTTTATTGTAGGACGGTTCGTATCAGCGCTTTAACAAACATCTAAAATAAAATTACAGGAAGATGCATTGGTGTATACTCAGGGAATGTGTTAGCATCGCCCTTGGGAAACGCCACACACATCCCTCTCTGGTAATCGCTGACGCTGACCCCTTCCCTTTTCTCTTTTGGCTTTCTTTGTTGCTTCCTCTATGTTTTGCTCCCTCTTTTAGGCCTCGTCACGGGGTCAGTGTTAGGGTTTCCGAAAGGGCGACGTGTGTGGCGTTTTCCAAGGGTCAGGCTATCAGATTCCCTAAGAATCCACCAATAGGATCTTCCTGTATTTTTTTTCACCCCTTTTCTGTACTCTGCCTGTCAGAGGACGCTGACGCCTTTGGATTCGGTCATTCATATCACTTGTGAAAAGAACCGCATCCATACCACTCGTGGAAGTAATCGCATCCGCATCACTGATGGAGGGTACCGCATCCATCGTTTTCAACTACACACACACGTCACAGCCCACGCACCGCTACTACGGAAACCCAGAGCGAAGAACAACCGACGACGGCAGAGCGGCAACTGAGCACCCCAGCATTCCACCGCGCCACGGCGCCTCCTACTCTCTTGCTCCGCGCCAGCTGTGCGCATGACTTTGACGAAAATGGAAGGGCTCGTTTTGACGAAAACCAGGCGGTGTCTGTCAGTTTGTCAGCGCCGGGGAAAGAGGGAGAGGTTGATGCGTGCTGACGTCAGTGCTTCAAGTCAATGGGAGCGCCCACGTGTCACCCATCTCCCCCTCCTTCTTCCTCTCTCCCCGGCGCTGACAAACGCAGGACACCGCCGGATTTTCGTCAAAACGAGTGTTCTAATGCTAACGCATCAAAAATGGAAAGTTGTGGGATAAATATATTTAACATGAAGATGACTAGGGTCGATGAGTCCAATATACCTTTCCAGCGCTTACCATCTAGGCAAAACTGCTGAGCAAATGGGCTGTGGACGCATGCGCGCAGTTTCATATTTCACGGAAGAGAGCTAATGCGCACGCTCAGAACGCCTTTCACAGCCCAGTGGGCAAAGATGGCAGCGCGCAGAAGCCGATTATTGGAGAAGTCTAGAGGAACTGACATTTTGTACACGATTACGTAAAAAACAGCACTATAAGACAAGGACAAAGAGGAGAAACACACACACTACAGAACAGGCGCTAACTCACAACCATACGCGAATCAGCTATATGTGTCGTGTATGTTTCTTCCCTTTGTCCTTGTCTTAGGGCTTGCTTTTCCCGTAATCATATACAACAACTAACTACTAGCTCAATTATCCGCCTTATTACTGACAGCTTGAAAAAGGCAAGGCGTGGACTTTTATGCTCACGCTTGGTGTGATTGGTTCTCCGAAGACCCAATCACGTTGTGATTGGTTCTTCAGTCTGTGTGTGTGTTTTTTTTAAGTTTGCCTTGACTATGATACACTACGTGACGCCGATAACGTAAGTAAACAATTGTGTTTTTTTTTATAAAATTGATGTTATTATAAATGCTAGTGTGTTGGAAAGTGCTCATTTGGATGCACTAACCTAAACGTGAAACTTTATTCCCTTCAATAAACAAAATGCGAAGGAACAGCCGTGCCGCGTTGTTGCTAACAGTGATGCGCAGTTTTCATGATTGAAAGGGGTTATTTCACAAACTGTATCGACGATATTGAATTTTAAAATGGTAACCACATGATTCTTTTTGAAGCTTTATTAGGCCGCAAGCCATCCCAAGCCACAATAACCTACGTGTTTACACTGGTATAAGCAGTAGTCATTTCCAGGCAGTCATGTGGAAAATCCACTACAAACTTAAAAATATAAAGTTATTTTGTTTGCGTACTTTACTAATGTATTAAAAATATAACATTTATTCATATTTTTGTCGCGCTATTATATAAGGGACCTCAGACACCTGAGAAAGCTCAGAAAAAAAAAGACGGGAAACCAGACCACGTCTAAACTGTCACAATTATGAGTCTAAAGCTACGAGCTTTGAGGCCTTCACACTACTCGTGTATAGAAGCAGCTGAACATATATAGAGAAAGGCGAGAAAACTGAGATAGACGCACGCTGGACTAACAACAGTAGTTAGTCTAGCGGTTACCTATTTCTCTGGGCTTCCATGACTTTTTTTATACCAACATGTTCAGCTGGTTCTATCTAAAAGCATGGCCCAACATGTTCAGCACCAACCCATCGTTCACCTTCCTGACCGCTCTGAACAAGTGTTTCCGTAACCGCCGCATTCGCCCTCAGACGCCATACCAACTGCTGCCAAAGTTTCCAAACTATGAAACACAGCCATAGAGAAAAAAATAATAAAAAAAACAGGCTCAGAAAAAAACGTCTAAAACAAACACCGACACGGGGAAAACATCGTCTAGGGGAACCCGGGGTCTAACCGCCTTTCAATTGGGGACCATTCTCCGACAGAAAACGGCCCATTGTTTGGTGTTCTGAGGAGCTGACGTGGCAGGAGGAGCATTTGTCCTGTTGAAAGGGACAGCAGAAATGTTTTGTTGTTTTCTATACTTTTTTTAATCGATTCGAGTTTTCTTCTTTTTTTTTTTTTATCTGCTCACTATACAGCTTTAGACAGCAAGTCTGAGTGCAGCCGATTCTACGACCAATAGAGCCAATCAAGGAGCGTCAAAAGTGCAATGTCACAAGTCTAATTATTTTTCTGTCTTTCTGCATTTTCCGTCACCAGCAAAACCAATCACGCAAACAAAAAAACAAAAAAAAACGCCGGATGACGGCACCGTAAATGCGCGTGATTAGTGTAAGCCGTGGCAGCAAATGCCCAAAGACGAGACGCCATGACAATGAACTTTTGAAGCTCCTTGATTGGTTCTATCGAACTGTGACGTCAGCTGCGCTAGGACTTGGGCTCGATTTGCTTGGAATTGTTTGGTAAAACTAAATAACAATAGAAGACGTAAAATGCTCCCGGCTACGACATAGGCATAGTTCAATGCAAATTTTAGCTGCAACGGAGGTAGTAGTATGCGTCCAATTGTAACGTTTTTTTTATTTTACGTTTTTTTTTATTTATTTTGCTTGTATACCCCCGGTACCTAATGCATTAACGAGGGGAGGGCGTTACAAACTACAGGGTGTTATTTTTTATTCGAAACAGATTTGTTTAAAAAAAGCCGTAAAAGTTACACTTATGCCGCTTGTGGAGGTGAGTTATACGGCCAGGGGGACATAATATAGGAGGCTAATCGTAATGATCAGTCAGATAATTAATTAAAATTCGTTAATTAACTTTTTAATTAATGAAAATAGACATATGGTTCCAATTAGAAACTTGCTCAGCGTCATCAAAAACCCCTAAATCAGTCATTTTCAGAAAGACTTTGCGCGCGTGAGAAGCGTAGTAGTGAACTGAAGTTACCGCTCGTGGAGTAGGTACAAAGCTAGAGGTTGCGATTAGGCGCCCGCGCGATTTTTCCGTCTCTTATCTAGCCCCAGCCTTGTGCCTGCTCCACGAGCGGTAACTTTAGTGCACTACTACGCTTCTCACGCGCTCAAAGTCTTTCTGCAAATGACTGATTTAGGGGTTTTTGATGACGCTGAGCAAGTTTCTAATTGAAACCATATGTCTATTTTCATTAATTAAAAAGTTAATTAACAAATTTTAATTAATTAGCCGACTGGTCTTTACGATTAGCTCCCTATAATATGTCCCCCTGGCCGTATAACTCACCTCCACAAGCGGCATAAGTGTAACTTTTACGGCTTTTTTTAAACAAATCTGTTTCGAATAAAAAATAACACCCTGTATAGTGATGAAGTAACAGAGTGCGCTTGTTATTAGCACGGTAAAATGGCTTCTAGATATACGTTAAACAGTATTGTGTTTTTGACCTGTCGGGGACCTCTGATCGATGGTCTTGATGCAGGACGGCGATTCCGTTCTTCCGGTGTGTGAGATAAAAAAAAAAAAATGGAACATGATGGCTGCTACTTCGCAGCTACTCAGTGAACTAGAACGAACCGAGCACAGCGCAAACATCTGAGGTCCAGGCCGAGAAAATAGGCCAAATACAAGGTGTTCCAATTATATCGTCAAGATACACGAAACTCCGAATCATGTTAACGAAGGTGTAAGCATGTCCCGAGAAAATAATTGTTTAGCTTACAGATTCCGCTAATGGCTGTAAAAATACGATAGCACTTTATTCTGTTCTTAGTGAGCCGCACTTTATATATCAGAATTTCGCGGATATAAAGGATTTTCCTGCTACGTTTCGGGGAGAAAATGGCACCGCGACGTCACATAATACCATGCTGTCGCGTCACCTGACACAACGATGAGTTCTACGCTAAATTGAACGGGAAAACTAGTCACTTTACCTGACGTCATCCAGTCTCATTTCACGTAGAATCCTGACGTAGCTTCATGTCACCACGTCATTTGCCATCCAGTCACGTGACATCACGACAAAACTGTGACGTCAACCTGCGCGCTAAATTGAGCGGGGGAATTCATGTCACGTACGTTAGACCACGACGCCAGATGACAATGTGACCATTGTTACGTCATAAGGTCAGCCCAACACAAGCTCAAAATATCCGTGGAGAGTTTCCACGTAAAGTCATTTCTTTAAAACATGGAGTGAACACAGACGTCCTGGTATTTTTCCCTTGGAAGGGGGCATGGTTTCGGGTGGCATCTCAAATAAAAGCGCATATAAGAAACAAAAAGAAAAAGATCCTACTTAATTAGCGGATTTTGTCGATACACTATCTGACCCTCCTAATAGACCAGCATGCAAGAAAACGGTGCTCCTTTCGATTAGGAATGCCCGATCCAAACATAAAGCACAAGAACCACTGACCGCGGTCGTGAACTTCTTCGGCGTCCACATAGCACCAGAGTTGGGAAACCGAGGGATAGATATCCCTTGCCGAGCAATGACGCCAGGGGCTAATGAGAAACGCACTCCTCGTTTGCTGACTCCAACCCAGTAGCCGGCCGAAATTCGCGAGTCAAACGTTGTGGTCAGGGGTCAAGGAACCCTACCGCCGCTCACGCCACAGCCTGCCACGAAACAGAGATTAGATGATCCATACAGCGCCACCGTACATTCAGGTCCGTAACATGCGCCGACGCTGAATGACGCGACGGCAATAATTGAGGTCTGTTTTCTTCCCTAAGCCGATCACATTCTTTAAACCTGGCGCGGTTCGTCGTACAGTGGTGCGTGACGCCAGCGTGAAAAGAATTTCAACATACCAATCGTAGTTGTACCTTGCCACCCCATCCTCCTGTAAAGCCGTAGTCAGTTTCATTGTACGTCATACAAAATACACGGCGTTCGCCACAAACACGTAGGACAGAAAAGGGCTTTTTTGAGTAACTAGCGCCTTCTGGGCAGTTGTTTGCGAACTACAAATTAAGGATGGCTTAGTATGCATCCGCCCGTCGGACTATCAGAACACGTCAGCGTCGTGCCCTTGTATCGGTGTTCGTTGCTTTGTTTATGCCCCATACTACCGATACTCAAACAAGGATCGTAAAAAATTCCAAATATGCGCCAAGCTGCTTCGTATGTCAGTCGTGCGGGACGCTACATTCCGAAAATGCTGACAGGGGGAGGCAAAGCAAGGGAAGAGGGTGTACGCACGCGGTGAAGTTTAATGGAAAAAGGTTCATTGTTTGCAGATATGCCCCATACATAAATGAAACTACAGATTCTGTCACACCTGTTACGCATAGCGCGAGCCGTATCTGCCTACACGCATGTGTGAGAATTCCGAATGGCCTTCAAACTGGCCATAAATGATTTTTCTACTTTCTCTAACTACTACTTGGAATCCCTCTCTAACGTTAGTAACCGAATACGCATGCCTCAGTTTTTTTTTTTTTTTTCTAGTCAATGGCAGTCGCCAAAAATATTCGAGAAATGTGAGAATCATTCATCCCCACAATGCGGAGCCAGAACAAGTGGCCACGTGGTCTGGTGCCTATCCTAGGCCGCTAACGTTATTCATAGCCACGCGCCGGCGGTTGGCAAAGTAGAAAACGCGCGGTGAGCTCCAGACAGTGTTAGAGTTCAGCTATTCCCATCACTGCAGTGGTTGGACACGAGCCACTACCCGAGTGTCCGCCGAGGCATTGAATGTTACGAGCCGAAGTCGAGTGCTCGCGCAGTTCTCGTGTACAATCTATGAGTCGCGCTCGTCTGTCGTCAGGCGTGTGGTTTCGATCCCAGAATTACGTCATCAAGCTTTGCGAAAGCAAGACTGAAAGAAAAAGTGCCCTTTTATCCTCGCAATTTCACCGCGACAGAGGACGATCTGAATCAGTGGCGGTCTGAGCGAGTATAAGTTGGGCCAGACTAGGACCAGCACGGCTCTACAAAGACAGGAACATTCCAACTCCATATCGTTTCATGACCCCTTGAAAGGTGCCAAATTTTTGCTTTTAAACTTCTCCTTCCTTAGATGTCTTCCTTAATTTAAAATAAAAATGGGAAACATCCGTGTTCGTGACGTAGTATTTCAACGGGCGGCGGAGAAACGCTCACCGGAGAAACGCTCACCGGAGAAAAGCTCACCGGAGATAAACTCACCGGAGAAAAGCTCACCGCAAAACTGGCAGATGCGGAGAAAAGCTAACCGGCCTTTGAGCGGATGCGGAGAAAAGCTCACCGATTTTTTTTAACTTAGCGGATTCTGCGTCAAACATTCCAGTTTAACATATTCGCATTCGTCACTTCATTACAAATATGTCCACTTTTTTGCAATAATCTTGAAGTTCATTGGGAATATTTACTAATTCATCAGAAATTAGTAATCACCCATTTTGTATATTAATGAAGCCGCAAGTATAAAATCAGAACATCGTACACCGGTAAAAAAGACAACAATTTATTGACAACTGGCAGGGTGCCGTCGGTAGCTCTGTCAAATAAAGATGTTTGTTCTTTGCGAGCTAATATGAATAGCGGTGCGTGAACCGTTTCAGTTTCAAATATTGTGTAGTGCCTAATAGATAAGTATATGTTTGTTGATGTAATCAGTGTCGGCTACGCTGTTTTTTTTTTTTTTGTTAATTTCACTAACAAAACTTTAGTTGCGAGAACAGATTCGTCCTGTCGTGTTTGTTGTCTTCACTGTTTCGTCGTCGTTTGAGGGGTTTTTATCATGTATAACGTTTACCAACTCACCCTATTTGCTACCTTACAGAAGACTACTTCTTATATTCGCGACTTCAGTGAACTATAGGGGGCGCGCTGGTCAGGCAAAATGGCGGACGAAAGGAGATCTTTTTCGTCGTTCAGCACGCGGACCATCATATATTTCTTGCACTGTAGCGTAAAATCGGTGTTACAATGAAAGCATAGCGATTTTTCGACGGTAGATACCTTTTTCTGGTCAATGCGTAGGAATGACACGGCGGAAGCATAAAAATAATTACTGCAAACGATATTTGTTTCTATGCTGCCTACGAATACCAAGCAGCAATAGCAGATGACAGAGTTTAAACGACCTCCTCTCATGAGCTTCGTGGCGTTGCCGCTACGTGGCGTCGATTTCGCTGGAGTCGCCAATAGGTCACGAGTAACAACGGTGCCAGTGTGCAGCTCTGAAGGTCATGGGTGGCTCGCCGTAGAAAGGCACTATCACACAAAGGCAACGTGTGGAAACACCAGCCCGAACGGCTAGAAAACGTGCTTCTCCGTGAAAGAAAAAAGTTTCGATATCCTACTGACTGTTTTGTCCTATTTTCAAAGGTTAACAAAAGCTTCAAAGAGAATTTCAGGCACCGCGTTGTTGAGCATGCACTTTCAAATTTTCGGCATTTACAGTTTTGATTTTTAGGTTTTAAGCAGACATTATTAAGTTTTTGAACTTTTTCCTGTTCTTCAAGTTTGTGAAAATTTGAGTTGGGCTTTCGCTGCCTACAGAGTAAGTCACAGAAAACACTCGCCCGCAATTATTAATTTGGGAGCAATATACCCAATAAGCTTAACAAATAATACAAAAAGGACATTTTTAATGATAATAAACTGATACATGTTACGCATGATCCAACAGCCTCAATATAAAAGGAAGAAAAAAAAATCGGTGAGCTTTTCTCCGCATACGCTCAATGGCCGGTGAGCTTTTCTCCGCATCCGCCGGTTTTGCGGTGAGCTTTTCTCCGGTGAGCTTATCTCCGGTGAGCTTTTCTCCGGTGAGCTTTTCTCCGGGATTCTATTTCACCAAATGCGATGACTCCAAATTTCCAATCTTCCACCGGATTTTTTTTTATGCGCAAAATGAAATTCGACATGCAAGTGATGATAAGTTCCATAATTGCACTTATTAACCAGGAACACGAACCAAAACATTCGTCCAGGGATTTATTGTTGACGAGCTGGTACGTCCGAGTGACGCAGTGCTCCTGTCCAATGTGTGAGCCGCGGGGCCGGCCGGCGTACTTTGGGCACCAAGGGTTTATCACAGTGAAAAGGCGGAGTGCTTTCGAAGAAACAAGATACAAAATAACCGGCTGCATTTTTTTTTTCGCCAAAAACAATTAGCAACATGCTTTTGACTTTTTATCGTCTTTCTTTTGGCCGACTAAGCGATTTTCGATTTGTAAAATCCCAATCTAAAATTAGTTATCTCAGCCCAACATTCAATTCATTGCCTCGTTAAAGGTATCCTCAAGCACTTTTCAATAAAACGGAGTTAGGAGCGGACTTCTATGGGTTTTCGTTCAGTGAATTGAGTTATCGAAATCTTTTCTTGGGCCAAAGTAAACGTAAACCGCATTTATTAAATATATATCTATATATATATATATATATATATATAACGTTAACAAGAAGAAGAGGACATTTGCCATCCCACCCTGAAGAAAAGCGGTCCCCGCTTGAAACGTTGGTAAAGTAAAGGCCCTCCTGGAACTCCTCAACTTTCGTTTTACGTCCAACCGGACCGTTGAACCCTCTCACCGTGTGCATATATATATATATATATATATATATAGTAATACGTCAGAGATCCGTACTTGCGGAGTTGCTATGCTAGGAGTTTATTGTATGTATTACGACAGTTTCGCCGAGAGGCTCGGCTTCGTAAGAGATGGCATACATGTGAGGGCATCAGACTGCGCCGAGCAGTAAGCGGCCAATGGGGCGAGAAGGCACACGAGAAGGCATATATATATATATATAGATATATATAACTGGTAAGAAAAAACCCTTGGTGAAAACAGCAACAACGGACGATTTAATCTTCGACGTTTCGGCCGGACTCCGGCCGAAACGACGAAGATTAAATCGTCCGTTGTTGCTGTTTTCACCAAGGGTTTTTTCTTACCAGTTATACCCACGCCTTCGGCCTCCCGCCACCATGCCCGTTATATATATATATATAAATGCGTGCAGCGATTGCCGCAGAGCACGCGCGGAGAGCATATCTGCCGCCTATTATCTGCCCAGAACGTCCTGACGTCATCGTCGACTTCCCCAATTCAGCTTTTAATGGGGAGTAAGGCTTATCTGACCCCGCCGATGACGTCACTCTTGCTCATTTTTCTCTCCTCTCTCGCGCTTTCCTGCCATCGGCGCGCCGCAACGTGCGGGCCGACACCGAAATTTGCATTGATTATTACGACGCTCCTACTAACGAGACCTAAAGAAAACTTACGAAACATAATTCTTAAGGTGCCTACATAACAAATTTTACTGTTTCCTTTAATTCAAGAACCCCTTCAGCTTCCCTTTAACTGGCACCAGCGTCACACACATCTCGAGAAACTCAAAGAATGGAGAGTCCTGAGTGTCTTATTTTCGCCCCACCACCAATCGGATTGCACAATCAGCCGCCGAGGAAACCGAAGAGCCAATCACGAAGCAAGAAGCGTGAACATGTTGGGCCACCCCCTGCGCTTGTCAGTGACTCTACTCGAATTAAAGAGCGAACGATTTTACACAACCTGCCGATCACTCCTATATTATATGAACCGGCACGAATCGAAAAATGGTCGTCGCAGCCCGCGGCGCTAGTGCTTTTTTTATGCCGGCCCTGCACCCGCTATAACTCTCTCATAAATTATGAAAACCCTAGCTCCGGGAATGCAGAAAAAAAAATGCAGCAGAAATATTTAAGGCGACAGGAATTCCACCGAAAAGAAAAGAAGAAATAATCGATAAATTAAGGCAACCTTCGTGAGCGCTTTGTCTTCCACCTTAATTACATATATGCGAAGCAGCCGGTGACCCCCCCCCCCCCCCCCCCTTTTTCTCCACATTAATTTTGATTACATTTTTTTGTAATTTTTTTTAGAATATGTACGTTTAAAGATTTATTGTACATAATAATGGGACTTCAGGCAAGATATGGACCTTTTATTTATAATTTTTATGTATTTAAGATTTGTTCGGTTGTCTTGTAGGTATCCCTGAAAAAATGCTGCAGGATTTGTTTTTCTACTTTTTTTTAGGAAGGGGGTTTTGTATTATGTTGTTTATGACTTCCGGCCATTTCACAGCGCAACATAACTGTTCATAACCTTGGTACATGGGCGACTGCGCAATAGAACGTGTGAAATACAGGTGGAGTGTTTTTTTGATGCAGAGATTTATTTTGTCGGAGCGCCTTCCGGAGTGCTACGGCGGTTCTACAAGTGTCGATATGCAATACATGTAATAGGTGTCACGAAAAAGAGAAAGCACAATATTTGGGAGTTTTCGTAGATGGTTTTCGCCGTCCCGCAACGCTCTCCGCAACCCACTACGATACCCGGAATTCTACAGTCAAGTCCATTGGCGCGCAGGCGCAGTAGCGGCTTCTTCGTTGTGGTGGGCTTAGCCGAGGGACAAACGCGGTCTACAAAAACTCCCTAATTATAGAGACCTATGTTATGCCATAAGAAGCCTTCTTTCGCAGCGTTCGAACGCAAAAAAAAAAAACTTTATTTACAGCTTTTTTTTAAATTTTTTGTACATATAACATGCGTCATATAGTACGCTTGATCAGTGCGACATCTCACTCAACTCAATGTTCAAGTTCGCGGGACACAAATTTTATAGTGCCTGTTCTTTTCGTGATTGCTATCGCTTTGCTACCTCTTGCGATCAACATAAGCGCGTTAACACGCTCTCAAAAAGCTCGAAAAGACACTAAAGACTGCTTACGTGTAGGAATGCGAAAACATTCCTACACGCAGCGCATTCCTACAAGCAGCGTGTCACGTCTTCCTTTTTCACACGGCGCTCTGGCGGTGACATCACGCTCGCCCAGCCCACTGCGCAGGCGCGGCGCCCGCCGCCGGCTCCACGGCTTGCGAGGCGGTGCACCTGCGTTGCTGTGCTTTTCTTTGTGTTTTATTTCTGAGGAGCGTCCGTTTTGACCTTGAGCGGTCCCTCCGGCTTCCGTGACGAAGCATCGGATATGACGCGTGGCAGCCAATGGAAATTTAAGGCTCGTTTTGCTGCTACAGACAACACCGGCTTCGATCTCAAATTCACAGATCACGAATTTTACATTGCGAGTAGCTCTTTTAAGTTGGCCGCTAAACTTTCTACATCCATTGATGAACTCAAGGCGAGTTTACACGCACTCAAATCACTTTTTTTAAAGGTAATTTTTGTTAAGGGAACAAAATAATAAAAACTGCCTAATCAAACTGTCCACAACAACATCCACAGTCCAAGAAAAAAAAAAAGAAAAAAAGTTCATCTTGTTCGTTTTGTTTCTTTGATTCATAAAGTTTGATTGTTTGTTGATTAGCTGCTTGTTTATTTTTAGCGTTCGGTCTAGTTGCAGTCTCTGTGAGTCTACCCACGCTACGTGCAGTATATACAACCATAGTCTTCTATGTACTGACAAAACCTGGCAGATCTCCACGGGAAGCGGCCTGCGAAATAGAAAAGCTGGAGCGGCAGACATCGGATGAGAAGAGAGCAACGTGACTGGCGCCCCGCTGCGGCGAGAAGCCGAAACACACTTCTCCCGAGCGAAGAAGTGTGTTTAGGGTCCTCGCCGCTGCAAAAGCTGTGCGCTGACGTTCAGGGTCCTTGAGAAATGGCTCTTTTATGCCTTGCGCTACCAGATCCTCGTGCTCCAAGTCTGCGACCGGGCACTCGCTCCGTCGTCGAACTGCAAGGCTCTGTGAGTATAGAGGAGGCTATGATACAACACACTGAACTCTTGCTTCCATGATGCTAAGGATACCGTGCGTATGTTGGGACGCACGAAAACACGCAGGCAAATGTAAAAATGTAATATCAAACGCTCTTTATTGTCCACTAAAGGTTTTTTTTTGTTTAACGATGACGGGGAGAAGCTAGACTTGAGAAAGCAAACTGTCTATGAACTAGCAAAAGTGGAGCCGTGTCTCAAAAAAAAAAAAAAAAATCGAGGCGCAGTTTTCAAGCAGGTGACGTACGAAGACTTGATAAGCGCTGCAAAACCGAAACAAAAAAGCGTATACCGAAGAACAAACAAGCGCTCGGCCATGGCCCTGCGTGCTTCTTTGGCGGTTAAAAAACTGATTTTGTTGCGACATGCGAAAGCTTTGCTTGCCGTTTTTTGGGGCAGTGTATAGTTGAATGCACCTCTGTGTCTGCGTTTTTTCTCGGCTAGTTGTTCTTAGTTCTTCTCAGTGCAGTCCACTGTTTATTAAAAATAAGTAAAACTTGTTTTTTCAGGATGTATGTCGGTATCTCTGTTGAAACATGGGATCTGCCCTTTAAACTAAAAAGCACAGGGCCTCTATTCTTTTTTTTTTTTTTTTGCTGTTTCGGTTGCGGCACGTGTAGTAATTATACTCGATATAAGCGGCAATAAAGTTAACATTTGACACGCAGATGTCTTTGAGTTGGTGGGAAATATTTTTACTACGCTGCATATTTTTTTTAACAGAATATTGTTTTTTATGATGTCTCCACAAGCAGTTACCAGGACACAACATAAAAGAAAAAATACTAATGATAAACTCTGAAACATGGATTGGCTAAAGCCTACGACTTTGCTTCAAACTAACGATTCAAGATAGAAAGCGCTGCTCAAGAAATGAAACCGAAGCTATATGTGGTAGTTTCGATATCATTTCCACGTTCCCAGCAAGCTCCAAATGCAATTTTTTTGTGAATGCGCGCGTTTATTTCAATTGGCAAACATTGTGAAATACTGTTTATGAGAACACTGGCAATGCCGATAAACCAAGTAAGCGTCCTTTTGCTGTGTCCACGGGTTAATAATAATAATAATAATAAATGTCTTTATTTTGCCAACAGTTTACAGTTAAGACGGCATTTCTTGTCTTGACGCGTGCTGGTACAAGAAGGCGGCGGTAACCGTAGCAGACGATGGTTTTGAAAGGTAATGTCACCTAACGCCGATTCGCAAATGTTCATTAGCGCCCGAACGCAGAACTGCGTCAGCGAGAGCGCAACGAACGCGCCCACCGCACTGCACGCGGAGCGTCTGCGCTTGACAGCGGTGTTTCAAATGTGACTTCATTGTGACAGAGAACTACAGCGCGAAAAAAAAAGCCAACATCTTTTCTTTTATGCGTTTCCGTCTTCTCTCGAAGAACTTTGTTCTTTGAAGTCTCCCATTTTATATAGGATCAAAGAAGTCGAAGATTAAAATTAAAATGCTGGGGTTTAGCTCGCCGTAGGAGCGCGGACGATGACGCGGGCCGTAGTAGACCGCTTCGAATCATTCAAGACAACCTGGGGTTGTCTAACCTCTACCCAAAGTATTGCACACAATTTTTGTTGTTTTCCCAATCAGGGATAAGGCCGCCGCGGCCGGGAATTCGAAAAATTAGTCGAACCTTCAGGCGTTGGATTGTGGATGTTGCTGTGGACAGTTTGATTAGGCAGTTTTTATTATTTTGTTCCCTTAACAAAAATTACCTTTAAAAAAAAGTGATTTGAGTGCGTGTAAACTTTGCCTTGAGTTCATCAATGGATGTAGAAAGTTTAGCGGCCAACGTAAAAGAGCCACTCGCAATGTAAAATTCGTGATCTGTGAATCTGAGATCAAAGCCAATGTTGTCTGTAGCAGCAAAACGAGCCTTAAATTTCCATTGGCTGCCACGCGTCATATCCGATGCTTCGTCATGGACGCCGGAGGGGCCGCTCAAGGTCAAAGTGGACGTGCCTCAGAAATAAAAACACAAAGAAAAGCACAGCAACGCAAGTGCATCGTCTCACAAGCCGTGGAGCCGGCGGCGGGCGCCGCGCCTGCGCAATGGGCTGGGCGAGCGTGATGTCACCGCCGGAGCGCAGTGTGAAAAAGAAAGACGTGGCGCGCTGCTTGTAGGAATGCGCTGCGTGTAGGAATGCTTTCGCATTCCTACACGTAAGCAGTCTTTAGTGTATTTCTGAGCTTTTTGAGAGCGTGTTAACGCGCTTATGTTGATCGCAAGAGGTAGCAAAGCGATCGCAATCACGAAAAGACCAGGTACTATGAAATTTGTGCGCCGTGAACTTGAACAATGAGTTGAGTGAGATGTCGCACAGATCAAGCGTACTATATGACGCATGTTATATGTAAAAAAAAGAAAAGAAAAAAGCTGTAAATAAAGTCTTGTTTTTTGCTTTCGAACGCTGCGAAGGAAAGCTTCTTATGGCATAGCGTACGAATGGTTGGTACAAAATTGTTTCTTATTTTAGCAACCGTGCAGGAAAAAAATACAGCAGGTTACCTGAAATGTTGCGCAAAGGTAGCATGTAATTTGATTCATGTGTTCCATACAGCAGCTTTTGGAAAGTGTCCGAGTCGCTCGACCGAACCCAGAACGAGAATTGCGTACAAAGCAACTCGCTCTCGCGTGTTCGTACTTTCTCGCGTGATTCGAAACGCTGTGACGCCAGTGTGCAAATAGCCCCCGACCACTTCCGGTCTTGAACAAGACTGCGGGTTTCGCAATATTCGCCAAATCAAATAGACACACTATATTCTGAAAATGGCCACTTATAGCACTGTCCGACTTAATTTACTCTTATGATAAAAAAATGATGAGTAAAAATAAAAATAAAAATATTTGGGAACCGGAAGTGCGCCGGGGCTACTTAGTAGATGGCGCCACTGAGCTTGTTGTCAAACAAAACAAAAATGGCGAAGAGGTTTTGTGACGTGGCGTATCAAATCGCGAGATGCAGCGCAGCATTTCGATCCGGCACGGCCAGGGACTCACCCATTGCCAGCTTCTCACAGTGCCAGAAATCGAAACTTTGCCTCGAAGGATCGATGGACGATTCTACAACGCACCGCCGCTGTAACTAAAAATAAAGAAATAGGGCACATAATCGTGTACATTACACACAAGAACACTATTGAGACGTAGTTTGTCTCGCTGTTCGCAAAGAGTCGCACGTTGACTTATCATTACAAAAATATGCTTAGATCCAATCATCATTACCTTTCTTGCGGAACTGCTGGAACCGTGAGATCGAAGTTGTTGACAGAGCGTACGCGGAAAGGCGGAGCAAATAAACTTCGCAAAGGAACGCTTCCAAGCGTTTGAACTTTCGGCGAAGAGGGCGTTTGATTTCCCCGAGGTGTTTGACCAAGTAGGAAGCCAACTCCGACCACTTAGAAAATTGGAACATCCAGCAACCCACCCACTGTATCTCGTCGACCAGGTTGCTGTACATTTTTTTACTGTTATTATTTTTTTCAGCTCGTATTTTCCCGAAGACGTCCAGCTGGTCTCTCAAGACTGGATCGATCGGCCGGCAGCTAATCTTCAAAGACACTGAAATTTTATCTACATCGCATGGCTCGCTTTTCTGTGCAATGATGGGGTAATAGCGCTGCGCCGACCTACCACCAGGCAGTTTCTTGCCTTGATACTTTAGTCACAGCTGCGTTACACATTTTTTTTTCTTGTTTATTGCTGTTTTAGGATTTGTTTTATGGGTTACATTTATAGACCGGCACAATGCTTAAAAACAAATCAGCGTTTGCCCACAACAGGTGTTGGCACTGTACGCGCGCAGAAACCAGATTTGCGTGAAAGGAACATTCTGCGCATGCGCGGCAGCGACCGCAGCGCCACCGCCACTGCGTTACGTCACAGTCGCGTGTTAATGTATACTCCGTTTCACTCCGAGTCCGAACGCAGCCGAAGCTACGACTGAAAGAAGCAAATCAATCAGCGTTAAAACTGCATGTTCACGGTGCTCGGCGCCTTTGTGTGGGCTAAACCGACCTCGACTCCCCAAAAAAGCGCCAGATCGCAGAAAAAAAAAAACGCAGGAAAAAAAACCCAGGAACCGGATAAAGACCATGAGCGCCGTGACGATGCACTTTTAGCGCTGCTTGATCGGCTCCGTCCGATCATAGCCCCCGGCTGTGCTCGAACTTGGAGTAAAGCCGAGCATTCGCGATGAGTAGTTCGCTTGGGCCGCTTCGGTTTACCTCACTGTGATTGGGCCACGTAAACAATGTATTCCCCACAATGTTTTCCTCACTACGGCTTGGCCGTGTAAACCCCAAAAGGCAGGACCCAGACACCATGGGACCGCACGATTTAACGGGAAGAGCTGCAGATCAGCATCATCATCATCATCTATGGGTACTTCACCTGCTACCAACCCGGTTATGTTTTCATTTTCATAGTGCATGGAAGCTTGGCGCCGCACGTGCTTTCATTAGAAGAGGAAGTTGAAGTATCGTCACTCTGGGTTGTGAAAAAATTCCACCGTGCGGCGATACCCAAACTTCTCGGCGCGAATAGCTTTATTTATTTTGTACTTCTGGTTATTTTCTACTGCTTTCTTTTGCTTTTAAGCGGTAGCTTTAAAGGGAAACTAAAGCGGTTTTATATTTGAGAAAAAGGACTTCAATGGCCTTCATTCGACCTCCAGGATCAGGAATAGCGAGATTATTTTTCAATTTGGTGCACGGAGGCTTTAGAAATTAATTTTTGAAGTACCGCCGAAGCCCCTCCTTCCTGGGGCGTGACGTCACACTAGGAGTTTTCGGAATCTCTGCTCTCGCGCATCTTCAGCGCCTGTCAAAGCTATGCACGCGCACTCTTGCTATTTTCAAAAAGGTTAGAAAGAGACGTCACGACTGCCGTCAGTGCGGAAAAATATACCTGGCAAGCTTGTCATTGCACGCGCTGCCCACACGAGCGACACGCGCTTGGCGGCCCAAAGATCCTAGTATGACGTCACGACTGGTCGGAGGTTTTTCGCGTTTTCTCGCTTTTAGTTGCATCTTCGGGGAAAACGAATGTGATATTCAGACTCACGGGATAAAAATACGCCAGAATTTACCTCTAACTCGTTTTTTTCAAGAAGTGTTTCAGCTTCCCTTTAAAGGAGCTGTGCAACGATATTCAATTGGAATGTTTTTCACTTTACACGAGCTTACTGGCACTAGTGGGACTCAAGGATACTCGCATGCAATGCCACTGGCCAAGAAACTCCTTTGTTGCGGTGTAATTTCAAGGACAAAAGCGATCATTTTCATTCAATCTCTCCCTTGCAAAATTCGATGACGTAACGCGGGGATCGCAGTACACCCGTATGACGATATTTGAATGCGGTTCATAGATTGGACCCGAGCATTGCGTGGGCACTCGATTTAGACTCGTGATAATTGATAGCTCGAGAAGCATTCGAGTAGTGGCCCGTGTCCAATCGCTGCAACGACGACAATAGCCGAGCCATAACAATGTCTGGAACTCAGCGCGTGTCCTGTGCTTTGCCAACCCCAGCGCGTGGCTATGATCAACATTGGCGGCATATAATCGGCTCCAGATCACGTGGCCGCTTGTTCTGGCTGCGAGTTGAGGGCGTGAACGCTGCTCGTTGTTTTTTAATTTTTTTCTGGGACTTCTAATGCGTCGGGTGAAAAACGAAGGCGTGTTTCATAGGTCATTAACGTCAGGGATCCGTTCTAAGCGGTATTTGCGCAAAGTAAAAAAATTGTTGCATAGCCCCTTTAAGGCCGGTTCACACATGCAGCGAAGTGCTGATGCAGCGCTGTTCACGTGTCGTCAGCTACTTATCGTCTGCCATGAGCAACAGTTTTGACGGTGCGATACAAAGCTGGCGAAAGCTCCCGTCAGCACGCGCTTAGCGCAAAGTCAGATCAGGGGCGAGATCTGGGCGAGATGTTTTGATGGCGCCCTCCTATGATTCCCTATCGTGACGTGATTACCTTGCGTAAAACAAGTTCGATGACGTTTGTAATTAACATGGTGGAAGCTTGAAATTATTGCGCTCTGAAACCAACACCGTCAACGCCGTCAAAATTAATGCTCTTCCTTTTCACTTCTTCCTGTCGATGAGAAATCCTTTGCTGACGTTATGGTCAGCATTCAGCCAATCGTGAAAGGCCGACCACAGCGATTCTTTCGATCGCGCACGTCGCAAGATAACTGGCCGCCGCCATGTCTCGCTTCTCTTGCGGGAAAGCCTATGCAATTTCAAGCTTGTTAAATCTATGTTCACGCGCACGCTGCACGTGCTTGAACGTATGGGACACCAGTCGGGGCGCCATGCTCACAATTGTCTGTAGGCGACGTGCGCAGTCGAAAGCGTCGCTGTGGTCGGCCTTCAACTTAAGCCCCTCTATCCTGGGAAAAGTTGCGCCATTCACCGTTGTGGAACTGCTCGAGACACGTGCCGCGCGCCACTTCTGGGAAGAACATGGTGTCTGAAATATAGCTCAGTGCTGCGCTGTGCCGCCATGATCTTCCCAGGGGCTGCACGTTGCAAAGAATGTAGTCGTCTGTGTTTCGTCCTCTCTATATTTTATACGTTCTGTACTTTTGAAACATGGAAGGGCTTTACCTTCAACAATTGGCCAAGTGCTAACTATGACGTCAGCAAACGATTTCTCATCGACAGAAATAAAAGTTATGTAAGAACTTCGTTTTTGACGGTGCTGGCAGTGTTGGTTTCAGAGTGCAATTATTTCAAGCTTCCACCATGCTAATTGCAAACACCATCGAACTTGTTGCTCCCAAGGTAATGACGTCACGAGAGGGAACCATAGGAGGGCGACATAAAGCATCTCACCGCTAATAGCACTCCGCTGTACGTGTGAAAAGGGGCCTTTAGAGGCCCAACCAGGCTCAAGGTCAAGTAATGCCCGTGATTGAAGTGCAAGGTCGCGTAAGCGCTGGTTGTGTAGGCTACGTTCACGTAAACGCCGATCGCGTAAGATGACGTAACCTGACGTCTTGACGTCGTCCTCGACTTCGTACAAGGGGTCCTCCTAGAGGTCGTCTTTGACGTCGTCCACAATGTCGTCCTTCAGGTCGTCCGAAAGGTCGTCCTAGTGGTCGTCCCAAACGTCATTCTTGACGTTGTCTTCTAGGTCGTCGTCCTCGACGTCGTCCTAGACGCCGTCCTTGATGCCATCTTTGACGTCGTTCTCGATGTTGTTGTAGATATCGTCCTTGATGTTCTCCTAGAGGTCTTCCTCGACGTCGTCCTAAACGCCGTCCTTGATGTCCTAGACGTCGTGCTAGAAGTCGTCCTCGGCGTCGTCCTAGGCACTTATTTGACATCCTTCTCGACGCAGTTCTAGACACCGTCCGAGAGGTCGCCCTCGACGTCGTCCTATATATCGTCCTAAAGGTCGTCCGAGAGGTCGACTAAGAGGTCTACAAAGACGCCTTCCTTGACGCCGTCCTCAATATGTGCACGGCATATTACAACCATTTCATCACCGTACACTTTCCTAACAGACATATCTCACCAGCTAGTTTAACTCCACCACCGCTGGCGCAATGCATCGAGAAATCTTTAGTCTTTCTGCACGTGCGACAACTTCGCTGGAGCTCTGCGCGTTTAGAGCACGGAACGGCACGAACTCTCTTGTGCACTGCCGCCTGCAACCTCTGAACAAAACTTTTGGCGTTCTCATGCATGCGGCGAACGCTTCGTGAGATCGGTCTATTGTTTTCTCAAACTATTTACCTGTAAAGCTACCGCATTTCATCGCGTTTGGTCGAATAAACGTGCGTGTAATTTTTAACGCAATAGAGTTAAGGAGCTCGTGTCGCAAAAAAAGCCGGCGGCGGTGGCGTGATGAGAAAATCATGATTGGTCGATAGGGTCATGACGTCACAGCCACATGACCTTCAGCGGGAATATTAAACCCACAACGCTCACCTGAAACGTGACGTTACACCTGGAATGAAAGTGATTAACACATGGCATGTAATGAGAATTAAAAGTAGCCGCAAGTCACATGGTTTCAGTTTATAAAGTAATTCATTTGCCTTCAAGGGGCGATGCAAAGGTTTTTGTGCTTCGCGCAAATACCGCTTAGAACGGATCCCTGACGTTAATGACCTATGCAACACGCGCTCGTTTTTCACCCCACGCAATAGAAGTCGCATAAACAATTAAAGAAAAACGAGCAGCGTTCAGCTTCTCAACTCGCAGACAGCACGAGTGGCCACGTGATCTGGGGCCGATTATATGCCCCCCCATGTTGATCATAGTCACGCGCTGGGGTTGGCAAAGCACAAGAAACGCGCTGAGTTCTAGACATTGTTATGGTTGGGCTACTGTCGTCATTGCAGCGATCGGACAAGGGGCACTACCCGAATGCTTCTCCAGCTATCGATTATCGCGAGCCAAAACTGAGTGCCCACGCAATTCTCGGGTCCAATCTATGAGTCACATTCAACTGATTGTCACTAGGGGGTACTGCGATCCCTCAGTTACGTCATCAAGTTCCGCGAAAGAGAAATTGAATGAAAACGCTCGCTCTTGTTCTTGAAACTACACCCCCACAAGGACGTTGCGTGCGAGTATCCTTCAGTCCCACTAGTGCCACTTAGCTCGTGTAAAGTGAAAAACATTCTAAATGAATATCGCTGCACCGCCCCTTTAAAGAAAATATTTGAAAACATTTAGGCGGTATTCGACCTTACGATCCTTCGGATGCGAGTCAGACGCGCTACTGACTAGGCCACGCAAGGCACGCCTGCACGGCTTCCGAACGAGCGAGGGTTTATATGTTTATACTATTTTATATGTATGTGTATACATTTTATATGTATATACCCATAGCTGGGTTGATATACGTGCCTGTAATTTATTGCTTAATGGTAGTCAATGTTTTACAGCGGAGCTGCTAAGGGCTAGTTTCCGCAGTTTCGTGTCCGTGGACAAATAAATCTCGACACAACCCTCTGGACAGCTACCGCCATCTGATTGCCGCCGTTGCTCATAGATGGCGGCACATAGTACAGCTCCGCTGCTCTTCCTTCTTCACCACAGTGGAAAGGGTGAAAGTTTTTTTTTTTTTTTTTGTTCTTAAGTACACCAAATGATATTTCTTCATAAAGCTCGGTATTCGGCAAATTTGCCATGCCTTCACAAGAAGCATGGGAATCGCCATTGTTGACTCCAGCGGTGTACAGTCATTTTGTTTTGCTTCATTTCTTCACAACATCGTACCATCGCACGTATATAAACCCAGTTCCGGATGAAACGCCGTAGCCCCACAACAATTATGATCATTACCATCGAACCAAATATCGCGGTAGTTCTCCCGGTGAGTTTGGATTTTTGTTGAATTGTCTTTCACCGGCGGCGCAAAAACTCGTATTGAATTTGTGTCCACTGTAGTCACTCACGAACAGCATAAGGAACGCATGAACGCATGGCGTGGAGGTTCCTAAACATCACAATCATCTCTCCGCAGGCAATCAGATTCCGTCATTAGCCAGTCAGGCCACAGAAACACCAATCATGACGCAAGAATTAACATAATAATTCACGCCCTGCGTTTTTTAAGCATAACTATGCGGAGCGCAAGTTCATCTGCTTCTTTTACTGGGGTTGCGACGACGTCAGAACGACGAGCTCTGATTGGCTTTGATGGAAAGAGAGTGGGCAAACCTCAAAGGAAGCTGCCTTGAGGTCTACCCACTTCCAATCAGAGCCAATCAGAGCTCGGCGTCTGGCGTCAACACAACCCCTGCAAAAGAAGCAGACGAACTTGTGTTCCGCATAGAGGGCCTTAGGTGTACTTGTCTGTCTTTAATTGGTTACGTCAGGCCAAGGTGTGACCATAAGATGTTTTTTTTTTTTTTATTATTTTGCTCTAGAACTTGTGAGAAAGCTCCTTTTGGCAAATCCTCGTATACCCGTGTCAGACGGCGTTTTAAGGTCCTTTTCACTAAGCTCCTTTATAAAATCGGCGAACCAGCGCACGGCGTAGAGCACGTGCGCGCCAAGGAGCACGACGCACTCCACATCGCGAGCTGATTGGGCGATTGTTTTTAAAGGAGCTTAGTGAAAAGGATCTTTAGAACGCCGTCTGACAGGGGTATTAGTTCTGATCGGTGCGACGGTTCTATCATAATACTGGTAATTATAATCGTGATACAGACATTATTATAACCGTTTGCACGGTACGTTGATCAGGCCCAAGCAAGCATGCGAGTGTTGAATGCGAAACCTAGCGTCCGACAGGCTGTATTTACATAATTTGCAAAGCATGCAATTGTTAGCACACGATTAATTAAAAAAATATAAAAAATCATAACACCAAGGTACATGCAAGTGCAAGTCCAAATGAAGACAGCAAGCTCATATTTCATCTGCTAATAATTATTCCCGTTGGCGAAGCACTTCCGGCTACCTTTCAAAATAAAAAGGTACATACCATTATCTTGCTGTTTTCCCATGTTGTGTATCAGTCTTTGGAAAAACAAGAGTTTCCATTCGCCTAAGTGTTCGCGGTTAAGTACTCCCCTTTTTTAAATTATTATCATTGTAATATGTCATTAAAATTGAATGCAATTTAAACTCTTACATAGGTAATATCCAAAAAAAAATCAGATTTTCTTGTATTTCTCTGCTTTTTTTACGTAGTTTCACACGTGAACTTACGTGTAAGTTTGTGGAGTATATTGTCCATTTTTACCTTATATATATATATATATATATATATATATATATATATATATATATATATATATATATATAATTCGACCACATGCCATATATTGAGATTCCACATCGAAGCTGGCCTCACACAGCGCATTATCCACCTTTCTTTCGTCAGACATACATATGCTACTCTACACATCCTGTACAATTTAGCAGTTTATATGAATAGGCTGCTACAGCCTCAAATTTAGGCTGTGAATATTTCAGCAAAAGATTTCTTTCAAAGCCGCCAAGGGAAGCCGAAACCGCTGGTGAATACGCGGCGTCGGTAGCTGCTGTGACATGTGACCTTCGGATAGATGTATGAATGCATAAAGTCAATGAATGCATACGTTCGAGCCCTTTAAATTGGGCTGTGGCTCGCTCCATCTAACCGGTGTTTTTAGAAGAAACACTTAGCCTATTCCTAATATCAACCGTTAGCTTCTATCGTTTTCCGCTAATCTCGTCCCCGGTGAGCTACGCGATTAGCGACAAACTGAGGACGCTCAGCTGGAACACTGTTGCTGTGCGCGTCTTGTAGAGGGGGCAGGTTTTGGGGAAGCTGCAGTGATAGAGTGGCCGTGATAAAGACATATCTTAGTAGCGTCTGGCACCAAATGGGTTGTCACAGAAAAATATCGCCACACCCACACGCATAGACGCATACACGCACGCGCACGCGCACACGCACACGCACGCACGCACGCACGCACGCACGCACGCACGCACGCACGCACGCACGCACGCACGCACGCACGCACGCACGCACGCACGCACACACACACACACACACACACACACACACACACACACACACACACACACACACACACACACACACACTATATTTGAAAGCACCAGCTAATATTCACACTTTTTTAAACTGTTCATGTTTATGCCCAATCGTAACAGAACTGCTGCGAAATGAGCACAAGCTGTTACCTACACTAGCACCCGAGCCAGTGACAAACGCGCCCAGTGCGCATACACTATTGGCCCTCACTTTTCCCCCCCAACCTCCTTCACAACGCTTCCAACCCCCCACTAGCACCCCATTATACAAAAATAAAGAGCATTACGAAGCTGTTATGAAGAGTTATGTTGTTATGAAGTTGATATGAGAAAATTTTCTGTAAACGCCTTAAGGTACGTAGAAAAATATGTCTTCCCAAATAAACATGAATATGAAATGCCAGCTAACCGCTCTGCACGAAACATATTGTATTATATGCGCCAGAAATATAAGTCTTTGGGCAAAAAAAAAAAAAGAAAAACGGGCAATATCTCGTAATCGTATTTATGAACGTCTGCCCAAGGCAGCGTTGATTGATTTACATTGTTATCCTCCTTATGCCATGACGTCAAGGGATAATTTCCCCGTATTTTATTTTTATTTTTTATTAGCCCACATTAGATTAATATTTGTTTTGGGTTACGGGAGGTAAGCACGCGTCTTCTGTGTTTATTCAGGAAGTCACAGGCCTGAGAGGGTATCCCGCAAGAAGAAACTCACGAAGGTTAGGCAAAAAAGCAACAAAAAGATAACGCTTCTTCTACGCATGCTCACAGAAGTTGTCTGTCTCTAATCTCCGCGAAACCTGCGTCAATAGGGTTGTTACTTTCGGTCAGGGGGCGCTGTAGCGCCCGCGAGACGCGACCATTTAATCCTGACGTCATGCGGCGTCCTAGCGTCCTAATATATACGTTCCCAGGGCGTAATCTAGCGTCTGTCAGCGTCCCTTAGCGTCTTTCCACGGGCTCTAGCCCAGCGTTTGAAAGGAGGCAACGTGACCTATAGCGGAAACTCGACCTAAAAATCATGTCCGAGTTTGCTCACCAGGGGCGCTCCTCAAAACTTGAGAGCTACATGTCTACAGTCCGTTTCACCTTGACTCCGAGCGCAGTCAAGGCTTAGAAGACATGCAAACGTGAACACACAAAACAAGAGCGTTCAGTTAATTATCGTACAAGCTCAGAAGTATGACGAACGCCATGACGTTGCGTGTTGGGTGTTGATTGGTTGGCAGCACCGGTTCACAGCGGCGGCACACTCTGACGTAAAATGGTACAAACTGACAAGGTCCAGTTCACGGTGGAACATGAAGGAGGTGTCTGAGCAAGGTCATGTCCAGCTGTTGGTTTAGGGGCCTTCGCGCAGGCGCGGCCGCGATCCGCGCGACCTTGGAAACGTGTGCGCGAATAAGAACGGTTCCCCGATCCTCTAGTCATGTTGCGCCATCTCACGACGTTTGCCAGAAATGAGAGCGAAGTTTCGCCACACTTGTTTCATGTCGAGGCGATGCCGTTCGGACATCCATATCTTCTTCCTCCGTGGTCCAGTCTGTCCTCTGCAGAGTTTGGTAGTGCCACGATGCGTTTTCTTTTTGTTTTAACGCTTCTTTTTTTATCTACTTTTCGCATTCAGAATTTGTAAACTGACCAAGATACTGTCAAGTTCACCAATTGAATGAGCCAGTTTTAAGGAACGCGTCGTCACTACCTTTTAATGATTTTTTTTTTTTAATGCGACATGTCGATGTGAGACGTTATAATTAATATTCCAAGAACTCTATTTCTCACGTCTCATCATGTATCCCGATGTTTGTGCCGTTTTGCAATCCTCTGACATTATTTGATGTTTGAATAGAGACCATTTGGTTGATAAAATACAATGATCGGTTGTAGATCCCCATGAGAGGCATTAAAGCTTCACGCATCTTAGACACAAGCTCTCGCTGTTGTCTAGATATCGAATTTGTTGTTTCGCTTTTGCTGCACGCCGTCTTCGAATGTGTCATGGTTTCCGATGAGAAAATCAGAGAATATGGCGTCTTGGCCGATCGCAGTCGGAGGCATGCCCATTCAGCTGACTGACAAATACTGAAATAGAGGCAAAAAATGGACAGACAGACGGATGGAAAAACGGACAAACGAAACTGTGGGATTTTTCTTTTTTTAAGCATTTCAAGGTTTAGTGCATTTTAAGGGTTTCTGTGCGCGGATTTTGGCACTGGCGCATATGGCAGCTTACAAGAAGATGCGGAAGGTGGCGTAATTATCTTTTCGTATGTAACGCCTCTTCATTAAATGCTTGAGAACGCTGTCTGTGTTTCGACGACTCCCCCCTTAATCGAAATTTGAATTGAAATTTGTCGATGTGATTATACCATCCAACTGCAGAAGACGAATGATTGGCAGGTGCTATTGTATTTCTTTATTAGGTGCTATTGTGTTTATGCTAGTCTGAACATTCTAGTTTATGTAAGAACGTAGCTTCGGCTTGAAGCTAATTTTATATTGTTTGCTGACATCCCCACATATCGCACCACAGGTGAAACGGTGCCGCTTCTTCAGAGTAACTCATTACGAGCATTATTTTAGATTTTTATTCGTGATCAGGCTACAAAATAGAATAATCTTGGAAAATGTAAAATTCTTAATAATCGAAAACAAGCGCAAATAAAAATAAACTAGGTCTTGAACGATACACGTTAGAAGAAAATTGTAACCCGCAAAACAAGCACTCGCTGATATGAGGTGCCCGTTGCGAAAATACTCAAAGAAACCAAACTGCAAAACAGAGAAGGAAAGAGTAGTCTCCGCTACACGTCAGCGCTTCTGACAAATTTGAAAATCAGCGCAAAAGACACAAGTGAAAAAAAAAAAAATCAGGCAAAATCCAAGAAAGTTTTCGTTCTCTCGATGTCTCCCAGAAATTAAGTCTGCCGCACACAGACTATACTCGGACACTAATCATGACGTCGTGTGGCGTCACGGTGTCACGTGACATCCTGGAGTCACATGACGTAACGGTATTACGTCACGTCACAATCACAGCGACCGTACAAGACGTGCTTCGTGATACGCAGACAGAACCACGCCAATAACGGCTATCGCCGTAACAATAACAAGGGCACAAAGAAAGTTTACGTCAACAGACACAACTGCACACAACAAAAAAAAGACGTGAAAACATTAAGCCAACCCGAAACGGACGTCATTTCTTTGAGCCGCAAAAGTAAACTAAACCGTCCTACAGAAAAAATAAATAAATAAAAAATCATAGCCGCCGATAGAGGCACACAGGCGACAGCCGCCACTTGGAAAGCCGACAAGTCGAGAAAAGTCAGAGAGGCGTGGAGCTGCGCGCGCCACACGCGGGCGCCCGCGTCGCCCAGTTAGGTGCCGCCAAAGCTCGAGGCCAGAACCTCAGTGAGCGCTGGGCGACCGAGCGAGTAGGCGAGGGACTCGAAGCACCGGAGCCGTCGAACCACGGTCTGCGCCGCGGTTCTGGCATTTCGTGACATGTGCCACTGAATTGTTTGTGAATGTCGATACCTTCGCCTATCGTCAGTGTTTTATGGGAACAGTGTATACGAAAGTGTGGTTTCAACGGTTCTTCTCGTGCGCTCAGG
Source organism: Ixodes persulcatus (assembly GCA_013358835.2). Lineage (NCBI taxonomy): Eukaryota > Metazoa > Arthropoda > Arachnida > Ixodida > Ixodidae > Ixodes > Ixodes persulcatus. The sequence continues at coordinate 240,908 of JABSTQ010009240.1, forward strand.
AACGACTTACTGTGTCTTGGCTCGTTGCTGCGCCTGTGTTTGCCAACTTGGTCTTCGTGGCAAGGAGTCGTGCCGCGCGTTCTCGCTAAACGCAGGTGAGATCGAGATTCGACGGTCTTCTTAGACTTGTGTCCTTTGATATGAACGTCGAAACACAGACCTCGATTAATTATTGCATAGTTTGTTTGATAAATGTGTGTGATTGAGAGTTTTGTGTTGTCAAATAAGTATCGCCTCTTTGCACACTTCAAAGTATTGAAATATCGGCTATGGTCCGTGCGTTCAATTGAATATACGTAAACAATTTATTTTTCGCGGGCTCAATATTTCGCGATTTAGGTCAAAGCTGAAGTTTTGGAATAATTCGCGGGTTCTAATGTTGGCGACATGGTGCGATCTCAATACAGATTCCAATGTGCTTACATTTTACCGGAATCGTTCGCGGGACCTATTTTTCGCGAACTGTAGGCGATTCTCAAAATTCGCGAAAATTAGGTCTTCGCGAAAATTAAGTCATTTACAGTACTTACACACATACGACTAAGCTACATTGGCACGTTTTCCTTCGTTAAGAAAATTGTTGTTCGAGCATCTTTAATGTAAACGACGCGTCCATATAAAGTTTCAAACGTGTTACAGACGTTGTAAACCTCCAAAACTTTTTTCGTGAATATATACCTAAGTGGCTTCACTATGCAAATATTTTTACAAGAAAATCACTATACTTCAAAACGTTACCCCGTCACGGTAAAAACAAAAAAAAAATGTGACTAATATTTCTGTACTCGAAAAGCGTCACACCATCACGGTGAAAACAAAAATTGGTAATAATACTTGCTCATGTAGGTGTATCTGGTGTAGGATTCTACCGTCCAGGAAAGCACGAGCTGAAACATTCAAAGAATTGGTGCATTCAGATTATCGCTGGACCAAACGTTTTAGTAAAGAAAGTACCACGCAATGGTTTCGGTCATGATAATTTCACTAAAAAAGAAAAAGTCCATGGTTTATTACTTTGTATACATATGTGACCTCAATATAAAAAAGACGATTACCTCATCCGAGCTACTCAATTCATGTTGTTTCTTGTTCACATCATTTACTCATAGATAAAAAGAAAATCTATGACATAATAATATTTGAAATCCAAACTATTTTTGTTTTTGTCTTACAAGCAATATCAATAAGGAAACAAATATTCTGCGCTTAAATGAAGAAGAGGTGGTGCCGTTACGTAGTATAAAGGGTGGACTGAAGGGAAAACAAAATGAAACGTATAACTCATTAATTAACAAATATGGTGCTAGTAGTTAAAAACGTTGTATGTACGTGTTGTTTTCATATTTAATTATTTATCATTTCTGCGTACTACGTTATACGCACATCGATCTGCATGTATTTTCTGTGGTCCGCATAAAAAAGAACAATTATTGTTTCTTGCTATTTCACGTTGATCAGTTTAGCTGATAAGTGTGATTACACGTCGACACCTGATATCTTTAATTTCTTTTTAAAACCAGCACTTGGGACTGAATACTAAATTTATCAAAAACAAAGTGAGACTGAAGTTTCAAATTTTCATGAAACCCTGTTTAGACTTCAGGCGCAGCCGACGCTACGAGCTGATGAAACCAATCAAACAGCGTCCAAAACGTACCGTCATGGTGTTCGTCGTGTTTAGGTACGCGATCTATTGTCGCCGAACCAATCATAAACGGAAAAGACGGTGTGACTTGCACTTTTGACGCTGCTTGATCGTTTATTTTACCTCGAAGCATCGGCTGTGTCTGAACTTAAGCTGGAACGAAGTATATAGGTCACGGAATTTAACGTAAACAAAATACCTTCTATAAACCTCGGCAAAGTCGGTAGCCTTCAGGCCTCTGATTTATGGCGATATGTTCCGCGTGGCCCTATTTGTTGAGAAGCTAGCAAAAGCCCAAGACACTGCAGCGGTATGCGCAACATTTTTCACAGCAGAGGCAATAGGCCTTGATGTTTCTTATTGTAGCATCGCAATCCCGATATCCTAACCGTGGCAGATCAGTTCATTCTTTTTTGCATAACATTTTTTTTTCTGCTCTCTCAAAACCGAAAAAGGGATTGCGCGAAAAAGAAATCCATAAGGAAGAGGGATTTGGAAGGAACCGGTCTAGGGAAGGGGCTAACATGGTGGATGCTGTCGAACGGCCAACATATCGTCGGTTACGGCCAGCTCTAATGGAAATGGTCGATTTCGCCTAAGGGTAACGCGCGGCCCTATTCCCCTTTTCGGCCACGGATGCTGGGCTACTCGCAAGCGTAAGGAATTACACATCGATGGAATGTGCGGAGAGAGCGTTCCTGAAGTTTTATCTGACCTCGGGGATGTCCCAGAAGGGAGATGTTGGCACGACCGCAACAGAAAGTAAAAGGGACGGCCGCGGCTTGTGTAGACCAACACACTGTTCACAAACAAGTCAGCGTTTGGCCACACCAGGAATGAACACTGCGCAAGCGCAGAAACCAGATTCCCGTGAAGTGAAGCGAGTGCGCATGCGCAATGCCGATGGCAGCGCCGCCGCACTGTCCTGACGTCAGAGACTTGCTGTTTGCGGAGCGCAATTGCGTCTGCTTTTCGCGCAGGCGCTGCGGTGACGTCAAAATGCCGAGCTCTGATTGGCTCTGATTAGAACGATAGTGGGTAGACATCAACTACAGCTGCCTTGAAGTCTACCCCGTATCGTTCCAATCAGAATCAATCAGAGCTCGGCGTTTTAATGTCACCGTAACCCCTGCTGCGACTAGCAGGCGAACTTCCACTCCGCACACACCTTTCCATTTATTTATTTATTTATTTATTTATGAATACTGTAGGTCATTGAAGACCCATACAGAAGTGGACATTTGTACAGACAAGAAGCACTACAGCGGTATAAGACATTCGTAACAAAAAAGACACAAACGAAAAACGTATAAGCGGAATGTTATGCTAGTGCATAGAAGTGAGAGCCTCGGCAAAAGACTGCGCTGATGTACTATTTACGATTTATTCTGGTAATTTATTCCAATCATCAATAACGCGGGGGAAAAAGGAGTATTTAAATGTGTTGTTTTTGGCTGAATACGGCCTGATCGTCTTGTTATGGTTAGTTCGCTTTGAGTGCACAAAGGGGGCCTTGAGGTATTTTTCTTGAGCTATATTTATTTGTTGTTGGTACAGTGCGTACAAAAACTTTAGGCTAGCAATTTTCCTTCGATCTTTGAGGGTGTCCAACTCTGCGTTCGCAAGCATAGCGGTAACGCTAGCCCTCCATGAGTAGTTAGAATAGATGAACCTTACTGCGACCCTTTGAACTTTTCCAGCTTATTGTCAAGGTAATCCTGATACGAACTCCAGATAATACTGGCATATTGCCAACACTGGTCTGACCAGTGCCTTGTATGCTGACAGTTTAGTAGCAAACGTAGAATTTATTTTTTAATTTTCTTCTCAAGTAGCCCAACTTCTTAAATGCATTACTGCAAACGTTTGTGACATGTGTTTCCCACTTAAGGTTACTGGTTCATCACCCGTTCAAAAAAAAAAAAAACACTTAGTCACTGGGATGAACCCTAAGACATTCAGAGCAACCACTCGACTGCAAAGAAGAAAAAAAATAGGTGAATCGATTGCTGCAGTCTAAAGGGAGAGCTTCGTGAATGGTGAGGCTTGGTAACTTGATCCAACCTAAAAGAAGTCTCCGCAGTGTCACTCAGCATGATCTTTCACTATGCTTCTTGCCAGGTCTACACATATTACTAAACTCGTCATTCGCAGAGGGATTGCAACGATTGGCTTTCGCGAGTGCTTTGTGGCAGCCATTCTGCTGAAGAGATCTGCTTTCGCGTGGCCAGGACTTGTTGCACAGTCTTCTGTGTGCAAACATTTCATCGTGCAGAAGGTAATTATCGGAACAGTCTATGAAGTTTCGCAAGAACGGCCAACGTGCAGGCGAGCTGGTGCGTATTAATCGTGATGTTTAAGTCCTGAAACTGGAAAGGAAACTTGAAGACAAAGATAGAGGAAAGCGAACAGAGAGAGTTTCAACTACGCTGTATCTATACTTTTGAATTGAGGCGCTGTCCCTTCTACTTTTTTCTAAAGTTTCCTTTTCAGCCTCAGGATTTAAACATCAGGATTATGAAGTTGCTACACAAAACAGTCCCTAAGTGGGAGATGCCTCCGATTCCTTGCATCGTTTTATGGCGCCAATGACGATGTCAAGACTGGGGGTGTACGGCGTAGCAAAAATAGAGAAGAAAAGAACCGCCAAAGTAGGAACATAAAGTGCATAGGGTCGATATCGTGTATCAAAAACCTATTAGGGCATGTAAAGTGACTGAAAATCTGAAACCAGATTTCTCATCTCAAAAACAAAAACAATGCGTTTAACTTGCGCAGAAAATTGTGGCGCCGGTTTGTTGGTACAAGCAGAACCGTGATGTCAACCTCGTTTAACAAAATTCGCAAACTGAGAAGCCTCCGTGATGCTTTTATAATGGCTAAAATTGATAGATTAGATCCATCCTTCGCGTGATGACAGGAGGGCCCAGACTAAAAAAAAAAAAAAAAAAACCTTTAGGTGCGGGGATGTTTGTAAACGTGTTTTCTATGTCAGTGTGTTCAGGTTGTCACAGATGACGGGTGACGAGTTGATAATACAATGAGGAAACAAAAAGTTTAATGGAGCAAACTTGCACTTACAATCAAAATGGGAACAGTGGTGTCTGAGGCGTTGACGTCGGCGAGACAGGCAGGATCGAGCGCTAATCAAATACTGATTGCCGGGGGCCATTCGCACTTCGTTTGCTGCTGGACCGACAAGGCGCCGGGAGCTACGCACTCACCGGGCCAATCAATCCGCGTTCTTGTATCACGTGATCATGCTCTTTGCGCATACTCATGCACAAAGAGAGCTTGGACAGAAGATAAAAGGAAGGAGGATGCATTGGTCCCACAAACATGTGAGCTTAGCGTGGAACGGACTGTAGCATTTATTTTTTATTGACTTCATCATCGAAAACCGCTTTATTCCAGACAAATTGAACACTCTAGGAGACTGAAACAGGACAGTTTTAGTATATCGTGTTTTCAGGCCACGTTATTTGAAATGGGAGCTCGCACTGCCACTTTGATACATGTTCTAAAGCGCGCGCGCGAAGCGGTAGCGGGCCTTTGAAAACGATCTACTGTAACTCGCCCCCTATTAATAAACTAAATTAGGCAGTCACCTTTAAATCCAATGTCTTATGAAGCAGGAAATGGAGTATTTAAGGAGCGATTCTTCAACTTTATTTGAAAAACATTGAAGAGTCACTTCAGGAAATGAATAACAAGTCAACGCAATTTGTATTTTAAAATTAACAGCGCCGTTTTTTTTTTAGAGAATTACCATAAGCTACTGAAAGTATCCGCATGCGGCGAGTGTTGTAGGATATGTAGGAGATTCATTTTAGTAGCCTGCGACTGGTGGGGAATGAGTATACATCGGTTCAGTTCTGATTAGGAGCTTCTTTACTATGGTTCGCTTATGCTGTCATGGTTACAAAACTGGTTATGCTGGCATGCCCTGGCATGGGGTAGCCTATTTTATATATATATATATAATATTGGTTATGCGCGTTAAAGCATACCCCATGGCAGGGTATGCCAGCACATATATACATATATAGTGAGTGCAGATTGACAAGTGCAGCCGTAGAAATTTTGCGAACGAAGAGGGGAGAAAGGTATTATTGCATTTCTTGCATTATAATTAGGGAAAGTTAGGGAAAGAGAGCTGGCGAAAAATTGGGCCAGGAGCGGAAATCGAACTCGCAACCTTCGTCTATCCGGGGCGACGCCTTAACCGATTAGACCATCTCGGCCACTGGTTTCGGCGGACTAAATTTTTGAACAGCTTCCTGTACTGTTAGTTTTAAATTCGCTTAACTCGTTGGACGCGTCCCAATAGATCCCTTTTAAAAATCACGTGCCGATTACTAGAAGGTCGGGACCACTGCACACTTGAGGACAGACTGACGTCGTGGAACATGCAAATTATTCCTTAAGAGCGAATGTGGGAGCGCGGTTAAGCCGACGAGGCAATCAAACAGCCTCGAAACTGCAGGGTCACTGCGTGCAACGTCACTGCGCACCTTTTGTGGATGTGTTTTTACTTTCTAACCCAACGAAACGCATAAAGAGTGCCTTGGCGTCGAGGATTTAGTCCGCCATTATGCGGGGATTCCACGGCTCCCAACAAAGGGCAGTCTTTCTAAAAAAATCTAAAGTATTTTTTGCCAATTTCTTTTTTTTTTTTTTGGAGGGGGGGGGGGGGGGGGCAGGGATTTTTTAAACTACATCCGACGCGTTTTTATTTTTCCGATGAATACATATAATATTTGATCTCTAGAACCAATATTTTACATCCTTTATGAGCTTAACTGACAAAACAAAGCGATTAAAAAAAAACAAGGTGCACTGTGCGAAAATTTTAACGCCAACACGTCATCGGCACTTTTTTTGCAGCTTACTCAGAGACACTATGTTGAGAGTCACTAAGCTTTACCGCTTAGGCTACCGCCCAGCAAGAGCACTTTCTGCCCAAGTAATACTTTTATCGGCCAAAGATACATTAGAAGAAAAAAAAAACTGACGATCGTTTATTTGCGTTAGCGGTGTAGCGCTGTGTACATCTGACATCGCTTCGGGCGTTTCTTGTTGTCCCTGTACCCTGGGAAGAAAACGAGTTCGGCCTCTTCAGTGCATTGCGTACTGGCGTTTGCAGAGCGAAATATAATTGAGACGCCTCTGGATGCGCAGAACGATTCGTGTAAATCTAGACATTAAACAATATACGCGGTAAAATAATTAGGAAAATTATTAAACTCGGACTGCGGAGAAAAAACAAAAACCAAGAATAACGCACACCGGACACGCGTGCAGGCAATTCTACCGACAAGATTGATACGCTAACTCTCCCAATAGACCCTTTTCAAAACCCCATCGAGCAACATTGGTGGTAGTCATTTTGATTGAACACGAAGCGCGTGATTGGGTACGAGTCCTCGCCGAACGATGACTTCACACTCGTCTTTGATACGAGCTGGGGCGGGGCTACACCCCGCGCTGACGCAGCCCTCGTGTTCATGTATGAGCATGTCTTCGTTCTCAAATTACGTGCTCAAACAACGGTAGACCCGAATAATTGGCTCGAACGCCACTGGATAACGCACCTTCTTTTCTTTTTTTGTTTTCTCGGGGTTTTATGCTTGGGTTTGGGGCCTTTAGGCTCACGTCAACAATTCAGACAGAATTTTCAATTTCAACATAACCCAACATAACCCTTCAGCAGAGAAGCAAATATTTTTTTCAAGAACCTCATATAAGTGCAGAGACCTTTCACTTGTTGAACGAATATGCTTTCGCCCGGATTTTCGGAAAGCAGAGAAGAAGATAACATGAGAAACTGGGCATAGTTAGTTGAGCTCTTTCTACGGGGTGTCTTAACATTTGATCTCACAAACCCCTTCGTCTTGCGTGTTTGTTTCATGTTCTTTTTTACTCATCGGTGCTAACGAAAGGTAGATACAAAAAGCTGCATGTATTAAAGAAACGTGCACAGTTCTATGTTTGAAAAAAAAAATTACACGAATAACAGAAGTTAGTAACAGAAAGGGAAGCACCTTCCCGGTTGCGTATATACATGTCGCCGATAGCACAGAGCCGCGAGGAGGAAAAAGAGAGAGAGAGAGAGAGAGAGAGGAGGAAAGGGGAAGAGAGGCCGCCGTGATTGGCCCTTGTAGTCACGTGGTACGCGCCCGGCTGTTCTGGCCGTCACCCCCCGCAAGCCTCGCCCGCGAGCAGACGCCGCCGGCGCCTTTGGGCTGCTGTGGCTGCCACGCCGGCCCCGCCGAAGTCAAAGGTACGCTGCGAGTGTGTAATCCAGAAAACTGAAAGTTTAGAAGTGAGATCGACGCTCTCACAGTAGACAACACGCCCCTGACTCCCAATGTACAACCAGCGAACCTAGGCAGAGCACGGGAGGCACTCACTTGATCGAATGACATTTTAGCGAACGCCCACGTTTCACCGAATGACACTTTAGCGAATAGTCGGACGCCGCGAAGCGGCGTTTTCGGGTGGGCCAAATGGGCTCACATTGTTGTTATGAGCCGACAAAGACTGTCGCCGCGAAGCGGCGTAAGCGCAGCGCGGCGGATGGGTTAACGCGCACCCCCGTTATTCGATAAAACGTCAATTCGCTCAAATGTCGCTGTTCGCTAAAATGTCATTCGCTCATGTGATATGGACCCCGTCTGCTCGCGGGCGAAGCTTGCGGGGGGTGACGGCCAGAACAGCCGCGGGCGCGTACCACGTGACTACAAGGGCCAATCACGGCGGCCTCTCTCCCCCTTTCCTCCTCTCTCTCTCTCTCTCTTTTTCCTCCTCGCGGCTCTGTGCTATCGGCGACATGTATATACGCTTCCCGGTTACGCAGCTGGGAACAGTTCTAACTTAAGGTGTGAGTATCTTCCTATGGTCACAAATCGACAGCTAAAATTTTCAGAACTCTAAATGTTAGGTAGATATCAAGCGTTACGTAGACCCCATTTTCATTTATATAAAGGTTTAACATATTTACGTAGTTAAGGAATAACAAATATTCATGTGCAAGTGTTTGCAACATTGTACCGGCACGCGATTTTCGTTATCATCACTGCGTGGTGTAAGTTAAGAACTCCTAGTAAGTAGTTCTTCTCTCATTTTGTTTTCTTCTCAAATTCAGCGCCAATTAGAGTCGCATCAAACGCCGACAGAACTCTCCTTTTCTAGACATTCGACACCTCAAACCCGCCATAAACGATTTTAAAACACCGCAACAAAAGGTAAGAAGCTAGAAAACCGTAATCAACACAAAAAAGACCAGATACAAGAGCTCGGCGTCTCAATTTCCCCACGTCTAGTTTTGTGAGTTTGACATACGTTTTGCGCCGCAACCCGAGGCTAAAGTTCTAAGGGTCTTCGGTTGCTCCCTCGGGATGCTCATTATTTACTCATTAGCTCTTCTCCCCAATTAGAATCTTCCGATAGGATACCCCCCCCGCCCTCCTTGCCGTTAGAGCTCGTGTCATCGTCAGACTTAATGAGAATTTCGTCACGTTCTGCGCTGACAGGAGGAGACGCATGAAGTGGTTGCAATTTGCAAGCTAACGAGGCCGTTGACAGACGGCCTGTTCGCGTCTCCGGGTATACCTACCTGTACCGTCACCGCATACCGTCGACAAGGTAGGTAAAGCGGACTTCATCGTCCATTCGCGCAATCTAAAAGAACTGTGGATCGTTTACTCGCACGCGAAGCACTTGGAAAAGCTAGTCGCTACACTACATTTCGTTTCGCTTTAAGTCCGACGGCAGTCGACGCTATAAAACCGATAGGCCAATGAAAAAGCGCCCAAACTGCATCCTTATGACGCTCGTCGTCTTTGTGGGGTTTGCTGCAAGGAGCTTATAATGGAATGGAGGTGGCGTCCCTCTTATCCGTATATGAAGCTAAGTGCAGCGGAAGATGGCCTGTCCTCGAATTGTCCCCTCAGGCTCTAAGCCAAGAGGAAACACAGTTAATGGGCGCCACCATGTAAATGCCGTGGCAACTCGGTTACTTGCCCCATATTTATTTACACCGCGGCGTCCACTGACTGAGTCGGCGTCCAACAGGTGAGATTCGGCGCCCAACGCCTACCCGGCCATTAGGAAGTCGGCGTGAGACAGGCGCTCTAGACGCCACACCGGGAGCGTTGTCCAGAGCGAGTCGTCGTAAAGCGCGGCTTTGGAAAACTAGCGTGTCAGGCGCCGTATACGCACGAGCGCCGATCGTATCGAGAGCCAGGCGCGACAGCGGGCAGACAAAGCCGACCAAGCGGTGACTGGCGAGCAGACGATGAGAGCGTGCGCGTGCGCAAGGCAGTCCGGGATTTTCTTTTTTGTAGCGTGAGCTACACTGGCCGAGGTTGAGCAGTTTCGCGTGGTTCCTGGAGAGCCGTGCTGCGCATGCGCGAGGAGTAGTGTCGTCACACGGCGCACAGCTGGCGCAAGAAAAGTCAAATTTGGGGGTTTTACGTGCCAAACCAACGACGGGCATCTGGCACGCCCCAGCGGAGGACTGAGGATTAATTTCGACTACCTGGGGATCTTTTGACGTGCAACCGAAAGCTCGGTTACGCGGCGCCTCCTCCGCAGTAAGCCTCCGTCAGATTGCGGGCACCTCGGCCGGGATTCGAACCCGCCACATGGGGATCCGTAGGCCAGCGCTCCCGCCTCGGAGCCAGCGAGGCGGCGGCACAGCTGGCGTGCCGGAGCCGCCGCCGCCGCGCGCTCCGCCGCGGCCGCGCGCGCCTCGGCGGTCTGCGCATTCCAGAGGAGTGACGTCATAGCCGCGGCAGACGCACTGGCGCCGCCGCGTGCCCAGCTGTGCGCCTCCGTTGCGCAGTAGTCAAGTCTGACGCTGCACCGGAGCCGCTTGATAGCGCCTCTCATTTTCTACGCATGCGCAGAGGTATCAGTGGCGGTATACATATAGCGGGGCGTTTGCCAGTGTGGTAGAGCCATGGAGAAGGAGAACGAAATTGCTGCTCAGCGGCGCAGAAGAGCGGAGAAGCTTAACTCATCGGATCCCAAAGTAGTCACATAATGTGTATACCGTGTGTGTGTCATTGAAGCAGCAGTAAGCATGATAATCAAGCTAATCCTAGACAACCAGGAAAGCTAAGAATAACCAGCTGAACCTAAGCTCACGCTACGTATATCCTGGCATAGCCGAGCTAAGCCACTGCAATTTTTTTTTCGGCTTCGATGAGCATGGCGTTATGACGGGTCCTGAGGTATTTCAACGTCCTTGGTTCGCTATCACTAGATAAACTAATCACGCTAAGAAATATCTGCTGCCGAAACCACTATTGTTGATTGTCTGCGAATGGTTTACGACGCAATCATTGACGTCAGCGCGACTGCAGCGCGCCACTTCGAAATTGAGTTATTGCTTCGTCTCTTTGTGATCGTTTAGTTTTCTGTTACTATGTAATCGTTTAATGCTCAAGCGGTTTCTCCACCATCTTTGCAGCTTCGTGTGTGTCGTGTCCTGTCTCTCTGTAATGTTTTAATGTTCAAGCTGTTTCATCACCATCACTGACCATGTACCAACTAGCTCAACTCTATCCGAGTATTGCTTCGTAGCTTGGGCGCAAATATGGATGTGTGCGTACTGCCTCTCCGCGTATGCGCGGCGCAGGTTTATCTGCTTGCTAGGACGACGTCCTAGAGAACGACGTCAAAGACGACGCCTAATACGACCTCTAGGACTACATTTAGGGCGATCTCAAGGACGACCTCTGGAACGCCGTCTAGGATGACCTTTATGGCGATTTCAAGGATGACCTCTAGGGCGACGTCAAAGACGACGTCTAGAACGACCTCTAGTACCCTTTTAGGGCAATATCAAGGACGACCTCTAAGACAACCTCAAGGACGACGTTGAGGACGACGTCCCAGAGTATGACGTCAAATACGACGTCTAGAACGACCTCTAGGACGACCTTAGGATGACCTTAAGAACGACGCCTAGGACGACCACTCGGGCGGCCTCAAGGGCGACCTCTAAAACGACGTCCGCAGGCGCCGCGCATATGCAGGGCACATTCGAGGCCATAGAGCTTATTGCGAAAACCAGGTGAAATAGCTAAAGAATGTTATCACATTTAAATGCTATCGCTTTAAGAGGGTGCTTGGTTTAGTGGGTGGCAGGAAACTCGCAAAGACGATGAGCGCCGTGCCGGTGCACTTTTGGTACCACATGATTCATCAGAATGTGGCTTTGGCTGCACTCGGACCTAATGGCAATGCTAGAAATACCTTGAGACCTAGAGAAAAAAAAAAAAAAAAAACTCTGCGCATGGTAAAACCTCGTGCTCATTAACTGTCACAGTGCGGACTATTTCTTAGGTCTTTACGCCCAAAATACGTTGACAGAACAATAGCTTACTTCTCAAAAACCCGAAACCAGTGGCAAGGATGATATATTTCGCAGGGAGGTTTTTGTTCAAGAGTAGCTGCATCTTTTAGGCACCTGAGGCAAGTGAAAGAAATCAAGTAGTGTGTTTTCTGCATTTGCCTTTGTTTTTTTAGTACAGACACTCTTGAAAAGATTAAAATTGACTTCGTTCTTTAATTTTAAGATATGCGTCCTTACTCACACATATTTTTTTTTATTTATTAAATACTGCAGACCACGCGTGGTCCAACCAGGATGGGCAGGGTACAAACTCAAGAACCCGTACAAAACAAAACAACAATACAAGAAAAAGGGCATACAAATCGGCAAAAAATATGAAAGAGGCGGTACGATACAGCAAAACAAGTAGCTAGCCAAGAAGCACAATACCGAAGCATGTAAGCACTAAATATAAAAACACCAAAACACATCGAAATACAAAAACACCACTATAATAACTGTTCTAATGATGAAGCAAAATCCGAAGATGAAATAACCGAACAAGGAAGAGAATTCCATTCTTCAATTGTACGAGGAAAAAACGAAAATTTAAACAGGTTAGTGCGTTCAAAGTATGCTGTTAATGAATATTCATGATGGTGCCTAGTTCGTCTCGTAGAAAGCTGCTTTAAGTAGTAATTTGGATCCAAGGACAGTTTTCGTATAAAAAGAGAGTGCAGAAATTTCAAACGGGCTATCCTTCGACGGTGCTCTAAAGTTCGTATTTTGTAGGGTTGCATCAAAAGTGAGGGCGAATCAGTTCTCTTAAAATTTCCGTATATAAACCTTACACCACGTCTTTGAACTCGTTCCAATATTTCAGAATTAGATTTCGTATGAGGGTCCCAAGTAATACTACCATATTCTAGTTTAGATCTAACGAATGAATTGTAAGCCAGTAATTTCACGTTTGGAGTAGCGTATTTCAGCTTATGCCTCAAAAAACCCAACCTCTTGAAGGCTGCCGAGGATGAATTTTTTATATGGGTCGTCCAATTTAAGTTTTTATTTATGGTCTCTCCGAGGTACTTGTAGTCATCAACCTGAGCGATGGGGATGTTATTTAGTCTGTATTGGAAGTTGAATGGCTTTTTTTATTTGTAATTTGCAGAAAAACAGTTTTTTCAAAATGTAACTTCATGTCCCACGTACAGCACCAACTTTGAATGTCATTGAGGCTTGCGCTCATTACTTGTTGATCGTCAGGCGAAGATATTTCTTTAAACAACACGCAATCATCTGCAAATAAACGTATGTTCACAGACGGGTGTAGGGCGGAAACTATGTCGTTTATATAAATTAAAAACAGCAAAGGACCAAGAACGCTCCCCTGTGGTACTCCAGATGTTACGTCTAATATCTCTGAGCAGCTACTGTTGATTTCGACAAATTGTTTACGACGCTGTAGGTAAGAACATACCCATCTAACGATAAAGGGATGAAGACCTACACGTTCAAGTTTGCTAACTAGCTTTCCCTGGGGAACCAAGTCGAAGGCCTCGCTAAAGTCAAGAAAAATAACATCAACTTGGCCTGATCTGTCTAGAATGGATGCAAATTCATGAACAGTGGAAGCAAGCTGGGTAACCGTAGAAAATCCCTTTCTAAATCTGTGCTGATGAGGCGAGAGTATGTTATTCGCGTTCAGGAACTCTTTAATTTGGTTAGCGATGATATGTTCTAGTAGTTTACAAGATGTGCAGGCATATTCTTGCCTGCCTTATTCGAAAGCAAATGTCCTCCACTCCCGAACGCGGTACGAGCACTTTATGAGCCACTTACGCATCTAGTTTTCTGCATCTGATGCAAGAGGCGATATAGCTGCGGTACACTAAAAGAAACAGACCAGGGAGAGTTTTTTGTCTTTCAAATTTAAATATTCATCGAGATTATTACGCGCAAATAATGGCAATCTCAGTAATGCGCGTTTACTTTTTTTAACTGTTTACAAGTCATTGTTTTTGTTTCATGAGTGTCTTTGTGTAAACTTTCAATATCTGTATTTTTACACACTTCAACAGCGTTGTGTTTTCACCGTGCACCCTCCCCCTTTTACGAATCACTCTCAGTTGACCTCCAAGAAAGCATAAATAGATATATAAATTTAATAAAAAAACGTAATTACAATTCGTCATAGTCTCCTATTTAAAATCTACTAAGGATTATAATCAATAACTCTAATATACATCTACGCTATACTTTCACTCCTTCGAATACGAAACCTCATATGTTGTCAGTGCAGGAGAATTCACGCCAAGCTTGCGAGTACCTGCTAGACGAGCGCTCGATCTTTTAGGTTAAATGTTTACGCGTCGACAGTGCCGGAGATTAAAAACCGCTCGTCCAGGACCCACCAGCGGCTGTGAAGCGGCCCTATACTTCGTCTCATCCTACGATGGACTAAAGGCAAAAGCCACGGGCCGCCAGGGCCTATCACGTTCCATGCTATACTATAACACGCTTAACATTGATAAGGGGTGGACGAATAATGCTCGAATCCAAAAGCATCGCATCATTTCTCTAGCTTCGACGCTGCAAAGAGCCGATATGTCGTGGTGTCGTGGCTTTCTATGTACAACTGCTGAGTCACTCAGTGCTCTTCGATTCGAACCACTGTCCACCCGCCCTCTTATCAGTGATCCGAGAGAGAGAGAGACGCGGGCACCGAAACGTTCATTGAAGCGAGATGCCGCACAATTTCTAAGGGACTCTTGATTGGATCTGGCGGTCCGTAGCTTTGGCCTTTAGTCCATCGTAGGGTGAGACGGAGTATAACCATTAGTCGCGGGCGCAGCTCTGTTTACACAGTTGCTCTATCGCCGAACGTAGGTCACTCCAAACTTGGCCAAGAGCTGCACGTCATTACACCCCCCTCCCCCCCCCCCCCAAACAAAGGAAGAACACGAAGAAGACATAATAACTACGGTCTATACTCCATTTCACCTTATGATGAACCTCAGCGCTATAACTACGAGCCATCGCAGACAATCCAGCGTCGTGAATGTATCGCGGTACTTTACGCTCTCCATACATCGCTGCGCCTTTTCCGAGGGTCCCGTGCAGACACGTAAATAGGATACGGAAATAAAGTAGCCAGTTATACCCTTACTCGCTTACTCACTAAAAAAAACGTAAGTAATTTGTTTCCCGTTAATGCGATTGAAAAGGAACGGGTTTCCTGAATCGAAAGTATCGCGTTCTTTCTCGTTTCTCCGAAAATCTGTCGTCTTTTTTTTTAAGAAGCAGTAGCCGCTTTCCAATATTCATCGTCGTTAATAATTCCTCTATTTTTAATGCGTTAATCCAAGAATCACTCTGGCTTTAATACCATATACCTTGTGCAGATATTTTCTTTTTTTTTATGGTCCATCTACCGTTTTGTCGTCGTGCAAATTACAGGCGCCAGCTGGGGGTGAGAACTATAGGTCGCGTACTTGTATAGACGTTACCTACTCGTGAATCACATTATCAAAAAATAACGAAAAACCATTACTCGCTTCTTTTTTTAAAAATTAATTAGGTTGTCACCTCGTTACGAAAAAAGTAATTAGGTACAAGTAACGCTATACTTGTAACGCGTTACGCACAAGTCTGGTCACGTGACAGGTACAATGCATTGAATTGGCTGGCATATGGCTCATGGCGTCCGCAACGGTCCATCGAGGTATAAAGAACAGCGAAGGAGCTTCCATACGGTTCAGTCGACCTGATCTTGGGTCGCTTGGTGGCCGGGTTAATCCCACTAAGTGATGTCCCTTCATTTTGGGCGACGCACAACTTGGATGGTTCGAGCGGCGAAACCTATTTGATCGGATTGAAAGGAGTCTGGGTTTGGATCGATAAAGTGCACCGAATAATGCTTCCGAGATGTTATTGCGAGAGGGTCACGCTACTTTGGCTAAACTGGAAGTGCATCAAGAAGGTTAGGTGGAGGGGTAGGGCGGCTGTTGGTGTGGGTCCAATATGCGCGGTTTTTGAGCGCGCGAGGTTAAGCTCTCTCGACCGTCCGTGTTTGTTGCTCGTCTAAAACAATAACCGCCTCAGCGTACGAATTTCCGGGTATACAGATCTTGACACTGTTAGCGCTAGCAAGGGATCGCCGATATTTTTGTTTTCTTATCATTCCCTAAAAATTTAACAGCTGACATAAGAGCAACTAACGCGGCGAAAAGTCATCCCACAAGGCAGTAACTTGAGCTCTCATGTTTGGTTCTTATCAATACTCCCTTTAATTATAATGAAAAAAAAATCGCCGATGTCGTGTTTGTGCGTAAATTGTCCTGCGGTGTACGTGACGATACCTGTGCTTGTATTTTTTTGGTCATATATGGCTGCCTGAAAGGTGTCAGAGCCTTGAATTGTTCGTCAAAAGCTAAACAGTAAAATAAAGCGCCCGTAGAAGAGCAGCCATGTAGCCTAATCACAGACCGTTATCATCATCGTTTATTAAACCATTGATTCGGTTCTCCTATATTAGAAAAAGTACAAAAACTAGGATTGGAAGCACAATTAATGTTTGTTTTTATTTGAAGAATAATATTATTCTCATCGCCGACTGCTACTTGTGCGTCCGTTTAACACGAGCACAAGCCTGCATGACAATAGCGTCGTGTTTAAATAATCCCTAACCCCACAAGTCAATCAACAATTAGAGCACCTTCATGAGTGCACCTCTACCTTACTGTCCTTACTCCTATATTGCTAGCATAATGAATTTGTCTTTTCAAACAAAACTTGCATATAACATAAAGAAGTGAAGTGTTCCACAAACCTCGAACCCGTCGACAACAATAAAATGATAGTCCTGTCAGGTCATTTCAAAAAATAAGCAGTGGAGTCATCACGGGAATATGTTTAACGAGATGTTTCCAAACCAAGAAAGTTTGGATTAAAAAAAAAATCCTAGAGCAACGAGGAACTTTTATTTGAATAAACGCTTACTGAACTGCGGTGGCTATGTGTTTGTTAAAGAAAGCGGTAGTGCACAGTAGTGAACGACGCAAATAAACGCGTTCTGAGGCATTGAAGTGCAGAAGCCTAAAGGGATCCATCAACTCAACAGTGTGAACGAATATCGCCTTATAAATTTAAATATAAACAAAGCGGCAAACACAGTAATGAATTTTTTACTGGCTCTAAAAGTGATTTTAGTCCAGAAATGTGTCTGTATTCTCCTTAAAAGTTAATGGACACTTTTGCCAGAAGTTTTATAGGCCAAACATACCCCGAAGACCCGAATAAAAACGAGCTAAAACATGGAACTGCAGAAGCATAAAGGCATCCATCAACTCAACAGTGCGAACGAATATTGCCTCGTAAATCTTCGATTCAAGGGCAACGAGCGCGGTTCAACCGCACACGTTTACTTGGTGCCTTTATGCCGGCAATAAATTCTATCCTACATCACAGCCTATCGGAACCGACAAAAGCGGTTAATAAAATCTTTTTTTTTCCAGCTCGGAAGTCATTAAGCTTGACCTTCAAAAGTAATTAGGTCATCATTTATACTTTGTTGGCATTCTTGATGTTACGGTTACCCACTAAACTATAACCCCTGCTAATATGACTCATCACAATAAACGTTTAAAGACATGTCTCAAAGCATGAGATGGCTTTTAACGATACTCCCTAACCCCTTACATTCGTCCCTTCTTCCGTCCGCCCGCTCGTCGGTACGCCCGTCCGTGCGTTTCCCCGTTAAATTTAGCGGAGAAATCGACGTCACGTTACCTGTAAGCAAATTCAGTTTTCCCGCTAAGTTTAACCGGGAAATTGAGGTCACACGACTTAGCCACCGATTTCGTTCCTCCAGCATATTTAGCATTCAAATTCACGTCACGTGGTCTATACACCAATTTAGTTTTTTCTCAAAATTATGGGGGGGGGGGGGGGGGTGATTTATAAAAATTGAATTGCTCCCCGAAACAATAGTCTGAAGTCTTCCACCCAGATTTAAAAGATCGTGTCTTGATAAAACCACTCATTTAGAGCTGACTATCAGCTCAGTGTTATATTTGGTTTTCTTCTTCAAAGTTCTTTGCATATCTACCATAATTCGTTGTCTCCTCTTTGTTGCTAGGTAAAACATTTTTTTTTTTTCAGAGCTGCAATACCACCTAAGCGTAAAAGAAGACGAATAGAATGCTGAGTTGGTAGTCAGTACTGAATTAGGGGCTCCTTTTTTTATCGGTGTCCGTGTTTCAGTGTAAATCGCTCTTTAATTACTGCATTCCCTGCATTATAGAACTTTGGAGATAAAGCTCTCCTACAATATGTTTTCTACACAGTGCTGTTATTTTTAACATAGCGCGACCCTACAATTATTTGATAATAATAAGTGCATCTCTGGTAAGTTTCAAACTATTGCATAGAACGCAGAAAATTAAATCTACCCCCCATCTGGTCGCCAAGAGTCCCAACCTGTCGAGACTCCAGACAGGGTAACCGCTGGAACCAACTGTCGCGGTTCTCTGCGTTGCCTGGCACGACGCGGTGTTTTCTCAATCGCTTTGCGATATCACGAATTCCGGCAGGCTGGCAGCATTTTGTCCTTCGATATTTCCAAAAGAAACAAAGTAGGTGGCGAAACCCTAAACACACCGCAACAATGCGGATGTCCACTACGCGATCTGCGAAAACAACGGATCTCCCCCCCCCCCCCCCCCCACACACACACACACATTCCGAATATCAGATTCATGTAACGAGAGAAAGCTTGAACACAGGCGTTGGCGGCAGTTGCACCAGATAGGTTGCAACAGCGATGGCGTGCTCTGAATACCTTAAGTGTGATGAAAATAGAAAAAATAAAAGCCATGTACCGGGACGTTGAAGGAATCCCCGTTGGCCAACCTGTGTTCCGGAATGTAAGAAAAGCTGTAAATCGCCTGGACATTAGAAAAATGATAGCGTAAAGCAGTGTCGCCATACTTCAAAGTCAAGCCGATTTTACGCGGTCCAGACAGGCCCGTCTCATTCGTTTTTGTTGTTGTTGTTGTTGTTGCTTTTTTGTTAAAAAATGAGGAGAGAAAGAGAAAGCGACGAGGTGTAAAAGAGAAGTTGGAAAAAGATAAGAACTGAATAACGATAGTGATTGTGTCAGTTCTCTTACGGGGACCGAAACCCCGAAACAAAAAATGAAAGAATGTTAAACAGATTCGCAATATCGAGACGTGCACAGAATAAGCGTCCACAATCTAGCAATGCTCATCCGTGCCGCCGGCACTTCGTACCTCAGTAAAAATACTCGCGCTTCAGTAGTGTAGGCTTCAAATAAAACTGCCTCAGCTGAAGTATATTGAAGTATATTGAAGTATAATGAAGTATGTGAAGTATAATGAAGTATTCTCAGTACAAAAAACCTTAAAGTTTTTTAAGATCTTTTTTTTATATTAGGTTTTTTGTGTCTCTTCTTTATTGTTTTATGTGAGGTTCATGACCATTTTGTCATTTTCAACACATGTTGGTTCTCCCGCGATTAATGCTTCGAGGGATTACAGGTTTGTGATAGAAAAGCTCTCACAAACTAAACTCACATTCCACATTTCAAAGAAACAGAAGGGAATAGCCCACTGCTGGAGATCAGTTCACGACGTCGAATAGTTAGTTGAATAATCCCAAAACGTATTTAATTGTAAAGTAGGGGTTTAATCACCGAATTGACGAGCTCTGAGTGTTACAAAAAACATCAAAGAAAAAACATGTTGCTTATGTGCACCGAAACAAAAAAGAAAACAAACCGTCTGGTCGCCGGCGATGGCCTGATGCTCATAATTAGCACCACATGGAACAAACATGTGCGAGCTCCTTTGTAATCTGCACCCGAAAACAGATGATCCGGGTGTCTGGTATCACCTGTGAGTGGATGGACTGTCTTTTCTTGCTTTTTATGATAAACGCACTACCTAAAGACACCTTCATAGTGTCTTCAAATAGTGCACCCGTGTTTTCTTTTTTTTTTTGTTATGCTTATTTATACGTTTTTTTTTTATACGGCTGAATGGCTTTCATTGACACCCTGTGCACCCAGTTACATTAGCTTAGTAAGTTCAACTTATCGAAAGCGGGGCCAGCCCATACGTGCTGAAATTTAACCGTCCCCCCTTCCTCCCTCCCCCCTCCCCCTCCCCGGCTCAGACAGAAAAAAGGTACATTTGTTGGGTAGAGTTGCAAAAATATCAAAGCTGTATTTGTGATGCTAAAACTATTACCAGCGTCTCTGAGAAGCGTCACTATTTTGGCCGCAAAGAAGTACCTTGTACGTAATTGCCTCTGAAAAAGAGCAATAAAAAAAAAACATGCATCCTGCCGTAATGCATATTTTAGATCGCTATTCTTCGCGGAAATTATGGGCCGTGATATTCGGCTCTGTTGTTTAACTTCACTAGACAAAAACGTTTTCGTTTTTATGAACGTTTGTAAATTTAAGCTCAAGTTTCTTTTTTTTCCTTAGTCGACCTCAGTGGTTCTCAACCATCGATGTTTCGCGTACCCCTCGTGGTTCGGCGGAGATGATGGAGGACCCCGTTTGTGGTGAAGAGAAGGGAAAGTCTTAGGATAAATATAATAATCATTTGATAAATAGATATGACTAAGAGCTAGTGTGAAGTAGGCTTTTCTTATTGACATACACACGAAAAAATTCGCCCGAAAACTGGAACATTTCTTGTCGATCTGAAAAAAGACAACTTTTATTGCCGGGCCTTACCGATGAGGCAGGGCTTCGCGGACCCCCATTTGAGAACCACTGGGGATTGCTTTCACCTGAGATTCACCGTTACTTTGTTCCAAAAGAAAAAAAAAATGAAAGACGCTTACAATTCTCTGTAACGCGAAATCGGAGCGCAGCTCTTGAGGAGGAGGGAGTGTACGGAAAGTAGACTATGCATCTCCTCCCCTTCCCTACCCTCCACCCTCCTCGCCTCCCATTTAGCGGAGAAAATTAAACCGCTACATTTAGCGGGGAAATTGACGTAGCGTGGCGTCAACACCAATTCAGTTTCCCCGCTAAATTTAGCGGGGAAACTGTGACGTCCCATAAGGCAACGCGCGCGGTTACGCCGACGCCGACGCCTCTCCACTCGGAAACGGGCGCCTATACTCCATCTCATGAGTTGCGTGCAGCAAAGGCAAAAGCACAGGTGCGATCGCTTGCCTTTCAGATTTGCCTTCCCTTCACGAGCACTCGCGGAAGGAAAGCAAATCTAAAAGCCACACGCCCGCGCCTATGCCTTTGCCTTTGCGGCGCACAACACCTGAGACAGAGTATAAGAGCTGCGCTCGAAAAATATATTCGGGCCGGGTATGTTGCAAGAGCCATGTCCAAATAGTTAGAACGCTTCGGTGGAAGACTGCATTAGAAACAAGCTTGCGGAATATTCTAAAGCTTATATTTAGGTCACCGATATTTCTTCAAACATCTTGTTATGCTTCTACCCAGACGAGGCAGTGCTCGAATCACGGCGCACTTACAGGGACGGTTCGCAACACCATCGGTCGACACTCAGACACCCTCTCGAAGACCCGGAACCAAGGCTTTCGGAATTCTGCCGAAGTGACCACCGTCAATGGGTCTTCGTCTTCCTTGTCTTTTAACATCACGAGAAGCTGCTGCTGAGATGACATAAATCTCCGGGCCAATGACAGAGGCTGTTGGACCTCATCCTCATCGAAGCCAACAGCCACCACCAATCCCACCGGGATCCCGTCAGTGACGCAATATTTCCGCGTGCGAATAACTGAGTCAGCAGCGTGCCCGACTCCCGCGATGCTGGCTGGGGTCTGATCCCCGCCAGCGCTTGTCCTTTTAGAGCGCAGCTCTTAGGCGCCCGTTTCCGCGTTTCGCGGCGTCGACGTAACCGCCCCGCTAAATTTGGCGAGAAAATGAATTGTTGTTTAGGTAACGTGACGTCAATTGTTCCACTATATTTAACGGAGAAACTGAATTTGTTCATGGGTGACACGTGACACGAAGTCATATGGCGTCATTTTCTCCGCTAAATTTAGGAAAGAACTGAATTGGTGTTGAGCTCACGAGTCAACTTTTGGGCGAACGCCTTCTTATTCAGGTTCAGATGGTGTTAACCGAAGGATGGCTGAACTCACCGAAAGTTGTATGAAAAAAACAAACAAAAAACTGTTCGCTCCTGCTAAAACACGTTACGATGGTGGGAGATGGAAGACTTTTCAATGACCGGGGCGGTCGCGTTTATTTTCAAAACAACAACGACGATACTTAACATTCCAGCAACAACCCCCCCCCCTCCCCGAACTTTAGCTTCCCAGTTCAAAAATCGAAAAGCCTCCTTCCTGCACTGTCACGGGCTTTTAAAACTTCACGTCTCCTCCCTCCGGGGGGCGGCCAACCAACCATTTTCAAACACCCAACGGAGTCATGAGGTGACCCTCGTCCATTGGTCGACTGGGCGCCGGTCAAAAAACTCACAAGAACGGATAAGAATTAAAACAGACACGAAGTGCCCCTCCCATACCTTCGGCAGTACAACCTGCCGGAGCCTACTCGGCGACGCCAAGTCCGCTCATAACAAGTACTTTACGCCTTAGTAGCTTCGCTAGTATACCAGTCCGCCGTCTTGATGGCGCCCAGCCAAGTTTACTCGGTAAAGTCAAGAGGTTGGGAGGGGAGGCACCGGGGCTCAAGGACCTTTCGTTACTTTATGTTTCTCGCACAAATTCGCCGTATTAAACGTTCATTTGAAGTTTTATTAATCACGTTTATGTTTTTATTCCTGACATTATCAACACCTCACCGCGGCTGCATAAGGGGGACGTGGAGACTTGCGCGGCGTAGACAGAATGACAGTGACTAGCACTCATGCCTCATTGAAGATCGTCATCCTGAAGCCGAAACCCGATCTCCAGCCTATCCGTCCCCCAGCCCTTAACAATAGTTCTTAACAATATATAAATTTGTCACAACAGCCACTGGCTTAAAAATAGTGTGTTTTCAGTTTAAGTATATCTCTCTATATAGACCTTTCCAAAAAAGAGCGTGTGGCCGGCGCCATCTTGAGCGTTCGCGCGTATGGCGCGTGCTTTCCTCGCTTTACGAAGCGACGAACACGCACGTGCTGGGCTGTGAAGATCGCAGGCTGGACTGTGATTTTGTAAACATTGGAAAGGTCTATAGATTGAACCTGGAGAATATTTCGCACAACAAAATAAAAGTAACTAGAAAAGACAAATACGACTGAACGATGTATCCTAAGAAAAAAACGATAGTATGTAAATTCTTGCAGCTGCCGAAACTATCTAAATATGGTTAGTATTTGTTGGGGACCTGAAGAAACTACGACCCGATCGACGTGATGGTAGCGGTTTTATCAGAATGCGAACATGACGGATTTCTTCTGCGCGTGACCCCGTTGCCCACTTCTTCGTCCTCCCGTGTTCATTCTCCAACATCCTCCCACCCAACAAAGTCAAACCGACTGTTTCGTCGGAATTTCTAGACGGTAAGGAAGTTGAACGGGTCTTCTTCTCTTCACGCGACTTCCGAGTCGATTAGTTCAGGCACGCACTTTCCCACCTCGACCAGGAAAGTTCTTGTCGACGACGGCAAGATATCAAATGTTCTTGGGCGATGGTTGCTCCTGACAAGCGCAACATCTCTGACTTGAATGCCTTGAGTCAGATGAGCCTACCGTGTTTGCAGATTGCAGCTCCAAGCAGTCAAATCTGAAATATTTCACACTATACGTCTTTCGCCGCTGGCTCCGTGTCAGCATTCGCTTCTCGGGGACGGGAGTAGAACATTTCTGCCACTTCCTGGTTATCCTGGGTGGAACTTCGGGCCCGTGATCGGATGACGACCCGTGGTCCGAGCTACCACGGCGACGCTTTCCCATTGCAATATCTTGCATTTCCATCAAAGGCTGTTCAAAAATGGCATTTAAATTGAGCCCCGCTTTGTCACTCACAAAGTCTTGGTAGCGGTAACCGTTGCTCTCGCAGAACGTTCGCAAGAGATGTCTAAGGGTTTCGGTAGAGATTTTGTAACCCAGTAGTCCACTTGACCCTTGCACACTCTTTTCTATGAGGCCACCAAGAACTTCGCGAACAACTGCGTCACCATCTTCCCCCGCCTTTCGATTTGCTGAGCCATTCAGCTGTTCCTTCTTTGATGCAAACGTCTTCGAAGGTGAACTCATAATCCCTCCGGGTCGGTCCCGTTCACGAAATTTCTTGCAGTCGATGCTGACCACTTTGCCCTCCTGAATCTCAGTGGAAACGCTTATGATGTTGGCCGGTCTCAGAATGTTCTCCCGTGTTTCAACAGCGCCAGTGGGAGTCTCTTCATCCCGCTCCCTATCATTGCTCATGACGTTCACGTCAGGGATTCCACTGTCCTCCTTAAAGTTACTGGCACTCTTCTCATGCTGGCAACCAACAGGATCCGATAGTAGCTGAGCGTCAGCTGCTTCCCTGTCATCTTTGAAGCCAGGTTCCCTAATATTGCCGGGGCTATTGCAAGGTGTCAGTACCGTACAGGGCGCCCATTCCAAGGCCTCCGTTTCGCCGGATTCCACGTCACTGTCTTTCCGAACTGCTTCCTCGGGCACCGGTACACTCGTGATGGTTGACTGCTTGGGCTGTGGCACATCCTCCTCAGATACGGGTAGGGCATTCTTTTCTCGTAGCTGCTGAGAAGGCTGGTCACTTTGATGTCGAGTCATTACCTGCATTACAGTTGCTTGGTGCCAGCCCACTTCCGGTGATGGTCGTACTGGACCTTGCAGTGTCCAACCAAATATCGTTTCTCCCGCTGTCAAATCTCCGTCAAGTCGCTTGATAGACCCAGTGACAGCCTTCCAGTAATTATCCGCTCCGATCAGTATATCAGTGTCAATGTCTCTCTTGAACCCTGAGCACGAAAGATCGGCGAGTTGCAGCGTGCACGATTGAGCTGTCCTGCAGAGACTTACAGGAAACGCAGAAGAATGGCAAATGGCAGGAACTTCCAAAGCCTCAATTCATACCCGTTTCCGATCGTGTTGGCTTTGGAGCCATACCTCTACCTTGCGGAGTTTACTCGCATTACCAAGTGCAGTATCGCCGAAGTCTGTAATCCTCAAATCCTATTTTCCTAGAACCTTACAAGACAGCTCGTTGTCAAGCCTGGTCGTCACAAACGTCCGCTGGCTCCCTCCATCCAGTAAGCACCGGAATAGGCGGCGCTTAGTCTCCCCTTCTGCCCAGATTGTGGCGGTTTGCAGAAGAACTGTTTCGACGCTGTTAGACACCGCACTCGTTACTGACACTTCCGAAGTGCCTGGCTGTGACGAAGAATGAGGGCTGTCTTTGGTGGGTTTGAGGTCAGGATCGCAGAGGCAAGTCACGTGTCTCCCTTGGCAGTTGGCGCAGCGGAGAAATCTGGCGTTGCGACAGTCTCTTGCCCGATGATATCTTTTGCAGCACCTGAAACATCGGCCGTCTCTCTTCAGTATTTCTTTTTTCTCACTGATGGAACGCCCGTTGCATTGGTCGAACGAGTGCTCACGTGCATCGCAAAAAAAAAACATTCGGCATCTTGAGCGTCCGTCCTTGCAATCAAAGCTGCTGCCGATGGAGTGATGTATGCTTTGCGCACCTGGTTTGATGAGTCCTCCTTTTGGTCCTTTGATTGATTGGCTTGATTGAGCTTTATTTCCAGGACGCGCTCTCGGCTCTCTACCTCGGACTTCAGAAAATTTAAAAACGTTTGCAGACTACCGGTGCTATCCGTGATGTCGGTGGCTCTTTGCTGGCAGTAGCGGTGGACAAGATCGTCAGGAAGTCGCTTCTTCACGGCAGCATGTAGCAGCACACTGTACTCTTCCACCTTTACGCCACGTGCTTCCAGGCTGCGGACATTTATCGTGATATCATCATACAACCGTCTCAGAGCCGTGACGTCACTCGACATGGTGACATTTTTTTTTAAATTCAAGAGTCGCGTCATGTGGTCGTCAATTATCGCCTGGGTCTGGCCGAACCTGTTCTTCAAGAGATCCACAGCGATGTTATAGTTGTTCTCCGTAATAGACAATCCGCGTATGCTGTCTTCCGCCTTTCCGAATAGATAGCTCGTCAAATATCTAAATTTATCAATTGGAGAAAGGTCGGGGTTGTTGTGTATAGCCCCTTCAAATTGATCCCAGAAAGGTTTCCAGTTATGGAGACCTCCTTCGAACTTTCGGATCTCTAATCTTGGAAGTTTGATTGCTATCGTTCTTGACCTTAGATGACCTTGGTCCCGATCCTGTAGTCGTTCTACAGCATTCGATGCGATGTTAGGCGTGCGCAGGGCATCCAGCTTGTGCGTGGCTCTTGTCCGTAAACGGCAGATCGACACTTGATAAGCCTCTATGCTTTCCATCTCTTCTTCAAGGTGATCAATATCAACCCCATCTTCAATCTCGCCGTCAACTGCCTTCAATGCTGCTTCCTTCAGTTCGAGGATATTCAAGTTTTCTGTGAGCTCACCAGCGGTTGCATCCGAGGAATCCAATAGAGCTTGCAACTCGTTGGTGGCTCTGGTCACCGCTGACCGGATGACGGCTCGTTTCCTCCGCAGTCGGTCCATTCTCTGAAGGCGAGTTGTCCGGTTTCCGTGTCTGTCAGATGGGGAGCTGTCACTCTTTTGGCCGGGCGTCTCCTAGATCCCGGGTTTCGGCACCAGATGTTTGGGACCTGAAGAAACTACGACCCGATCGACGTGATGGTAGCGGTTTTATCAGAATGCGAACATGGCGGATTTCTTCTGCGCGTGACCCCGTTGCCCACTTCTTCGTCGTCCCGTGTCCATTCTCCAACATTATTGTTATGCGAGTGATTATTCGAAACTACTAAGTTCGTGTAAAGCATTATAGTGTGCAGTCAGTTACAGCAGTATGCTCTAAAAAAATATATAGTTTTTTTTTTCTGCAAAACAATATTTTACGCAAGAATGGCCGCTCCGAATAAAATGCATTGATTTTAATCCAAATTTATTAAAATGATTACCCGTACCAAGTAATGGGACGGAGTTGGTTGGACTGAAGCCCACTATAGTTTCCTTATAATTCATTGTTTACATAAAACTGTACAAAACGCAAACGTCTTTGCCGGAGGGTTACGGTTTTTATATCATTACGGTTCGTGTTCGTTTTTAAGTCCCTCAATTCTGACATATTCACATATCTATCTACATGAAAAATTTATGTCACGAAGGAGAACAACACATATATACGTATTATATAAAGTAAAGAAATACTAAGAAATAAAATCATATTCGACAGCAACAGCCAGTGAAGTGAAACCGATTAGGTGAACCAGGGTGACACAAATATTATGAGTAGTATTTTATTGTTCATAGAACATTTCTTCGAGCAGAAAGGCCAGATTATTTTATTGAACGGAGCAACCATTAAGCTTTGGCTTATTAAAGCAATATATCATCTCCAAGCTATAACGTTCTGGCGTGCATAAAACACTTACCTCATTAGCACGACACAATTTTTCTTATATTGTTTCCAGTCAAAGTTTACAACCACTATGCAATGATGCGCACTGATGAAATTTCCATACCATTATGTATATATGCCTCCTTCCCGGTTTATATTTATTCTTATGTCTTTTTTGACCCCAAAACAAACCTCGAATACATAATTAACGCCCGTGTCGTAACATGAATAATGTCGCCGTGAAAAAATGGGATATTTGCCTTTGCTTCTTAAAGTAACATAATTCAAATTTAGGCTGTTTTCCTTTAGTGAAAATGTTTTCTTGGTAGAACAGAGAAAAAAAGCACGGTACCATTGCGTGCGTGAAGAAGCATAACTTAATCACATAAAAAATAAAATCCTGGGTACCAAAAATACTATTAAGGTGTTTTAGAGCGCAGCTCTTAGGCGCCCGTTTCAGGCTTGAGCGGCGTCGCCGTTGGCGTAACCGCGCGTTGCATTATGGGACGTTTCCCATAATGACGTCACACGTGACATCACACGTCGCGTCACGAGGGTCACGAGTGACGTCATGAAAGTCACGAGTGACGCCACGAAGATCTCTCGTGAAGCTCACGACGAGTGTCACGACATTCACGTGAAACTGCCGAAGGAGGCGGGGAGGAGAGGCAGAGGAGGAGAGGGGGACGAAAGAGGGAGGAAGGGAGGAGGGGCATATCCTCCTCTCTGTACCCTCCCCTCCTCCTCCTGAAGAGCTGCGCTCTAATTCGGCATTACAACCGTCTTTCTTTTTCTTTTCAAATGAAAGGATACATAAAAGCTATGCGTTTTTATGTATTGTTAGACTATTCAAATATAAAAAAGTACCTTTACATAATTTTGTCTAAAAAATTAAAACTAAGGCTCTCAGTGGCATGTCATATATCCTCCGGGGAATGGGATCTGTAACACTCGCGCCGGCCTTTTTTATGCCTGCGTTCTCCACTATACTCCGTTTCAACTTAAGTGTGGACGCGGCCGACGCTCCGAGCTAATGGGACCAACCAAGCAGTGTCGAAAGCGCAGGTCACTGGGTCATTTTGCTAGTGATTGGTTCGGCGTTGATTGAACACGTACAGAGACATGACGAACACCATGACGGTGCCCTTTTGACGTTGTTTGAATGGTCCCATCACCTCGTAGCGCCGGCAGCTTCTGGACTTAAGGGTGAAAGGAAGTATTGCTTCGTTATCTCGCGACGTGTCAAAAAGTTCGAAGAACATGACCTGCACTTCGCGTTCCAACCTAAATTAAAGCACTTTCACCAAATGAAACATACATCAAAGGCGAAATTGCACGCATTTCTCTTAACTTTTGATTGGCGCTTTTATTGGGATAACGGTGGCATGATTCATCTCTAATGACATCGATGGAGAATAAAAAACGAAGAGGAGGGATTTTTTTTTTAATTTTCGTTTAAAGAAAATATGCAGCGAATTAACCAACCCAAATTCCACTGTCACCTTTTTTTGTTTGATAAGAGGAGCAAAATAATGATTTCGTCGCAACATGCGCAAAACAACTCAACGAGGTAAAGTGGGAAAACCGAGCTCACTCACGTGGCCACGTAAAGTTTGGAAGTCCCATGACGCCGTTTACAGGAGTGAGATGCGCGAAATTTGCGTCGAAATACTAAATTACCCACTTGAGTACTATTCTACGCTAAAACAAAATAATACATTTTACGTAACCCTGAACGTAATGCAGGTTTATTAACGACGGCTATATTATGTAAGATTGTGGACCTTATCAACCCGGCGGACAGGCAATGCGGATGTGGTCCACAAGAAGGCTAGGCTCAAACTGCGTCGTCCCTTCATGACAGAAATCTGTTAACAGTTTAGACCGCTTGAGACTTCAAACTGCTACGAGCAATCTTTCTGCCCAAAGACACATTGGCATCCTCGGATTTCCTTGACGTACTCTGGGACATCCATAAATATTACAAGACAACATAAAAACCGAGCAGCTAAAAAACGAAAAAAATATTAAGAGGCCGGTTTTTATTAAAAAAAAAACAAAAAAAAAAAACAAGGGGAGCCAAACGTGAATGGAGATAATTTGGGGGAGAACATTGGCTTAGAAAAGCTGGAGGTATCATATGTTTGTATTTTAAGACTTAGGCTAGGTGGCGCAAGCTACCGCCCGTTACAAAGGGTATAGCAATTCACCCATCTATCCATCTATTCATCCTCGTCACGGCGCTCGTCGCCTTTGCGCATTTAGCTATCAACGATCCTGCGCTTTTTTGTTTGTTTGCTTGTCCGTGATTGGTTTAGCTGGAGGCGGCAAACCGACAAAAAAAAAAAAAACGAGCGTCATGACTGTGCACTTTTCGCACTGCTCAATTGACTCCATTCGATCGTTGCGTCAGCTGCGGACAGACTAAAAGGGAAACGGAGTATAGCACAGCCATCCTCTATCATTTATACTGCTTTCTTTCTCAGTATCAGCGGGCCTGTGGAAATGTCAAAGAGGTAAAAAATGATAGGCAGGTAAAAAAGTCATTCCACATTGAAAGCGGCCAGAAAATATAAAATACTTTTTTATTAAAATGAAGCCATCAGAAAAACTTACTTGTCGTTTTTTTTCTTCTTTTTTTTAACATTTCTTATGGATTTGCGTTCTTCCGCTTATCGTCGTAATAGGTTTTCCGTGCTCCTCAAATATCTCGTCACGTCGGCCAGAATAAGTAATGCTCGCGTAAGTAGCCTTCTCTGACTGCCTTAGTCGGAACAAAAAGGAAGCCGGGTATGAAATGGAATGTCTCCTCTTATTACGCTCTACCCTTTTCCTTTTCCGCCGTTTTGTTACGAGTTCATCTTTTTATCAGCGGAAAATAACGCGAACAAAAAAAAAAAACACAAAAAAAACGAAATGCATATTTCTGTTTCCTAATTGCAAAGGACACTAAGATCTTTCCGAAAAGTTAATCAATCTTACAGAAACTTACTTTCCACTCTAGTGTTTAAGCAATTGACGGACACATCAAGATCAAGTCTAAAGATCAGAACTAAAGTTCAATTGTTGTCGCTGTTGTTGTGGTTTCTTTAGTGAGTGTGTGCAATGAATTTACTAAAGTTTCACGTACGCCATCGTAAAACGCCGATCCTAGCAATACCACAAAGGCGCCTTAAAGCTGTCGGGCTTGTAGTGAAACGCTGCGAGACGGGATGGCGGCGACGTCGACGCAAGCTAGGCCGAGCTGCATGGTTCCACTAGCGATGACGTTTGAGGGGGAAAACCGCGAACCTCAACTCCGAAATCGTTTTTTTTTTTTTATGTAGCCGCAGGTGTTCAGTTACAAGCTGTTGAAATTCAGGGCTTGGGAGATTTGGAAGCTATACGACTGGCCAGGATTCATTAGATTGGGAAAGCCATTTGGCCGTGACTCGGGCCACCTGTTTTCCCCATTCAATCCAAGCTTTGGCAAGCTGTTTACACACTTCGTCTCGTTTGCTATTTACACTCACTGTGTTGACGGCTTTTCTTTGTTTTTCTTGTTCACGAGCCGAATGTTTCATCCACGTTCAGCGCACCAAAGTAAAAGTGCGCGCAAAGAGTTACCCCTCGTTTTCTTGTACGCCACATTTATATACTGTATCTCAGATAAAAAAGAAAAGCTTTTTTTGTGGTTGTTTTTAAAATATGGGTGCCAGTGACAGACCTTTGTCGGCGTCCCTTTAAATGACAGCCACTCTGCATGAGGAAGAGAGCAAATTGTGGTCATCAATTAGAAACTGCAATTCAAATAATCAAGAACTCTTCGACATACAATGCTATATTTCTCTTTTACAGCGGAGTTGTTGAGGGCTAGTTTCCCCAGTTTCGTGTCCGTGGACAAATAAATCTCGACACAACACTCTGGACAGCTACCGCCATCTGTAAGTGACGGCGCCAAACAGACAACCGGCTTGCCGGTTGTCTCGTTGCCACTGTCGCTCATAGATAGCGGCACATAGTACAGCTCCGCTGCTCTTCCTTCTTCACCAGAGTGGAAAGGATCAAAGTGTTTTTGATCGTTTTTTTTTTTTTTGTGGCTATAAAGTGTCAGCGTCAACACGAGCCGTTCTGATACCTCGCGACAAGGTAGAAAAAAATGAAGATAAAGGTATATACATCTGAAAGAATGCAATATGAAAAAGAAAGCGAAGGTCTCGTTGAAGAGTTGCATGCCCTAGATCAGGGTTCTCAAACAGGCGGCCCGCGGGCCGCATTCGGCACGGGATTCTCTAAGACGCGGCCCTCAAGTCTGCGCGGCTTCGAGCTCCCGTTCCCACGCCTCGAGCGCTGCGTGCGCCATAAATATTGACCTCTTGTCATCCAGGGTGATTCCACGTCAGTTCATGCAATGATGGTCCTGGTCATAATTTAGATATTTTTGTTTAAAATATATATAAAAGCCATGTCCTTGGGAGGAACATTCAGCTATATATGAACGCCGTAGCAATTTTTTTCGCTGAGATATAAAATAGAGAAGCTCGAGGCGTGGAAATTGAGAAGATTTCACATTTCTACTTTGCACAGTCGTAATTTCCTCATCGAAGCTTTCACGTCACTATAACTTTTTTAATACGTTTTACAAAAGATATACAACACAGAAACAAAAAATTACAAATATCAAAGATATTTCCATGCAAACAAAAAAATCAAAAATGGCATAGAAACGCGTTTTAGAGGCTTATTCACAATTTTGTTTACAAATAAATCATCTTTCATAATAATTCACAAAACATATCAAAATGCGCGTCCTTTAATATTCTTTACGAATATATAAAGATAATATGCCCACCCTTAATTGCCTTTTTGTTATTAACGCGGAAATGCGGCTTTCTCAAAAAGTGGCAGGATTGGGCGTCGATATTTAAAAAACTCCATCTTTTATTTTTCTTAAATTCCCCTTGGCACTTTGCAGTAACTTCAACTAACCTGCGATGGCAAAAGGTTGAGTAACATATGACCTCCAAACGGGGAAAGCTACGACAAACCTTCACTCGGAGCGAGCCGACGTCTTCGTCATAGCGGCTTTGCCTCACAGCACCAAACATTTTGAGCGTTAGTTATAGCATGCATTTTATATTATTAAAAATATACTTTTCGCAGGGGGTGAGTATTAGTGACGCGAACAGGGACTTTGAGCTGGGATACCATTAATTAGCTTACAATTTACAGAAACAAAACGGCCCCACTCTGCAAATTCGCTAACTATGCATACATAAGCTTTCAGTTGCGCCAGTGGCCATGTAAACATCCGGCCTCTCGGCATATGATGACTTCCACAGATGAGGTGCCTGGATTCCTCTCACAGATTTTACCCACTTTGCTTGCTTCACCGCACGAAACTCTCGAAGTTGAAGACAGTTGTGAGCACAGCGCGGAGTAATTTGACGCGTTCCGCGAAGCGCTGAAGGCATGCAGTTCCCACCAGGAACGCAAGCCATTGTACACGCTTCTGCCACCAAGTATTTCGAAGAAAAAAATATTGCGTCTAGTGCCGAAAGCGACTGCCTACATGATTGATCAAACAAGCAAACTGAAGCGTAAAGGTGGTGTATGGGCAACCCCGACGACCAAAATGGGTGAAAAAAAGTCCCGAGCACGAGGTGTGCGCAAGCATCTGTTGCGTCAATTTTCAGTTTCTCTTAACGGCAATAACAAATGCCCTAAAGAAGACATTTACTGAAGACGACCTCAAGCGCATCTACCTCTACTGCGCTCCACAGAACGATTGCTTCCTGCGCAGTTGCGAAAAGTGCCCAAAAACGCAGAGCATCTCGCTGCAGTCGCTCCATCTCGACGAAGACGAAGAGATCTGTTTCGCGTTATGGGACGCTGGCGAACTCGTCAAGAAGGTTATGGACACTTCCTCCTTCCTGCGGTAACTGGAATCGAAAAGTACATAAGGCATTCTCACATCCGTGACCTTCAACGAAGCCTGATACATCACACAAGAACCGCCTTACCACCCAAGGCAGTGATGTTCTATTTCGATTTTGCGGAAAAGTGGACAGTACTCGTCCCAACCGAAGTGCAGAGTTTTCATTGAAACAAAAACTCAAGTGTCTCGCTTCACAAGTGTGGTTACGTCCACGCAATTGCACGCAAAGCTTTGCCGTTGTCAGCAATGGTACACGACACGTGACACAGCTCACGCTCTTCTAGCCACAGAGGCCATAAACGAGTATGTTGATGAACGTTACCCAGTCTTTTCTGCAATAATTTTTGTGTCAGACGGAGCAACGGCGCATTTCAAGAATCGCGTCCAATTGCACGAATTGTCTCGGAAGCCGTACTGTTCGGCAAGATGGATTGTTTCAGTCACTGGACACAGAAAGAGCGCTTGTGATGGAATAGGTGGTGTTCTTAAACACCACGCAACGCTCACCACCTTGAGATCTTTGCTCAACTCAACGATTGTCGCCGCTAAAGACTTTGTGGAAGTGCTACGTTAAAAAGCAACAAATGTCTGCAGTTCCACCTGTCTGTGGAACGGGTTCGAGAGTTTCGTGCGGTGAACCAAGCAGAGTGGACCACCGTAAAACCTGTAAGAGGAATCCAGGCATCTCATTTGTGGAAGTCATCATATGCCGAGAGGCCGGATGTATACAAGGCCACTCGAGCAACTGAGAGTTTTAAGCTTATGTATGCATAGTTAGCGAATTTGCAGAGTACGGGCCGTTTTGTTTCCGTGAATTGTAAGCTAATTAATGGTATTCCAGCTCAAAGTTCCTTTTCGCGTCACTAATACTCACCCTTTATGAAAAAAAGAATTTTAATAATATAAAATACATGCCATAACTAACGCTCAAAATGTTTGGTGCTGCGTGGCAAAGCCGCTATGACGAAGACGTCGGCTCGCCCCAAGTGAAGGTTTGTCGTAGCTTTTCCCGTTCAGAGGTCATATGTTACTCAATCTTTTGCCATCGCAGGTTAGTTCAAGTCAATGCAAAGTGTTAAAGGGAGTTTGAAGAAAATAAAAGATGGGTTTTTTTAAATATCGATGCCCAATCTTGCCACCTTTTGAGAAATCAGCCGCATTTCAGCGTTAATAACAAAAATATAATTAAGGTTGCGCATATTATATTTAAATATTCGTGAAGAATATTTAAAGACGCGTATTTTGATGTGTTTTGTAAAGTATCATAAAAAATGGTTTATTTGCAAAAAAATTGTGAATATGTCTCTAAAACGCGTTTTTATGCCATGTTTGATTTTTTTGTTTACATACAAATATTTTATTGACATTTTTAACTTTTAGTGTATGTGTTGTATATCTTCTGTAAAACGTATTAAAAAGTTATGGTGACGTGAAAGCTTCGATGAGGAAATGACGACTGTGCAAAGTAGCATTGTGAAATTTCCTAAATTTCCACGCCTCGAGCTTCTCTATTTTATATCTCAGCGAAAAAATTTGTTACGGCGTTCATATATAGCTGAATGTTCCTCCGAAAAACATGGCTTTCATATATATGTTTACCAAAACTATATAAATTATGACCCGGACCATCATTGCATGAACTGACGTGGAATCACCCTCCATTCATTTTCACTGGAAACGTAGCTCTGCTCTTATGACGTTTCAACATATTTGGCACTAATCTGTTTTCTATTAAATCGACGATTTTGTTCGTCTTAGATACCCTTAAGACAAGTATTTTCATATACTTCCGCTATATTATATACTACGTTATATAGGGTGGTTCATTAAGTCACCAGGCTCGATCTAAAATGGACCGTAAAAATCGACGCCTGCACATAACAATCTAAACTTTTCGTCAAAGGTGGAATTCACAGGTCGGTTTCTTCTTATAAAATTACAAAGCGTAGCTTTCTTTTTGTAAAAAATAAGGCCCAGAAACTTGCCAGGGTCTATGGCGGGCAGTAATGCAGGCGACAGGGTTCCAGTAGCGGGCTGTGTTTGGCGTTCGTATTGATAGATGGCGCTACCTCCTTATCGCGACGGCTCGCGACCACCGTGGTTTATTAAAATGAATATAATCTTTTTGAAATATAACTTCGGTTGAAAAATAAATGCGAACAATAAAAGCAAAACTTAAAATTAAAAAAAAAAAACGCGTCTGCATAACGGCGGCGCTTTTGCTGCTAACGGATTTCGTCTGCGTGTCGTCTGCTATCTTTCGCTGGTCGGCTGTACCTTCAGATGCTGCTCCCGACGCCATCTATCAATACGAACGCCAAACACACCCCGCTACTGGACCCTGTCGTCTGGGTCGCCGCCCGCCGTAGACCCTGACAAGTTTCTTGGCCCTATTTTTTACTAAAAGAGATCTACGCTTTGTAATTTTACAAGAAAAAACCGACCTGTGAAATACACCTTTGACGAAAAGTTTAGATTGCTACGTGCATGCGTCGATTTTTACGGTCCATTTTAGATTGAGCCTGGTGACTTGAACCACTCTATATATCGTGCCCACTCTTACGTGCTGCCGACACGTAAAAATGGGCACAAAACTAAAAGCGTGAGAGATAAGACCTACAAAAAGAAGGAAAAAGGAAACAAGCGACGTTTCGGACGCACGCTTTTCGTCAGACTACGATAAACTAAGAGAAACCAAGGAGAACAAAGCGAGGGCTGTTGCAACGTGACGGCAGACGATAAAAAAAAAAACACGAAAAGGGCACAGCAGCAAATGACAACCAGATGGCGAGACGAAGGTCGGGAAGAGGGTCAAAACTGTTACGAACGGGGAAGAACGGGGGAACGATGAAAGTGGGAGAGGGGGGTCAACTTCACAGGAAAATTGAAGAGAACTAAGAAAAAGGACGCGAGAGCTGTCGGAACATGACACCAGGATAACCAACAAATAAAGCAAAACGAGGAAGGCACAACAGCGAAACAACAGCCGGATGGGGAGACGAGGATCGGGAAGAAGTATCGTGGGGGTCAAGACTGATAGGGACGGGGAAGTTCAGGCGAACGAAGGATAGTGGGAGAGGGGGTCGATTCGAGAGGAAAGAGTGGAAGTATACTTGGACTGGGGAGTTTGTTGGTAAGGATAAAATTAATAAAGGGAGGAACATAAACGACAAGGACGGACAAGACGTTTCCCAACAATAAAGTTAAGTACTCGAAAGAATAAAACGTGAGCTAACATGTGTTCTTGCGAATCTTGTCCGTCCTTCATGTTTTATTCTTTCTAGCATGGCTCTGGTGTTTAAGCCGTTAGGGAATTCAGTGCGCAGATTGGAGACCAAGCGGTTTTCTTCTTTTCTGCGAGAGCGGGAGACAATAAAGAGAGATTTGATGACGCAGACGCGCATATTGAATTCACTTTTGGAGAAGTGTATGAAAACGTGCCTGGAGAGTTTAGGATCTAGCTTATTAGTGAGCTTCAGGGTTACGAGGTGGTGGTGTTCGCGGAAACATTTATGGAGATTGCAATTTCGAATAAGTAACTTGGCTGAATTTTAGAAAAAAAAATGATTAGGTTTAGCAACACAAAAAGGTAGAGTCCACTGATTGCTTGCTATAACTGCATGATAGTTATAATAATAAAGAACGTAGTTCACCACCCTCTCCATTATATCATTTAGTGTCGTTATCAAGTGCTACGGATCACATCTTCAAACTACAGAAAATTAAATGATGAACGACTTTTCGTCAGAGTAAGTCATCTGTAAAAGCTGAACTCCATGGGACGAATATGCTGCGAATAACTGACGAATTTTGGCCGGCGGCTTTTGCTCTGCGCGTGGAATCAACACAGTGGCTGCTAGGTCGCGCGCAAAGCGAGCGTGCCGTCGGGCGGCGTTCGCCAGTTATTCGTCACATAAAGGCTGAACTCCATGGGACGAATATGCTGCGAATAACCGACGAATTTTGACCGGCGGCTTTTGCTCTGCGCGTGAAATCAACCCAGTGTCTGCTACGTCGCGCGCAAAACGAGCGTGCCGTCGGGTGGCGTTCGCCAGTTATTCGTCACATAATTCGTCCCATGGAGTTCAGCCTTAATTCGTTCC
The DNA here is from genome assembly GCA_013358835.2 of Ixodes persulcatus. Lineage (NCBI taxonomy): Eukaryota > Metazoa > Arthropoda > Arachnida > Ixodida > Ixodidae > Ixodes > Ixodes persulcatus. Next base: position 278,421 of record JABSTQ010009240.1, read on the forward strand.
ATGGAGTTCAGCCTTAAAAGAACATTACATGCTTTCAATGAAGACGAAATTTTGCTACAATTTTAATGTACATCAAATTAGAACGCAAGTGAGAGTTGAGTGGACAAATAGGCTAAAAATTCCGGGTAATCATAGCACGAGAAGACCGTCAAGGTTCCGAAAGGATTTCTGGGAAGCAGAAATATATTGTGTTTTGAGTGCTTTTCAGTTTGACTTATTTGGGCAGAATGTGAACAGCATCCATGACTTCGGGGAAAGCGAAATCCATATCATGAAATCTTTGTTTCGTGCTTTCCACTCGCGATTGCTCATCAGGTATAAACGCGTGGGCAATTTAAGAACTAAGTTACTTCCGGGTTCTACCGCCGTGTCGGGCACGGTGCTTCGACCGTAGCTTCGTAGAAAGTAATCATCGGAGAATTAAAAAATTTACTTCTTCGATGCTTTTGTAATTGATCATGACTACTCCATAATATGTTGTCGAGAGAGAAAGACGGTTCTTTTTATTGTGTGGTACTTTGGTGCGTTTTTGGGAAGAACGAGCGGTTGGTCCACATATCAGGCAAGCCGGCGCTAAGTAATCTATATGTCTCAATTCTCATGAAGTCGCTTCAAAAAAAAAAAAAATATTTACAAACAAAAACAGAAAATATGTACATCAAGGCTGAAAATTGAAAATGGGCGTACTTCGTGTCACTTTCCGCTTTCTGTACGAACAAACATCTCAATGTTTTAGCAGGTTAGAGAGAACGAAGGAAGTAGCCTCGCACAGCCTTCTTACAATACGCACGTTCAATGTCGTTTTTGTTTTCATGCTTTTGCCATTTTAAGACGCACTTTGGCATCCTCGATTCAACGAGCAAAGAAGCCGCCATTTGTAATCGCTGTGAGAGAAAGAACTGCTTGCAAGAGTTTAATAAACAGAAAGTAGTAAAACGTACGAACCTAAAAAATTCAACGAACACTGCCGCTTTTCTTTCTTTTTTGCAAATGACAATAACATAAGTGCTTTGGTGTCGCATAAAGAAAGAACTAAACTTTTTGACTATAACCACGACCCGACTCGGCAAAAACAAACACACAAAAGGACAAACTAAGATTTAACGGCTATAACTTTAACTCGCAGCGGCGAAAACAATGGAACAAAAAAAAAACTACACTTTAACGGCAATAAATTCAAACCGCAGTGGCAAAAACGAACACATAAAGGAGAAACCTAAAATATGACGGCAATATAACTACAACCTGCCGCAGTAAGAAAACGTCACACAGAAAGGAAATCTAATATTTTGACGGTTGTAAGTTTTCTCAGCCAGCCGCGGCAACAATAAAAACAAACATAAGCATTCGACTGCTTTTTTTTTCGATTTTGTGTTTCTTTTTTTTTTTTTTTACGGGCATTCTTTCGGGACTGCCGCTGCCAGTGCTCACGTGTCGCCACTCTCAGTCCCATATTTTGGCCTCTAAAGGGGTATTCACACGGGAGATTCTTTTCGGGTAGGGATGCGTGTGACGTCACTGATCGGCGGAACCAGCGGGACTCCCTCCCTCGACTCGAGCACTTACACGAATGACGCGGAGCCGAGAGCAGTGTCAGCGTTATCAGACGCATTTAAGGGTCGCCTCTCTCTATACAACTGGGCTCGGTGCGCGCTGACGAGACTAGAAAAATGGAATCGTAGACGATACGGCGATACGCGATAATAGTTGCAGCGCCGTTAGATGCAAGAGACGAAGAACTGCATCCTTCTACAAGAAAGTATGCTTCGTAAATGGGTGGATGCAACACAAAGCACGTGGAATCAAAAACCACATGTTCAAAGGGCGGCTCGTGGACGGCATCAATGAATATTGAAGACTCTTTCGGATGCCTCGGACGACACGCGCAGCAGCGCAAGTCACCACGAGTCATTCGAACCTGATACCAGCACTGGTACCTCGCTGAACAAAATCAGTAGAGTTGCCAGACACGCGAACAAAAAATCGCTAATTGCAAAGAGATCTCACGCCAAGGACCGGTAGTGTTTGTGCAGCCGGAGCGAGATCTCCCGCATGCCCCCGGAATCTCTATGTCAGCGCGGCTCCGCGGAAAAAGCGAGAAATTGTTACCGCGTGATACACGTCCCGGGGAGCAAAGGGGGAAGCTTCCTCGTCAGTGTGAACACAACACCGTCTTCAATACGAGGCCGTAGTGATGTCATTTTTGCGTCACTAGCGAAGGCCAACGCTGGACACAGATTGGAAACGGGCGCCGCGTCAGCGCTCTGGTTTGAGTCAAGTTTGAGCTGAACGTTGACGCAATCGTCGCGTCCAATCTGTGACCAGCGTTGGCGTTCGCTGATGACGCCATGTTTGTCGGTACGACGGCTTTGTTATCTAGGAGGTGTGGGCAAACACACCTTAAAAGGAAGCGCGTTCACGTTTCACTGCGTGTCATAATGTGTCCCCCAGCACCGCAGGAGGAATGCCAGCAAAATTGAAAAAAGGCCTTCCTCCATACTCATCGACAACTTAAAGGGCAACTCCGCTTCATTTCTGGTTTTGAACAAACAATTCAGACCTCTTCAATATCATCTAGGAAGACCACACGTCAAATATTACGACGCAGTTGTATCTAAATGTTTTTTAAACGGTCCGGCAAACTTTGGAACTCGCCAAGTTGCCGAACTCGGCCGACTCGAGCGGGCGAATTCAGGCGCAACCAACAGCTCAGTCAAGGCTACGGCATGGGCGTAGCCAACATTGAGCTAAACGTGATTACCTTTGCACGGATGACAGGCAACGTTTCCTCTCGGCGCTCAGCAGTGTCCACGGGATTTGCGTAACGCGTCTGCGCAGCGTGCTTCTTGGGAGCCGTCCGGCCGCCCCGCCGTGGTCTCGCCGTTACCGTCGTCTCCTGCGTCACAACCGCAGTCGTCGTCTCACCGTTTGTGATTATTGTATCCCGGAGTTTCGTCCACACCACGGACACCACGTGCGCAGACTTACGCCGCAGTTGTGCAGACGTCGTCAAATGGCGTAGACACCAAAATGTGGCTAAGAGTGCGGTGCAGATGACACTTGTGCATGGCACACGGACGCCACATTCCCGCCCGTCGTTGCGTAGAGGATCACGTGACATCTCGTACCACGTGATGGCCATGTTCTTGGCGGCCCGAGGCCAATGTTGCCGGACGGAGCCGAAGTTTTGGTTTTGATTTCCGCTCGTGTTTAATATTAGATTTAAAATATATATCCCACTTTTCGCGAAGCAAACGACATATAGTGTCGTTTACTAAAGCTTTTTAATGCGAAATCACTCATTATCCCGAAATCTTCCGAATTGAGCGGAGTTGACCTTTAGGAAACGCAGGGCGTGCCGGTTTCCGGGCATAATATTATCGCTACGCGTCCCATAAGACTGTGTCATAGGCCGATACGAACGCCGACAAACGAATCGCGAAGCAAAAAACCTAATTGTTATATGTCATGCTGTATGTTTCTTAAGTTGTCAATGACCATAGTATTAGAGGGGATGAGTCGGCGGATGGTACAAGCGGCTATCGCCATGGCCGGCGACCACACCGCTACGTCGTCGCATGTACAGAGAGGGCCAAGTGGATCTCACCGACTTAATCTCGGACATCGGTTTTGCTCGCTCCGACACTGTAAATTGACAAGATGGTGCGAATGGATGATGCATTGGGGTTTTGAAGATATGACAGAACAAACTTTCCTCATTCGGAAGGTATAAATAAAAGCTTTTCTTTTCCTTCGAGCTAACATAAGGTTTAGCCTTTTTCGCATCAACGTGGGGAGAAAAACATTGTTCTGTACTCATCATGTTGTATTACACCTGAGACTGCGGTGGATGAAAACGGAAGAACTTTTAGTAGAAGGAACAGACACAGAGAACGTCTCAAACTCAGCTAACTGGTATGTAATACAACATGATTAGCCACCACCAGCTCGCCTGCACTCTCACCGTCTTTTCACTAATAGTTCCGGAAGCAGGCTTATTTCCCTTCAGCCATGGCCCCGCGGCTGTACCTCAACCAACCACGCTGCTCCTTCAAGCATTCACGGTACTCGACAACCTGGGACGACGTTTGGCTGGTGGAGTTGTTTTGTATCGTTTGTGCGTGTCCCATCCGGTTCGAAATGTGTGAAACAAAGGAGTTTATCTGTAGAGTGTGGATGGGAAAGAGTTCCGTGGGTACTTAAAGGCTGTTTGAGAAATAAACCAGTTAGCTGAGTTTGAGACGTTCTCTGTGTCTGTTCCTTCTACTGAAAGATCTTCCGTTTTCATCCACCGCAGTCTCAGGTGTAATACTACATGATTAGCTACCACCAGCTCGCCTGCACTCTCACCGTCTTTTCACTAATAGTTCCGGAAGCAGGCTTATTTCCCTTCAGCCATGGCCCCGCGGCTGTACCTCAACCAACCACGCTGCTCCTTCAAGCATTCACGGTACTCGACAACCTGGGACGACGTTTGGCTGGTGGAGTTGTTTTGTATCGTTTGTGCGTGTCCCATCCGGTTCGAAATGTGTGCAACAAAGGAGTTTATCTGTAGAGTGTGGATGGGAAAGAGTTCCGTGGGTACTTAAAGGCTGTTTGAGAAATAAACCAGTTAGCTGAGTTTGAGGCGTTCTCTGTGTCTGTTCCTTCTACTGAAAGATCTTCCGTTTTCATCCACCGCAGTCTCAGGTGTAATACAACATGATTAGCTACCACCAGCTCGCCTGCACTCTCACCGTCTTTTCACATTGTTCTGTACGTTCGGGACGTATGATTTAATAAAAAAAAGTTAAGAATTCTTTTTTCTTTTGCCATTGTTCCGGGATTTTGTTTTTTCTTTTAAGTATCTTAATAGCTTTATAGCCGACATGAACGCTTGTTCTTTTTGAGTCTAAAAAGGCTTAGGCCCTAATTAGGCCATCAAATAATTTTGGTTTTATTTGTAATTCCTGATAAAGATAAACTTTTACCGTTCTATTTTCACAAAACGAATGCATGAACTAGCCGTCCCCTATTAAAATGTTTTTTGACTTTTTATTGAAAACATGTTGGCTTCTTGTTGACTGATTACTTTCTTTTGACTTTGACTTCCTCTTGACCTGGTCAACAGAAAGTTCGTTGATTTTGTGTTGAAACGTTTCTGCTGATTTTATTCAGCCTGAGTCAAAAGAAAAGCTGTTGACTTTCCTTTGACTTCGACTTCCTGTTGACATGGTCAACAGAAAGTTTGTTGATCATGTGTTCAAACTTTTCTGATGACTTTCTTCAGCCCGAGTCAAAAGAAAATCTGTTGACTTTCTATTAACTTAACATTGATCTTTTTTCTGCTGACTTCCTGTTGACAGTGTCATCAGAGTGACTGCAGAAGTTCTGGTTGCTTCATGTTGAAAATGTTCAGTTGACTCTTTGTAGCCAGTTTTCATAGAAAAGCTAGAGACTTTCTGTTGAGTTTTTACGGAACATTGCACACATCGCGACACTGTTAGCGCGAACACGACATTGGCGCATTTTCGCATTTTACTTCTAAATAGTATAAGCGAGCACGAAATTTTATCGCTTGCATTATAAAACTAAATGAGCTCTTTCCGTAGCAATAATAAATTAGATGACATCCCTTGGTTTCAAAGAGAAAAACTGGAAAAACCGGCGATCGCTTGTTCGCGCTAACAGTGTCGCGCTCTGTACACCTCGACTAAATGTAAAAAAATCACTAAGTTGCTCAATAGTCTCTGACAATGTGAGTACGGTAGGGAGCAGCTTCAGTTGTCCCGCCTCCAGCTCGAGCCTACTACCCTTGACAACGCTTCGGTGTTTGTGCACCTCGAGTGAGCGCGTTCAGTCAAAGCACGACGGAAGGCATAGGGCGCGTGCTGGAGGCCAGCCGTTCGAAAGACACGCCATTCCGTTCTCACTTTGTAAGTGCCTATAGTGACTTTAATTACCACATTAAACTAGTCAACTAGTAAAGAAAAGCAAAAAAAACTATTTTAAAGGGGAGAAATGGCCTTGACTTGCTTCGTCCTGAGTGGTATTATGCAGAAAAGCGATAACATTTCTTCTAGGAGCCGTTTTTGTGGATGTTGTTTTAGCGACTGCGCAGAATTATTACTAGTTGTACCAATGCTTTTTAGTAAGAGGTATCGTTCACGAAACTTCGGAACATTGTTTTTCCTTTGACAGACTCCCGAGAAGAAGATCGCATACTTGGAACTTTAATAAGTGCTGAGGTGGTCACCGGTCAAATGATTGCCTTCAATATGTGCGCTATATAAGGCTCTGGAACAGTTAACGGGACTGTAATTCAGGTGTTCAGTGTGTCACGGTGTTTGTGTTTGGGTTTGTTTACGATGTGTAGTTGTGGGATGTAGTGCTACAGGGACACCATTTCCTAACAATATAGAAAATAAAAAAATAAAAAATTGCGTGTTGTCTTACGATATTTTTGTAGCCAATTTGAAGCAGAGTGGAAAGCCGTAGTAAGCTTCCAAAACCTTTTTCATTGAATAGCTAAACTGTAAAGCATATTTTTTTAATTTTTAGACGGCTGTAGTTTTTGTATTGAACATCTGTAGTTTTTCTTTTGAAAAGCTGTAGCATTTTAATTGAAAAGCTATAGAAAAAGCATCTTGGAGGTGACAGAAAGTCTGTTGACTTTTTTTTTATTAAAAAGTGGGCCAATATCCAAAAGAAAGTCAACAGAAAAGCTGAAGAAGGTCAGATGAAAAGCTATTGACATCTTATATGCTCTGATGACATTTTGCAACTGCCTTTCAACAGAAAAGGATTTAAGGGATACTTCCGTGGTAAACTACTGTGCAGGAGTTTGAAAAACTAAGTTCTTAGATTTTGTTAATATGGGTTAGGTGCAATTTGACCTCGCTGTATTTCGTGGTCCAAGAAGCCAGGAATCTCATTTAGAACACCGTGAACGCCAGAGCGTGATCTCTTACGGGGCTAGCAGATATTATTAGCAGGCGATCGCCTGACGACGCCAGCGAAGGACGGCAAGTTTGCCTGCGATAAATTATCACTCACAGAATAAAATAAAACCCGGAAACTCCTACACGTCATCTGCTAACAAGACGGAAAATAGGTATATCTTGTACCACTAATCGAGTTCCACGGCTGACGTGAACAAGCGCTGGCGTATACATCATCCATCGTAACTCTCACGTCGTCATCTTGCAGAACGGATGCTCAAATATACTGGTAGACAAAAAGAAAAAAAAAAGCTTACGAAGAGCACGTCAGCTGCCACAAGATCTCTGTCATCATTTGTGTGTGTGGGTGAAACGTTCTCGACAAACTACTTCCCGAACGTGAACGCGCATCTGGGAACACCTAAACCATTTCTCACTCTTCCATTTTGTAAACGCACTAGCCGAAAGAAAGCTCGCTCTCATCAAGGACCCAGATGAAACCCCAAGACGGGCTCGATAGGAGCGGCGTTTTAGCTAAGACTGAGTTGCGTATTAAATAACGGAGACTTTGTTAACACAGAACCGCGTAAATAAAGTTTCTGTGTTTACTCCGTTTTTCGATGAAAATTATTTTTTTAAAGTATTTTGAACTTTCAGTATTTACTCGACTAATAGCCGCACTGTTTATGAAGAAAACCTGAGGGTTCGCTCCTCGGCGGAGCATACGGCTTTCCAATCACCGCGATCGGCAGCATGATCGCAGAGGTTTACAGGACAGAGATATCGTCTTCGCGCGAAGATACCATCCGTGAAAATTGCATTTGTATGGAGTATCGTGTTCTCGATCTAGTTATTCGCTATGTTATTTTTGCGCAACGCGATGATTGACTGTTTATGTGCTCTGCGGGAAAGCAGACGCAAGGGCCTTGCTCATAAATAGTGCGGCTATTACTCGAGTAAATACGGTAAACTTGGGAAAAGAAAGCGACCAATCCTGAGGAACGCGAGCACTGGAGTCACGACTTGACGTGCCACTCCGCTCTTGCCCTATAGCTTTGGCCAACACTTTTGTTTCTATTGTCGCTGACAAATCATGAAAGGCGGGTAGTGATTATTTTTTGTAACGCTTCTTCCTTTGTGATTCGCTCATCGGCGGTCTTATTGGCGAATGCCCCAATCTGATTGGCTGCAGATTGATAATGCGATGCTCGGGAGCCAAGTGAAGAGCCAGTGAGGACCAGTGTTGTACACGTTTCTCAAAAAAAAAGGAACGAAAGCTCGTTCCTCGTCCCTTCTGATTTTTGGAACGCGTTCCCGTTTCAAGTTCCATATGTGAAAGAGGAACTCGTTCCCGTTACAGTTAAAAAATGAAACGTATCGTTACATATACGTTACGTTTGTATTTTGCTGATTACCATATTTAGTTAGATCAAGCGAAGCTTTTTTTAATCTATTTTATTAAATGGGAACATATAGGTTTGAATGCCGCGATGGAAGGGCACCAGGAGAAGAAAACAAGCAGAAGCAGGGTTTCATTTGTTGATATATTCACCTTTAAAAACATCAGCTTTTAACCATATTCACGTTTGTGGCGGACGATTCAGACGAGCCAAATGTACTGTTACCCCACATTGCACGAGCGTTTTACAACAACCTCACACGTTTCAGTCTAACGAAGTCCCTTATTCGAACTTAACAAACGTTGCTTCTCGATGTTGCTGTCCGCAAGACGAGCAAGTGAAGGAGAGGGTAAGGCTTTTAGAAGGTCAGTCTTAAAAACTACAGGACCTTCTTTGTGAAGGTTGGATTTGTTGTTCGGTTTGAAGGTGGGGGATAAGGGAAGATGGACTAAAGGTTAATTTTTGTGTATCTTTTAAAGGGATGCTGAACCAAATATTCAAGAATCCATAATGAGGGGCGTACGATCTTTCTACGAACCAGCAGCCTCCGGTGTGCACGAGCACACGCAACGAAAGTGACGTCATAATCTTCCGTTCACGCTTAAAATGACGGTGAAATGTATGAGGAGAATAAATGCGGGCTTTTCATCTCCACAGTGAGGTCTGGTGTAAAATGTAGGTGATTAATATTAACAAGCACGTAGCCTTCACTTGTGGGGATGAAAAGCCTGCCTTTATTCTCCTTTTGCCCGGATACCATACGTTTCACTGTCATCTTAAGCGTGAATGGAGGCCTACGACGTCAATTTCGTTGCGTGTGCCCGCGCACACCGGCGGCTGCTGGCTCGTAGAAAGATCGTACGCCCCTCATTATGGATTCTTGAATATTTGGTTCAGCATCCCTTTAAAAGCTACACAAAAATTAACCTTTAGTTCATCTTCCCTTATCCCCCACCTTCAAACTGAACAACAAATCCAACCTTCACAAAGAAGGTCCTGTAGTTTTTAAGACTGACCTTCTAAAAGCCTTACCCTCTCCTTCACTTGCTCATCTTGCGGACAGCAACATCGAGAAGCAACGTTTGTTAAGTTGTACAATTTGTGAGAAGAAAATGGTCTTTGAGATATTCATCCGTGAGCTTTCGAATGTTTGTCGTCAGTTAAAAAACACGGGCAGAGACACACACTCAATTATTTAGGGTGGGTGCGCCCTAAATATTACGGAGAAGAGTGACTGGCACTGTGCCCTTATCTGGACAGCGCCTGGTGGACGCTTCCGCCAGCCACTCCAAACCGAGATAAAGGAGAGGTGACCGGCACGGGTGCTTCACTATTGTACCTTCGTAATGACTAATGAGGCGCGCTTCGTGCGCGCACTTTTTGAAATGCCGACAAAATATTCGAGAAACCTATCGCTCAACATCTCCAAGACATTTGTCTTTTCGCAAGTTGTATAAATTCGTCTAACCATAATTAGTGTTTGGCTTTAAATCTGCAATTAGAACATGGCTTATAAAATCAATACTTAAAAAGTTAATTAAGCAATCTTAGGTTTTTTGCCGACGGATCGTGACAGATATTGCCTCGTCTACCGTCCGCCGAGCCCGTTAAGTACACTGTGAAAACAGCACCCACGTAGGGTCACCCAGCATTTTTTTTTTAAAAATAGGCTACTCGAAAGAAAACAAAAAACACCCTGTATTTGCAATTACCGAAAGATCGGGGAAGGACGAAACAGAAATATTGCACCATATTAAAAGAAAAAAAGGAAAAGCCGGTGAAATCCAAGCGTTAGAAATTACATTTTAGGACCAAAACATAAAAAAACTGGAGGGACTGTTTTTTTTTCTGTTTTGTTTTCGTTTTGTTTTCAGTATTTGAGCATGTAAATCGCTCTCAGATAAGATACAAAACAAGAGCTTCACTAAACAAATTACTTTAAAACCATTTTTTTTGTAATCTTTATGCGTTGCCAAACCTCGGAACGTTTTATAATACAATATTGTAACCTTAAAGTACGTGTTGGTAAATGCGTGATTGAACCAGTTTAATACTAACAGCTCTGCAATGCGGTGCTCCAAATAATAATTAGTTTGACTATGCTACTGTCAAACGAGCAACAGAAATACAGGTCAGGAAATTCAATGCTCAATAACAAAGATACAAATCAATATATTTTTGATAATTTGCAGTTAGTGACTCATGGCTCGAGAAGATACGTTGCGGTTATATATGTCTGGGAAAATGTCAGATTTATCCTTCACCTACAGTTCCTTCTACTTTATTTCTTTTTTAAACGAGAGGTTGATCTTGACGCGTGGGCTGTGATGACACTGGAGAAACTTTCGCAATTTAGCGAATGGCGTACGACGGCTAACCTGAAGCCATCAACCCGGACTCCACAGCAGATATTGCTGAACCGCACTTCGTTATGGCGATAACTCAAACGGACAAGCGAGGAATGGTAAAACAATATATACGTGGGTGATACGGGCATTCTGGAAACAATTATTACACGACTCGTTCGCATCACGCCGTTTCAAATAATGGCACGTCCCTTTGAGTTTCCAGCAAATAAATGAATGTCAGTCTTTTATTTTCTAAACATCTGGTATATGAATATTCTTGACGTCACCATCAAATGCGTCAGACGGGCATGCAGAAAAAAAATATTTTAGTATCCCGAAGAGAGAATGAGCTCAAAACAAGCTTGCCTCGAACAGTGAAGCACAAAACAGCTCACGAGAGGATTCCTTCAACAGAAGTTAAAACAGGGGCTCCAATCAAGACATGGAAGCACTGAACCCTTTGCCGCAGCTTTCCAAGTCTAGGTGGCGCAAGCTACCGCCCGTTGTAGAGGGTACAGCCGTTAGCATCCGTCCATCCATCCATCCAACTCTAGAGCTCTGGAGTGCCTGTTCTCCAGCAAAGCACTTGGGAGAACCGATCACTGGAACCAGGGGAAGGATCTTGACAAATCGTGAGGCTGATAATATATTTAGTTCCCAGAAAACGGTCTGCACTAAAGCACTGATCACGGTAAAACGTTATGCTCAGTGTCACACGTTTTGTCTTGTTTAATCATTTTATTAGTGCTGTCATTCACCGATATAACTCCGTAAATTGCAGCGATTTGTTCTCCTAATTAGTTTCCAAAAAAAACAGGAGCTCCAGATTTTTTTTTTTCTTAGAGTGCGTTGTCAAAATAGTGTTTCGAAAAAATATTTGTAAAAAAAAAAACACACACACACACAATCACTTTATGTGAAGCCTGGCGACAGCACAAAACTCAGCTCGGTTTTTGATAGCGCTGTGTCAAACAAATAAACGCGAAACTAGTTTTGTTCAGCAATTCTCCAGAACCCGATCAAGAGCGAAGAGAGCTTCTCAATAATTCGAAGAAAAGTTAAACCCACCGACTCTATACGTGTGAAGCTTTCTTTGCAACCCTCGCGAAATTTCCGCCCCACCCGAGACGCCGATGTCTGCAAGAAAGACTGAAGTATTTCAGAATAGATCCAGCCTCTATTCAAGATTCTTCCTTTTGTTCGGGTGCAACATGTGTTCACACACCGCGCTATCCCCGAAAAAAGCCGTCCTCGAAAAAAAGTATTTTGCGAATCGAAACATATTCCTCTTTTATCCGTTAGCACACCCGACCGGACATTGGGAGGCCCAGAGTTCAAATCCTGGCTCCGCCGATTTTTGGCTTTCGGCGGGTTCCTGAAAACTTTGATTCTTTGATTCATTGGATTAATTACGGTTCATTCATCTGCATATGTTTGTTTATATATATATATTATTTCTAAGGTATCTATCTGCTCTCTCCACCGCTCCGTAAAGACGTCGTATTGTTAAGCAGAGATAAGTCACGCTTCTAGGAAACATAACACAAAGTAAGGAAGCAAGCAGACCGCTGGATGCAGGCTATTCATACTTAAAAGCATATACAGGATTTTTCACCGAAGTCTTTCAAATATTTGTAAATATACGGAGGGGAAAAATTATTTTTACGGGTACAAACTGCTAGCCACAGTGGACGTCAAGGCTTGGGAAAAACGTACTAATCATTTAAATGATTAACTACGATATGCTAACTTTTAATTAGTGAAATTAAAGATTGATTTCATTGAGAAACTTGTTAAGCACCTTCGAAAACTACTAAATTAACTCATTTTTGAAATACATAAGTAAAAAGTAGCATTTTACGGCGTCCCCCCCCCCCAAAAAAAAAAAAAAATAAAGACGCTTAAAGGGACAATGAAGACGATTTTATTTTTTTTTTTTAAATGGTGTTTTTACGCTAATTGGGAACATAGCATGCTGCCCAATTTTTTGTAGACATTTGTGACGCGTATTTCTGTGCCTACGAAAGGAGTAAAGAAACCGAAACTAAACAATCTCCATTCTCATTTCTGGGCCTCTGAAAACGGAGGTGACGTAGGGAGTGACGTCAAGTGTGAATAGTCGGTATCGGTAGTATTTATGAGATCGAGACTCTGGTTACCGCGGTGGGTTTTAGCAGCGCGGTGGCGCGGTCGTTTCGCCGAATCTGTCAACATGGACGGCAATGCCGCTCTCGTGAGCGAGTTCGAGCTTCCGTTCAGTGACCGAACACCAACGGAACGGGAGTACGTCTGGCGGCCTCTGCCATCACCCGACGGAGACCGCCCAGCCGGCAACGAGCGGCCCGCATGCCGAAGGACGGCCGCGGGGGAGATGCCGAGGGAAAAGCGGCAGCGATCCGGCCGTTTCGGGATCCGGTTCCTCCGCGGACGTCCTCTTTTCGTCGTCAAAGAACGCGAACAGCAACCCACACGTGAAAACTAGCATCGCCCGAACGAATACTGGTCTTCAGTGGACCGTTAGAACAGCCATTTACAGCTACCATTCTGCAGAATCCTTCGAGCACCGTGTTCTTTTTTTATTTTATTTTGTTTGCCCATAGTTGCTCGTTGCCCGTTTCGCGTCCAGCGTAGCAAAGAGAAAAACAATTATGCTGCTTTATTTACGGTTTAGTAATCATTTCAGATTCGATTTATACTTTTCATGGTTATTCAAGCGGAAATTAGAACAGTATTCCTAAAAATCGCGAACCAAAACATGACCGAGGGCACATTTCTCGTTTTGACCAATCGCTGACGCGTCTCTTGTGACGTCGCGCTTCTTGGCCCCGCATCGGTCACGTGATCTCCGCTTCTCCTGGCTTCTCCCGCAACTCTCGGCGCGTCGCACCAGTCGATCCCGGTACGATTACAACCGCGACTGTTTAATTGATTTGCGCGGCACACAAGCTCCGGTTTCGGCTGAAATTTGGGCAACGTGGCCTGAGACGTGCCTGGAACCCAGTTCAATCGCCAAAAAGATGTCCGAAATTGCCTTCATTGTCCCTTTAATGCGGACGCGTTTCTAGGCTTCAGTTTCCTATTGGAGCTCGTCTTTGCGCCAGCGGAACTGCTTCCCGATGGCCGAAACGTGAAGCCACCGCCTCGCCTACCTCGTAGGATTGGGGGAAGTATGGCGCACGTAGGGGGATGCGCGTCTCGGTCACTGGGGAGCGTGGCTGCTGACGCAAAGATGCGCACTGATAGGGAACCGAAACCTTAACCCACGTTCAAATTAAGCGCTTTATTTTTTTTTTTTCGAACGTCGTAAAACGTTGTTTTTGCGTTATATCTTGCTAAAATGAGTTGATTGAGTGGTTTTGCAGGATGCTTAGGAAGTTTCTCACTGGAACAGTACTTTTATTGTCATAAAATAGAAAGTTAATCCGTACATATTAGTTAATCATTTAGCTACTTAGTATGATTTTTGGAATCCTTGACGTCGGCCGTGTCTTGCAGGTTGTTCCCGAAAAGGGCTTTTTTTCCCCCCAGGCAACCTATTTACAGTGATTTTTAAAGCCTTCGTTTAATCCCCGGGTGTATACGCAACTGGAAACTTGGGTACAAAAAGAAGAAAAGGAAAAAAAGCGGGCATAATATTGCCTATACTACACCTAAAACGTGCTTTCAGCGCTTCTTTTCTTTTTTAAGTGCCATATATTATGGTAGAGAGCATCGATGTGTATTACAAAAGTTTATAATAACATAAAATTATTTTCTTAAACAATAAACGTTTCTCTTATATAAGTTTAGTTCATACTATGCTTCATTCACTCCTAGGCTGTCTGTACGGTGGAAGTTGCATGCTCGTTGGGCCAGACATATGTATCTCTTAGGCCCCGTACACGATCACACCCTCACCCACATTCAGTCACAGAGAACAGGGTCTGGTGATGAAAGGGAGGCGGCTTATTGTTCTGACAAGCGCTTATCTCCCAAAGCACTGTCAGACTAGGGTTAGACGGAGTATAGTCGTTATTTAAAGTAGCCAAAAGAACTGTTGCTGTGGATAGAATTTTAGACTTGCGTAGCAATAAGAAAATCAATTATATCTATACAATAAAATTTGCATCATCAGAATTGACAGTATGATTGCGCGTGTGAAGCTACGCTGTCGAACTTCGAAACACCTTCACGTTGCTCACTGAATGTATATACGGCATATGCTACAGCGTACTAGAAGATTCGGGAAACGCGACGCCCGCTCAACCGAGTTATGTTTCCTGTTTTCTCGTCCAGCCATGAGGGCGGGTCCTTCCGATTACTGCATTGAACAAATTACTGCATGAAAAGATTCATGCGCCGCGCTAAATAGTTCATACATGATTTGGTTGTTCTAGGAAGAAGCGATGTTTTCAGACTCTGAAACGTGTACGTCTTGATTAAATAGCATGAAGCTAATCTCCAATGCAGCTAACTACGCCTTAATTCAACGGATGAAAGGGCTAATTAGTACCGTTCCGCAAAAAGACGGACTTTTTTTTTTTAGTACAAGTTTTGAGGTTTAAGGGTCTATAGTGAGAACTCGCAAGGTTTCGACATCATCTCATTTAGAGTGCTTACAATGCGCGTTAATTCGCACGACTGAAACAACAAAAACAACAAAAATAAGCTGAAACATCAGCCGAAAGTTGTGTTATCAAACGGTTGAAACTTTATCTACGAGCCTCGCGCAAACCCGACTGCCGAAGGCGCAAATACCAGGTCGAGCCAGGTTATGCGCAACGCGAGACGGTAAAATACGCGCCCGTAATTAAGGCCGGCAGAACTACAGTGCTGCGATTTCGACAGCGGAGACGAAGGTTCTTCGTAAACCATAATTAATTCAGAGAACCTGACAGGGATAGGTCATTAGTTACGTCAGCTTGCTGGAGATCGAAAAGAAACGTAATATTTTTTTCTACCGAAGAGGAGATGATTGCTCCATTACGGACACTGTATCGTGCAATTAGTTGATTAATAGTGAAGCAACGTGTTTAAAAACTAGCCCGAAGTACCTTGTCGGGAAGAGGAATGCCGCCTATGTTGCGCCAGGTGTCTACAAAAAAATCTTTTATAACTATGTTGGCAGACTTGCTCCAGAAATATAGCCCCTTCCCTCCCCCCCCCCCCTCCCCCGGTAACACGAAAAACTAAATACATTAAAAATAAAAAGAGTGAATAGAAAACATGCAAATATATTTTTTATAAAAATGGAAACATGAAAATGTTTTTTAATGACAACAACAAGCTAAATACGTGTTTAACAAAAAAGTTAGGGTATTTTGTCTTCTTGTATACTGCAAGTCACTGGGAGTTTACACAGGTTAAGACAAAAACTGGTGAAAATAAAATATCAGAGTAATTTTCGCAATCATGTGTGCAAAACAACGACTCGCCTCCACCCCCCCCCCCCCCCCCCTAAAAAAAAATTCTATCTTTGCTTTTTTTATTGGATTTTTGCGTAATTTGTTCAGGTTTCGTCTCTCCATATATGTTGCACTTGCGACTTCAACTCGGCAACAAGTTTCCGGGACGCGTTCACAAGTCGGGACATGTCGCCAGCGCCCCATTTAATTCCCGTGACCATTGAAAGCCATTGTTTATTTCTGAACACGCCGCCAGGCCCTGTATATAACCTCCGAGGAAACAAAAATGAATCCTAGATAGCGCCTACGCAACGTCTAGAATGGCTCACTTTCTAGCACACTAGCATTCTAACCGAAAATCCAGGGCTAGAGATGCAATCAAATACGACATGTTTTCCCTGCCTCTGGATGCCCCCAAAGTGGGGAAATATTTCAACCTTGCAGATCCCCGGTCCCGAAACATTCAAAGTTTCCCAGCAATATTTCACCTATAAAAAAAAATATATATAAAAAACTCATCAGAAAAAAAAAAAAAAAACATCTTAGGTCCGATATTTTATCCAATGAAACCACCTTACATTCAAATCATTGTAAAGTCTTGGGCCGCAACTTAATACTGTCGTGGATTGAGGTTAAATTAAAGATCAATAAATTGGAGAGCTAAGTTCTGACTTGTCGAGCTCTTACCGTAAAAAGTGCTCATGAGACCAGTGTTGGACAAAATACTCGATAAAAGTATTTAAGTAAAGTTACTAATACCAGTGTTGGAGGTAACGCGTTACTAGTAACGACGTTACTGGTAACGCGTTACATTTCTTGCCAACGCAGTAACGTACTCGTTAGTATTCTGAATGACTAACGAGTAAAGTATTTTCGTTACTTTTTTACGGTATCGGCTATCAAATTACGTTACTCGTTACTCGTTACTTTTGACCAAAACTGGTGAAATACATTCGGTATTTGGAAAAGGACACGACGGCCTGATCTAACGTTTAGAATAGCAATCTTGTGCATAAAACTGGAGACGTTAGGGGAACTAAATTTAGGTCACTAAGCTCAATGGAGGATCTAGCTTCTCTGCTCGAGGGGCAACTACTTGCGCTCGAGCACGCAATGCCCAGGCAATGCCGTATCTTGCTGCTAACACTTCTGAACCTTCGATTTCCTAAAACGGTGGGTTTTCCACTTATCAGTTCATCTACTCACCCATCCATCTCAAAATCCTGCGCAATCTTATCGCTGCACGAAACCAGGATCCGTCACAGTAAACGTAAAAAAAAAAAGAAAAAAAACAACCTCTTTTTGACCAAAAGAGACATCCGTTAAAAGGCGACATTATCTCGCTTCTCGAAGGCGAAACAAACCTTCGGCTACCAGCTAAATCCGTTCGTCCTCCTTTTTTTCTTTTTTTCATCGTGTCACCACCTACAAGGTTTGAACGAACGACTGCGTTACAGCCCCCTCCCTCCCCTCCCCTCCCTCCTCTTCCCCCTCTGCTTTGTGCAGCAGAGGTGGACAGCGGGGGGGGGGGGGGGGGGGCAGAGGGAGAGAGACATCCGTTGAGAACAGTGGACAACTGAGGCGAAGCGATTTGCCCGTTTCTCTAGCTACAAAAAAAAAAAAAAGACCCTTTGTGGACTGGTGAAGGCGAGCGGGTTCAACATGAATACATAAAATTGAAAGAATAAAACACGGAGGACAAGCACAGAAAGAAAGTGGTTGTCCTGTGCTTGTCCTCCGTGTTTTATTCTTTCAATTTTATGTACCCTTTGTGGAATTTTTTACTCTCGCTCTCCCCCTCGCTGCCTGACCCACTTTTGTACACAGAAGAATCTTTCGCTTGATTAGTCTTTACTTCACTAAGGTCATAATAAAAAAAATTAAAGAAAGTTTTAAACCTGGAAAGAAAACTTACAAACACAAAACCTTTTTTTTTTTCGCAGAAATATTAAGAGCTACTGCTGGTAAGAGGCAGCAAGTGATTATAACCAGTGTGCTGGTAACCGGTGTCCTGTTCCACATAGTGAAGTAAATTAGTCTCTGGTAATAGTATGAACCGGACTGTTACTAAAACCGGCGTAAAGATGAGGGGTGTTAGTTGGCTGGTTGTGTTCAAGCAGTCCCCGTTCGCATGCTGTTTGACTTTCGATTGGTTTCGTCAAAGTTTTTTTCTTTCACGAGACCGAAGGCATGTTTGTAAGCGAGCACATATCTGCCAAACATACGTACTCGAACACAAAGGTAACGTAAAAGTAACGTAAAAGGAACGTTCGTTAGTTTTGAAAAGTAACGGTAACGGTATATCGTTACGTTTGTAAAAAAGTAACGTAGCTCAATAACGCGTTAATTTTTATCAAACTAACGAGTAACGCTATTTCGTTACTTTTTTTCGGTAACGGGCACAACACTGCAGTAAATACCTGCTTCATAAAGTATTTAAAATACTACTCAAGTTACTTTCACTGTAAAGTATCTTGAGTAGAGTACAAGTACTTAGAAATGTAACTCAATTACTTTTGAAGATACTTCCGCATTGCCTATACTCTGTTTCATACTTAGCGCGCAACGCTGTCAAAGCTACTGGCGCGAGCGCGTGGCTTCATCTGTAGTTTTGTTCGCGCGAGAACGCGTGCAAATGATCAACGAGATCAAGCCCCACGCTCGCGCCAGTAGCTTTGACAGCGTTGCACGCTAAGTATGAAACAGAGTATAATTTGGGTACCGGACATTTCATCGAACGCCATTTCATCGAACGCCGTTCCATCGAATGAGTGGACATTTCATCGAACGCCGATTCATCGAACCCCGTTTCATCGAATCACTTGATGCCGTTTCATCGAATTTCCTTTTACTGAATTTTAGAGCAATACAATACTTTTTACATAATTTACTACGCTTTTAAAATAGTTTTGACGCCGCTGCAAATTAACCAGAAATAAAGTTACTACACGGTCAATTTCTTCTCAACCTAAACGTTGGCTACTGAATCATAGAGGGTAGCTATAGATATCAAAACTTGAGTGGATACGCCACTTATTTTTTTCTGGCGAAATAGGCGGCTGTTCTCGGCCACACGCTTTTTGTGTGTTCCTAAAAAAGACGCGTCTTTCTTAGGAACATGTATGTTCCTAAAAAAGACGCGTCTCCCCTCTTCGTTAAAGGGCCCATGAAACGAATTTTGGGCTGCAATAAATCAATTTAGATTGGTATTTTACTAATAGCACATCGTTCAGTGGGCCAAAAGAAAAAAGGTAGAAAGTCAAAAGCCTGACTTTCGGTACGAAAATTTGAAAGCACAGCGGACTATTTCGTACCTCCTTCCCTTCGTCAGCTCGCTGCCTTTTCTCTGTGATACATCCGCGGACCCCGCAGCGCGTCATCGAGCCTCGCAGCGCGTCACCGGGCCCAAACGAACGTCACACGACACCGGAGCTCACTTAATCCCTTCACCCCTTAAGTTGACATTGTGGTGGAAGCTACGCGCTTGCCGGACCAATCAGCCGCCCCCCTTTCATCACCTCACCTCATTCTCTGCGCGTGGGTATGCGCGAGAGAGCGTGATCACGTGGCGAAAGTGTGGCTGGCTCAAGGAGCACGTAGCTTCCACAGCACTGTCAGCTTCGGGGTGAACGGGGTGGGGAAAGCAACTTTTGTCTGAATATTGAGCGACGGCTAATCTTCTAGGGGGACAATGGATGTGTCCGGATTAGACAAACGAGAGTCCGAGCAAGAGAGGACTCCCCCTTTCCGTCTTCTTGAACTGTTTGGTAGAATGCGCGATTTATGAGTTGAGGAGGAAAGCTAAACAGGAAAAAGTTGGAAAAGCGTTTCATGACTCCTTTAATTTATTGTAACCGACAGAACCGTGGACCGGTCAAATCTTCAACATGCAGTGTATATACTGTACGTCGAATATCCGACAGGTCAATGGTTTTGTCGGTTTTAATAAATTAATAAAAAGGGGAGACACGCTTTTTTTTTCCGTATCATGGGACACGGAGACAAATCACTGCTTCAAGGACGGCGCTTCGTTTTGAAGCAGAACAGGTATCTTCAAGGACAAAGGTATACGCCCTTGAACGGACGTGCGTTCGTCACTGCATCTGATGAACACAGTTTCAAAAAGTGTCGTCAGTGTTCCCGTTTCTTATTGGCCATATTAACAGAGATCATCATTTACTAAAAAAAGTATAGAAACTTGACAAAAAAAAGGTTTCTTCCTTTTATAGATGTATAGGTTTATAAATTATAATAAATATTTAAACACTTCTATCCTCCCGGTGCTAAAAAGAAAAATATTTCCTAGATGTAGAATTCCTGCCGCTCAAGTAGGCAGCGTTCGATGAAGCGGTTTCGATAAAATGGCGTTCAATGTAACGGCGTTCGATGAAACTGCGTTCGATGAAACGACTTCGATGAAACGGCGTTCGATGAAATGTCCGGACCCAGCCTAATTTGTATCAATGTCAGTTATTGGACAATTATACAGCTCCGAAAATCTGGGTTACCAGAATGGTTTATTAGCACGCAAAAACACAAAAAAATTGTAGGGCTATTTTATGCAGTCCAACTACAAGGAGCAGAATATTGTTACGAATGACGAATGATGAGGCGGTGAATAACTGAAGAAACCAAACTTCTAATGGGGGCGAACTTGTGCCAAAAACAAAAGAGAGAAAGGCTAGCGTCGCAGTCGATGTCGGCAAAACAGCAAGGTCGAGCGCTAAGACGAAATTAACTCCGGACCAAAAAAAAAGGAAAAAGAAAAAGAATTGGCTTGCTTTTTTATGTTTATACAGCCTTGATGTTGGTACGCCTCAACGGGTGACCGGTCGCTTAGCTGTAGATGAGAAATTTAGCCAGTGCAGTACAACCGCTAACCTGGGGGTTTTAACGTGCATCACGCAGTTGTGACTACACGAACGCGTGTCTGTACGAAACTCGTTCAGATCGAAACGGGCGGGGGCGGTGGGGATCGAACCAAGGAGTTTCCCAGCGCAAGCTTTCTCTAGCGCCACGCGGAGCACCGTACCCGCGTGGGTTTCTGAAACATTCGGCGTGGAACGTTCCGCGCGTAGAACATTCGTAACTCAATCAGACGACAAGGTTCTCGAAGTAACGAGAATGTCAAGTTGAAAGAATAAATAAAAGAGGAGTACGCACCCTGGTATCGAACCCGGAGGCTCCGCGCGAGAGCCAAGCGCGGTTACCATTCGGCCTCGCGCTCGCTCGGCGACGCGCGTGGCGATATCACTGATACATGCCACAAAACATTTCTGGGACAGAAAGAAAGAGGTCGCTATAGCTATAGTGACATCGCTGAATATCACGTCCGTCGGAGCACCTTAGACGCATCGTTTAACCACAATCCATATAAACGAACTTGGGATACGGATTCTCTATATGGGGTGTTCACTATAAACGAACTTGGGATACAGATGTGAGTGAATAAATAACAAAGAGAACCCACATAATAGCCATGGCAGTGGTCGCACCTTCTTCAAGTAGGGTGCGTTCAGAAAGGCACTCAGCGTTGGGGGACACTTTGTTGGAATTTTGAGAGGTCGTCCTGCTTTTAGTTCCTGTCCTGTTCTCTGCTTATCAATGTTCGCTTACAAACTGTGTTCGCGAGAGCAAAAAGTGACGGACTGACGACAAAAAGAAAATAAACAACGTTTTGCCGTAGGGGGGTCAAATATACAACAAGCAAAACAAAAATGTCTTTTTTTTTGTCCACATCTATTTTTTTTTTTGTTGTTGTTGTTGTTTTTTGACACTTAAGTCTGCATTGTTGTCGTAGGTCGTTTTCCGGTCTGCGCTGTGCCTCAGTGTGGCAATCCCAACTTCCGTAAAACCACCCCTTCTGTTTGAGGATTTTTCGGGGGAAACTCTAGGAAACAAAAGACGCATTTGGGAAGGCGAGGGGAAAGCCTTCATTGTACGATCTTTTGGCTGAGATATGATTCACAATCGGCAAAAAAGCGATGTTTTTTTCACGAGCTCTACCAAAAGCCAACAGGATTTGGTTGCTCGAAAGAATGTTCACGTTTGCTCGTGCCACACCCACGCCACTTCACACCGAAAAACTCGGACACGTTTGGTTGTGCCACGCCCACGCCACTTCATACCGAAAAACTCGGAAAATGGCGGAATGTCAAAAATGTATTTGAGATAATGAGTACAAGATACTCGGAATTGTAATTAAAATAGAGTATCAAATACTCTCGATCAAAAGTATTTGTAAGATACCAAGATACTCCAAAAAGTATTTAAAATACAGTATCTTGAGTAGAGTTTTTGAGATAGGCACAAGTCTGCATGAGACCCAGTTAAATCTGCAGCGGAACTCTTTCAAAAAAACAGTTGACTGTGGATATGAGAAGGAGGTGTTAAAATTATTATAAAAAAATAAAAAATACAGGAACTCAGTCAGCTCTTTACTTTTTCGCGGCAAAATACAGCATAAATTATCGTCATTTTTTAATTTGATTTTTTATTTAAGCTATATTGCGGTTTTATCAAACTTCGAAGCTTTTGAATGGGTGAAGACGAAATTAAGGTGCACAACAATAAACGTAAGCGTGCACGGTTATCGAAGCATATCGCAGTGAGAAGGCACATGCCAAAGGTTTCGCACTTTTGTGGATAAACGTTTCCTTTCGTGCGGTGGGATGAAAAATGCGGACTGTTGATTGCTTTCTACGCCGCCCTGTGTTTGGGTTTCCTTTCAGCCAGTTTCAGCGTTCATCTCTCGTGTTCTTCGCTAATTACCACCCACTGCACAATTGCTTTCAGGTTGCAAATTTTTTTTATCAACCGGGTTGTAGCAATTAGGATAAAACTAAATGAGTCCGTCGTTTCCGGGTAAGGTACGTACGCGCTACATAACGCCCTATTTGTATATCTTGGTAACTGGATCGTTGTTGTTGTAACAACTACTTTAATTGCCACACGACCCCAAACTCAATATTTTCCCCGCAATAAATAAAAGCAGATCCAAGTTGCCGCTTGCTACAACTACCGGAGCTTGTTTAGTGCTTTCTTTCTGTGCATAAGTAATCCGGTAAAGTTAATTCAATCTTCAAGCTTGGCCATCATTTTTTTTAATGGTAGAAGCGGTGGCTTTCTGCGTCCTTCTAGGATATGGCAATCCCGAAGCAAATAACTAAAATTTCCGAATTCATTTTTTTTTTTTTTTTTTTGCGGAAGAGGGGGGTATGAAAAGGCGCGGGCAAATTGCTGGCTGCCCTCGTCTGTGCTCACTGCTCGATTGCGTTTGAACGCCGTACACCGGTGTACGGCCTTCGAGCGCGAGACACTTGACGAGCAGCATACCACGCTCTCGCTCGCTCTGATTGGAAAGAGATAGTGGGTAGAGAGACAGAGGCAGCCTCCTCCTCTCCCTTCATTTTGCTTCGTAATCAAGTCAATCAAGCTGCGCTAAAACTGCATCGTCACGGCGCTTGCTGTGTTTGATCGGATCTGCTAGCACCGGCTAAACCTAAAGTTCCTAGATAAAAGCTCTCTACAAGTTGCGACAATCTTTGAAGCGTCGACTGCATGACGGTGCAGGTTTTAGGAAGCTAATGGCGGCGCGCAGCAAAGAACTCAGCTGTACGACGCCAATTTGTTCCAGCGGAATGTGCTTTGTCATTCGTATTGCGTATTGGTTGTTGTGACTTGTAAAAAGAAGTATCGAGAGACTTTAGCTAAACCAATCCCGCGCAGTAAATGCCTCCGAATCGTGCGCCTTTTTTTCTCTTTCCTTGCGATTTGTACTGCTGACGATAGCAAACGGACCAAGACGACAAGAGCCACGACGACGCTATCCAATTGCCTCCATCGGCTGTGCTCAAAACTCTGCGTTTAACGAATTATAGTATAAACTTCGTTTCAGCCTAAAGGCCGACGACCAGTCTTCACTTTCCACTAGTTTTCCCCCGCTTCCTCCTCTCCCCCTTCTACCCTGTCCACCGTTGCCGGTTTCCTCCTCCCCCATGATGAGGAGGAAATTCTGCCTTGCAGAATCTCGGGTCTGGTCGTCGGCCTTTAAGTCCACACACATGCGACGCCACGAGCTCAAGCAGCGTCAAAAGCGCAGGTCACTGGACCTGTTCAGTTTATGATTGATTCAGAGGAGATAGAACGCGTGCCAAAACACGACGAACACCATGACGGTGCCCTTTTGACGCTGTCTGATGGGAGCCATCAGCTCGTAGTGTCAGCTGCGTCTGGACTTTAGGTAAAACAAAGTATTGTTGGGAGCCTCGCACTCTAATGTTTTCTGCCATTTCCTCGCGTTTTTCTGCGGGCAGCTCTCGTTCCTTTGGAAGAAAAGGTCTCCCCGTCGGGCCAGCCATAATTCTTGTCCAAGCGAGTGCGCGCGCTGTTGAATTGCCCTCTTTAGACACCGAAGGCTTAAGGGCGATTCACACACTTGCGGGAGTCCGACCTAGTGCGCGGCTGCATGCAGCTTGCGACGCTAATCCATTGACGGGTTGTTATGGCGACGGGGTTTTTAAGCCGCTTACAAACGCCCCGTTGCCATAGCGTTCCGTAAAAAGATTAACATTCGCAAGCCGTTGCAGCTGCACACTCTGTCGGGCTCAGGCAAGAGTGTAGACCAGCCCCCACCCTCTAGGTTCTTACTCTTAATCCCGTGGCACGCAAACCGTTCACGGGGCCTCGGATTGGCTTCACTGCCGAGCTTACCGTGACCGCATCTCTGGGAGGTGAGTTACGTAAAGATTAGGATTGCACGTAGAAAATGCCGGGACCAGGGTGGAGAACAAAATCAAGATATTTAAATCTCGATTTATATCATAATCTAAATTGTGATTTAAATAAAACTTGCTTTTCACTATCATAATTTAAACCACAGGTCTTTTTTTTCCTTCGAAAAGGTTATTTCAATTTTTTTTTATTTGCAATTTATTTAGCTTTTATGCTTTAGTTGGACACAGTTTTGTATTTGCACCAATTATTCATCGAGCGAGAAAGATTGATATTTGTTGAACGGGAGCAAAAGGCGGTTTTTCTTGAGCACATCGTCGAGCTTTCTTTTTACTTTCTACTTTGTCGGTAATTTACGTAATGCCCAATTACAAGGAAATGAACCCCCCCCCCCCCCCAAAAAAAAAAAAAAAAAAGCAAACGAAGTTTTTGCTTTGACATGACGTGAGTCACACCACTAAAAATTTATTTAAATCGCACCTTAAATTCAGAGTAACTCTTTCGTCTGCATTAATTATTTCGTCCGCGTTGATCGGACGGATCAAAAAGTGAATATTTCATGTTTAAAATATAAATATTGATAAAAAGTCACTATGCTTTAGCTAATGTAATTTAAATCACTTAATCTGATTTAGATCAAATAAATTTGATATATGTGTAATAAATTTGATTTACCTAACTAAAAAACGTGATTACTTTTTTTTTTTTTTGCTCTGGCTACGACATTGTGGCAGCGAACGAGAAGTAACCAGCTTCTTTTGTTTTTCCTCGGAATCCTAAGATTTTATCAATTCGAATATCGTCGCAGACATGTTTTTTCTTGAAACATCTGGCTTTGTGATTTGTTTTTCGGCATTCTTGTCTTCCAATGCTTCAATTTCATTGACTGTGAAGCAGTACGATGCTTAGAACTCGTCAAGCCCAGCGTTTTTTTAAGTTGCCCTTGACAATAGTGGGGTATAAAGTGCATATTCGACTGACTATTTACGCGTTAGCACTTGGGCCCCACCAATACTCTTTTTTTTTAAGTGGCATACGAATAAGTGCCAATGTTGACTTCACACTAGCAGCGTAAGTCGTTGTACGCCGATGCTCCTGCACGCAAAAACTAAGATAAAATTTTAAAAAAAGTTTGAAGTTTAATAATTATTTTTGTTTGGTTGCACAATATATGCGTTCTACTCGAGTACCCCATCAATTAACTGTTCTAAACGATTTTTTTTTATCGTGTGCACCAAATTTAAAAACCAATTAGTTGTTTTGGGTCACTTAATTTTACTATTAGCTTACCCGACTTTGCGGCCACTTGGAACAAGGTTGCTTGTGCTGTAAGTCGACTAAATAACACGAATATTTTATTTACCTTTCTTTACAGCGGAGCTGTTAAGGACTAGTTTTCCCGGGATCATGTCCCCCGCAAAGAAACGAAGATACCGAACTCTGGACACCTACCGCCATCTATGAGCGACGGCGGCAAGCCACGCATCTGGTTGCAGCCTTCGTTCATAGATGGCGGCAGCCTTTCCACTCTGGCTTGCCGACTTGCGGCCGGCCATTACTTTCCATTGTACAGCTCCACTGGTCTTCCTTCTTCACCAGAGCGGAAGGCTGAAAGTTTTTAAATTGTTGACTTTAGATGGCATGTTACATGTATACAATCGAAGCCCAATCTCCAAGCTGTAAGTTCGAATCGCACGATGATATAAACGCAAAACATTGGGCCCTACCGGCGGAATTTAGATTCTGCGGGCGGTTTCAAACTGAAACTAATCGAGGAAAAGAGCGGCCAGCGCGCTGTCGCCATCTCGGTCCTCGCTTGGCGACAGAGTAACGACGGCGCTTCCTGTGTCGCAGGAAGACACACCGGAGTTACCCGTTTTTGTCTTCGTGCTGTTCGTGCTGACACATGAAAAGCTCTGGTATAATCGGACGCGTAGCAGACGCGGCGCAGCGCAGATCTCGAATTCTTCCTCGGCGGCCAATCAAAAGGCCCATGTTCTGCACTACGCTGCCTTCACTGTGCTCAATGACAGGTGCCACCGCAAGTAGCGAAAAGAGAGAAAGAGCAAAAGAAAGATAATCCGATAGTGCCGGCGAGGCCGCCGGCGTCGCAGAAGACATCGTTACTCCCACGCCGAGCGAGAACGGAAATATCAACGTCACTGTCGCTCGTTTCTTTCGATCAGTTTCGGTTTTAAACAGCTTGTAGAAGTCTAATAACATCGCAGGTAATGCCCTTTTTTTTTTGTTTGTATTATTGTGCGATCAGAACAAGCTGTATAAGAATTGCGCTTCGAATTTGTAAATGCAACGTGCCCTCTAAAGTCACGAATTATAGAGGTAATTAAAATATATCTGTTAATTAGTAGGCTAAAAGCGCAAGCAACCTTGTTCCGAGTGGCCGCAAAGTCCGGTAAGATAACGGTTAAATAAAATGTCCTAAAGCAACAAGCTTCTTTTTTTTTAATTTGGTGCAGATAAAAGAAGAACCAGAAAAGTGTTCGTTTCATGTAAGCCGCCATGTTTGTTTATGCTGACGCCATGACACAGTAGCGAGAAGGGGGGGGGGGGGGGCGCACTTTTTGGAAGACTCCGTTTTTTTCCTTAAAACCTTCGCACATATCATACTGCAAGAATCTTAGAAATGATTAGACGCGAAGCCCGATGAACAACACCGATGCCAAGAGTACTGTAAAAAGCGAAAATCTTGTTTTATACGAAGCCCATCTCTTCACAAGAGCCTGCGTTTGAGATTATTATTTTTCATTTTTATCACTCGAAGATAGGATTTCGGGGTCTGGTGTATATAGTCACTAGTATATAGACTAAAGGTATAGACTAAAGTATATAGACTAGAGGTGTATATATAGTCAAATGGCTTGTCTTTCAAACGCACGTCGTTCAGCGCGCGCAATATGCTTTCCTCCGTGCTTTCGGCTGTGCTCGCGAGCTCAAATTGCGCACGAGACGCCGGAACGTTGTCGAAGGCAGGAAGCTCGTGCTGGAAGAGTGACGATCGAAGCTCCTCCATGCTGCTTTCGCCTTGTCAGTGACTGCAATAGAACCTTTTGCAAATTCAGTGCCATCTAGTTGCTGAAATATCAGTCCAGATTGTTGTATTATCATGGTGGATAAAATCTGGTGCACCTATTCATCAATGGTAGACGTACGAAAATTAGGGTGTTTTTCGATGAAAGGTTATTTCTTTATTCTCTTCAGTTTCGACGGTATCGAAAAACTACCACCTTGCACGAGGTGCTTATAGTTGAGTAAACCTTAACATTTGATTGTCCCGAACTGTCCAAGACGAGCTGAAGTCGAGGATTCCAAGGGCTTAGACGACAGCCTCAAATGCGTATCGCATAGAAGCAGTGGCGTAGCCAGGATTTTATTTTGGGAGGGGTTCAAAGGAACTATATCATCCCCCCCCCCCCCCCTCATGACGAGGCAGGATATGAACTCGGCGCTACGGACGCTCACGCACAGATTAGGGAAGCGCTGTTATGATCAAACGGGTGAAGCTGCATTGTTATTTTTTAAAACGTTGCAGGCTTCATTTCGGCTCCCTGTTCTACTGTCGTCGTAGTTGCGGCCCACCAACCCTAAAAGATTCCTCACAGCACACAGCTCCTTCCGCTTTTTGAGGTAGCACTGCGTTACCAACGCGTGCCGGCCAGACAAACCAAAAGGGTAACTATACAGTCACAAAACATTAGGCCGCAACAAAAAAAAAAACGATAAAAAAATTCGACGCTGAAAAATCAGAGCAAACGTCCACCCACAAACACTAGGCCATATTCCAAGCCGCTATTAAAATGGCCTAAACAGCGGAAGTTGAAATTCAAATGCCGCGAGTAACAAGTCAGCAACGTCGCCGCTGTAACATTCCCGCTAGAACCACGGAAGAGCACTTTAAGCGCTCCGTGTTCCTTCCTTTCAAGGATTACCTGGTCACACAGTTAGATGGGAGATGTGAAAAGCACCGACGTACGTTGCGATTACTTTTGTCGCTTCTGCCTGCAAAGATCTTGGAAAGATTGGCAGCTCCCGGCGCTGAAGGCCTGGTTTCAGTTCCTCAACTCCAATGCGAGCTGCTCATGTGGGCTTCCGAATACAAGACGGAGAAACGTGAAACGCCCGTCACGTCCGCGCTATAGGTGGTCGCCCTCTGTCTGGAGGCCCTATTGGCGACGGAGATGTTTTTTGTTGCGCCACCTCGCTGGGCGCCTTCCTACGACGCAGCTCGTAGGATGCGAGCAGACGACGCGCTATGTCAAAGCACGGAGTGGCTATGTTAGTTCGCAACTATACAGATTAAAACCGCTTATTTATTAAAGAAACGTGTATAACGTTTTTGTGAGTAATCTTTCTAATAAATAACAGCGCCTCGAAGTTGCTTTTTTATTAGAAAAACTTTAAAATGTTCAAAAACAAGCCTGGAGCATTACATTACAGCTTGCGTGGTGTGCGTCAGGGCTATTCAGAGCCTCTCTGACTATTTCTTTTTCCGGATCTGTGGAGGCCGCTCAAGAAAAAGGTTCTGCATTCACCAGAGTACCTGACGTAGTGTCTTCTTAGCTGTGCAGGTGCGCACAGTTGCGTTGGAAAGCGCCGCACACTTGTTTTTGCTGCATTGAGCTTGCCGATTCCGACGCTTCTATCCAGGGGTGACTCGACAGTTGCTGCCGAGCAAATGCTCGTCAGCAACTGACGTTAGCTCCTCCCGAATCGTAAAACGCGGCAAAGAAGTTTGTCACAACAGAACTTCTGCTCAAAAGAAAATAATAAATTTTCATAAATTCTTAAATTGTCGGCCATGGCCCGGCAAATTCTGGCTTTTGATTAATTTGTTCTATCCTATTTTAATCAAAAATTGTTTACAAATTTAAAATCGCTCGCTGAGGAGCACATCACGCATTATGCTCATTTGGGTCCCCAAAACGACACATACAAACGGTAATAATTTATAGCAGGTATATTCTTCATTTTCTAAGACGCTAAAGTGTCACCGACTTACTAGATTACCTCTATCGCGAGTACTACTCTCGCACGTTTCGGGTAGACCGGGTAAATAAGCAGGGATTTAGTCAAAACTAATCCGGAAGCCAGCCTCCACTGCTTCCTGCCAGTTATTTTGACGAAATGTTCGTTTACTGGTTTACAAAATTAAAAGAAAAGGGATCAAGTCGGAACTAATAAAAGACCAACACTCACAGGACACATTGGAACCAAGAGGATACAGGGAGTTGCTTTCACTGAAGTGTTCACTACACACGCGAGGGGTTCTCGCATTTCGCTTTCCTTTTTTAATTTGATGAGATATTTCGTTCTTAGTTTTGTTTTGTCCGAAACATAATAAAAAAGACACCCTCTTCGCCGTGGTAGACGCTGTAGGGCGAAAAAGCGCTGGATATTCTATTTTGCTCGTTCAGGTATTTGTACGGGATAGAGAACAGCACACCACCATCCGACCACTTCGACACCTCAGCTCCAAAAGTGTTTGCTGGCACGAATACGCGTGCCACATGCGGATTAAAGCTTTGGTAATATGTCCTATTACAAATATCACTTCACCAAATAAACACAACGCCTGTATCAGGCTTTGCCGCGCGTTACCCCAACAACGCTTGAAGCGAGCTGACGAGACGAGGGATCCAAGAACTGCGCGGTCTGTCTCAGTCTGTCCTACCCGTGATGTCACAAACGATGATTATGATAGCTAGAGTAGTGCCCCCTGTAGTTCACGCACGCCGCCGATTCCCAAATGTCCATCGTCTCTTCGAGATCCTAGTGACTCTGCGCGTGACAACGGCGGGAGTTGTGCGCTTGTTTTCTTCACTACGACCTCTGCTACGACGGTTGAAAACATACCTGAGAGCGTCCACTTCGAATGAGCGACTGCTCGGTCTAGCGCCTTTGAATGTTCCTCGCGACATTGAAGTTCAAGCAGAGGACGTCCTAGATATTCTTTATCGTAAACGCAGGCGACTGCATCTTAATGTGTAGGCGCTTGGCATATATGAGATAATTAGGAGAGCCTGTACATTGCTTTCTGAAATAACTAGTCCCACGTACTTTTTTATTCGTGGTAATTTCTAGTCGAAAGCACGTAATACTGATCAGTGCTCAAGGTGTGCGTGAGCGCAGCGCGACCCGTCGCTTACAGTGCAGTTGTTTTTACAAATCAATTTACACATCACTGACATTGTTTTATATTATAACCATGTGTTCTTTTGTTATGTTCGTTTTGGTTTGATTGAACTGTGTATTTTTGTGAGGATAGTTTGTTATACTTGGCCGTGAAATTGCCATCCTTCACCCCTCAAATGTTACGAAATATCCGTTCTCTATATATTTGAGATAAAGTTCCGCATCCCATCAGATAAATATGGATGAAGAAGTATTGCCTATTGTATTTATGTAAGCATTCTCTACCCCACAAACACTTTTCCTTAAAGCATATAAGTATAGTCCGCACTCCCCCTTTGCTCCATGCCTCGAGCAAAACCAACTGCGTGAGCAGGGGAGCAAGCGGGCCCGCGGGGGGAGGGGGGGGGGGTAGGTTTTGCATTTCGGGAGGGAGGGGGGGGGGGGAGGGTCGACCCCCCCCCCCCCCTCTTGCCTACGCCACTGCATAGAAGCTTATACAAGTCTCGTCACAGTGACATCCAACAACAATACGACGAAGTAACGTCTGGATGCTCGGGATCTCCGTTGGCTTCTGTCTTCATGCTCTTCCTTCACCAGCCACCGAAAGGCCACCATTCGCATGTACAGATGATACTCACTTAGGCAACGATAGCTATTGAGGTGGCCAGACGTGATTTCGGAAACGGTCTATCATTCGCATAAAATAACTCAATCGCAAAACACAAACAAAAAAACCGTGGTGCCCCAGTTGACCCTCACAGCGTGGCCTTTCCAAATACCCTTCACCCCCTCTAAGACTGACCCTCCTCCGTTCCCTCCCTCCCTCCCTCCCCCCCCCCCCCCCCCACACCCCTCATCGGCGCCCCAGGAGTCTGGTGGAATGGCTCACTCTCCCCGCGCCCTTCATTCTCCCCTTCCAGCGGGCCCTGCTGCTCACGTTCATTCAAACACTCAGGAACCCCGAGTGACGAAGACCATCAGGGCCTCTTCTTAGCGCCAAATCGGGCGACCCTTTGAAATAAAGCTTTAACACACGTAGCAGTTTCCTTCACCTCACGTTTCTTTCCGTTTCTTTTCTTTTGAGTTTTCTGAGTATCATGAGCCTCCGCCGACGGCTTACTGCCACTGTTGTCTCCCCAAGCCCCCGATAACGACAAGCGGAAACTCACACGTGCCTGTTGTTTAAGAAGGTCGGCTTACCGCGTGCAATGAGAGAGACGGCATCATCGGCGGAAGCAAACTTCATGTCTACGCGCTGACGCCAGTTACAGATTTTTTTTTTCAATTAAACTTTCTACTTGTAGCGCGATTTTTGTTTTCTTTTCAACTGGGCCTCTTTATTGTTGCGCGACATGTGCAAACAACTCAGGCATGAAATTAGTTCCACTTTCACATTCAGTTTTACTCGACTTTCGGGAAACGGCAAGGGGGCCAGTCACGCGGCAAACAGAGTCTGCTGAGAAAGGAGGACGAGTCTCCAACAGCGCCGCCTTTTCTATAGACGTTCTTGGTTGAAGGGTGTCCCTAAACGACGTGTCCATCATGTTATATCAGGGTATTCGCTTCTATACGGCGAGCAAGCGTTCTAAATAACGTCTTTGGCGCATCGAAGCGCAGTGAGCGTCACGCCAATATCAGGGGAACATAGAGAACGCGTAGAGAACGCGCGATGACGAGGCAGCCGAGCTCGCACCGTCATTGGTCGAGGTCGGGGGTAAACAAACGCGCGAAGTGCGCAAAGAGCAGACAAACTTGCACGCCATATAGTCTTATGAACGCTCTGCAGCCAAGAAGATCGCAGCATTAGGCGATAAAAACACCGATTGGATTAAATTAGATTGGATTGGATTTAATTGTAGCCCCCGCCCTTCGCTTGACAGTCTGCTGACGACCATTCTATTAGTACGGGGCACTATACATAATCTAACTCGCCTTACTAAAAAAAAAGAAAATAATTGATCGATTGAATATTGGTGTCTTGAGACAAAGCATAATTTGCTCAGAAAGTGTTTATTGCTCAGCAGGTTTTGATTTAAAATCTTAGCTACGTTTGAACGCGTAGAGATATAGGTTGTTCGCTCAAAGTGTAAAATGACTTCCACGTGCAAAGACACGTGCATTCACACCTGTGACTCTCAACATTATCATTTGTACGTTGCGCGCGGATCGCAGAATGATTCTATTATGGTTATAGTGTGTTTTCTGGTATCGGAAGAGTTTGCTTGCATCTAGAACTGAAGGAACTGCAAGTAGAGTTACTGTTGAAATGCACAAGATAATAACAGCATGTTAAGCAAAAACACGCAGATCTTAAAGGGGCGGTGTAACGGTATTCATTTGGAATGTTTTTTTTTTTTTTTCACTTTACACGAGCTTGCTGGCACTAGTGGAACTCAAGGATACTCGCACGCAACGCCACTGGCCAAGGAACTCTTTTGTTGCGGTGTAATTTCGAGGACAAAAGCGAGCGTTTTCATTCAATCGGCACTTCGCAAAACTTGACGACGTAGCCGGGGGATCGCAGTGACGATATTTGAATACGGCTCATAGATTGGACCCGAACATCACGGAATCTGCTCGAGACAAAGGGGTCCGTGAAAGGGGGATGTCATTGGCTCGGATTACCATACAAATTGCACTCACTCTGAGGGTGCGCACTCTCACGCAAGTAATCAAAGATTTTTTTTTTTTTTCAGCGTTGGTTTTGTGTAAGCGCGCCCGCTCCAACCGCTTCGCGTACTGCGCCGAGTGGAAGTCAAAATGCGATGAAACGTGCCGATGCGCCGACGATTCCTTTAACAATTCGTGCTCAGTGATTACCTCGCAGAACTATTTTTACATTTGTTTTGTCACGATACTGGGTTGAAAAAAAAAAACCTAATCAGTTGTACCTATGTTCAGAAAGCGGAACTTTACTCCGCCTTAAAGGGGCCGTGCAACGATAACCGATTGGAATTGTTTGTTGGTGCTTTTTGTTTTACTTTACACAAGCTCACTGGAACTAGTGTAGCCCAAGTACCCTTGCACGCAACGCCACTGGCCAAGACTCCTTTGTTGCGGTGTAATTTTAAAAACCAAGAGCGAGAGTTTTTTTTTTTTTTTTTCAATCTATCTTTTGCAAAATTTGATGACGTAGCTGGGGGATCGCAGAAACCCTAGTGACGATATCCGAATGCGGCTCATAGATTGGACTCGAGCATTGCGTGGGCACTCGATTTGGTTCATGGTAATCGATAGCTCGACAAACATTCGGGTAGTGACCCGTGTCCCGTGCCCGTGTCTAATCGCTGCAATGACGACAATAGCCGAGCCATAACAATGTCTGGAACTCAGCGCGTGTCCAGTGCTTTGCCAACCCCAGCGCGTGGCTGTGATCAACATTGGCGGCATATAATCGGCTTTAG
Organism: Ixodes persulcatus; assembly: GCA_013358835.2. Taxonomy (NCBI): domain Eukaryota; kingdom Metazoa; phylum Arthropoda; class Arachnida; order Ixodida; family Ixodidae; genus Ixodes; species Ixodes persulcatus. The sequence continues at coordinate 312,760 of JABSTQ010009240.1, forward strand.
ATCACGTGGCCGCTTGTTCTGGCAGCGAATTGAGAGGGTGAACGCTGTTCGTGTTTTATTAATGTTTTCTGCGACTTCGATTACATGGGGTGAAAAACAAACGGGTGTTTCGCAGATCATTAAAGGAGCGGTGCAACGATATTCAATTGGAATGTTTTTTTTCACTTACACGAGCTTACTGGCACTAGTGGGGCTCAAGGATACTCGCACGCTACGCCACTGGCCAAGAAACTTTGTTGCGGTGTACTTTCAAGCCCAAAAGCGAGCATTTTCATTCAATCTCTCTTTTGAAAAATTTGATGACGTAACGTGGGGATCGCAGTAAACCCATATGACGATATTTGAATGCGGTTCATAGATTGGACCCGAGCACTGCGTGGGCACTCGATTTGGGCTCGTGATAATTACTAGCTCTATAAGCATTCGGGTAGTGGCCCGTGTCCAATCGCTGCAACGACGACAATAGCCGAGCCATAACAATGTCTGGAACTCAGCGCGTGCCCTGTGCGTTGCCAACCCCAGCACGTGGCTATGATCAACATTGGCGGCATATGATCGGCTCCAGACCGCGTGGCCGCTTGTCCTAGCTGCGAGTTGAGGGGGTGAACGCTGCTCGTTTTTCTTTAATTTTTTTCTGGGATTTCTACTGCGTGGTGTGAATAACGAACGCGTGTTTTATAGGTCATTAACGTCAGGGATCCGTTCTAAGCAGTGTTTGCGCAAAGTACAAACATTATTGCATCGCTCCTTTAACGTCAGGGATCCCTTCTAATGGGTATTAGCGCAAAGTACAAAAATCGTTGCATCACCCCTTTAACAAATTCTTAATTTTGTCTAAAGTTTTGATACAAAAAGCCTGGAAAACAATGCAAACAAGTCTGGATTTTGTTTTTCTTTCTCAACAGGATAATCGTCTAGGACGCTGCAACAACTGGGTTACAAAAAAAAAATCCTGGATCAGAGCTGTCAAGTGCCGTGACGAATCACAGAACAAACACAAGTGAGTTTTTGTTTTATCTAAAGCAACTACACGGATTACGCACGTCAATATAATCACCTTGTTCTGTCCATCAGAAACTACGTCTTGTGATGTCAAACGCCAGAGTCAACAGCATGCTTTTGCCTCACTATAGTTGGTCAAGTAAGTATAGAAAGTTCGTTGCACCCATTCGTCAAGACCCAGGTGTCCTTTTCTGAATGCCTCTAAAAGGAGTCATCTGCCCTCAACAATTGAAGGACAGCATTTCATAATATAAAATACATATTTGTGGGTGCACTTTGTGCAGCTGTTCTAAGCACACTTTGGCCAAAGGAACTGAGAAATTATATATATATTTATTAATGTTGTATGCCCTCCAGGCCTCAAGAATGTGCAGTTGTTATTACTGCAATGAATTTGCTTCTGTAATTAGGATCAAGTTTCTGTGGCAATTAAGACAAGGTTACAGAGTCGGAGCACGCCGTTTCACTGCGCAGCTGGATATGGTTCAACCACAATAATTTGTCGGGTGTAACTTAACCAAATAAAACAATCTACTTTTTAGCTTAGAATTCACAGTGTTACAATAATATTAGCAAAAATATGCCAAACTTATAGCATTTTTTTTTTTTGGCTTCTTCGAGTTGTCTTGGTTAGTAAGTTCACCACAGGTTTTATAGTTCCCTGCGAAACAAACATTGCGTCTTTCTCGCTTCAGCTGCTCGTGTGCGTCGTCAATATGGGGTCTCTTCGGTAACATCCGTGAACTCACCTCTTTCTCCGCCCCGTAAGATCCTCCCGAAGGTTGTTAACCAAAAGCTGTCAAAACAAACCAAGCAAGTGGTATGCAACGTAAAGTGGAACAGAAGAAACTGGCACTCTCCCTGGTTTCCATACGTCGGTTGGTTAGCGAGCTCACTGGCGTAAGCGAGCAGGGGTCGGTATTGAGCCCAGGATCTCTGGGTCCTGCGGCCCGAGTCTTCGGTGTACGTCTTCCCAGATGTTTTGCGCCACCGCACCACAGCTCGAATGTACACTGATAATAATTTCCGCCCTATATCGTGCAACAGTAGTGTTTTCTTTTTTAACTTTAATTAAAAATTATTTAAACTTAACTTAAAAAAAAATTCAGCGGGTTGCAGTAGGTCTGGTTTAGTAAAATGAACCTTGATATACATATATGTTTAGTTCATAAATTGCGCAGTTTAGGAGCAGTTTGGCTCAAGCCCTCCCGCCATCGCTTAAATTGTTTGATCATACCTTTTACAGGCCAGTTGTCTTAAATCAAGTGAAACGTAAAAAAGTATAAAGCATAGTGTGCCTAGTTTAGTGCCTGGTTTATGCAGGATTCGAAATTCCGCATAGCGATGTTTCGTATTAAACAAAAACGGATCAAAATCAAAATACTTCCGAAGCTGTAGCACAACGTGATCACGCCCCAAAGAAATACGAGGTGCTCAGTGGGTCCTTACGATCTCGTAAACTCTTCTAAGCCAATCACCTTTGTGTCAAGACCACGAATTTATGACATCGGCTCTTTTTTCTTCAGTTGTTCGTTGACCATCGTAAAACTGGTGTTACTTTATCTTCATGAAACCCCAGCCGCAAGGCTTGGTTGGTTTCTGTTTTACGCTCGCAATAAAAAACATGGGCTAAAGCACGCAAAAAGCGCCAAACTAAAAAATTGCGGTTTTACTGTAGCGCTCAAGTCAGGAAAATCCGCGGTTCATGCTGCACTGACGACACTTTTCGCCGTAGCTTGCTTGATTTTTTTTGTCATTTTTGCCATTTAGTTTCTGATGGTTTTAGAGCACCCTGATTTATGTTATTTCGTAGTCTTTTCATAAACTACAATCGGAGCTTGATTACAGTCAGCACAAATACAAAAAGCATTACAAGACTGTTTTTTAAGTACCAATTGTTTTCGCTGGTCCCAGACACCGAGAAAAGTGCAAGAAACGATAGTATATGTATCCCTCTGTTTCCTAAAAAAAACAATCAGTTCAACTGCGCGCTAGGAGAAGAGGAGCCTTAATGTCGCCCTATGTTTCACTTCAAAAGCCGTAAAAAAAAAAATCTACTTTCACGCACAAAACATGGCGTCAAAGTACGCCACTGATTTCGTCCATTCCAAACGACTGGCCTGGTCTATTTATAGCAGAGTGTTGTCCCAGTAGCGCGCACTCTGAGAGACCACTTCTAAAAAAGTGAGCATATGCTTATAGTGCAGTGTAGCCTCTTTCAACAGAACTGAATAATGTTTCGCAGTTTTGGCTGAAAGTATCCAGAGACTCCTGCGTACGACTTGGTGCCTATAGACCTCAAATGCCGCTGAGATCAAATTCTGAAGACAAAACAAATGTTCACGTATCCCTAAAACGCTTCGCTACTGCATTGTTAAAGTTTCCCAGAGAAAACTGCCTTGAGTTTGACATATAATTTGTCAGTTTTTAACATCTACGTATGGGGAAGTCTTACAAGCTGCTACGTGAAAATAAAGAGCCGTATTTTTTTGCACATAATGTGCAAAAAAAAACGAAAGCGACGTCTGTAGCACTGTCGCGCAAACCGGAGGGATTATGGTGCCGTCAGGTACTTGAGAACGGAGGTGCGGCGTAGTTAATTCTCATAGTGATATTTGAAGTGAGTGAGTGAGCGAGGTGGAAGTTTATAAAACCATCCAACATTACACGTAGCAACTGTATACTGCCAAAGTGAGATTTCGCATAACGCGAAAAATGTTTGAAAACAAGTGTTTGAAGCAGACGACAGGAAGATTTTCCCTTCGTTGCGTCATACTTGGCGGGACGCCAGGGCTGCCTTCTTCGCTCTCTTCGTGCGGCACGGCCGATGGGAAGTCCCGACTTTCCTTCTCCTCGTGCCAAGAGGGAAAGAAGGGTTTTCTTTCATAGCGCCCACGACAGCCCACGAGATCCAAATCTCTGCAAAGTCACACACCGCTGGCTAAAATGAAGATTGCTATTTTATAATATGTTTCATACATAACAAATAGGTTCGGCTAAAGCTGTCTGCTGTTTACCAAAGGTTCACATCAAAGTTTGACTAAGCCCAACATTTCAGGCTCACGTTACAAACCCGATATATTGTGGTACAACAATATTGACCCGCATAATCAGACTCTATATGATGTTTCTAAATTACGTATAAAGTCACTTCGAACACAGTGATTCGAACAGCGGGCGATAAAAATGGTCGCTCCAGGTAAGTTCTTGCAATGGTCGGCACCTTTATAAGATCTTAAACATTAAGTCGCAAATATACCGATGATAAAGAACTCCTAGCTGCTGAGAGAACAACCTTGGTTTTTACGTTCGCAAAGCTACGCCCTTCAATAATGTTGACTGCCGTTCCTGCGACGGGACTCTTAACGCGAATATAACGTCAAAACTCATCAAGGGTCGAATGATTGTGTTTTGTGAACATAGAGAAAGTAAAAAGACGAGATACTATGCCTATTCTTACATAGGGCATTCATCTACCATGTTTACGTGTAAATTAAAAATATAACTTTTTTTGAAGCAAACTCTTACAAGCGTACAACAGCTTTGCACTAGATGAACACAATTTATTAGAAAGTCCCAACGTTATAATTTTTTTCACTTTGTGACCGGTTTGAGGTAAACGTTTTTTGTTTTGTTTGTATACTTGTGGGACTGTCTTTTTCTCACACTGCGTTACAGTTTTCTAACCACTATCACAGTGGCCACGATCATCCCACAGCGTACCCAAAAAACGTTCCTCGGTATCAACAAGCAAATATTTCCGACATGGCGTCTATTCAAAAACAGCCGTAAAAATGAGATGGCACTGGCGGTACAAGTGTGAAATATGTGAATGGAAAGCAATGAGCAAAACGAACGCGAAGCTTGCAACAACGACTTCAAACCACATCCTTTCAAATTCAGTTTCTTTTTAAATGGATTTAGTTAAAAAGACTATGGTCCGTTTTTTCCTGATTTCAGCGAAAACTGGGAACTCTTAAGCCGGGGTCACACTGCTTATACGTCATACAAGACAGTCTGCAAACAGATTCGAACGCAAGTCACCACAAGATTCGTGCTTCGAATGCCACATGGCGGCGTGTTGAACGAGAAACTTGGCACGCGGCATTCCAACCACAAATATTGCGGTGACTGATGTCTGCCAGACTGTCTTTTGTGGGTTGTATAAGCAGTGTGACTCCACTTTATTAACCAAAGAAACAAGGGCATTACTTATCAAAGCCTTTATTCTTTGTTGTGTCTTCTATACTTTTCAGAAGACACCACCACTTCTGAAATTCAGGATTAACTTGGTCAATTCCCTGCGTCGAAAGGTTTCGGTCGATCGCGGCCATGTATCTTGTTTACTTAACAAAACTTGTTAAGATTAGAAGGGTGTCTACGGAGATCGGTCGGCGGGTATTGCACCCTCTCCAAGCACTGTTCGAATAAGTATAATTCATACCTGGGTAGTAATTCAAATAGAGTAATTGAATTACTGTAATTTAATTACATTATTGGTAATTTGTAATTGTAATTAAATACCTTCGGCTAAAAGGAATGGTAATTAATTACCTTCGGCTAAAAGGAATTCTAATTTAATTACTTTCTAGCGTCAGTAATTGCAAAACTTCAGGCACAATTATTATTACTTTTGCGAGACTTCGCGGTGCCGGCAGAACATTTCTGAAAGCCTCAGCGCTTGTACAAGCGGCCTAGCGCTCGGTGACGCACTCGCACACATAGAAACTCACGCATACACACGCAAAACAAAAATAACGCCGCAATTCCGGGTTGAGAGACAATCCTCTTTGGAGCCTACCTCAACGGCGCCGTGTAGCGCCGTCTGCGGTGCGAGGTTGGTAATTTTAATTGTATATGAAGTTATGTTTCTTTTCTTTTTTGCCAGTTTTTTTACGTCCCTCTTCCAGTACTGTCGCATATTTGTATCTTTGTATGATTTTCAAGTTTATTTCCTGTTGGTTTTACTTCGGGTATTATTTGCATAAGCATTTTGGAGACTGACCTCGCACCTGTGAATATTGCCGCGCGCGCAGCTGTCCAAGTAAGCAGCGCGCGCGTGGCCTAACGGTTATTGTGCCTGCCTCCCACGCGAAAAGCCAGGGTGCGATTACTGGGAGCGACGCATCTTTTGTTTATTCCTGCAATTTAGTGTTCTGGTAAATTCGAGAATCCTGCTGCGTATTCGAGGTCCGAATTCTCTACGCGACGTACATTCTACGCCGATCATTCCAGAAGCCCGCGCGTGTACATAAGGGGCTTCGCGTGGCGAGCCAAAGTCAGTTTCGCCTCAGCGTTCGATCCTGCTGCTTCGCCGCCTTCGACGCCCGCGACGTTCTGTTGTTATCTTTATTTTTCCTTTTATTTTTGGGCACAAGATCGCCCCATTAAACGTTCAGCTTACTCAGTCATTCGCCGCCTCATCACTTGTCATTCCTGACAATATTGACACCAATGATTCGGGAGTCCCGATTCGGCTGTTATATATTTCTGAGCCATTAGAATCTCAACTCAATGTAGACAATTTACAATAACATGATGTTTGTATGTGAGTCTGGTCGTATTAGCGCGTGTAGATTTTAGTGTTATATTAACACTTGTAAACTATTTACATATCACTAATTGTCGCATTTTTATTTGCCTTGCTGACAAAAGTCTGTCAACCAAATTTTTTCTTTAGCAATCTGGCGTCTCCCAGGATATGAAGTAATTTATTATTGTTATTTATTAAAATATAAGAACGTAGCACCTCATTGCCCCAAGCTGTCAGGTTCTATCATGAATTTCACAAATTTCATCAAAGGAAAGTACAATAAACATTGGGGCAAGGTTGTTATATGGCCCAAGTCGGGTCGCTCTCAGAAATAAGTAATTGTAAAGAATTGCATTACTTTTTCAAAATATTTTGTAAATGTAATTGATTACTTTTCACGTAGTGATAATGGTAATTGTAGTTAAACTACTTTTGAAGCGAAGTAATTGTAATTGTAATTAAATTACATTTTGGAAGTAATATAACCATGTATGGTATAGTTGTTCCTAAAGTTGGCTTCTCCTGCTCAGATGTATCATTGTTGCGGTGCACCATTTACAGGAGCCTCGATGCCATCTCCTGCAATCTGCATCTTTGCGATTACTACCAGACATGTACAAATTACTCAAAAAAGGTAGTTAAGTTACTGAGTATCGACGCCAAAAGTAATTGGAGTAGAGTAGAAATTACGCATTTGTAATAGTAATTGAGTAAACTACTAACTACTGTAAGAAGTAGCGAGTTACTTTGAAGTTACTTTCGAAGTTACTTTTTTATATTTTTGTGGTAGCAAAATGAACAGCAGTTTTGATCAATGAAAAACCCTGCGAGCCTAAAATAAATGCAGTCTATTTATGGCTTGCGTTTTCACCAGAATACTTTATTCGCTCGCAGAAGCAATTGACTTTTAAAGTTCTTGATATGAGAGCTTTCCCCTTTTCCTTCTAAAGACATCCCCAGCCAAGCTAAACAGACGTTTCAACGACGCGCTGGATGGAAAGGCAGCGTTGAATTTGAGAAACAAGCTGTGCAGGGTCGGGTAAGCGAGTGTCGGCATCTTATGTGTCCATGACGAAACATGTGAGGTTTGCCTCGGGTAGAGGGTCTTTTATAACAAACTTTCTTCCTTTTTCCTTTTTTTTTTTCGGCAAGTTGAGATTGTTATGACTGGCCCCTCTTTATTCCGACGACGTTCTGAGAGTTCGCTGAGCGAGTGCACCAGACCGTCAAGGGTTCGTCTCGCGCCACGACGATGAGATCATCCGGACGACTGCGCGTCTCGTTGTAGTGCTAGTGCTACGCTAGTGAAAAAAAAATTGTTTCGGTTTAACAGAAGATGAACCGAAGTACCCTTCGCCGCTGACGCCGTGTCCAACAAAAGGATCTCCCAAGGGTAACTCGCAATCCTCGCCGGCGACTACAATATTCTGACGCGCCTGACACGCCTGACAAGTAATTCGTTTTTAACAAAGCGGAGGTCTCCCAGGCATGGAAGGTCGGAAGGACGCGAAAGATTACGTGAACAAGCATCGTCGCTCGTACAGTTGCAGCTGGAAGCGGGAACGTGCTCCCATGAACGGATTATCGGTGCCAGGGTTAGCGCGCGGGGGAGTCCGGCTTTGCAAAGGCGTATGGCGACCATTGGAACAGGCGCCCAGCTGCGAGGTCATTCCAGTGGCACCTCCCATGAAACCTACCACTTGAGTCAGAACTCACTAAATACAGACAACATGAAAACAACAACAACCCTCAGAGTGTCCCCGTCTTTCACGGTTGCAGCTGGAAACGCGGCGCCTGCGTGCATTACCGGATTAGGTCAATACCCGACCAAGGCTTGTTAAGCATCTCTTCCTGCGTTCGTGCGCGCCGGTGTTATGTTTTGGGCCACCTTGGCCCAAGGACGCCTTCCCGAACAAGGGGGCCTTTTTGTTCGGGAATGCCACTTCATCTGCCAGCGTCTTATTCATTTCTGCTCTCAAACTTTCGTGATGAGCAAAATTAGCACTAGATTTCAAAAGTAGTTCGTAATTTGAGTATAAGTTACCTGAAAAAAGTAGTTAAATTAAACTACTAATTAGTAATTACCGAAATCAAGTTGTAATTGAAAGTTACCAAGTTACTCGAAAAAGTAGTTAAACTACAGTAGCTTGAGTAGAGTAGTTTAACTACGTCCAAGTCTGATTACTACAATGTGCAAAACCGCTGTCTCGTCTGTCCATCCTTGTTAGTTTCACATGACTTCTGTATTGCGTTTCACCTCTGGTTCAAGCACTACCAACGCTACGAGTCAATGAAACCAATCAAGCTGCAAAACAAATTTAAAAAATCGCAATCTTTTTTTTTTTTTCAGTTCCTAAGTTCAAGTTCCCTCTAACCAGACTTGGGACGTAACCGGTTACAGGTAACGGATTGCTTGTAATCTGTTACATTTTCAGTTAATTTTGTTATGCCCACATTACTTTTTTGTGGCAGTGATTTGTAAGGTAATTTCGTTACAAAATATTGGTAACGGATTACTTTTATTACTCGTATTTTTTTTAATAAGAACATACACGGAAATGGAGCAATAGGAGCAGGCAATTTAGCAACATAAAGATAGTCACTTCATTAGAAAGAAAAACATTGTGAGGAAAAGAATAACCGAAAAGAAAAGACGCTTTTTTTATGACCGGTCACTAGAACCAGTAGAAAAACGCGCGATATGCGAAAAACAAAGATCAAAAAGACAACGCCCAGTAGGCTCAGCCTCTCCGCATCGCCTTCCAGTACGTTTTTTTTTTGTTTTTGTTTTTTAAAAAAGCTTTTTGTGTTTATGTGTCTTCGACTTTTTAACCTTTTCACCCTTTTCAACTTCTTAGACGTTTCCCGCCACCTGAACAAACATCTAACACGAGTCCGTTCTTACATAGGCTGACTGTGCATCAAAGCTACAGGCACGATACCGCAGCTTTGACACATTGCGCTCCCGCTTGAAAGGCACGTTTAAAAACGGAGTTTTCTTAGATCGGTTCCTTACCTCCCAATCACCTAGCGGAGATACACTGAGCATGTACACCGCAACCCTCGTCTTCAGAATTCCAGGGATCACTACCGGTCGCCATAAGCTGGCGAGATGGTGGGTGTCAGCCACGTAGCCAGGGGGGGGGGGGGGGGCGCCCATGACAAAATGCTGTAGGAGGGGGACGGGGGAGAGGAGGCCCCAGCAAAATGGAAGATTTCGGGGGGGGGGGGGGGAAGGTGTAGGGGCAGGCCCCATGCCCCCCCCCCCCCCCCCTGGCTACGTGCCTGGTGGGTGTAGTTGCAGCTTTCGCTGCCTTGCCAGCTTACGTGTGAGCGGAGTGCACCTACATTCTTTCGCTTAAATGCAATATTTTTTTTTTACAAAGACTGCCATAATGCGGGCGTATGAGAAATAAATAACTCAATGAAATTGGGGTTTTTCGGCGCATCAGCAACGAAGGGTATAGTGCGCCAGAACTAGTATGAGAAATGGAAAGTAGTGTTGCAGAACATTTTGAACGCATCAGAAGTGTTTCTATTGTTTTCTTGATGAGTGTGCGGGAAAGGTAACGTGAAACTAATTGGTAACGTAACGAGTAAAGTAATTCGTTACTTTTCAACGAAAGTAATGGGAAACAGTAATCAATTACATTTGAGGCTTGGTAATTTTTAATTGAACTCCATTGCATCTTTTGAGTAACGGGCCAACGTCTGCCTCCAGCTGCTCAAATCAAGCGCGAAGAATGTGTCGATACACTGCGCTTCTACTTTGTACTTTTGTGTTTGTGTCGCCTGTAGCTTCTCGTCCTGCTGAAAGATAAGATGACAAAGCGTAGCCTTCCCCATATTTGTTTTTGCATTCTTTACAGCATGTAAAATATGTGAGCAAAATTCTTCAAGTCAGACTTAAAGTATGGCTAATCATATTCCTAATGGACTTTCAGGAATGTTATACCAGTGGTAAGGCAAAACACTTCAGAGTAAAGAATGCCATGTAGCATCATTAACGCCTACAGATGATTAAGTCTAAGCTGATACGCTTCAGCATACTTGACGCAATCGATTGGTTCAAAACAATCGTCAAGAAATGTGCCTATCAATAAGTGATATCCTTAACCAATAAAACTATAAATTATGAAATAGCACACTAAGTCGTTTTAGTGGCCCTACCTGGATTGTACTCAGCGAAGAAGCTCGTCTGGTAAGTTGCTTAGGAAGGAACAGAAACGCAAAAACTAAAGAGACAAAACGCAATGCACAATACGCGTGGGAATTTAAGTAGTCCCGTTTTTCCTGCTAACATTGTTTCGGTATCGAGCTATCCTTGCCCATTAAGTGGAACAAACTGATTCGGCGACTTTTATAATTGAGGACGGAATCGTTTTAAAATATGCATTACCTATCTTCGCCGTTACAAAAACGTCCATTAAGTAGTCGGAAAAGAGGATGCTTTCCAGTGCATTATATTTCATTCCGTATGAAAACATAGTCTTTGACCTAAAAAATACTTTTACTGAATTCGACCGGCTCATCAAACAGGCTTCAATGGATTACACGCTTCACCAGAGAATAACCCTCCATCAATTAAGCGCCTTCTGCTCATAACGACACAAAAGACCGGATGAGGTAGCCACGGTGTTGTTCCTCTTAACGTAAAAAAGGGCAAATATACAGTAATGTCTAGGTAATATAGACCCCTTTAATATGGATACCCCACTATATGGACACCATTTTCGGGGACAAACTGGGAAAGTGCACGGATTTATGTTTCGTAAATATGGACAACTCAAAATATACACGATTTTTTTACGGGGGAAAGGAGGGGTCCACATTAACGAGACATCACTGTATAACTAATCTGACTAATCACTGACTAATCTACGCCTTCTGCGTAGATTAGTCACAAGTGTGCATGCCCTGCGTTCTCACGTGGCGAGGACCAAAGCCAGCAGAAAGGCGGAGACGCATGTAAACGATCAAAGTTTTCGTCGCGTCCTCGCAGCTCTTCTTTTAAACGCGGCCCGAAAACCAGGTGACCCCGATCTTGTAGTTGGAAACACTCTCAAAGCTAGGCTCTCTATGGTGCTCGCTTTTTTTACCGAGGATTAAAGGGAGAGATCAGATGGCTGCGAAAGACGAGCCACCAATTACGTTCCAGTGTCCGTAGAACTTCTCAGACTGGCGTTATACGAAAGAAAACGTGATAACGACCATTTAAAACAAAATACCAAGTCAAAAACCAATAAAGAATGATTGCACGTATCTGATTTCACGGCAGTAGCCAATCTCCAGAAACTTAGCAATCGGCAATAAATTTATACCCTTATTCCCAAACATTTTGCGAGAAGTCAGGTTTCCCTGTTCTAATTTTAATTTCAAGCGTCGTCATAAAACTGTGCGGAAGTTGATTATAGGTAAAAGAAACTAGCACATCTATTGGAGCACATCAGAAGGTATATTCTTACCTGGTTCCTTTAAGAAATTTTTTAAGCTTTCTTTTTTTTTCTTTTTCTTAATGCTCCATGAGGTACTTTCTAGCGTAAATACGGGGCAGTATGTAAACTGTCTCAAACTGCTGTGACTACACTTCGCAAGAGTCAATAGACACCCTGCGCGATATAACCCCAGGTTATTTTCTATGAAGTGCACTCTAAAGAGACCTGCAACTCAAATTTTATTTCTAACTGAACGTGCCGAATAAGTCTGAAGTAGTTGCGAGTGTTATATGATATTACCCGGCTATTACGTTGTACGACACTAAAAGTGTGAGTGCGTGCTTTTAGTAACTGCTGTGCATGCGTCTGTGCGTACAGGACGTCGTGAACCGAAGCCCCAACAAGGTATTATATTTCGTAAGCAATAATCGAGCACTCTCGTTCAGTAACTGAAGTATCTGCCCTTCACTCGTTTTTACATTGCGTATATTTCCGAGCTTTTCATTTTTTTCCGGTTCTTTCTGGAATTGCTTTGGAACTTTTTGTTTACAATATGCATTTCATTTTCAGCGAACCTGAAATATCTCATTTTTATTTCCGTAGCTAGATATATAAGCATACGAAATACGATACAAGACCGAAACAAAAAATTCGATACCTCAAAACAACTGGAATTCGTGACTAGCGTAAATGAACTAGGTTCCACTAAAAAGTGTAAAATTCGTTTTGAACCAAGCCACCGCTCCTGTGAATATAAATAATATAGGTGACAAAACACTCACAAAATAATATAATAATTTTTCAACTTTGTAAAAGAAATAACTGACCGGTCACGCCATAAATAACCGCATTTTTTGAGCTGATTTCCTTGACTGAATTCACTGTAATTTATGGGGAGTGTTCAGAACTTATAAAAATGCTAGTGGACGACATTTTGCTGTAAAATTATTGCGCTCGTGTTCTTCCCTGGATTCATGATGGATGTTATCGGGGGTGCCGCGATAATCTACGATAAACTTTCTCCTCGAGCGATTTGAGATTAAAGCGGCCCACTTACGTTGAAGCTTATATTACAAAGCTCAAAAAGAGCAAACAAAAAGAAGCCTTATACAAGAATACTGAGCATCGTGTTCCACGCACCTAGCGTACCTGCACAGATTCTACTTTTTTGTTAATGCTAGAACAAACTCGTCTTCAGTTTTAACGTTCACCGAGTACGCCCTAATTTACACCCTCATGAAATATTCGCGTGAAATTCGACGAGTATACATTCATGCATACGCAATGCTCTTCAAAGGAGGTAACGTAAAAGTGGCAACCATGCGTCGCAAATTAACACAAACACGAACGCACGCGCAAATGCGAACGCTCACATACATACGCACACACTCACACAGAAACGTGCGCACACACACGTAAACACGCGCACGTATAGCACGCGCACGCACAGACACACACGGACGCACGCACACGTACAGACACACACGCGCGCGCGCGAGGCATTAGGCACCTGTGCGAGGTAAGCGGGTGGTATCCGATCATCACGAAATCCAACCACGGAAAGCGCCCCTATAGCGACAGATCTCCATTCAACGTCTGACGGATCTTTTTGTCTAAACTCCGTTCGGCCCCTAAACTCACGGGACATTGAGAGCTACAGGCCCACGCCGGTAAAAAGTAACCGCCCACCTTTCATCCCCTTGGCCCCGCTCTCTGCGCGTGTGGGAATGCGTGGGAGCGTGATCCCGAGGCAAACGATGGACGTACAACCGGCCCAACAAGTCCGTAGCTTCCAACGCACTGTCGGCTTAGTGGAACGGAGGAGAATGTCTCTGTCCCAGGCGTCGTCGCGCAATTCGGGCGACTGTGCGAAGGCTATGAACGTGACGAAACCCTGTGTGTCTGCGTCGTCGCGCCGCTGATTTTCAGGGCGGCTGAGGTGACTTGCAGAATCGCCACCGCCTTCTGTTCCCATTAATGTGAACGGTGAGAGACATAAATGAACAAGCATAACACATCGTGCAGATTCCAAATTACTATAATTATAAACTTTGCATGCCCTATAAAAAGTCTTTTCATCACAAACAAAACGTGTTTCTATCTCTTTCCCAGGTTACATTTAGAAACAGGATTTATGATACACGCAGCGCAGATACGTGGTTAGTGCCGCACTCCAGAACAAAATATGGAAATGAGATGTTGCAAAATACTCTTCCCCGTCTTTTCAATCGTTTGAGGAAATTAAACAGAAATTTTGTCTATAGTAAACAATTATTTTGTTTTTATTTTTAGTTGAACCTCCAGTGTTAGTGTACGTAGGTGCATGACGTGTGGTCCTTTTCATTGTCATTGTTTTTTTTTTTTATTTCAAAAGAATAATTACATATACCATTTCTTTCTGTGTGTTAACTGCTTTGCGCTGTGTGTATGTTGACTCTCTGCTGCTGCTGAGGGGAGATGGAGACCTGTCAAGCAATTGTTCTGTTGCTTTTTTCTCTGTTTTCCCTCTTTAAATGGAGAAAAATAAAGAATTTTGATTTTGATTTAATGTCATATACATTCAGCTATATCAGTCAATGTGACATGAACACTCATGGACATGGGATAGTTAAGTCCTGTCCGGCCGCACAGAACCCTCTGGTGTTTGTAAATACCATAATTAAAAATATAAAACAACTTCATCCACAGTTTTTTTCGTTCTTTTTTTAGTATAGTGGTATTCATTGTGTGACATCAGTAACTAGCTTTTTTTTTTTTTTTGACAGACTCTCATTATCTTTTTATTACAAAGTTTTGGTTGCCGGCTCCTTGTCTAATCAAAAACCGACTTGTTTTGTATAAGTGCCGATTATGCAACATAACAAGTTCCCGATTCAGTTAAAGCAAAGCCGCGATGCACACAAATCAGTTATTTTGTGAGGCAATCTGTGACGAAGTATAACTAACTTCGAGTATCAAAATCAAAAAAAAAAACCACGTTGCAACAATTCATATTCCTCTTTCCTTTTGTTGAACAGGCAGTTGGAATAAGTCGAAACTAATTCGTTTCTTAGTTTTAACACATCAATTGCATTTACAAAATTCCAGTTATTTCGCAACATACCGTAACTTCCAGCATACAGCAGGAACGTTCTCTGAGAAAAATGTCAATTGACTTGTTTTCTATGCGCGTCTCCTATTACGGCGCCACAAAACGGTTTTGCCAATACCCTTCATTTTCCTCCTAGTAAACCTGCAAGAATAGCAACTACAGAGCCCTCAACCGAGAAACGTTATCTTCACTAACGACTCCATTGATTGGCGTATTTATTTATTTCTTTTTTCTGTACGTTATTTGCAAATTTTGGTCTCAGTAACACTGTTTCATGCTTTGTGAAAATATTCATTTATAAAAGAAAAACACTTTTTTTTTTTGCGGGCAAGAAGTTCATTGACGTCTGCATGCCTCAAACCTATGTAATATTTCTCACATTGTTCACTTCATGGCACTGCGCTATGCAGCGGCTACCCGACCTCGCACCCTAAGGTCACTCTTTTAAGCGGCCTTTTTCGGCCTTCTCTTTATCTGGAAGCGTAACTTTCTTGTTTTCGCAGTTGTACAGTACCGAGTTTAGCAATTTTTTATATTAGTGTTCACCTTGAATTGAGGGGCTGAACTACAGACATTTGATATTCCGTAACAGCGAAGGAGCACACAAAATACAAAAGTCACCAGACCAAAAAGGAAAAAACAAGGCATGCCATTGAAAAATGACATTACAGGATGAAACATTATTTCCATCGCTTGCTCATACATGGCGCTCAACGTTAGAAAGAAAATGGCCTTTCGAGTTAGGAGAAGCAGGGAGCAAACCGAAACTGAAACCACACGGCAACGCGCTCGAGTACGCTTGGGCGAGGCACTCACAGCGTTAATAAATGGGGGGGGGGGGGGGGGGGGGGGGGCGTAGCCATTACCGAGCATCTTATTACTTCTCCGTAGCCAATGAGGTGGTTGCATTACCCTATAAGAACCCCGGAGAAAAAAAATCACGAAGTCTGAACCTGAAGATAATAAGCGTCGCAATGCTTTTCTTAAGACGCCGGTGACAATCGAACCTATAGAGACGTAGAAACAAACAATAATCGGCCACGCCAGGTTAGTCATTGACTAACAATGATTATAATCTCAAACGCCAATCACATTCGCTCAGGTTTTTTTTTTACGCTTTTGGTTAGCCGCAAGGGCGAAAGACACGCGCAATGGCAGTGCACGCTGATAGCCTTTTCGCGTCGACCGTAGCGCACATTAAAAATTGACAGCGACGTGGTTCCACCAGAGACGCTATCGACGAAGCCACGGATCTTGTGGGGAGCGTCTCTGCGTAGACGTTGAGCCACGCACAATGCCGAAGTCACCCCCCCCACCAGCGCTACGTCTTCACGGAGAAAAGCCGAGTATTTCACGCAAACGAGCGCCACACGTGAACGAGCGAGGATGAAGGGATTAGAAGGACGGGGTAGTGATTCGACGGCTTATCAGACGCGCATCCTTCGTTTCCAGACGGTTTATTTTGTTGGGTCCTGACTTCCTGCCTTCACGCTCGTTGCTTTCTGATTGGTTGAGCAGTGTTCTTATCGGCTAATGCCGCTATCTTATTGGCTTCGAAGCGACAATGAGATGATAATGAGACTATCGGAACTTGCCACGCCTTGCGTTTCTTAGGCTGTGAAGTGCTGTATACTATACACCGCGTGTTCCAAATAGCGGCCAGGCTATTTAACTCGACCGCAAAAATCAGTTTCTTAACCTATCGCGTTCCGATTTTGTAAAGCGTTGGCCACAGGTGGTGCATTGTTCCTATAAAATTCGCAAAGAGCGAACTTACCTGAGGAAAAACTAAAACAAGAAAAAGGCTTAACTCCTATGAAAACGCAGCGAAGCCACCGGACCCCAAACCATATCTCATCTTGGGTTTAGCCAACTTCTCGCGCATCACGAATCCACCTTGGAGGAGCGCAAAGACTCTTTGCGTACGCACGCAATTTTCGAAAAATAGTGTACGCTAAAATGGGGCACGCAAAGCGCAAAACGTGGCTAGCGTTTGGCGCATACGTATTGGCGACGACGCTAAGCTTTGCGGCCGCAAAGCCTTTGCGTAGGCTATTCTAAAACTCCATTTTGTCAGAGTTTGTTTATGCTAACCAGCTCTATACTGAGGAGCAAGCAAAAAGATCCCGTTTGCTCTACCGACGCCTAACCCCTGGTTAGCTCAGTTGGTAGAGCGCTCCACCTGTAATGGAGAGGTCCCGGGTTCGATACCCGGACCAGGCGGATTTTTTCGGTCGCTCACCAGTCACCTAGCTGTGTTTGGAGATTTCTGTTTGTCCTTTGTCCCTCTTCTTCCCCTTCTCCAGGGATTATTTTCATCATTATTGTCCAGCTCGCTTGCACCTTTGCATTTAATTGCACTATAATTCAAAGATAGTGTTGTGAGCAAACCAATTTAGACGGAAGGGCTGGCACGGGGCAGATCTCGTTAGCGCATGAATGACGCACTCAAAAATAACACAAAAATAAAAACACGCAAAAATGTTTTCGTTTTGATCGCTTTTCAGATTCCCCTCCATTTCAAAGGACGATGCAAATAGAGAGGTTTTATTTTGTTGTTACTTTTGTTGTGGTTTTTGTGGCTGTCTGCATGGTCTCTCAGTAAATATTAGTTGAACTCGTTGTTGTTGTTATTAGTTTTCTTTTGTATTTGACTGGTTTTTTTTTTTTATAATAAAATACAGCTTGGTTCTTTCTTCCGGTGAAATAGTGCCAAAAATCAAGAAATCTGGATCCGTCTGGGGAAAGTTTCACGCACAAAGGCGGTAGAACACTTCGGCGGAGGGTCGCTTTAACTAAACGGGGCTGCTTAATATTTCCCAGTTTCCATTCAATAAGCGCTTTTTTATTTTTAATTTTAAAAGATTTTTTTTTTTTTTTGCCGAGAAAACGAAGACGGCTAAATATACTATACTAGTCTCCTCTCTGTTATTTCTAGTCATTTTTGCAGCCTTCGTGGTCTGGGGAAAGTTAAAAAAAAAAAAAGCACCACTCGCTGAAACCAGAAAACGGAATTTAGAAATTCAATTTGTTTCTTCATATGGTTCTATCAGTATACGCTTCAATGTAAATAAAATTTACAAAAAAATTTACGACGAAAGTACTTGGTAAACCTAAATGCAAGCAAGCAAAATAAAACTTCTGGAACTCGCCGAAACATAAAGCAGGGAAGAACTTCGCATATACCAGTATAACATACCAAAGATTATTAGCAATCGTGTTTTTTTTTTTTTTTTTAGAGACCGGAAAGCTATACCTGTTTTCACCTGAAGAAAAAAGTGAGTTTTGCGCATTGTTCCTACGCGGCGCGAAATAGTTCTTACGAGATTCGGTTGTCGGACGAACAAGCGATGGTTTTGGCGTTTGGAACGTGTATGTCTTGATAAGATAACATATATGTAATCTTAAATTCACCTACAAATGTCTTCATTATCCACATAAAGGGGGAAATTAGTAATTTTCCGCGAGAAGCCGGACTTGTTTTACTTCGGTTCTTGAGGTGAAAACAGGTATAGTTAGCCCCAGGATGCGTCTTGTGCCTCCACTGAAGATGATAAATCTACCCAGCGCAGCGTCACAGCTAGCCGGGAGCCTTTAACGTGCGTCACGAATTAGAGATACACGACCGCACCTCGGTACGATGCCCATTCAGATGGAAACGGGCAGGGGTGGGGATTGAACTCCGGACCCCTAGGTTTTGCGGCGAATTGGGCAGGGGTGGGGATTGAACCCCGGACCCCTAGGTTTTGCTCCGAGCTCCGGTGCGCTAACCCACTTGGCCATTGGCATTTTGTTTTCTTTATTGTCTAGTCGGCCACCGATCCCAATACGAATATTCGGACTTTCCGCGCCAATACTCAGCAGTCAGTTGTTCTTGATGCGCCATTTCCTCAGTTGCTTTTAACAACCTCATAATAAAACGTTCCAAGAAAAACCGTCGAGTAATTAAAAACGTACAAATTCTTTCTCGATATTTTAACTTTAAAGCGAGTTCCCAAAAAACGTGTCAGCTGGAATTACGACTCGAACGACCGCGACATTTAGGGTGGTTAATGAAATAAAAGTGTTATCTCGCTTCCGGGCTAAGATGACTCATGATCACGCGTTTGTAAAGCAAGCACCGCTTAGACCTCCGACGCCCCAAGTTTTTAACAAGCAGGCCAATGCCTTCTAATTTGATCCTCGGTTACAGGCTTGCCTCTTAAAAGTCTGCGCTCCGTAGCGGCGGTGGCCTGAATTTAGCGACTTTTTGCACTGGCTGTGGAAACTTTCCTTTGACCAAATTCGTCTCGGCAGAAAATCATAATTTGTTGCACGCAATAACGCCCAACCCGTTCTTTCTTTTTTTTTTCTGATTCAGGATTGTATGGAATGTCACATACACACCAAAACACGCTGTTTACATACAAACCCGCGTTTGACCACACCAGTTGCTGGCACTGCGCTTACGCAGAAACCCAATTCGCAAGATAACAAACGTCTGCGTTCGAGCAGTGCCTACAGCAAAGCCATCGCAGTGACGTAACTTCAGAAAGTTGACATGGCGTACATGCCGGCTAATTTGGAGCTACAAGTGCGTACAGCATGCAACACAATTAACAGCGCGAACTTTATAGTTGTCTGTTTTTTTTTTTTCGGCGTTCTTATGGTACAAGGGAAATGATCACCTCATTTTATTTTCCACCAACGCATAAAACCACCACAAGTAACAATGATAGGAGCGAACGATTTAGCAAAAAGACGTTAAAAAAAACGATAGCGTAAGTTTCGTGTTGTGTTTCGCTCCGCTCACACCACGATACTGGTAGCGTTATGGTAACCCAATAAATGCAAAAGCCAAACGTGAAAAAAAAAGCACATTCTTGTCGTTTAGGTACGTCGCTTTTCTGCTGCGCATGCGGTAATCAGGAAGAGTAAACTGGATCATCCAAGGCTCACCTCAATCATGCTTAGCCGAAAACGAAGACTCTGTAACGCGACAATGTTTTGCAGCAGACAAATGCATAGCAATTCTTATCATCGTAATCAAAGCCGCTCGGCTGGAGCAGAGGAAATAGTTTGTTCGAATCATTCAGCGAGAAGCCAGTGGCCAGATTCCCGACGAGGAACACGGTCTTTCGCAGAAACAATCCGCCCTGTGATCACGTGCCCCTCATAACATATCGTGACAATACTCTAGGCTAGGAAACAAACCCTATATATAGAGCAGAGTCTGTGTTCCTTGCGCACGCAAAGAAATAGTGCCGTTGCCGCCGGGTACCCGTCGAGCCCAAAACTTTGTTTGAAGTTGACTCACGGCGACCAAGCTATTTCAATTCGTACGCAACGTTTTTGATTGAGCTATTTGCAAACTCGCTTATATCACGAAAATAAGATTCTGAAACGGTGTCGTGGCATATGTACACGTGGGTGTGACGGAACAACACGAAACTTCGCTATCTGCTCCAAGTCTCTCATAATAATATAGCACGAAATTAATAGTCCCGACCGCGTGAAACGTTGGCAAGACATTTCCACCGAGCAAACGCATCTTGCTGATTCGCGTAGGGGTGCGGCTGTAATTGATCGTATAGTCCGGGAATGGACGCTGTGCAGCTATGGCATGCAGCTGCTACCGCGGTATCGACGTCCAGCTTCCCCTCTCTACCATTTCCGGCGATCACGGGAGCATGTCTGCGCCGACGGAGATTTGTGATCTTTATCTCTTTTCTTCGTGCCCTTTCCGATAAGCTCTCTGTTCCATTTGGAAAAGTTGGAAGGCATGAAAAGAGTAATTCGTATACTTCGTTTCACACTAACTTCGAGCACGGCCGAAACATGCGATCCCATTGAGTCAATCAGCTGAAAATGCATCGTCATGGCGGTCGTCGTCTTTGTGCGTTCAATATCACAGGATAAATCAATCAAGCAGAGAAGAAAAAAACGCATAATCAGGGTGCATTTATTGTGAGTGATTAGAGCAACTGGTACTAGAAAACGCAAAAAGACTGCGAGAGCCTAGACGATCCCCTTTTGGGCTCTTTGATTGACTTCATAGTATATATAGTGGAATCGGCAGCGCCCGGACTTTGTGTGAAACGGGGTGAAAACTTTGCGGCGCCCAATAGGTCGGAGCACAGACGACACTACGTGCCGATGAGGCCAATTGAGCAGCATTTAAAGCATTACTTCCCGGCGTCATCTTTCCGCATCAGGCAAAAAAAAAACGTCAGGCTTTCGCGATGTGGCGCTGTAACGTCAGTTCTGCGGCGGAGTGAAAGAGGGGCGCTCCCGTGGTACATACAACAGGCACGCTGATAAAACCCGTTTGCTCTGCTGACGTCTAACCCCTGGTTAGCTCAGTTGGCAGAGCGCTCCACCTGTAATGGAGAGGTCCCGGGTTCGATACCCGGACCAGGCCGATTTTTTCGGTCGCGCACCAGTCACCTAGCTGTGTTTGGAGATTTGTGTTTGTCCTTTGTCCCTCTTGTTCCCCCTCTCCAGGAATTATTTTCGTCATTCTTGTCCAGCTCGCTTCCACCTTTGCATTTAATTGCATTATAATCATAACTTTTAGCAAACCGTTATCGTGTTCCGGAGCCTTTGAAGCGTGCACGCTTTTAAGCGCTCACCCCGCGGTCACGCTATCACCCGGGCGCGCGCTTAAAAGCGTGCTTCAAAGGCTCCGCCAGTATACGGTAGGCGGAACACGGTAACAGGTTTGCTAAAAGTCCACAGTGTGGACTTTTAGCAAACAGTTACCCTGTACCGCGTGCCGCTCTACCGGAGCCTTTGAAGCATGCTTTTAAGCGCGCTCCTCGCAATCAAGGTATCACCCGGGCGCGCGCTTAAAAGCATGCTTCAAAGGCTCCGCTAGTGCGGTAGGCGGAACACGGCAACGGTTTGCTAAAGGTCCCCAATACCGGTTTAACAGCGGACCAGTTTTTTTATTAGGTTATTTTAGCATACCCTTGGCGTACGCAACGGCGTTGCTAGTGGAAACTAGCGCTGCACCTTCGAAGCATGCTGTTCAGTGTGCGCAGGGAGCGCTGCCGTGTCCACGGTAGCCAGCGATAACGCTATGCTAAAGCTTCCTTTTAAAGCTTCTCTTTTTGTTTAGTAGCTTTAGGTGTCAAGTGCATAGACCGTTACATATTATTGCGATCATGTTCAGATTGGAAACCGCTAAACTAGACTACAAAAAGCTCCGGTAGCCCCACATCTCATCAGGGTGAACCACGAAGCTGAGTAGGGAATAGACTACTTCCAAACAATCCCTGCATGCAACACTATGGGCGTTGCATTATAGAACATTGCGCGCCAATTAGTGGCACTGTTTTGGTTTCGATCGCCCCGTTGACGAAGTAGTGCATCTGAGCACTCCATAACAATAAAGTCAGCGCTCGCTTGCATCGCGCCCATTCATTTTCGTAAGAGTTCCTATTGAAACATGGAGCCTCCAGTTTCCTTTAGGGCCTGTCATAGGCTTAGCGAGGAGTAGGTGCACGCCCTACCGCGTCCCATACTATCTCACAACCTCTCTACCACTCCAGAGTGCAGTATGGCCCTCCCAGCTCATGGTTAATTTAAAGGATAACTGCAAAGAAAAAAAAAATTTTTAAACAGCCTAATTGGGACAAGCATGTCAAAAAACAATTTTTCCGCGAGGAAACAATTTGTTTTCAGCAATATTTATTGCGTGAGACTGATTTTAGTTTGCGGCTATTTCGTCCGTTTTAAATCGCGCGCCACGAAGTTGGGATTCCGTGACGTTGATCCCAATCGGCTGCTATTGGCTAAGAGTTTGATTGACAGCTTAGATCTTGGTTGTTAAACCTTTGTTATATGTTGTAATTTCCTTTTGAGCGGCATATTTTTCTGTTTAAAGAATAACCCATGTAATGAGAGTTATTATTTTTTACAAATGGTTTACACGACGGGCACTTCCGCTTGGATTCATACCAAAACAAACAAAAGCTTCGCCATTCTTTCATGGCCGCCAAAGTCTCTACTCCCGCCTGTCTCGCCTTCCTCGACTAGTCGTTTCGCCGAAGTGATCAGTGTTTCGTGCTGACCCAGGTGCTTGAGTGAGACTTCCTGAAGTGAAGTAGTGTGTGATTAGCAGCTGTCGCCAGTGTTAGTTATAGGAAGCGACGCGGGGTTTTGGCTTTCATAGCGCGGTTTGTGTCTTTCGTTTTCCTCTTTGCTTTCTTAGCGTGTTTTTTTTTTTCCTTGCTTGCGCGTGCAAATGCCGACCTTTTCTTAGATGTCAGCTCCTGTAAGCAGCGCCGTTGCTCTGTAAAGTCCTGCGAGATGAGTGATCGCGACAGCGAGTCTTCCCGCAGCCATGTCGCCCCGAAAGATCACAAGGTGAATGCTATTTGGCTGCAGGCAGTCGGGCGTTCGCGTAGCGACGAACGAGTACAGGTATGTTCTCGCCATTTCGCTCCGGAGGCCTTCGAGATTCGCACCGAGGCACTTCTCAGGTCACATCTTCGCGACATGTGCTCGCGAAACCCGGAGCTTATCGCGTCCCGTCAAACCAAAACAATACCGGCGCCTTGTTGAACGTGCGTTGTTGCCACATTTTCCCCAGACCAAACAAAAACAACGAAAGCAAACCGGCTCTAGCTTCCAGCCTACATGGACGGCACCTTCCCCCCTATCCCATCCCCCCCCCCCCCCTTCCCCCCGATCCGCGGCCGGGAGTCAAGACGCTGCGTACTCCGCAGCCAAGTCAATCCAAGAGAGTCCAAGAGGGAGGGGCGGGGCGTAGTTCTCCAGCGCGCGGGTCGAAAGAGCGGGAGTTTCAAATGTGGAGAGGTTGTGACTCCGACTAAATTAGTCCTGTGGCGTAAATATTGCTAAACTTTTTTTTTGTTTTCGCGGAAGATTTGTTTTGTGACATGCTTGTCCCAATTAGGCTGTTTAAAAAAAAAAAACACTTTTTTTTCTTTGCAGTTACCATTTAAGAAACCTGGGGAATCGAAGCGCTAGTCTAACAGAATGAAAGGCTCAGTATACTTCCTCCATGGGCCATCTTCGTCCTATGTTTACCTGTGCACAAACTCCGGCACGTCGGAAGCCCAAATAATCCTTCCGCCAGCATTCCATCCGAATCGCTATAGGCAACGCCTATAGCATTATAAAATTTAAAAAAGTCGCAGAGTTTAAAGTGTAAGCACTGTGTTTACTCTGAACGTAATACCGTAAAGTGAGATTGGCCTATCGAAACCGAAACTTAGCGGCCAATGGGTCCCCAAGATGCTTTGCGCGGCCCTACGCAACGAGGATAGGTTCCATTTTTAAAAAAAGGCCTATGCGGGCAGAAAGTGAGGGAGAGGAGGAGTCGCCAGACCGCCGAGCTTCGGTTGGAAGGATTTCTGGGTAGACTCGAAGGTATAGCTGCCTTTGTCCCCAATGCACTCGTCGATCGGATTCGAGTGTGAAAGCCAACGCCGGACTCACTATCACTATACTTCGTTTCACCTTATGTGCGAGCGAAGGCAATACTGGAAGCGCGAGCACGAAAGCTCCGTGCCTTCAGGCTTTGCTCAAGCGCGCGAGCTGGGCAGCAATGCAAAAAAGTGCTGGTCTCGCGCTTCTAGCTTTGGCTTCGCTCGCAGATAAAGTGAAACGAAGTATATCAAAATCACTATAAACGAGGAAGAACTAAATTATTAAACCTACCGTAAAATCCCGAGAGATTCCCCGCCTCCGAAAGATGGCCCACTCCTATTTTTGTCTTTATTTGCTATATTTCTTGAAACACCGAAAAATAGCCCACTTCTGGTAATATATAGTGCTGGGATCAATAATGGCTTCCACGTAAATGCGGCATAGTCAGCAAAAGTTAGTTACTGGGATGTACAGTCACCTTTGCTTTGTTGCCCTTCGTCGTCATAACAAGCTTGCAAGGGACACGTGACCTAAAAATAGCATTTTTTTAACGTTTCTTGATTGTACACTGAAAGTTAGCCCAGTCCATATTTTTACCCGATGTGATATTGATTTTAGGAGGCCTATTTCTCGGGATATTAGGCTAGGTATGAATCTAAAAGCAGAAATGAATGTTATAGTAAGTACTAAAAAAACACCTAAGTGTGGTGAATATATATATATATATATATATATATATTATTTTGAAAATTAATATTTAGGTAGTTATGACCTTAAACAACAATCTATCTTTTTCAATAGTCCATCGAGCAAAATTGCCGGCCGACATTGTTTGGAAACCAAGAC
Organism: Ixodes persulcatus; assembly: GCA_013358835.2. Lineage (NCBI taxonomy): Eukaryota > Metazoa > Arthropoda > Arachnida > Ixodida > Ixodidae > Ixodes > Ixodes persulcatus. Next base: position 338,045 of record JABSTQ010009240.1, read on the forward strand.
ACGAAGCATGTGACTGAATCCGACTCCTTGACGAAAGCAGACGCAGCCTTTGTTTTCAATCCGAGCTGAGCCGAGCGCACGCCGAACGCTGACGTCACACTCGTGTCCAATACGTGCCTCAGAGTACTTGATCAAGCAATGGCGGACAGGCAATGGCGCGGACTTTTGAAAAGGGCCTATTGCGACCACGAAAACTCACCAAGCAATAAATCAAAGCGCATGGAAACTTTGGCACATTCGCGCAGTGCAAAATACTAACGAGAATGATAAAACGAATGCTAACACAATGTATACGCAAGGACGCAAAGAAAGTTTAACGTAGTTGCACAAACGTAAAGCCGGGGACCAAGAATGGTGATACTGGTGACGACATTGTTCAGTCATGGCGAGAGAACCCCGTAACAATGCAGTTTCTCTCATTCTTTCTAGTATCGTAACAAGATGTTTTAGCCTCGCCGCGTCATGCATTTCTTCCGTTTTCAGTGACTATACGGAGGGCAAGTTCGTCTGCTTCGTGTGCACATGTTGCAGTGACGTCATAATGTCGAGTTCTGATTGGCTCCGATTGAAAGGATAGTGGGTAGACCTCAATGTTATACCTGCTTTGAGGTCTACCCGCTGTCCTTCCGATCGGAGCCAATCAGAGCTCGACATTATAACGTCACCGCAACGTCTGCACAAGAAGCAGTCGAACTTGCGCTCCGCATATTTTTTGACTACGCTATAATTTGTGGTGACAAAAGGGTGTCGCAGATCGAGTTTGAAGTATGATTGAATGTTTGACGCCCTTTCGTTGAGACGACTCCGCTTGTTTTCATTTTTATATAAAATAATTCGGACATTCAGTTGCGTTTAATGAAGTCATCTGGCGTTACGTAATGCCAAGTTAGTTTTCTTTCTTTGTCTCGAGATTCGTCGTTTTGTTTGGTGCTCTATCGCCCTGATCGATATATTTGTACATAGAGCCATTGGTCAATTTATCATTAACGGTGAGAATTATAACGAGAAGAGCCAAAATCGTGTGTTGCATGTGCGCTATTATAGCCTAGAAAAATGCCACTCGAATAATATTACTGCTCCACGTCACTACATAAACGGAAATAAACCTCGGGACAGAATCTTCCCCGATGAATGGGAGACAGCGCCGGTGTTGTTCTTGATCTTTGTGAGGAAATATGTCTAAAAAATTATTAAGCAAAGCATCTTAAAAACACAAAAAAACTACGCCCTTCTGACTGATGACTTCGTATATCTAAATCCACCCATATCCTGCAATTTTTTTTTTTATTTACAACTCGCGGACTAGGGTTTTCGCCTACCGATCATCTCTTTTTTTTATCTCCTTCTCTTTCTCTTTTTACGAGCCTTGATTAGAGCCTTATTGATCCGAAGAACAGGTCCGGGAACACTATATATTTCTCTGGTAGTCGTTTTCTTCCGAACGTCTTTCTCTTCTTTTTTTCTCAGGAGTAATAGCCGATAAACACGGTAGGCCGAACAGACTGCCTTCTCCGGCTAGCTGGAAACTTTATAGCTTAGGCCAAGAACATTGACTGGGTATATTACTGAACGAAAGGCACATAAAAACAAGTACGCTGCAGTACAAGTATTTCTAAATGTATACCAACAATCGATGGCGCATCCGCAATTCTATATTCTAAACATTATTTTAAAAGAAACTGCGAAAGAAAAGGCAGGACGAACAAGTGAGAGATTGGGAAAAAGCCTCAATACTCAGATTTTTCGAGAACAGGAATTGTTCAACTCAACCAAATGTTATTACATGCTTTCAACATGTAATGACCACATAATAAACGGACGCTCAGTTTCGGAAAAGGTAGTGAGCCTGGAGTCAGTACTCAGGCTTCGGCAGACCTCTCAAGAGGCATCCTGCTGTGAAACGTATTCCTTTGCACGCAGCAGAGCTGAGCGGTAAAGAGACCAATAAAACCGATTTCCAGAGGTTACGACGTCGGAGAGACAGTGCACACTTTTGTATTTCTACACACTTCAACGGTGCTAGGATACAGACAAACTGCCTTTCACTGTAGCGGAAACTTTAACAGTATGAGCAACTTGCCCTTGGCATAAAGTAATACGTCTGAAATATGCCCGCATAAACTTCAAGCGCAGCTTCGAATATACTCTATTATATAATTACATTAAAATTAGGGTAACATTATATTCACCGTAAGTCATACTTTATACTAAAAGTATGTTTCGTATATTTCTTGGGAATACGGTTATTAAAAGTGCACTCCACGTATGCTGTAGCATTGCCAAAATACTCCTTCGTGAACTTGCTTAATTTTAAATATATTCAGATATATTTTGTACATAAAAACGAAGACTTAGAACAATAACATTATTATATCAAAAACATATTTTGCGACTATATACTTGAAGTACACGCACGCATTTCAGACGTATTTTTATGAGTATGCCTAATCTTCGTGCAATATATTTTTGAAAGCCTAGAGAAGAAAAAATGAGACGTTATGATTCTTTGTAATATCGAATTAGAGCGCAGCTCTTCAGGAGGAGGGGAGGGGTGGGTATGGCCCTGTGATGTCACGTGTGACGTCACTCGTGACCCTCGTGACGTCACACGTCATGTCACTCGCGACCCTCGTGACGTCACTCGTGACGTCACGCGATTACACCGAGGGCGACCGCGACGCCGCTCAACCCGGAAACGGGCGCCTAAAGGGCTGTTTATACTCCGTCGTAACGTCAACGAGCGCACGCGCTCATTCACGCTCGCTGACGCTTTCTGCGAACGGGGTGTCTATACTCCAACGTCAAGTTGAACGCGGCGCTGCGCTGAGCAGCTCGACGCGCGACGCCGTAGCTTGCGACGGACTTGGACATGCTCTACGTTCAAAGTTCGACGTCGGCGCCGCCGACGCAGGCTATCCCAGAAGCCCTCGCGCGAATGCCTCATTCGGGAACCCGGTTGGCGGGGTCGTCGGGGCCAATCAGAGTGTGCGAGATGCTGATTTCTGGGATCTGAACCTGTCCGTCTTGCCGTGTGTCGTGTGCTTTTGTCGTGTTCCCGTGTTGGTGTGCGTATTTAGCGTTCGTGCGCTTGACTGGGCGATTGTGTGCGTGGACGCGGACCGCTCCCAGGATGCGCTACCCTCGATTCGCGATAGGCCTATCGACCTAACGAGCCGGTGGTGGTGGGCCTTGGTGTTGGGGTGCCGGCAAAAGCTGGAAGCTCGATGACGCGCCAGAGGTAGGGTTAATTAGAATTAAGGATGACCTAATGTGTGTGCTATTTATAACCATGTGCCAGTCGTCTCACCGGCAATCGTTCCCGATCGAAAAAGCGTCGTCGAATGTACGGGAACGGCGGTCACGGAAACCTCTGAACTATCTAGCCGGCCAGAAATTTTCAATTGGGCTGTCCCAGCTTGTAAATGGTCTCAGCTTGTAAACTATAGTAGCGATACGCGATGACAATTGGACTGAATCCTGTATTTTTTGTATAGGCTTTGTAAAGTGCGTTACAATTTCGAACGCGTACATTGCGTAATTTAGGCATCGTCCGCTCTCTTCGGTGTCCGTTTCTTAAGTCAGCGTGAAAGTCTATTATGATGATAACATACCGGCTGCCTGTCAAAAAGAGGTTTCTGTTCAATATCGAGTGCATAGATTTCATTGAAGCATTCCGGCGAAATCGCCGAAGTCGCTTGGCACGATTCCGGCGAACCTGCAAGCAGCTAAATTCAAAGGTTATCAGGCTTTTTGTTTTCTTTTTCGCTGACATTTGTGTGGCATTTAGGAGAAAATAAATGCTGGTTTGCACTCGCTATGACCATCATTTGCTTGTTTTTGAACTGCTAACCGCTACTCCCAATGGTTGTTTTGAAGCGTGACATGACAACACGAGGACCAACCAAACTGACCGATTGCCTCTAGGCTAGATGGCGCAAGCTACCGCCCATAAATAACCCGTAGAGACGATGCGGTTTCCACGGAGACGCGCATGCGTAAAGTGGGGCAGTTCGTCGAGGCGCGCTGGACCAGCGTTGGTCTGCGCTGGACTGTAAACACCATCGTTCGGGTGCTTCTCGGCGCAACGTAGTGGCCGACGAACATCGGTCTGCGCCGGCGCGCGTTGCGTTCGTCGACGTTGGAGTATAAACAGCCCTTAAGAGCTGCGCTCTCAAACACAGAAGACTACTAGTTTCTGTGCCATACCCCCGTCTTTCAATCTCGTCTTTCGCAGCGCGGACAACTTTTTGGCAGAGCCGTCTTATAGTGGGAGAGTTTGGCACTCTTCTGAACATGCCGACATTTTCATTTTCTAAGTAAGGGCTAAAACGAATAAAAATAAAATGTGTCTCTCTACCTCTCTACCTCTCATACCAAACGGTATGAGGAGTTTAAAGGAACTAGAAATAAATAAATAAGATCTAATATGACAAAAAAGAACTTTTGATTTCAAAGCCAATCAACAAAGAAAAACAGGGAGGCAGCGAAACTATGTACTAAGTCGGGTACAGGCTTGTATTTGTCAGCGGGCTTTTAGCGATTATAAAATCAGGGTAATAATGTCGTAGTTTAAAATATTGTCCATTTAACTTTGTGCCTCTCGGCCTGTTGTTTTGGTTGAGACGACGACGAGCTTTCTTCACTGGTTTCTTTTGCTTGTGTGTTGTTATCTCTTCAATCTGTAACGTAGAAGTAGACAAATTTGTATTATTGGTTTTATTAAAAGTATCAATGTTTGTTAATTTCATTGCTTCGGGTTTAATCTAAATTACTGTTCCAAAGTGTTTTTGTTTTCGTATTCAAAAGCTAAAATTTCGTAATAATGAATTTGAATATTTTCCTTTCATTAAGTTATTATGTAGGCGTAGCGGTATATAGTCCGCTCAGTGATAGTGACACTTTGTTTCAAGAGGTACACTTTCCCCTAACCTCCCTCCAATACACCTCTAATTAATTCAAGATAAAGTCCTTTTCAGGGCCCCGCTTTGTTGTTTTTTTTTTCTGTATATGCATTAGACCAGTTCAAAACGAAGTCCTCTTCAGGTACCCTCGTTTCCTGCTTTTCTTTTTTTTTTTATTTTAAGAATCAGTACCTATAGTAATAATGACCTATTCCTTCCCTCAATCTTTCCACTTTTCCTTTCGTTTCTTTTTTCTTCATTTTACTCATTACGGTAATATTTATACTATTATTTGGTTCAATCTCTTAAGTGTATTCCTTTATAGTTTTCTATTTATATATTGCTTGGAAAGAGTGATTACAAAATTATTTAATAGTTTAATGAATATATCTTTCCACCATCTTCATAAAAATAATAGCATAGAGGCACCTTTTTTTCTTTATCTTTTTCGCCGACAGTCTAGCGATCACTGCTGGAAGTCGGGCAGCTGTCAAGACTCAACAGTCACATAAAGGTCTTGCATTTTGAACCCACTCTCAATTAGGCACCCCAAGCATGCGGTGACCCTTCATCGTAATAAAAATGTTCCTCGTTCATGTAAAAGTCTTGAGTGCTGTACACACAATCAATCGCTCGAACTTATACTTATCTGCTGCAATCTCTTAAAATTATATGATCTTGAATTCGTTTCTCTTTTGTCAAAAATTAACTTTCAATACTTTTCATATTATTACCGAAAGTGACCACCGCCAAAATTCAGTGCCGAGACGGGCGCCCTCTAGAAGAGGCGCTGCGAACCCGTGTGCTTGATTGTCAGATTCCTTCTTGTTTGAGAAAGCATCATTCTGTTTAAATCCCTACAGAAAAAGAGGCTTACATATAAGGTATGGTTTTGGAGATAAATGTAAGATGACCGGTGCTAGGATATGCAAATATCAGGCATAAAAAAAGTCGGGGTACAGGTAATTGTCTTTATAAAACAACTTTTCAACGCGAATTTGAACTAGCGCATGGAGAGTGGAGTGGCCAACAGCAATCCCTTCTATAGTGTGGCAACGTAAACTCCGCTTCTTCGATAGAGTGCGGCAGCTTCCCCCCATCGGCCGATCTCTCTCGGTATATAGGGCCCTGCCTTTTGGGTTGGATGGTCACAAGTTTTTCCGTTTTACTATTGCTACGAGAAGAAGATTCTTAGCATACCACTTTTGTAGTACATCTCATGTATATTTGATGCTTGTATCAAAAGTACACTTTTAATTTGTTTGAACTACACCATAAATATTAGTCTATGTAGACTTTAGTGATCTAAATATGTATTTCAAATATATTCCAAACATAAGTCTGGTGTACTAACAAATGTTCCTCACACATTTTGGACGTACTTTTATTTATATGGAATATATCTTTCCATATTCTATAAAATATACCGAATACATGTTCGCATATTTCTGGCATACAATTTTATGTACTAGGAGGTATATTTCGAATTCTTTTCTAACGAGTGCATTCAATTTAATATATTTTAATCGTGGACAAAAGATACAAAATTAGTACAAAACTTAATATGCGTATACTAAATATATCTAAAATATGTTGAGATATATCTTTTTTTTTTGCTAAGTGCAATGTTTACGTGCTACGACAAACGTTCACCAAATTCGCGCCCTTTGACCACAAGACTCACTCTGGTACAAGCCACCTTCCCCCACAACAGTACACTCTTAAAAAAAAGCTAGTAAAAAGTTAGTAACTGCAGCAGTTACTACCTCTTTCTGACCGTAGCTACCTTTCACTAACTATTTACTACCTCAAACGCGCAATAGGTAGTAAAAAGTTTCCAAATGCAGCCATTACTACCTTTTTCTGACCGTTACTACATTTTTACTAGCTATTTACTAGCGCAAAGGCGCGGAGAAGATGGCGGCGCTTGCTTCATTCCCGATTACAGCGTTAGCGACGTACTTGCTGTTTCGGATCACAGGGGGAGGTATCCACACGCAATCGTAGCGTCAAGTATTGTATGAGGGGGCATGTTTAAGGGTTGGAACTAACTTTATAACGAACGCAGCCTCCGTACCAGCACGACGTGGAAGCCAGCGCTCAAAGTTACTAGAAGCACTCGGTTATGAAACTGCCATAGAGTCTGATTTAGAAAAGTGCCTCCGATCCGTACTCGAGAATCGAGCTAATGGCGATCGCAACGCCGTCATTTCTCCCGCAGCGTCCACTCTGGGAACTGCACGGCTGCACGTCGAGTCGGGCAAGGGCCGGTGGTGCCATCTCGCAGGGCCATATCGCAGTAGCTATGTAAAGCAACTTTCAGGTTTCAACTCGTCGCTAAAGGGTGGCGCTGTTATCGTATTTAGCTTGGTCTCGGTGGACGCCAGCGGCCCAGGTTTCAAGGGTGAGTTTCCCAACTGAAGGTTTTAGTAACGTTGCCAGCGCTGCAGACGAGCGCAGCAGCCATTGTTGATGCAATGGCCATGCGGCTTACTTACTTTTCTTCTCGTTTGCATTCGTTTGTGAGCGTTTATATTTTCATTTTGGTTTTAACTGGGAGGAAAATAGCCACGTAGCACATACTAAAAACGTTTCCGAAAACAAGAAAAGTTCATTCCGTTTTTTTATATTTTTTTATTTTTGTATTTTTTTTAAACATATGTTTTTCTTTCACAAGAGACGCTTGGCAACATTGTACGGCAAGCAAGTTGGGGCCAGTCGGAGTTCGCAAGACGCTAAATTCTCCGATGTGAACCTGCCGTTTTTGCCTTGTGTCGTGTGCAGTTCTCGTGTTCCCGGGTTGGAGTGCATAGTTAACGTTCGTGCGCTAGACGGGGCGAGTGTGTACGTGGACCTGGACTGCTCCGAGGGTAGTTCTAACGAGCCGGTGCCGCTGTCACTGGATTGGGTTTCGTCGTCCAAGAAGCTTTTCTCCGCCTCCTCTTACTTGACACTGAGAACTTCTTCACGGTTTGTGTGTGCTCGGTGGTTGAATGATTCTGATTGAGCTGTCTTCGGTCGTGACAGTGCACTGTCACAACCGTTGATGTGCGCCGTAATTAGTGTATGTAGCTTTGGGACTAATAAAAAAAGACTGTTTTGGCATTCTACGAGTCTTTCTCAATTTGCTTATATCTTCCCCAAGAACGCGAGTATTTGCCAGTGTACTACAAAAATTAAGATGCCAGCTGCACGCGGTATTAATTTTGCATGCATTTTTGTAGCGCAGCACGCGAAAGGAGTGCAGCGGCCGTCGTACTCCACGTCAATTACAGCCTTCGTTCGCCGCGGGAGACGTCAAGAAAGCACTCTCTCGCCGACGGCGACCGCATTCGTTTTAAAGGCTGAACCGCATGTAATCGATTTAGCGAGCGAACGAGACGAGCGACGAAGACAGCGACGAGCGACGGCGATTTCTCACGGTCACCCGTCGCGTCGCTCGATTTTTTAATTTCTAGGAAACGTCGCTCATCGCCTTGGCCGCTTGTTCCCGTCGCTTTCGTGCGATCTGCCTCGTCGTGCAACTGACCTAGCGACTGCGAAGAACTGACGTGCTGATACATGACGACAAGTTTGCGCACTCAAATGGTCAGTATAAAAGACTTGAGGGCAGTCAAGGAAGTTAGCGGGGAGGAAGTGGCCGAGTGGGCTAACGCGTCTCAGCTCGAAAGCTTGCTGCTGGGAACCTCCTGGGCTCGATCCCCACTCCCCAGCCCGTAAGTTAGCGATTAGAGTGATTAAGTAAGCGTGTGTTTGTGTTGAATGCATTGTGTCGATTGTGAGCTAAGAATGTGGCGTGTGCATGTTTATATGTATCTACTTGCAAATGTGGAAGAATTGAAAATAAACTATAAATGATCGGCTTCCTTTTTTGTGTACGTTTAATTGGACGGTGACTAGCGGCACCTGGATTACTCATTTCCAGTTTCTATTTTTGTTGCGCCTGCCACCTGTTGGATAAGTGGCATAACCCCACACTTTTTTTTGCCACCGGAAATCACGTGACTAGTTTCGTTTCCGGTCTTCCGTCGGGAGGTAGCGCTAGTTACTAGCTAGAGGTAGTAAAATGCATGGATTCTACTTTGAGGCTAGTAACAGTTACTAGCTTCTTGACCTAGTAACCATTACTAGCTTGACCGTTACTACCTAAGGTTACTAGGTACCTAGTAACATATGTGACAAGCGGTTACTAGCTCTTACCTAGTAAATACTACTAGCTTTCGTTTTAAGAGTGCACGGTAAAGTAATAATAGTGTTATACTCCCGAGTTACATGCGGCGGAGCCCGCCCGAGTTGATATGCAGTGCCACCGACTTCGACCTTTGATGCAACTCTGTTTCGTCTAACGATGGACCGTGGTGGAGGCTATGAGCCATCGGAGCCAATCGAATGCCACGTGAATGTCACGTGATCTTCGGGAGCTGGGGGCAGGAAGGGGGCCATCGACGCGCGGGGAGTGTAGTCACGTGACAAGTTTCACAGCACCGGATTGGCTCGGATGGTCCGTTTCGTCCGCTGCGGTCCACCGTCGGAAGTTTATTCGAGCTGCGGGCTAACGACGTCCCCAGGGTCGGATTATGGACACGGCACGCGCTCAGGTGCCGGGCCGGGCTACCTTTGTTTAATCTAGTTTCGCCCGCGGTGACCCTTGGGTAGCCGCGTCATGTGTTAATGAGCACGAACGCAAATGCGCATGGGGGAGGAAAGGCAAGAAGTGGGGAGAGGCGGGGTGTGTGTTGCATTCTACGCGTTACTGCAATAAAAGGCCGTCAAGTTCGGCTCAGTACGGGGTACCTACCTTGATATACAAGGCATCTCTCATTTTCTAAATGTGTTGTTTAGCAGGTCTAATATAAGTGCAAAAGTTAAAGTGCAAACTAAGACGGAGTCGATCGATTTTAAAATCGTTACGCGTGGCAGCTACCCAAAAAAAAAGAAAAGAAAAAAAAAGTGGAACGTAAAAGGCCAGTTTGAATATCAACACGAGCCAAAAGAATTGCTTTCTTTGGTACCCTCACAGCGCAAAACTAGATTGCCGGTTGTTCGCTTTGTTGTTCAAAGGGAAAAAGGGATTGTCGACGCAAGACGACGTGGATGCTCTATTTGATGCGGAGCTTTCTGCAGAAATTCTTGTCCAGTGTTCAAACAAAGTTTACGAGTGCATTTTTTTTTTTTTTTGCACAACACGGAGGCAGACAATCACAACGGACAACAGAAGGATTCCAGTAAGTGAGAGGTCTCAGAGTACGATAGACAAAAACATATGCAATATGCGCAAGGACATGAGCATGGCGTGTTTTCTTTTAATTTAAACGTACTTTGATTTTTTTTTTTTTTTTTTCATTTGCTGGTGTTCTTTGTCTGTATAATGTGATTGACTGTATCAGTGGTCCGCGGCAAACAGAAACGGACTCATAGTTCCTTTTGTTTTTGTTTTGTGTTTTAGAATTTAGGAAACGTTGTTTTAGAGTTATTGGGGCGTCGTTTTCGATTTTAAATTCTACCTAAACATCGCGAACAACGAAACAAGCAAGCAAATTATATTCCCTTCTCGAGTACGTGTCGTAAGCATCACCTATTAATTGGCGAGAATAATGTTTTAATGTGTACAAACACTAGGATTGTAAGTAAGAATCGGTTTCGATTAAAGATTTTAACTCGATTGATCGTCATTCATTAATCGATTAATTATTCAATTAATCGGCGTCGTTTTTTTTCTATACATATTATTTAAAAAGTAAAAATATTATACTTTTTTTTGTCTTTGTTGAGTTTGTGATAAACGGCGCAATATACAACTTGGATTATGAGATAAGAACAGTTCCAATACACTCCCACTCACAGATTATTATTTCACCTGCATGAGGCAAAGAGCTAGGTTTGTTGACATTCACCGGCAAGAGTGACATTGTTTGATTGTTCCCAATAGTCTCTGCGGCGCTAGACGGAGACTCGAACGGCGTTGAAGCGGCCAGGACAAGTGTAATATTCTTCACTTTGCAGGAGTTACAAATCTCGTCTCTACAGTTCACTTTATTCTAAATTTTACCCCTAAAGTTTGCCTTTCCTACAAATATGCTCGTCAAGGTGGTGTATGCATTACATTTTTACTTTCTTTTAGTTCGACAAACTTTTACCAATTTATACCGGTTAAAATTTTTAATCGCGATTAAAGTATTCATTGAATAATAATTAAGTTAATGGTTTAAGTGCCCAGCCATAATTGTAAGACATCGTCATGACGGCAGGTCTATAGCGTGCGGACACGGAATGGAATTTTTGTTCTGTTTAAAAGGAGTCGCATTTCTCCAATTCAACAAAACCGCAGTGACAACATTTCGACGCCATGCCACCGTTCCATGAATTTATTTAAATATTTTTGACTCGGTGTAGATTTCACATAAAGGTCAATTTAAAAGAAAAAAACACGCTACCCAAAGCAATAAGGAAACAGTTCCAATCTCAAAAATACCAACAAAATTAAACTGTCTGTTTTTTTGTTTTTTTTTTAGTCTTCAGTTTTATTTAAGAAGAAACCTTTCTCTAGAATTATACCCATTTTTAAATTGCGCGCCATCCAACGCGGAGCGCGAGTTCGTCTGCTTTTTTTTTTGCGGGGGTTGTGGTGACGTCAGAACGCCGAGCTCTGATTGGCTCTGATTGAATGATAGTGGGTAGACCTGATGGCAGCTTGGTTTGAGTTCTACCCACTTTCGATCAGAGCTAATCAGAGCTCGGCGTTCTGACGTCACCACAACCCCCGCAAATGAAGCAGACGAACCCGCGCTCCGTATAGTTGTTGCGCCAATTACCTGAGCACGCCATTGTTAGCGCACGTACTCTGATCATTTATTCGACACGAGGCTTCCGTCAACCATCGGCATGGACTCCGCTCAAACTCGTATCAAAGAGGAGTACTGTCGGTGTTTGGCGAGAACCAAGATCCATTCACACGCTTCGTGATAAAGAAATACTGACAGCAACAGTGTTGCTTGAGGGGCTATTGAAAAAAGGTATCTTGTTGTTGTTTTTTTTCTGATGTATTACTTTTTGTGTTCCCAGTGCCTTTCTTATCGTTGACTTTGAACGTCCTCATTATTACCGCCCGTTCACACTCTTGCAACCGGGTACGACCAAGAGAGACGAGACCCGTTGAAACCTCTTAAACTTTCTTAGGACGAGAGATCACACTGGCACTCTGGCGCCATCTATGCGGCGACCCTGGAACTGCATTTCCGAAGAACGAAGGTTTTGCGGGAATTCCGAGGTCAAATGTGCTAACACCTATAAGAAAGGCTCGTTTATAACGTTGACAAAAAGTTTTTCGAGCCAAGAAAGAAAGGATAATGCGCGAGAGAAATAGAAAATATGCCGGACCGCCAAGTTTCGACTGCTACCCAAAAGGTGGCGCCAGTGTGTCCTCTCGTTGTAAGAGAGATTTAGAGGCTCCAAGGCACAAGGTTCTAAGAGGTCGCAAGTGTGTGAACGGGCCTTTAATCTCGCGAATAGAGCGCATCGGCTTCGACGTTATTCCATTTTGTTATCATTCGATCTTCATTTGATCTTATATTTTGCAATTTAATGGTTTCATAGGTCGGCCGCTCTTTCTCCGCTGGAGTTAATTCATCAAGTTCGATGGGACCAGTTACTATTCGTGGCGATTTCGACAGATGTCCCCTTTCTTTTTTATGTAACTGCACGGAGAAGTTGTCGTTCCGAACCTGTTTCGCATTGAAAATATATTTTCATAAATAGCAGACGAGTAGGTCGACACTACTTGAACAGGCCTATACTATTGTAAAAGAAAAGTGGTACACGGGACGAAACTAAATGACGTCGAAAAGGCCTCAAGTAGAAGGTTAGCCCATTGGTTGCCATTAGACGGTATTAAAAGTATAGACATAAGGACGGAAAAAGCAGCACATCTTTCAACTTTCAACACATGGAAAGTTCCCATCCTTATTTGGTGTCTGCTGTCGCTCATTCTTCAGATTTATTTAAAATTATTCCTTCCCTTTAACTGCGGAATTTTCTAGTCGTCCCTGTCTTGCTTAAACCGAACGTTGCGAAGTACTTATACCATGCTTAATTCTATCGCGATAAAACGCACTCCCCAACCAGGAAATACCTTCAGCGGCTCAAAATCAACCACGGTACCACTAAATAGCCTCTTGGCAACGTTGTAGACCATTCAAATGATCCTGGTTCGTGTCAACGCAGAAAAGAAATCATTTCCTTAAAAATTTTATACGAGCCTCATTTTCTGAATTTGATAACGACTCTGACCATATCTATTTCAAGTCACTTCAGCTACCCCCGCCACCATCTCAAATTCAGGAAGGGATGTCCAAAGCATTCCACCGGGGTTTAGAAGGCACTCCGAATTCCTCCGCATAACCCAATAGTTGAATACGCCTATTCATGTTTCGCACTTACGCTATTCTCGAAACTTCAGTTATAGAGATCTGGGACGATAAGTTTCGAGCACGGGTTCAAGTTACGTAGGGTCGCTGCGCACTATTACAGCAGAAACCCGAGAACCGTTTCGCGATTCTCGTCACAAAATTATTATGCATCCCCCTTCGCCCCGACAGAATCTTTTTTTTTTTTTTTTTTGCACCAGACAAAGCGAGGGAACGTAATACGCGTTCACGACTGACGTAACAACGTGGGTGAATGAGCCCCCTTTCTTTTTTTTTTCTTTTTTTTTCAAAACTCCATCGAGAAACATTGGCGGTGGCCATTTCTCGGCCACGAAGCGCGTGATTGGATCCGAGTCCTCGCCAAACAATGACGTCACACTCGTGTCCAATACGAGCCAAGCCGAGTTCACGCTGAACGCTGACGCAGCCCTCGCGCCTAATATCATGCTCAGAGTACGTGATCAAAACCATGGCGGCCTCGGGTATAATTAGAGCAGCAGCTACACCACGGCGCGCACATTTAAAAAGGGTCTATGGTACGCGAGCTGGGCTTTTCGCTCGAGACAGCGCAGAATAAAGCAGGGTCACGAAACCCAGTCGCAAACCAGGATTGGTTCCGAAGTCTCGAGGATAGCCGCCAACAGTTTAAGAAATGCAGATTGAGGCTTATTGTGTTCACGCTTCTTTATTCGTACTTGGACTAATCCCATTCGCTTCTTAATGCTGGAATTTCATTGGCTCCGGAGTAATAACTATGGACTCGAAATAGTATGTATGCTTGCTGTTTTTTTTTTAATGAAAAATGATTTTTGAGAGCCCAATTACCCAGACACAGAATTTGTCGCTCGAAATTCGTTTTCTTTCCGCCCGAAAACACAGCCGGTCAAGAATTGGCCGGTTTCAGTCGCACTCACTCTCTTTTCCAACGTCACGTGCCGTTCAAACTGATCCGTACCAAATAATATTGAGTCATGGGCCATCTAAGTCACGCATTCAATATTAAAAGTATAAAAGAATATCTACCCCATCTTTTTTTTTGTGGCTTCAAAAATAGCTGCAAATATCTTGATGTAAAAAAAAAAAAATGTTGCACAAATGACTGGAAGTACATGTATACACGTCATTTTCAATGTGGCGGCTTACCGCGGACCAACGTTGCGATGGACGGTGGGTATCTACTTCGAAACTGTCGTTCGTGGTACTGGCCAATCGATATTCAAGCGCAGAACATCGAGCGGAAGGAATAAAGGTGCGATACAATCGCATGACAAACGGTGCACGCGAATTCGTCGTCGTCGTCTGCCTCACACGCCGGAGAAACAGAGAAAACAAAAAAGCGGTTGGGTGTAGCCACGTGACTTCCGGCCATGAGCCTCTGTGCTCGTGTTTCGGTTTGTGTCTTGAGCAGTTGCGGTTTTTTACTTTATTAAAAATATACGTGACTCTGCAGCAACAAATTTATTGGGTAGTCTCGTGACACCATTATAAATCGTCTGGCAAAGAATAAAAAACATTTTTAGTGGGTGTCAGTGTCTCTAAGTTGTGACCATAATGACCATCCTAGTTCACAGACCTTGAAACGAGAACGCTCCTATCGCTGTCTAAGGTCCGTTTCTAAGTTTTGGCTACAGAGCAACTTAGTTATGAACGTGATGGATTTTTAATCTCCCTTTCTTTCGCTTTCCTTCTCTCTCTTTTTCTCTCTCCTTTATTTTCTTTCTTTCTGCGTCTATAGACCGTTCCATTAGGGTTATAGCAGAGAGGGTAATAGAGAGAAAAAAATGCCCTCCCCCTCTCACCCCGCATGTCGTCTGCTCCGCCGAGTGGGCTGTACCTAGCATCCGGCTGGCGTGCAAACTCGGTTTAAAATCGCGTCATTTTTGAAATTTCAAGAGCAGATTCTCAGATTTTGGTATGCCAGTTATCGTGTAATACAATACTAGATAAAACGACTAACAGGGTTGGTTCAATTGCGCTGTTACCTGCGTGCAAATAACAAGAAAATAGGGAAAACTGTGTCAGATTGGCCGGTCTCTCGGGCGAAAAGTAAATCCGGTTACTGTACTTTTTTACTATACAAAGTTCGTACTGGTGTAGGCCTTTAGCGACCATGAGTGGAAGTCTGAAATAATAAATAAAAACGTGTTCTCCTGCCGCAATACACGCAGTAGTTGAGGGTAGTACTGCCGGCTGACTCAACTGCTATTTAAGTAACGGAAAAAAGATATGCTAGTTAATCATTTACCGAAATAGAACAAAAGGGGAGCTATAGGCTGATTTTGGAGTAGCCATAACTATTCTAAGAACGCGAACCACTTCACAACGGCAGCCACGAGCGAGAGTTCGATGTTCCGTACAGCCCGCCGGTACAGCCCAAAGATGGAAAATGGCAACCTCCTGGTTCGTCCTCTGCTAGCGGAGTCAGGAGCGTGTCCTCTCTCTCGTTTTACCCCGCCGAACCCGCTAAATTTCCCGGATGTATGGAGAGGGCGCTGCTGTCAAACAAAATGGTGTCGCCCAGAGAGCACTAAATGAAATAGTCTATTTCTCTGGACGAAAAGATAACTTATTGCGGAAAAACAACTAAAAAGTAACCCAAATTTTCTCCCAGTGTAGCGAGATCAACGTTC
Source organism: Ixodes persulcatus (assembly GCA_013358835.2). Taxonomy (NCBI): domain Eukaryota; kingdom Metazoa; phylum Arthropoda; class Arachnida; order Ixodida; family Ixodidae; genus Ixodes; species Ixodes persulcatus. The sequence goes on from JABSTQ010009240.1 coordinate 353,999, forward strand.
CGTGATAGAGGGACGTTATTCTTGGTTCAGTAATGCCACCAACCGTAACAACCCATCCTTTTGTTGTGCGGACTTGTAGTTGTCTATAAATAGATTCTCCTTCGGTATCTCTACATCTTTAGCCTCAGGATATCTCGGCCAATGCAGACGATCCTTTAATATAAAAATAAATACATGTTTTCGCTCGCTCACTCACTCAGTCCAGCGTGAAGAGAAGCGGTCCGTAGATGCGATGTTGCAGAATCCACGTTCGGATGGGCACCCAGTTCCGCGCCGCACCCAACGATCAAAGACTGGTTCTTTGCGAAACCGATGAATCACCAGCCGCGTAGCGACTGAAAGAGCAAGGTATTGTTTCCAGTTTCCGTTCTGTCTGGCGGAAGATCACTCAAGGCGCCCGGTTCTTAATGCCAAGCACGAACAATCCGAGAATTCAACACACATTGCTGGGTCTACGAGGCGAAAGAGATTAATTTATTTTGCCTTTTTCTTTTCTGCAAGGGGTTGTATTGAGGAAATCTAAAACAATAAGGCAAAAATGAAACCAGGGACGACGGCATACAATTCTACGCCGTCCCTCGTCCCGCTTTGTCTTATTCTTTCGGTGTTCCTCAACTCACCCAATACGCTCGTCAGTCGACAAAGGGTTGTATACAAAGTGTATCTTATCCGTAACATTCGACGGATGGCGATCTCATGAATGGTGATGACTCTGACGATAATAATTATGAAGCTGTTGGCTCTGTACAATAAAGCAAACTATATCAGGCCGCCACATTAACGAGGAATATCAATTAGAAATAATTCAGATCTCATTTTTAAACGGTGCACTCATCTCAAAGTTTGGGACTCGCAGAGTGCGCATGTTGCAGACCAGTAAAAAATTCACAATGCTAATTACTCAATATATTTTTGTTTCATTTCTCCAATTTTCGCCGTTGTTGTTGTTTTTGTGTTTTTTTTCTTTTTGTTTACTAAGTGCCGTATTAGTTTCCAGTCGTAAATGTCTCCATTTCGACAAACCTCGATACATGGATCGATGCTAAGCAAGACTTGACTCTGTCGCTGGAATCCGCACGCACGCGTTGCATTAAATGGGATTACTTCGCCTCACTTTCTGATTCGTTTTCTTGAATCGCAGACTGGACCGCTGCTTTTATTACCGTGTAATAAATAACATTAGCGTGTAGTGGTCATGCGTTTGAGATCAATACGACACATTAACAATCGCCAAGTATTATACAGAGTATTTCTGGAAACGCGGACCAAATCGTTCCGGAAAAGAGTACGCATCCACATGAAACAAGTAATGCGGTAATGAATTTTGCCAAAGGGCCTATTATGGTAAAATAATTAACGTTCGGTTTAATAAGTTTGGTAATTAATTTCGAGTAACTTAGTTTATAATTCATAACTTTATAGGTTTGGTCTTAATGAATATCTATCTGGACATCATCGGAAAGCAATAGGTAAATGAATATTAAATAGGGGTAGCGGACATTTCATCGAACGCCATTTCATCGAACGCCGTTTCATGGAATGAATGGACATTTCATCGAACGCCGTTTCATCGAATCGCTAAGGGCCGCTTCATCAAATTTCTCTGTACCGAGTTTTAAGGAAAAACAGTGCTTTATAGATGTTTCAATCTGCATTTATTAAGATTAAGAGTGTCACTTGTGAAATCGTTTCGAAGGTGGTGTCAAATTATTAGAAATAAAAACAATTGGGTATGCGACTTACTAAGAAGCTTTACTCATGTACGTGACTGAAACCACGACATTGCAAATAAAGGACAAACACCTAAAACACTTTTAAGTATCTGTGTGGGTTTTTACCTTCTGTCTCGGGGTTTCAGTAATGTGCAATTCACACCAGCTCGTCTGCACCCTTACGCTTAGTTCAAGGTTTATTCACTTAAACATTTAACTGCCAGGGCAGCACGCTTATAATATAACAATACTCTCCTAGGAGAGCACGCGAAATAAAATATAACGATGCTCTGATTATCATCTTTATGCTCAGATTGGGTGCACTCTGCCACCCAAGAAGACTGAACTCTTCCGGATCCTCACATAACCCAAGGTTACACGTACACGCTATCAGACAATAAAACACTACCCGCTTGTCAGAAAGCACATCGTGCTTTCTTTTCTTTTTTTTTGTCTCATTTTTAATTGTTTCATGTGACATGGAGAGGGGTCATTGTTTCATGGAGGTTTTCTTCTCGAAGCAGGATATGTTCAATACGAAACTTATCTCGTCACTGCACCCTGTAATATAATAAAACAGAGAGAATTAGGTGAAGTTGTGTATAAAAATTAAAATAAAGTACAAAAATATTACAGGCTGTAACGGCGTTCGATGAAAAGGCGTTCGATGAAACGGCTTTCCATGAAACGGCATTTCGATGAAACGGTGTTCGATGAAACAGCTTCGATGAAACGGCGTTCGATGAAACGGCATTCGATGAAATGTACGGACCCAATTAAAAAGATATAGGTACATGAAATATTTCACTGGGTTCCCAAAAAGAAATACGCGTAATTTTCACGCGTTCTAGGTTCCGGTTTTATGACCAACTTCTCAAATCTATGCACACCTTTTCAGGCGCGTGGTCACGTCATACGTTTTGGCGAAGAGACTTAAATATGCGCCAACTCCGCATCTCTATTTTGACGCATGAAGAAGCAATTAAATTCTATCAGCTGACAACACCCGTCGGCGTTCCACCACAGAACTAAACAAAAACGTCAAATCGTGTCTCCGTTTCTCGGCCGAGAGGCGCCACGAGGGTTTCAATTTGCAGAGGCTTTGATGAACGCCGCGTCCCGAGGGACAAATGTCGCCAAACTTCGCTCGACGTGCAACAACGACAGGCCCCCGAAGACCCATTATTCTCCCGGATTTGAGTGAATCGGCGCACGTCCACAATGTCCCACCGTGTAGTTGTCGCGAAACTCGTGCAACCGTGCACCTTTTGGTGTATGGTTACTTCCAGGCTCAATCTACAACCGAAATTCTTCCCTCTTCCTGGTTGCTCGCGGTTCGACTTGAAAATATGACATTGAAAGCCACAATAGCAACACCACCTCAAAAACAAAGGTTTCGCCCCCCCCCCCCCCCCCCCCCGCCCTTCCCTTTCTCCAAACGTCATGATCAGGAGATGGGCGCATCGCCGCCTATGTGGACTGCAAGTTCGTCTGCTTCTTCTGCTGGCGTTGTGGTGACGTCAGAACGCCGAGCTCTGATTGGCTCTGAACGAAAGATAGTGGGTAGACCTCAAGGCAGCTTGCTTTGAGGTTTACCCACTATCCTTCAATCAAAGCCAATCAGAGCTCGGCGTACTGACGTCACCACAACTCCAGCAAAAGAAGCAGACAAACTTGCGCTCCGCATAGGCTCGCGTCAACATTGCTGCCAGCACGTCTCGCAGCGTCTCGCAACGCCACCACGCGGCGATGCCAAGACGGGCGCATATGCCGCTTTGCGGCAACTGGCCTTGTCTTCTAGGTGGCGTTGACGAAGGTCATTGACAGAGTGAGAAGGACGGGGCGTTTCTTTAGAACGTCCAGCTTCCAGCACGAGCTCCGTGCCTCGCACCGTCCTTTAGATAAACGCGCTTATCTATAAAAAAAAAACGGCCTCGCGATTGATTTTTTTTTTTTTTTAATAAAGTTGGCAAACACTTGAACAGCTGCAACTCATCGCGGCAAAACGAAGACGCCTACCTTATCCTCCGCTTTTTTTTTTCTCCGCTTTCCTCAGGATGCAACGCTGCTTCCGTCTTGACATCTCCGCCGGAAATCATGTCGACGAGAGCAGACGAATGTCGGTGACATTCGACTTCTTTATATCTCCGCTCTGACTTCCTATGTGCGGAGGCAGTGCTTTCCAGGTCACTCTAGTTCTTTCGCGTCGGAGTCGACTCCGCCAGATGAAGTGATCCGGAACATAAAGGAGCGCCGACTGGCACTCGATTTTGATATATACCGGTCTATATTAGGAGATCAGTCGACTCGGCACTCGAGACGTCGGCTCGTCGACGGCCAAGATGGCGCCGGCAAACGCTGCAGGGTGACTCTGAAGAGGAAACACAAAACGAACTAAGCTCGGAGTTGTGCAAAAAACGGCAAAACAATCAAAGTATCTTCGCCTTAAATCCAATTTTGAGATCAATAAAAAAATGCTTGACATTTAAGTTGCATAAGACATTGGGGGACGTTTGCAACACTGCTTCAACCCGCTTCGTTTCTCCGCGCCTAATCTCGAAATAACTCTTTGAACCCCTAGTGTCTTGCTTTTCTTCAGTTAAAAATTGATCGATGCTTTCTCCGGACTGCATTACTTCCACAAGGAGCTATGCGTCTTTCACGGCAATGCAGATAAGGAAGCCTTACTCCCCAGTAAACTTTCTTTAAAACAAAACAAAAATAGGAACAACAAAAAAAAGTAATTTACTGCTATCTTGAGCAGGCGACGCGGAGGCACCCTTATTGTTCTCCTGTACTTAGAAAGCTTCCACTCCTCTCCTCTTTATAAGTTCGCACAATCCCGGTCACTGCCCCGCATCTCAAAGAAGCTTAGGACATGTCGCGATACTAGTGACTCGCTAACGACGGCGAAGACAAAGAGCACTTCTTTCTCAAAGTGGTAAATCTCCTTCTGAATAGAGGGATGCCGAGCCCACTTCGCTCCGATCTTACAGAAGATTCGGGATTTAGATAAGGCTCCGATGCGTGCTTGTTCTAGCGGCTTTTACGAAGCATCCGCTCGACATTACGCAAATCAGTCACGTGTCAGCGTAAGGCCACCGACACACTTCTCAAAACTCGTACAAAAAGACGCGGTGTTCCCTGAAGACATGGTGACTTCATCTTATCTGCGGACACGCGTATATATCTGCGGATACACATGTCTGCTTCGAACACGTCTGCGGAGAGTTTTTTTGTCTGTCGAAAGTAACAGGACCGTCAGACGAGGAAGAAACGCGCCTCAGACATTAGGGAGTTTTAGGAAACCGTTTTTGCACATCCGATACTGTACGATAGGCCCTCCCCGTTCGAACTGCGCATGCGCTGCCACAGAAGAATCGCACATGCGCAGCGCGTACCGGATTGCCCATCTGACCGTATCGGACGTGCAAAAACAGTTCCCTAAAACTCTCCAGTTTCTGCAGACTGTCGTTTGGTTGCTTGACGTAAAACGCCGCGTTCACAGCGCTAACACTATATACTAAACAGAATTTGTAGACACTCTTTGAGGTGTGTTTATTCCTTCTATGACAATTCCTGCCAGATTGGTCAACGGTCTGCAGATATGTTCTAAGCATGCGTATTTAGGAATGTCAAACATACTTCCAACATACTTTAAAGCCGGGGTCGCACTGCTTATACATCCTACAAATGACAGTCTGTATACAGATTCCAACTCGAGTCACCGCGAGATCCGTGCTTCGAATGCCACATTTCTGCCAAGGAGGTCGAGGAGGAAACTTGGAAACGCGGTATTCGAATCACGGATATTGCAGTGACTCGTGTTTGCGGGCTGTCTTTTTTATGATGTACGAGCAGAGTGACTGCTGCGTAAGGTTCAAGTTAAAAATGTGAGGGAAAGGTGGACGGAAAAAATCAATGAAATACACGAACTTCCTACGTGTTGTGTTCGAGTGTCTAGACGTGATATTGAACCCGTCTAATACGACGAAACCTTTTGAATCACGTAACGCTGTTGTGAAACATCTCCCAAGGTTCGGAGAGAAAGAAACCCAGGGTCGGTGGGCTGATCAATGTGAGTCCTGGCAGTTAGCTCGTCCACAAGGGGGATTTTTTGAGTTCACGTGAGCGGCTCCCGGGGGAAAGGGGGGGGGGAGTACAAAATACTAAGCGTTCCAGCCGATTGCAGACCTATGCCTTTCCTGTCGTTTTATCTTATTCTCACTTTACACGACCTTTCCCCCAGAATAACCTTATATGCTGCTCCTAAAGCACTTAAATTCGGTTCATTTGACTTGCCTTTCTAGCCCCTTTATCATTTTTTGTTTGCGGGCGAGGGCTGAGTTCGGCAATTGAAGCGATGACAGACTTACGGCAGCCATTTTTCGCCTAAAGGTACATTTATACTCCAACGTAACGTTGACAGGCGTGGCGTAGCGCAGCGCGCACAGATACTGATTGGTCGCAGATATCGAGTTCCTGGTTGCCGGCCAATGAAAGACGCGCGTTCTGCGCTACGCTGCGTTCACTGCGCTCGACGTCGGAGTATAAACAGCCCTTAACGCTAGGTACCTTTCAATTTCTTGTCCCCAAGGGGTCCGTAACGTGACCTCAAATTTCCCTTTGCGGGGTAGTTAACAACTGGGAGAGACAGCCGCATTGATCGACAAACTGGCCCAGGGGTGAATTTGGGATAGGGAGATAAGGCAAACCTCGCAACTCGTACAAGCAAACTACTTATATCAAAAAAGAGCAATATACATAAATCAACGAAAATTAATAGAATTCAATGTTACCATCCTTTTGTATCTCCTTATGTTCCCAGTAAAAACCAAAAACAAGCGCTTTTTTACGTTTTTGTTTACCTTTGCGCTTTACGCGTTCCAGTGCAATTAAAAGCCACACTACGTAAACAATGCGGTTTGAAGCACAATCACCCCTGCACAAACCATGCCTCGAGGGAGGATTGGGCAAGCCCGCGACGTCGAGCTTGTTTGCGTAACTTATACACGCGCGTATAACGCAGGGCGTGTCGACACAGCTGCGTGACGCAAGCGGCCGTGCACAAGCTTGTACCCTTCTCGCTAAACGCAAAAGAGAGCCTGTGCCGAAGGTCGTTCAATATGGCGTGCGCGACGTCTGCGCCACGGGTCGAGTCACGAGACTCCGCACGCGGCACACGACCACTAGGACCTTGTTAACAGATTGCAGAGACAGTCTCCTTGAGACTCAGTTACAAGGTTGACATCAATAAGAATATTACCCTTAAGGCACCCAACAATACGCCAGCTATTCGCAAAAAATCAAGCTGCAGGTGGTAGTGCGGTAGCGTGAACGTGGCAGTGTGTTCGTCGTAGAGGACATTGCCCACCTCTGTCCACTGCCCCAAGAGGCGGTGGACAGAGGTGCATAGAAGTGGAGGGAGAAGCGAGAGCTGTGCACTATATGTTTTGAATAGAACAGCAGTGCGTTGTGACAATTAGAACCGAACACTTCGATGTGCATTAATAGATGATAAACTCCTAGTCCCTAAGAGCAAAATGCAGTAATGCGAATGAGACATTACGTTTACAACTCCTAATCGGTCAAAATATGCTTTTATTTGTTTTTGTTTTTTTATATCTTTGTCTTTTTATAGTACTTCTAATGAACTCGCTAAATTGGCGTTTTGACTTGGTTAGCTGGCAAGTTCGTCGAGCTTGTTTGAGTGACGGATTCTAGCAGACGAATTTCACAACCAATAAAAAGTTTGAAGGCGCAACAAGTGCAAACATTAGGCATGTGGGCATCCGTGTAGACCACCGTCTCGTACCCAATCAACACGCTGGTCAAACCGTTTTTTTTTAGGGGGGGGGGGGGGTGGTGTTAAACCTGCTAAAAGCAATATATAGGCATGTTGATTTCATTCTGTAGCGGCACTGACTCCTGCGTTCTTGAATATACTTATCTAATATTATTTATTTTACTATACACTTACACGCTTTACACTGTTCTCAATTCAAACAGTAGACCACGTCTCGTACCCAATCAACACGCTGGTCAAACCGTTTTTTTTTTAGGGGGGGGGGGGGGTGGTGTTAAACCTGCTAAAAGCAATATATAGGCATGTTGATTTCATTCTGTAGCGGCACTGACTCCTGCGTTCTTGAATATACTTATCTAATATTATTTATTTTACTATACACTTACACGCTTTACACTGTTCTCAATTCAAACAGGCCGATATTAAAACGGTGGCGTGCGTACTACTTTAACTGATAGCACTGCACTAACAACAACGGAAACCACTCTCTGGAAGAAATCGTAAGTGTTATTTGTGTGGTATGGCAAACTTGCAAAAAACGCTTATATGAACGTCTATTATAAGACATATTTAGCGTCGCTGCATGGGCAGCGAATACCGACTGACACTCTGGTCAGCACGCTACCTTCGTTGACCGGAAAGACTGACCAATATATTTTTAATGAAAATTAGAACCTTATCTAAATTTTTGTTACAATATATCCAGAAGTCCAGAAGCTCGAAAACTGCGCTTAGAATTCCACGGACCAACTTCCCCGCTCCGTCAAATTTAAACGACGCTGCCCCGACAATGCTTCGTTTTACCTAACAGTGGACCGCAACGGACGCCGCTAGCCAATCCCAGCCAATCAAGCGCGTCGAACGATTCACGTGACGGCGCTCCCCGCGCGTATCTGCGACCTCACCCAAGGTCACGTTACACTCGTGCGGCACTGAATCTTCTTCGATTGCTCGTAGCGTCCTCTGCGGTCCATCGCACGGTGAGACAGGGTGGGGTCCCTCTCAGCGAACGGTGCCGCGGCTCTTGAATCGTTGGGAAGTTCTTGCAGTGCGCATCACAACAAAACGAAAGAGGATGGAACGGCGAGGAGACGCACGCAGCGTGAAATGAGAAGAAATCGCTGGAGCGACGACTTGATTCATTGTACCCTGTCCTTTCGTACGCCGTGCTATACACCAAGTCTACACTCGTATTCGCTTCAAAGACCAAAGTAAAAACAACAAAAATAAAAGTCCGGCACCTCGGGAAATCTTACTAATTTAACCCCTTCGTGTGTTGAATTAAGATGTATGTAGATGTATCTTAGGTTGGCTTTATGTCATTTAACAAAGACGTGCTTGCTGCTACTGCTCTCTCGACGCCCGTTCTTATGTGTGTGTGTGTGTGTTTCTGGGCAAGCTTTTGCCGATTACACTTTATTTTAAGCTTTACGCTTGTCAATCCTTTTTCATCCGCAATATTTTTTTTGTTGTTGTGGCTTATTATATAGTCACTGTGACAGCTTCACAAACGTAGGGCGTGGCAAATACCACGAGCATCTCATTACCGCTCCGCGGCCAATCAGTTTTCCACGTTAGCAGATAAGAACGCCAAAATACTAATTGCGAAGCAAGAGGCGTGAACACACTAAGCCACGGCCTACCTTTTCTTTAGCCCTCAAAGACCTTAGTTAGTCGAGCCGTAATATGATTGCGGTGCAGCGTAATACCGACTACAACAAAAAGTAACTACACCAGGTTGCCTTCATCCTGCAACGGCTCGACGCGGCAGCGGAAGGTTCCCGAACAAACTCCAAATATACGATTAATTCAATTCGATTGATATTATTTTTCAGACCAAACAACACACAAGATCGATTTCTCACCTTGTGACTCGCGAAAAGCAACATTTTTTTTTCGAAAAAAAAAAATCTATTCTTCTTTGTGGAAATAAATGAACGCTTTCATCTCTGAGGCAAAGACGAAGGTGTGTAATCTTTTCGAACCAAAGGGATCCGCGGAATGCTGGACCTTCTGAGTCCCCGTTAAAACAAAGAGCCGACCCCAATATAATGCCTTAGTTCACTTTTTTTTTACCCTTATATAATAAATATATTGTAACATTCTTCACACGCCCATCTGAGTGTGTTGACTATAGCGATCTCTATGAAATCCTTTGCTACAAATGCCCCCCGCGTCTTTCTTTGAAAAAAAAAAAATTCTTTCTTCTTGAAATAAATTGTATGAGGAAGGGCAAAAACTGCAAGGATTTTTTTAATCCTTCACATACATTATTTCATTTATTGTTTTTTTTTTTCATCAGGCTGTTTGAAACGGAAAGGAACCCTAAGATCACATTACCACTCTAAACAAAATAATCAGTAATCATTCGCATACTGATAACGACGTTTAATTGGGCACGCAATTACCATCTAATGTTACGACAAGAACATTCGCAGTACTTTTTTTTTTCGTTGGAAACATGGCTTTGCAGAAAGAGTCTTAACAAGAGCGCTAGAAAACACAAATCTCACTTTTAGAGAAACTGTAGTTGCCGCTAACAACTTCATGGCTTATTTGAACGACTCGCTACAAATTTAGGAGGGGCGTGCCTGATAGCTTTAATGAATCTTAAGTTAATTTATTAAATAATTATGTTTATTCCCACCAGACGTCCGACGGTGCTAACCACGTCAAAAAGGCAAGTTTGTTTTTTGCTTGTTTCAATAGGGTTTTGATGTTGTGCTCTGTCCGCCGTGCATCGCTAGGACAGGACACATTCTAAAGTAACAAAACACCTGCTATAATATCTGTTTTCGCCACTGTGTTGCCAAATAGACAAAAAGACATGTTCAAAAGAACAATATGCAGACCAAATTATGGTTCATTGGTATAAAAGACTCGTTCGATGCCGCTCTGCTGTTTGACAGTTAAGCGTGTTCCCGAAATAGTTGTTTCAAGCATCAGCTTCTTTTATAGTTTTTTTCTTTTGTTTTTGTTTGTTTGTTCGCGTAATAACATCGTTCTCCGCTATTATTCCCTCGGGTCTTTTCAGGGTCCCTGACGTTGAGCTCAAATTACAAGTAATCATATTGAAAGGGAGAGGCAAAAGATGCTGCTATGCTTCTAATTTATTCAGTAATTTCGGTACCGCGAAACTTTTTAGCTAAAAACATAACAACAAAACAGAGCAAACAGATTTTTTTTGTTGTTGTTTTAAATTGATATCATTATTTTTTTTTTTTTGGCTCGTAATGCGTGGCAATGCAGACTTTGTTCGTTGGTTGATGAAAAACAATCTCTCTAAACGAAGACAGCTTGAACACCATCGAAAGGTCTGTTTTTCTTGTAAATTAGTTTGAATAAAATAACGAAACTAAATTCCACCTTTTAAAAAGAGGAAAAGTATTCTAATTGGCTTTTAAAAACGGGCATCCTCGGAATCCCCTGATTTGCTTGTGCCCGCATTACTATACTTGAGAATAATGCGCCATGTTTCTTTGCTATAAGCACACTTTTTACCTTCTAGCTAGCAAATTAAGCACCCTGCGTAAGTACCCAGATACGTGATATGTATTCGTCTTACCAGCACCGAAGTTTCACGTAGTATGACCTCCGAAGGCGCGGCACTGTTTCAGGGTAACCATGAAAAGTGTACATATCAAAGCGCCGTCGTGGGCACTGTCTGAACATGCCGATATACAGGGTGTCACACAAGAAAATTTACTGGGTTTTTTCTTTACCGCAAAAATCAACTAGGCATCGCCGAACGCTCATTCTTCGTCCGAAGAAAGCTCTAGAGGTCACAGCCAAATGTCAAAGTTTCAGCCCGATCCGATAACTTAATCAAAAGTTATAAGTGATTTTCTTAACATTTCAATGGGAAAATGGAGCCCATTTTTGCCCGTTTTCGGTTTCTGGTGCCATAGAGCCCCATGTATTCGAAAACTCCGTCGGCCACTATTTTCACATTGAACTTTTCAGAAAATCACTTATAACTTTTGAATAACGTATCGGATCGGGCTGAAACTTTGGCATCTCGTTGTGACCTCTAGCGCTACATATGGGCGGAGAATGAGCGTTCGGCGATGCCTAGTTTATTTTTGCGTTAAAAAAACGTGTAAATTTTCTTTTGTGACACCCTGTAGAAGGGTGTCTACAGGGTCCGGTCGAGAACGTGTCGTCCGGTCCTCGTCGTGTATGTAATTCTCCTCTAACACCGGCTTCTTAGCCCACATAAATAAACTGCGCTTCGCAGAAAGCTGAACGCAGTGACGTCAGAATGACGTCGAGTTTTAATGGGCTTTGATTGAAAGGATAGTGAGTAGACCTCAATGCTGAATGCCTTGCGGTCTGCCCACTATTTTGTCTTTCAATCAGCCAATAAGAGCTCGCCGTTCTGAAATCATCGCAACCCTTGTGCAAGAAGCAGACTAACTTGCGCTCCACATAAAATTAAACTTTAGAAATTAAAAAAAGGGTTTTCCGCGAATTGCTTTTTCGCCTATGTTGGGCTCTTAGGCAAACACTAAGTGCAAGAATTATCGTAGCTGTGAATTGACTCATTATCTAAAATGTATTCATTCACGTTTCACGCGCTGTACCTAGGGTATTGTGTATATGCCAACACAGAAAAGAGATACCGAATACCAACACAGAACCGACATAACCAGCAAAATTCAGGGGCCTTACGGCCCGTTGACGTTAGCAGCACGACTTTATGGGTCACGTGGTTGGTACCAATGATGGGTCACGAGTCACCTTTTTCGTGCCACTATGGGTACTGTAACGTCACGGCGTCAAGTCGTGGTACAGCATGACGCCACGTGGTGACGTGACAGCGTGATTATGGAGTTTTCGTTGAGAGTTTATGCCGTCCCGTAATGCTCTCTGGAACTCACTAGGACGTCCGAAACTCTCATCTCTATTGTAGTAGGCTGGATCACGGATCGGGAGCCCGTCGATGGCACCACCGGCGGCCATTACTTGACACCAGGCAATACATGCAAGTCTATGGGAGCAACACATAAAAGTAGGAATATTAAAGCTTCTACCCGGTGCTTGAAGGTGAATATTTTATTATGTGCTGCAATGATTGTATCGTGTGCTTGGAAATCGAATCCGTATTTGTCAAGCAACCGAACGACCATTAAAAAACTCAAACGTGCAACAAGAGCCCCCACGGCTCAGGTGGCAGCTTGGTCTCGTCGTGGAATAAACACAGGAACTTGCGCTTAATAAGACCGTCCTCGGGAAAGCCCAGAGGTTAATGAACGATAAAAAATTTGAACGTTGACAGCGGCTTTGCTGGGGTGAGCAAAGTCCGCGTAGAAAGCTTGTCGTCTGCTAAAGACAACTCGTCAAAACCGCCACCGACTCCGTGGTAACTCTAGGTAAATCTTGTTTCCTGAGCTGCAATATATTTTTCCGCCTAGCGGACTTACTCTCAACCACAAAACGAATATTTATAACAACTTTGAGGGCTGTCAATTTTAATGTTTGTGCACAAGCTATTTGGCAGGCTTCCCGAAAAGCAGGCCAGAATCGTCATTGCCGATAACAGCTCAGAAACAGGTGAAACGGCGCTTTTTCGCGTTTTTTCCATAGAGTACCATGCATTTGGTGGTTTCAAGCGATGGCTGCCGCCGGTGGTGCCACTCGACCCCAACAAGAAAAGCCTCGATCCGCGATCTAGTCTACTACTATAGTGATCTGTGGTCCGGAACTCCGCCGGCAAGTCTGACGGCGCACATATGCACTACTGGCGTCTTCGCTGCAGAGAGCCTAGCTGAGGGTGGGGAAAGGGTGGGATGGGGCACGAAAACTTTCAATTAATAATAATACTAATAATAACAATATTACTTTTAGTAATACAAATTATTTAAACCATCCACGTCACCGTCGCACGCATTCTAAATAACGAAGAGTTTGTAAGGTATGACAGGGACACCTCCTTTTCATCATTCATTATCAATTATTAAACCTTGAAGGCTCTTACGGGCTTTACACAAGGTGGGGGTACCTGCTGAAGAAACATTATATAAAGGAACAAACAAAAAGTGGGTTGCAGGCTGGAGAACATTGTTATATAAAGCAGCAAAAACAGGAAAGAAAATAAACACTCAAAACATTTTTTAGGGAAAAACTGCTGATTAAGCAGAAAAATACTACGCAAATAAAACATATCTATAAACACGAATTGACTTTGCTATTAGTGCAAATGCAGATGGATGGTCAGTTGGGATATGAATGTGTTATAATCTGTCTGGGTCACAATACTGTTAGGCAGGCTAATCCAGTCCATTATTGTTAATGGCAAGGTGGAGTTAAGAAACGGAACTGACGAGGCGAGAATTGGACGAACTTTACAGACGTTATCAATGCGAGGAAATATGCGAGTGGCTGGGAATAATAGTGAAATTCTGATATCATGGTTATGATAGTAAATCTTGTGAAAAAAAAGACAGGCGTGATAATTTTCTTCTGGAAGAGAGCAGATCAAGGTTAGCTTTCATTCGTAAAGACGTGATGCTGGTGTCTCGTGAGTAGTCTGAAAAAATGAATCTCATTGCGCGATTTTAAAGTGCCTCTATGTTTGTTATCAATGAATGTTGCCAAGGAGACCAGATGGATGACGCGTATTCAAGTTGAGATCTTACGAGTGTAGTGTAGGCTAGTTGTTTAACTGAAGATGGTGCTAGTTTTGGATTCCGTCGAAGATAGCCAAGAGAGCGGTTAGCATTAGACAGAACGTGGTTATATGCGTGTTCCATGAGAGATCGTCAGATAAGTGAACGCCCAGATATTTGTAAGATGGACACTTAATAATTACCTGGCTGCACATGGTGTAAGTGAAAGAGAGAGGACTATGAGCACGCGTGAAGGAAACGAAATTTGTTTTAGAAAATTTAATTGTCATTTTCCACTGTTTACACCAATCGGCTATTAGGGTAAGGTCAGCTTGTAGGGTTATATTATCGTTCAGGTTAGATACAGATTGGTAAATTACGCAGTCATCAGCAAAAAGTCGAATACAGGATGTTATGTGATCAGGTAGGTCATTTACAAATGTTAGAAAAAGCAGAGGTCCGAGAACACTGCCCTGGGGGAATCCAGATGATACAGGAGAATAAGCTGACGACTGGTTGTTAATCACAGTATGCTGAGTACGATTGGTTAAAAATTGTCCTATCCATAATGTTACGAGTGGATGAATGTAGAGTTGATTTAGCTTGAGCATAAGTAAACTATGGGATACCTTATCGAATGTTTTAGAAAAATCAATGAATATGGCGTCGGTCTGTATGTTATGTTATAAACCAATACCTTCACTGACTGGAATATCGCCTTGCCGTCATGCTTACGACTACTACCACTGCTAATTTTATAATTGCAATTACTAATTTGTTAAATGATGTTTCGGGAAAATTTGGTATTTATTACCTTTCTATTTCTTGTTCTACTTTTATATGTGTTTTACTGTGCCCTTCTTCTCTCCGTAATATCTTCGGGACCTGAGAAAAAAACAAACAAAAAAAAACAACAACATTGAAGTAAAATAAAACGCAAAGTTTTGCACGAATCATATTTTAGTATTGCTAACCACAGATCACTAAAGAAAAAGAAAACGAAAAATAAGAGGTGTGCAAAGAAGTGCATACAGTCAAGATAACAAAAACAACGCCTTTCCATACTCGTAGCGAGCGCATTGCTAAAAGATTTATTTTAAACAAACAAACAAAACGTCAACGTTTCGAATACTGGCAAGAGTAAACCATCGAGGACGGGGACGCAAACAGGACTTCTGTCCTGTTTCCTTCCCCGCCCTTGATGTTTTATTCTTTCAAGTATTGGTATATCTATTTACCAAAACGCTCGTTTTCAATTAATCAACGTTTATTTCATGTTTCTTTTTTTTTTCGTTCGCTTACAAGCCACGTAAGCTCGCTTATTTTCCTATTCAACCTAAGATTCCTTTTGATTTTATTCTGACTTTCTTTTTCAAGTTCCTCTCGTTTTCTTGTCTCTTAGAAAACGGCGCAAGTTCCTCGATGAGTTTTCTACATTAGCCATACTTCGTTTCACTTCAAATCCAACCGCAGAGGACGCAGACAATCTGATGGAGTCAATCAAACAGTCTTTTTGAGGTTTGCCGCCACCGGCAAAACCAATCACGCCTAATCATCGAATCAATCGTAAAAAAAAAGCAATGGTTGGCGGCGCGTTCATTGCTCTAGGTTGATTTTGTACGTTACAGCAAACGCACAACGGCAACGAGCGCCGTCACGATGCATTTTCGGCGCTGATTAGTTAGATTCGTTGGATTGTAGTGACGGCTGCGGTCCAAATACAGATTGAAACGGAATATGGCAATTTCACGTGTACTACCACGATCACTATGAGAACGTGAGCACCGCTCTACCACGCCCGCGGTATGTACTACCTGTGTCCCCTGTATAGAATGCTTCGCGAAACTTGTATGCACGGCACGTTAGGCGGAAGAACGCCAAGTTCGTCTGGCTTTAGCGCCAGGGTTGCGGCGACGTCGGAACGCCGAGCACTGATTGGCTCCGATTGGAAGGATAGCGGGTAGAGCTCGAGGCAGTTAGCATTGAGGTATACCCACTATCCTCCCAATTTGAACCAATCGGAGCTCGGCCATCCTGACGTCACTGCAATCCCCGAGCAAAAAGCGATGACGATGCAGTAGCCTTCTGCGTCCTTTGAGAAACCGTTCACTTTCGGATCGTCTGCGTGCGCCAAACGTTGCCGCCCCCCCCCCCCTTACAAATGAATTTCATTTGAATGTTTATGGAGTCTACTCATTGTATCTTTTCGAGTCTCAAAAGAAATGCAAATGAGTTTTGCAACGAATCCGTAAGGAGTTTACGAAAACTATTGGCCACCACGTTCCAATTGAAGTTTCGACAATTCAAGCGCATAAAGTTTCTAATATATTTCATATGAATATCATTTGAAAGTCTATTGACACCGTTTCGAGTCTGTGTTGAAACGTAATTGATTTTTTGTAACGAGTCCCTAAGGAGTTTACGAAAACTATTGGCCACCGCGTTTCAATTAAGGTTTTGCCGTGCCACCTCACAAGAATTTCTAATACATTTAATTTAAAAGTCTCGATACACTGCTTTAAGCCTCTGTTGAAAATCAAATGTTTTTTTCTACCGCGTTGTAATTTAGGTTTTGACGTGCCATATCATTAGGTATATTCCGACGAGTCGGAATATACCCAATGAGATGGCCCATCAAAACCTCAATGGACCTTTTTCACATACCGACGGCACCAGGCGGTGGCTGCACGAACTAAAAATCGAGGAAGTGACCTACCTGCGCTACCAATCGATAATGGGAGCTACGCTACCAGTTTCTTCGCTCTCCGAGCAGCGGCGCGTGCCCAACGCGACCCTAAAGAGGAGGATCTGTGGCGTCCACCCAAACGTCATGTTTTTCTTTCCGTCCACTTTCTTTTTTTGTGTAACACAATTATATATAGTGTTAGCGAAATCCGAAAACGAAGGGAGCAACATTGGGGAGGGAGCGAGGGATGCGAAGAAAGATGGCGGCATGCAAGTGTGCGTTCGCCGCACGTGTAACTTTAAATTTTATTTTCCTGTATTAAACCCTTTTATTTTCCTAAACGTTTGTTCAATTAGGGGAAAGCCAACATCTCAGAAGTGGGATTCACCGAAACCTTCGTGGTGAGGCGATCCTGGAAGCCGATGTCGTCGGATTGCGCCGACGGTGATGCAC
Source organism: Ixodes persulcatus (assembly GCA_013358835.2). Classification (NCBI taxonomy): domain Eukaryota; kingdom Metazoa; phylum Arthropoda; class Arachnida; order Ixodida; family Ixodidae; genus Ixodes; species Ixodes persulcatus. The sequence goes on from JABSTQ010009240.1 coordinate 371,264, forward strand.
GCTGACTTTTCAACTGACGCTACGGGTAGTGCCGAGCCCGTGCCGTCGTCGTGAGATAGCGGCCGTGGAAAGTGGGCTCTTCGTGTCGCCTGCTGACTGCGTGAATGTGGACGCTGTCTCAACGGGTACCGTCTTCGTGAGGTGCCGACGGCGGAAACGTGAGTCTTCGTGCTGCCTCGTGGGGACCGTGCGTGCGGACGCTCTGTGTGACGTCTGCAGGCCTAGACGCGCGACCGAAGGCGAAAAACAACAACTGCAACTGTGTGTACGCCTAGGAAGACGCCTAGACAACCGTAAAGATGGCAAACGGCGACGGAAACGAGATAATGCAAGCGCTACTGGAACAAAACAGAAGGTTACTCGACCTCGTCGAGAGGAAACCAGAAACGTTCCATGTTATGCCGGACCTCAATAAGGCTATTCACGACTTCGACGGCGAAGGCTCGTCACACGAGGCCGGGGCGTGGCTCAAGAGTATCGACTCCATGGCAGTTCTGCACGGCTGGCCGGACAGCTTCAGGCTGGAGAACGCTAGGCTCCACATGAAGGGACCTGCTCGATTTTGGCTTCAGGCCCGTGTCGAAGACCTTACTACGTGGGAGGACTTCAAGGCCGCCTTTAGAAAAACCTTTGTGGGCCAAACAAGCACAGCCGAAAAATGGAAGCAGATGCAGGAGAGAATCCAGTTGAGGGGAGAGTCCACCACGGCTTATTTCCTCGAAAAGACCTTGTTGTGCAAGGAATTGGGCCTCGGTATGCAAGATACCAAGGAGCAAGTTTTGGTTGGGCTGCGGTCTAGAGACGCATGCATCTCCTTGACAGCAAAGGAGCACAGGGACGAGGATGAATTGTTGGCAGACTTGCGAAGGCTGGAGAGAATAAGTGAATCAAGGATTCAGATGTCTCCAAGGGTCAAGCCATACAGCGGTGATCCAGGTGCAGCAACACCTCGCGTCGGGTCATCAACCTCAAGGTCGTGGGCTACTGCACGTCCAACCGAGCAAACACCCAGTGGAATACGCCTCACAGATCAAAAGAGTGTGGCCAGAGACTCAATGAGTCGAGGAAGCAATATGGTCCAGCCGACAGATCAGGCAAGTGCTGGCGGACCACCTAAGAAAACACCGGAATCCTCCAAGCGAGATCAAGCTGAGCGAAAATGCTACAGTTGCGGGAAGTATGGACATATGGCGAGAAACTGTCCAGCAACAAACCCTGTTGGCAACTTTGTAGTGAATCAAAGTCCAACAAGTGACAGTGATCCAGCTAAATTCCTAAAGACTGCTCTTATCAATGGAACTCACCAGCTCTCGGTGATGATCGACCCCGGAAGTTCGGACTGTATATTGCGTCATCGAGCAGCTGAAAAGTGCAACCTACAAGTTGTGTGCAAGGCCCAAGACTTGTATGGTTTTGGGAACACCGACACATCTACAGTGCGGTCCATCGGAACCTCGGAGGTCGACATTGAAATCGACGATGTGGTATGCCGTAAGGTCAAGGTGATCGTCGTCAACGACAGTGCCCTGCCTGTGGACATGCTGGTCGGTAGAACCTGGACGGAACAAGACCACATTGCATACCTGCGCATGGGAGATGAGCTCAGGATTGGCTACCGTGATGATCTTCCGTTTTGTGACATCGACCTTGCACAGATGAAGCCTTCCAAGGAACCACTGCGTGTCAAGGAAACTATGGTGCTGCCCAAAAGAACTGTGTGTTGGTTGACAGTGGAGACCGGTAAGAGTGAAGGAAGTCTTATCGTACCTAGTGGGACTGACAAGGGAATGCTGCTTCACGCCGAACACGGAAGGGTTGAGATACCCGTGTTGAACGACAAGGATGAAGACAAACAGCTGCTCAAGGGAAGTTTGTTTGCTCATGCGGAATTGCTCTCGGGGAGCGAAGAGTTAACCCCAGTGAGGAATGTGCCTCAGCGAGAGCCCATCGATCGTGGCATGCTAAATGTCGGAAAGGACATTACTGAACAGCAAGTGGACGCGCTGCTGAAGATGCTGAATGAGTATAGGGACTGCTTCGCACTGAATCTGTCTGAGTTGGGGTGTTGCAACCAACTAGAAATGACTATCACAGAGAAACCTGGAAGTACCCCAGTCAGCTGCAAGCCGTACAAGACTAATGCATCGGAAAGGGAAGCGATCCAAAAAATTGTCGAAGAGTGGAAGGCGACTGGTATCGTCACCGAAACAACGTCGCCATATGCTAGTCCAGTGCTACTCGTGAAAAAGAAAAATGGAGAAAACCGTCTCGTCATAGACTATCGACGACTCAACAGCCAGACTGTGCCAGAACACTTCCCACTACCAAGCATTGACGACCAGCTGCAACGACTGTCTGGAGCACGAATGTACTGCGTGTTAGACTGTGCAAACGGATACCTCCAGCTTCCACTGAGTGAGGAATCGAAGGCCAAAACTGCATTCATCACTCCTGATGAGACTGGACAGTTTGAACGTATGGTGTTTGGGCTAAGAAACGGCCAGGTAGAGCGAGTGAACCGAACCCTGGTACCGTGCATTATGGCTACAATCGAGGACCCAACTCACAAGGACTGGGATCAGAACATCAAAGAGGTAGAGAGCTACCTGAACACAGCATATAATGCCTCAACAGGCACTAGCCCCTTCAGGCTTCTACATTGATATCCACCAAGGATGCAAGACGGTGTCCTCAGATGGCTAAACACAGAGAATGACGAGTGGGTGTGCCCAGATCAACTTCAAGAGACGGCTCAAAGTGACATAATGACCCAGCAAGAAAGGTCGAAGCGGTACTTCGACAAGCATCACTTCGCAGCAGAAGGGCTGAGCGTTGGAGACATAGTGGTCATGCGCTGCATTCCAGAGCACACCGGCGTCCCAACAAAAACCCAGAAGAAGTTCAGAGGCCCACTGACTGTGACAGAAGTACTCCCAGCGGACACCTACAGAGTGACCGAGATGAAGGGAAAGAAGAGGGTCTACTCAACAACCGCCCACATCAGCCAACTCAAGAGATGGGGTGGAAGATGCCAAGAATCGTCCGACCAATCAAGCACCGACGAAGAAGACAGTGTGCCGAGACGTAGCACGCGTGTGCCCAAAAGACCTTCGTACCTTGTGGACTACGCCGCATGAACTGAGGACAGTTCGCTGCCAGGAATGGCCGAGTGTTAGCGAAATCCGAAAACGAAGGGAGCAACATTGGGGAGGGAGCGAGGGATGCGAAGAAAGATGGCGGCATGCAAGTGTGCGTTCGCCGCACGTGTAACTTTAAATTTTATTTTCCTGTATTAAACCCTTTTATTTTCCTAAACGTTTGTTCAATTAGGGGAAAGCCAACAATAGGTTGCAATTACGTGTTCTACTCGCTGATCCACAGCCTTCTTCCGAATTTCCTCGATTTCTAGTGCCGACTTCCGCCGCTTGGCATCGAGTGCTCGCGCGTGCGCAGAACGCTTCTCGGAAAAGGTCCATTGCAACGCGGTAGAAAAAGACATTTGATTTTCAACAGACTCAAAGCAGTGCATCTAGACTTTCAAATGAAATGTATTAGAAATTATACTCCTAGCATGGGTTTCTAGATAGAGAGCTCTAAGAGGGAAGACGGCAATAGGTTGCATGACATGTGGTCCGGATGTAACCGCTGTTTTGAGGGAAGGGGAAAGTGAGTGCAAGTGTCACTTATATGTATGCCTATAAACGCATGCAGCATAAAACCGTGCCAGCATAAAACCGTGGGAAGGAGTAATAACTAGTTTATTAAAAATGCGATATTCGAGTATATGGTACACTGCCTTCGTGTCCATGGGGGACCTTGTACTGCCTTCGTGTCCACGGGTGTACTGGTAACCTATAAAGAAAAAAGATGCACAGTTACACATTGATCTGCTCATCTAAACTTCAATGTCCGAGCAAGGTATTGTTTTCACAGAGCAGCACTACCTCAGCGCTGAATCAGTATTACAAACCAAGACATCAGTCCTTTGTATGAAAGTAGGCAACTCAGAACACACGATACAGGCCATGGAAGTAGCAGTGACTCGTTGCCTTAACAGGGCTGAGTTAGCGCTGCACTGTATGTGTGAACCAGCCTTAAATGCGGAAAGTCACATTTAAAATTCCTACATTTTTGCTCACCCAGGCACTTAATTTACACACTACCTTGATAGTTTAATGAGTGGCACTAATAACATTGTCAGGGGCACCATGGTGCAAAAGTATACTTTGCCCCCGAGTCTGCGAGAATCAATCTCTCACTGTTTTTGCCGCCGCATTGCAGTCTTTTATTTTGGCTTTTGACAAGGTCTACCAAAGATAAGCGAGCAGATGTTGTCGCTTATGAAGTTTATTAAATTTGAACATAGAGAAGCTATGACTTATGAGCATCTCGAAGAATTAATATGGCAATTCGGGCGAAATGGTTCATGATCGTAGACAAGCGTCGCAAAAAACACATGGACAATAAGTGGTGGTAAACACTGGCGCCAGTGTTTTATGTCCACTTCTTGTCCCTGTGTATTTTTTTGTGTTTGTTTACTATCTTGAAGTATTTTTAATCACAACGGACAGGAAGGAAACGGTAATAGGGTTCTATGCGGATCATAAAGCCATGCTCCGAATGGGTGTGTGTCAACTGCAGCTTTCACAATCGATGCAATACACAAAGTTTAAATTATTGGGAGGATCGAGACCTCAGAGGCCGAATTCAAAAAGCAAAACTTACAATAAAAAATTGCGTATGATAAAAACCCGAGAAGAAATCCGTATTTACGAAACATAATTGTCGCAACTTTTGTGTGACTTACAACGCAATATTACAACATCATCCAAAGTGTCTTACAAACTTCTTAGGGCAAACATGACGGCACGTCACTTGGCTATTTCGCCGCGACCAGTAATGAAGTTTGAAGCCTGGGCAAGGGGCATGTGTTTTGCGCACTGTTTGCATGCATCCCTACTTGAAGTAGCACAAGGACAACGCTAAACTACACACGGAGGATTCAGCCGACAAGTCTGCCGAGCTGTCCATCCTGCCCGTTAGAGCTAACGAGGTGCAGGACGGCAAGACGCGCCAGTGAATCAATGAAATAAAATGCCCACACAAATCTTCAGTGCACCCAAATGGATCCTTCACCTATGAACAGCGTGAACCTGATTTGGTGATCACTAGTGCCCCCTCGTACTTCAGTTGTGATTTTCGAAGTGGTGGGCAGCTGTACAACTCTACCACACGAAAAGGCACAATCCTGACTGGATGTGCCTTTTTAATACGAAAGCATTATATGTCTATGGAGCGGAAAATCCAGCGTCCGGTGGCGTTAACCGAGTGGTACCAAATGCCAACAGAGGAATAAAAGAAAGAATAAAATGTACTTCCACGGCTGAGATTCGAAGCCGGTGCTGCTGTGTGAGAGCAGGGCATGCTAGCTGCTGTTCTATCTCAGCCGCTTCGGAATGCGGCTTTACTCTCCCCTCAAAAAGACGCTTGTCCCATTACGGCGTCGGCGTTGATGTGCCCGAAAGATGGGCGTAAAAATATGTCCTCGGTTCAATGACATCCCACTTCACGTGACGACATGACGTACCATGATGTGTGACGCCATATGATGTAACGTAAAAAAAAATATTACAGGGGCACTTAGGTATCGCTACGTGGATTGAATGCGAAAGCATTGCCATTTCTAACAATAGAGGAAAAAAAAAAGGAAGTGTCGTTAGGAATGGCAATGGTTTCGCATTCAATCCACAAAGGGATACCCAAGTGCCCCTGTAATTTTTTGTGTGGAGTAGAGCTCAAATAAACGTCGTATGGTGCAGTATATCCACGATTAAGTTGCTGCTAGTCGTGAGGCTTAATGTTTTGCACCAACAATACCGTAGAGTTTTTCCTCGGTTGCGACGAAGCGCTACTGCGCTACGAACTTGCTAGAAATTTCTGCATATGCGACCGCTTTCTTCTGGAAACCTATGATGACCTGCCACTCACTTTTGGCCAAAGAACAGAGAAAATACCAGATGTGAAAACAGCCATAACAAGCATCAAAGAAATCAAGATGGGGGTCATAGCATTAGCTTCCCAACGTGGCGAGACTAGGACAGGATTTCTGTTACTCGCCGTTAATAAGACCGGACTCGACTTTTTCCGGTCTGATCTTGAAAACAAAGTTTGGTCCGGTTAATTTTGTAGCAGAAGGCCCGTGCTTTCCCGTTCGTGGGGTCATTTTCTCGGTTCAAAATACGATGCAGAGTCCTTCGCGCTATACTCTGTTGCAACTCTAGAATAGCAGAAGCCCCTCCCACAAAGCCCTTCACTGTTTTTAATACGCAAACACTAGAGAGGAGGAGAGCCGAGAGGACACCGCCAATCATGACGAGCAACGGGAATTGTGGGAGAGGCTTCTGCTTACTATAGTTGCAACGGACTATAACAATAGTTTACAGTCCCATGAAAACAAAATGACCAAGCATGCAGAGAAATTCGCAGGACTCAAGTGTAGCAGGGACAGAATAGAAAAAACAGCAGCTGCAATATTGACCCTTTAAATTTGCCTCGACAGCCCAGCAGAGACGACATGCTGGTCGTCAGCGCCTGGATGGCCACCCCCTTGTACTGGGAGCACATGTAGTCTGAAACAAACAACAAACAAAAAATTAAATGCATGGACAATACGCACATGCTGTTATTTTGCTTCATTGGCTGCTTCAGAGAAAGCAAGCATGCACACTGTTGTCCAACCATGTCAATTGCTAGCCGAAACTTCCTGCCGCCAGGACTAAGATAATGCTTGCGCTATAAAAACACAATTACACACTACCCAGCTGGCACACTGAAAGTTCGAACATTGAAGAAACTAGCTCATAAAACTTCAATGTAAGAGCTACACCTTGTGGACGCTACACAAAAGTATGTTCAGTCTAAACCTTGGTGCGCTGCAAGACTGCTTTACAAATTAACTGGGTTAAAATTTTTTATTCGACACCCGGCCCAAATATTTAGGAAGTATATTGTTGGGGTAATTTCTAACTTATCATAATTATTTTCGGCATCCTGAAGGCGTCGCTTCAGGGTCCAGTTTTCATATTGGATCCACCTCACCCTCACAGCTGCAGCCACACTGAAATGTTTGCAAAGTTTCAGGGAGGGTAATTAAAAGTCGGCAGTTTCTCTCGAACACCGCTGTCACAAATTTCGTATTTTTTTTGTCATTTTGTTCTGTTTAAGGGTGGTTCAGGGGGAGGGAGGGAGGGGGGGGGGGTTCAATTACAATCCTCGCGCATGTTTACCTGAGCGCCAAAGGCATGAGTTCGGATGAGACTTATGCCGGCCGAGCTTCAAACCAATGGGAAGAGGAAGACAAGAAGGAAGTGGGACTTGGAGTGTTTCAAGTTGACCAACCACGAACCCGTGACAACCGCATAGGTCATTCAACACACGTCCCATACCGCTCAAACACTGTGTCGAACTGCATTTTGAAGTCAGTCGCACTTCCAACGGTGTATGAACAGGGGCCTTCATTTCGTGGCATGCCTTGAAATGAATCGAAGTGACGCAAGCTGGGAACACGCTGCTGCTGCTTCATTTGGGAATAACTGCGTCCCTCGGCTAGATCACATCACAGTTGCAAAATGAAAGAGAAAAAAAAAAGAGGCGAAAAGGAACAATTGCTTTATAAAAAATTCTAACAGAGAAAGGTAAACCCAGTTCAATTCTAGAAACTCAGGGGACCGAAGTTTGTCCTATAATACCATCCAGTCCACTTCCATAACTTCAAAACAAAAGATGGCTATCCTCTTGAACCATTTTGACTGCAAAGGAATATTGGCTCTGCATGAACCGAATTCCAAGGAAGTCTAACTTCTGAAATCTAATGAAGTATGATCAATGTAATCAATTTAGAGTTGGACGACATCAGTCCACTGCTAGACCAATAAGACATTTTCTAAAGCAAGGGACTGAAAGTAGCATTAGGAATTCAATAAGTGCTCTGTTGACAAGCTACACTTTCTCGGACCATACACAGAATGAGTGGCAACTTTTCATTATGCTACGCAAAGATCCAAACATAAGGACAGATAAAACAAACCCAACTAGTTAAAAAAGGAATTAAAAAAAAAAATCTTAACGAGCAAACGTGTGCCGAGAAAATAGGGAGTTTTAGAATACTGGACGCTAGTTTACCGCGCGTTACGGATGGTAAAATAGCGAGGATTGCGGCGAAAAGTTTTAGAATAGCGTTTCTCTGCCGGGGACCCCCCAAAACGCAAGCATCTCGCGCCTAAAACGCCACCAAGATGTCGCGACAGCTTTTATTTGGAAGTTAGAACGTTATATCATGAAAATTAAACAAGTTTTTCGTCTAGAGTAACATTTTTTATAGTTCTTTTATACTCAATGCCGCATGTTTTGTTTTTGTCACTGCCAAGCTGCTCTGTTGTACTTACGAAGCCCAGACGATCCACAACCCAGGCATGCATGTCTGCCGCGATCGTAAGTACACGCGCTTCGATAGCTCTGAGCTGTGAATTAAGCGATCCATGGCGTTTTCAAAACGCTTCGACCATACCGACCGCGGTCGCCGAGTGCGACTCACGCAGTTCCCGAGCGGGCGACGGCGTCGAAGACGCGATGAACGGAGATGTCATGGGCGCCACCTTTTGCGGTACCCACGCTATATTTGAGAAATAACGCGCCCCAAAGCTCGATTCCGAATGCTTGTTTTGGGTCTGCGCATGCACAGCAGCGACGACGTTATTCTAAAACTCCCTGATGTTCACTTCTCGTTCAAGGCGTCTATTTACAATGCAAGCAAAGAAGCATGCTTACCAACTGCGTTGAGTTGCTCGTTCTGTCGCGTCGTCGGTCTTCCGCGCTCTTCTCGAACATAATCATCACAAGAGGAAACTTCACAGATAGACAAACTTGATTAAATTAGCACATTTCCATGTCTAAAGGCATTTCCATCCCGCGACACACATGTTATAGACCCATCCCAAAACTACTCCCTCTTCAGGCAGATCTGAAAACCCTGCACAGTGACGTGCGCAAAAGACACCATTAATGTGGCAAGGCTATTACTTATATAATACTGTTCTTAAGTGAACTATTTATAAGCGATCGGTTTTTCATTTTTATGGTGTCTTTTGCACGCGCAGCTGTGCAGTATTTCAAACTCTGCCAGAAGAGGGCGTAATTTCGGGATGGGTCTATACCGAACGCACGACAAACGCGACCATGCCGAAAAAAGAAAAAACAAGGAACTGGTGTCGCTACCGATGGGGCGTCGAAGACGCGATTCTTACAATTCAAAACCGAAACAAGTACGAGTTACAATACGGAAACCGAAACTGACCCAATCGCGATAGAGGGGCGCCGTAAATATGTCTTAGAAACTTAGGAATAAAAGAGGGTGAATACAGTTATTATTATAAGCGCAGGAAATAAATGTGTAAATCACAACTAGCACCGACGCGCTATTTGTTTCGGGTGCAATGCAGTAGGGAGTAGATTCTTTTTTTCTTTTTTTTGTGGAGATTACTTTTAGTTTACACTCAGCTTACAGTATTTTATTAGTAAATCATTTTACCGCTCCATGTTCCTAAGTTTTATTTAGAGTATGGTCCTAAAATTAATTCAGAAAAGCAAGCATTGCAATAGGGTATTTTCCTCTAAATTGTGACTGTATCTGAGTGTTTGATTTTAGCATTAATTTCGAGCTACAAAACTCTTTGAATATTCATAACCCCATTGATGTACAACGATGGTGTGTTATGTAACCTGGGCTAAAACCATTTTCGCCATCCGAAAATATTGAAAAATAAGCGTAACACTGTCGCATAATTAACTTGACTAATGTACTTTTATACATGCTGGAATTGTAGTGTGGACACATTCTTTGGACGTGGAACAGATATTTGCATCATACAGCCCAGGCTACATAACACATGCATCAAATGGGCCGGTGTATTTCTGACAGGGACTATTTTTACCTCAGCTGGATGTCTGACAAATATATCAGCTTCGTCCAAAAACAGCTTTCCAAAAGCACAGAAACATGTTCCCATTGATCCGATTCTCAATTGTTGCGTCCAATATGCATTTACATCGTTCTGACAGACATACGTCTAATTGGTTCCTATTGCTCAAATATACATGCACAATTGGCCCAGACATTCCTGTTTGGCCAACAAAACATTTCGTTTGACTGATAAAAATTCCTAATGGTCCGATAAAGTCCCTATGGGACCCGGGTATGCATATTGGCATCAGTGGCGTCACAAAGGGGGGGGGGGGGGGGGGGAAGGGGGGGGGCGGACCGCCCCGGGTGCAGCGCTCAGGGGGGTGTCGCGTCGGGAGGAATCGCGGCGGGCCACACGAGAGAGGGGGGGGGGGGGGGGGGTGTCGGGGAGGTGTCGCGGCGGGCTCGCCCCGGGTGCCGCTGACCTTCGTGACGCCACTGATTGGCATTCCTATTCCTCTTTTATTTTCATGTGTATTGAATTAAAACAAAATGACTGCTCAGAGTTAATTAATTAGCCTAGTGTGTATTTCGTCTTGTTCTTACTGGTTTTTATTCTGTGGAAACTTGGGATTATGTTGCTGTGAGATTGTGTGAGAGTTGGTTTAAATTGTTGCGCGGTATTGGTTCAACAGTTGCTACTTATAAATGTTTTGAAAAATGTTCTAAGCAGCACTCTGTATTTGTAATATTAAACAGCAGTGCTTCCCAAACTGTGAGGCGCGAACCCCAGGGGTGTCGTGAAGGATCTAGCGGAGTGTCGCAAAACAACTGCTCGCTTGTTCTTTTTTTTTTTTTTCAATGGTTTTAAATTTATTAACTGTTAATTACCTGTATTACCTGAGAAACTAAATTTCAGGGTCAATTTCAATATGTTACTGCTTATGCACTGAGATGGGAAGACTTGTGGTCTAGCGAAATGCGAATGGAGGAGGGGGCGGGGTCGTGGCAGGATATATTTTATATTTTAGTGGATTGCGCGCGTAGGGAAGTTTGGGAGCAGATGCTGTATATTGAGTCATTATGTCTATCGCTGTGTCACTTTGATCGCCCGAGAAAGTGTGATAGTTGAGAATGGGAATAATTGAATATGTTTTGATTTCATAGAAGGGTTAATAAATGGTTAATAGATATGAGAAGTTATTGGATTGCAATTTTGAACATGACTTTATTTGAGGAGAATGTCTTCTGAATAGCAGGCAATCTGCATTCATGATTATCTTCACCTTTGCCTGCATTGAATTCCTCCGCTGTGGATCAGCTGATGACTATTGGGTGCCTTATGATAGAACTCACTTGAGTGTCTGGATAAACTCAAAAGAACTGATATTGCATTCTTAATGATATTACTCATTTGCATGAGTAATCAGTACATTTATAAACTCAAAAAGAATGAATATTGACTGGGTAACGATAAAACTCATTGCAATTTGTAATGAGTAAACTCAAGATAATGGATATTGTGTTCTTAGTGATAACACTCATTTCAATGTGTAATGAGTAAACTCAAAATAATTCCTATTGATTGAGTAACGATAAACCTCACTTGAATTTGTAATGAGTAAATTCAGTAGAAGAGATATTCAGTGGGTAACGATAACACTCAATTGAATGTGTAATGAGTAAATTCAAAATAATAAATATTAGTTTTGTAATGATAAAACTCATTTAAGGTTGAGTTTCTTTTGAGTTTTATTTGACTCTATAAAAACACATTACAAGCTCAACTGAAACTCATTTTTCATTTTTGTAAGGGCCCCCCATCCTAGTGGAACGATTATCGCATTGGGTATAATTCAGAGCGACGCTGAACTTGTCCACGAGAAAATTCGCGATCGATTCTTCTTGTGCCGTGCACTGCTTTTTCGACATCAGAGAACGAAACCTACTGCCTACGCTTGTACCGCAGTACTTTCTTCCGTCTGACAACGCGTTTTGCAATCCTTTCTCCTCGCGAAACGCAAATAAAATAAAATATAAAAAAGCGTTATCCTGAACTCTAGGTTAGGGCGCAAAGGAGCTGGTGGTGGTTAAACATTTGACTAAAAACCCCCGAGACTGGGAAGAGAATGGACGGACAAACACAAGGTATCAAAATACCTTGTGTTTGTCCGTCTCTCTTCTTCCCAGCCTCGGGGTTTTAGTCATATATTTAACGTTACCTTCACAATATTGTTTAGAATTAAATTTTGCTAGCAGACATCGCTAGCGAAAAAGCACTCGGTAATTGGTCAACCGGTTCGCGGTTCTGCCAACAGTTCTTCGCTAGCAGACAATCCGGAAGTGCGAAGTGGTACAACGTTAGAGGCGATATGTTTTGTAGGCAAAGTGCCTTTATTTCTGCGGAAAATTCGACAGGGGGCATTGGTAGTGCCGCGAATCATGCGGAGCGCCGTTCAGACACTTATTGATTGTGATAGTACATGTAGAAATGTTATTTTCTCGCAAAGATGTGAACAGTAATGTTCTAATTGTTGAACTAATAATGCGGTGCGGATTTTGGCACACCGTCTTAGGAAGCGCTCATTGTAACTTGAGCCCTTGAACTAACTTGGTTGTCTTAAGTTACCGAATGATGTATGACACGGTCAAAGCTGAATGAAAGCTTTGTTTCTCAATTCCGACAGTTTATTTGTATTAATTTTTTTTCTGGTGTTTGGATGAATTGAAACCTTGAGTTTACAAGTCACTGGATGAGAGATAGAAAATAATATTATTAAGAAATAATTGTAACGCGAGAATAAATATCTGAAGACGTCGGTTCCAAACGTTTTCGCTCTGCCGGCAACGAACTTAAAATGTTTTCAGCAAATTCAATATATCTGCAAGTCACACGGACCAAGTTGTCGCACGTTATTAATGTCTACGTTCACAGAACGCGTTTATCTCAAGCCAAGTGGCGAATACAAAAATGCCAGTCGATAAAACAATTTATCAAAAAATGCAAAAGACGAAAAAACAAAAAAGAGGCGGCCGACAGCAGTTTCGGAGCCGTCGTCTCCATCGGCAAAGTACGCCACTGAAAAGCGAAGGAACCGTGCACAGATAAGAGAAAATTGTACGAGTGTATTAGCCGGCTTTGGTGACAACGAAAAATGACAGCAAGGATAATTCGAAAAGCACCCACCTGGCTGCGAAGAAAGCGAAAAGGCGCATTCTGCCGTAGCATCGTTCGCTCGCGAGGAACGTTGTACAGTTTTGTATGCTGTATATAGGGTGTCCCAAGCAGAACTTCCGTTGTACAACGAGCGGAAAACTCGGCGCCTTCAAACATAGAAAGCTCAGACTTTCCTCAAATGTGTACCGAGCAGGTCAGTTTTACCGTATGGAATTTCAAGGCGCAGTTCTCTTTATGGAAAGAAAATGAGAGACAAAAACATGCCAAAGTCCACGTTCTGTTCGTGCGCAGAAAACAACGCGTAGAACACACCGCCGTAGTGCTCCTTCGTTGACGTCACGGGAGCTTGCTGGCGGACGCCGCAGTTCAGTATGGAGGTGAGCGAATCGCGCGTGAATTTTCCGTTGTAAGTGCAAGTTTTAGTGGACAAAAATGCACATAGTGAGCATATCTGTCTCGAGAAGCACGTAGTGCTTTTAAATACAGGTATCAGTGGTTTGTTTAAACCAAATATGGTGTGATTAGCGCTGCGAATGTGTGTCATGACATTAATCCAAACCGGAGCAGGAGGAAAATACTCTTACAGTGGTAGGGAAAATAAACAGTGACAAACACGTCTCTAACTCAGCTAAATGATTCGATTGAACCACCTTTTGATACACAGATCCACTGTGCCACAGAACTGATAGATGGTAAGGACAAAGTTTCACCAGCTCGACTGCGCACTGTATGCGTATTCGTAGACTTGGTATTCACTAACAATAGTACACGGATGCGTACACGGGTCTCGAGCTGTCACGTAGAAGAAAAAGTAATTTAACGAAACTTAGGTACTTCAAGTGTGTTGCCTAGGGAAGCAACTAATTTATTTGTCAAACACTTTATTTCTATGCTTCAATGCACTTGTTTATGAGAAACGTATATGAGTAAAACGGCTCGCTTCCACCACGACACAAACTTTGTAAGTATACGTCTGCTTCATCACACGCGCGCAACAGCTAGAAGAACACTCTCGAGACTGCAACTGCACTCGTGACCTGTGATGTACTTGTTGCGCTAGTAAGGTGATTTTTTTGCACTCTACCGGCTTCAATACAGTTGGTTTCACAACACTGTTTGTGTAGGAAGAGCAAGCACAACAAATATAAATTGAAGAAACCTTAAGTGAAGTTGTAAATCAAATTTGTATCATAGCGCTTACAACAACTATCAATAGTCTGCCCTTAAATACTTGGTGTGCATCATCTTTAATGCAACATAAGTGTTAAAATTAGTTTTTAAACTGAAACTAAACAATGCATATAATATTTTAAAAATATGTCATCTGAAACATAGTAATTAAAGTCTCACAGCATCAAGCATTCACATGGGAAGCTGGAGTAGTAAATGAGGTACAATTCTCATCTTTTAAAAAACTCAGGTATCCATAGCGTGTATTCCAAAAGGCATGAGCAAGCAAATAATATTGCAGAGAAGCACATGGGCACAACCAAACCAGATATCGCCGCAACCAAACAATTCTGCCGTCGCTTCAACCACGTCTTTCACAGCAGCGGCATCCACTCGCTTTCTCCTTGGAGTTCGGGTCTTCTCTCATGGTTTGCACAGCTGACAAGTTGCTCGGCCACCAAAGGCACTTCGACGGAACTACTTCAGTACGAATGCGCGGATGCACGCCCGGTAGAATAGTCGACGTGGGAATTCTCCCCGGGACACTTCAGCGTCCATGACGTGAAGCTCGCACACCTAGAAAATAAAAAAAAACGCAAACGAAGAGGCTATGAAAGTGAACAAACGAGCGAAAGTAGTGTGCTTCAGTCACTTAAAATCAAAAACCTTTAAAAACTGGTGAAACGCCAAAACCGTGCCCCCAAAAAAAGGAGTTGTTCCCGCAATCCAAACGCTGTTACGTGCGTTGGTTTCGAAATGGACAAAGCGCGACATGCTTCTCGAAGCTCCAAACGTTAAAATGTTCGCGACGCCAGTCGAACTTGTACCTTCTCTCTTGTGTGACCACATTTCTTGTTCCCCCGCGTTCTACCAAAGCAAACAATGACTTGAAAAAGGCGTAAGTAGTCACCTCGGGTGGCTCGAGACGGCAAGGTTTTCCCGCGGGATCGCTCGTATCCAAGCATCACGAAAATCACTCTCGTTCGGAAATGCGAACACTGTCACCCTCGTGCCTCCGGTGTAATTACCTCCGTACCGAAGGACGAAACATTTCAACGTCATCGGTAGGCCATTACCCGACGAAGGCAAACACGCCCGCACGTTTGACACGACGGCACCGTCAAGGCAATGACCTAGACGACTGGAAAAAAATGTCGACAAAAAAAAAAAATAGAAAAGAAAAGGAAACGCACTCTGCTTCTTATTGGCTGTTGAACGCCGACGCTTGCGCAATCGGCATCCCCATGGTGATGCGTTGTGTTGAAGCCGACATCTCAAGCAATTTGAGCCCACGTCCGGCAGCTCTGACGTAGTTTGACGTTATCTCTCCAAGCGCTCCGGCTTTGTATTCATGGAGGTGTTGGCGCAGACGACCGAGCTAGCGACGCTATGTGCTTGTGGCGCTATATACTTGTGGAGCGGACAACAGAGCGCGTCATCTGCCCGCTGCGCCTATCGGAAGTTGGCGACACAAGTAAACTGCGCCTCTAACTCGGTCGTCTGCGAACGTGTCCAACGTGAACTTTGGCAAATTTTCTTGCTCTTATTTTTTTTTTACAGAGAAAGAGCTGGGCCCTGAGATTTCACACGATAAAACTGAGCTGCTTTGTCACATTCAGTGAAGGTTTAAGCCTCATGAAGTAAAAAATGATATATTCACCAATGCCGACGAAAAGCACTCTGAATGAAACCCGTGTGTTTACTTTCTCGCAAAACACGAAGACAGCCAACCGCGCCGAAAGGAGAAAGATTCCGGCGAATGACGACGCACAGATTATTTTTAGAACTTAAAAATGCGATGTGCACAAGCTATGCTCAATGTTCCTGTGCACAATGCATTTTGTTTTTGTTTTTTAGATCTAGTCGTATTCTGAGCTACATTATTCGTCGGGATCCTTATAGTGCTCGCAGTGATTGGATGTCTTCATGTTCTGTGGGAAAGTGAACTTGCAGGCTCTGTTTATACTGCGGGCTTCTAGATGCATGATCGCAATTGAGTGTTTCATTGAATATATCATATACCTCATACAAATATAATGCCAAACCAATTTTTTTTTCTTACAGCGCAGTCGTTGAAGACGTTCCGAAACACTGGATTACACTACTAAATAGTGGGAAAGAACCAAGCTGTGAGCAGCGGCCGCCTTGGATCCTCTACTTGGGCCACAAAATGATTGGTGAGTCATTGCTGAAACTATATGCTTCCCGCCAGTTTCACCATACTCTTATTGAGGAGACCTCCTAATGAGGTCAAGTCATTCTGTTTGAATGTAGAAACCAATCCGTCAACACTGTAAAAGATACTCTTTTTCTCGTTTTTCGTTTTCTTCTTAAAAAGACGTTTGTATGCATTTGTTTAAAAATTGTTCGTAAGTTGCAGGTATATGCCTACGACCGACGATTGGATTTTTTTTCGTGCTAATTAAGACCGGAATTTGAACTTTTATAAAGTATTGAAAACACTTCATGTATTACGAAATAGCGCTAATATGGCCGCACTGGCAGAATAAAGGTCATTTTATTTTTCTAATAATCATCAATTCCTAGTGCCCCGAAAAATGGTCGAGAATTATTGACACTGAAAATTTTGGCGTGACCAGACACGACGGCGTTGGCCGCCTTTTTATTGGCTCCTGTTGGCTCTTATCCCGAAATAATGCAATCTCATTGGCTGTTAGGTGGTACTTGATGAGAAGACGTTGGCCACGGCCTATGACACTTTAGAGCATCCCCGCCATAGCGTAAGGTGCGTAAATGTGACGAAGAAAAAATCGGGTGCCTCAATCATTCCGTCAAATATAACGAAGCTGCGATATCACTTGATAAAGGTTTGAAAGAGCAGCTCTTTCGATCAGAATTTAACGGGAAATCGTAACGTTACTTAACGCGACACTCTGAAGTCACGCAGCATCTCACAGCATCAAGCATTCACATGGGAAGCTGGAGTAGTAAATGAGGTACATTTCTCATCTTTTAAAAAACTCAGGTATTCATAGCGTGTATTCCAAAAGGCATGAGCAAGCAAATAATATTCCAGAGAAGCACATGGGAGAAGAACTGCCGTCGCTTCAACCACGTCTTTCACAGCAGCGGCATCCACTCGCTTTCTCCTTGGAGTTCGGGTCTTCTCTCATGGTTTGCACAGCTAACAAGTTGCTCGGCCACCAAAGGCACTTCGACGGAACTACTTCAGTACGAATGCGCGGATGCACGCCCGGTAGAGTAGTCGACGTGGGAATTCTCCCCGGGACACTTCAGCGTCCATGACGTGAAGCTCGCATACCTAGAAAATAAAAAAAAACGCAAACGAAGAGGCTATGAAAGTGAACAAACGAGCGAAAGTAGTGTGCTTCAGTCACCTAAAATCAAAAACCTTTAAAAACTGGTGAAACGCCAAAACCGTGCCCCCAAAAAAAGGAGTTGTTCCCGCAATCCAAACGCTGTTACGTGCGTTGGTTTCGAAATGGACAAAGCGCGACATGCTTCTCGAAGCTCCAAACGTTAAAATGTTCGCGACGCCACTCGAACTTGTACCTTCTCTCTTGTGTGACTGTGACCACATTTCTTGTTCCCCCGCGTTCTACCAAAGCAAACAATGACTTGAAAAAGGCGTAAGTAGTCACCTCGGGTGGCTCGAGACGGCAAGGTTTTCCCGCGGGATCGCTCGTATCCAAGCATCACGAAAATCACTCTCGTTCGGAAATGCGAACACTGTCACCCTCGTGCCTCCGGTGTATTACCCGACGAAGGCAAACACGCCCGCACGTTTGACACGACGGCACCGTCAAGGCAATGACCTAGACGACTGGAAAAAAATGTCGACAAAAAAAAATAGAAAAGAAAAGGAAACGCACTCTGCTTCTTATTGGCTGTTGAACGCCGACGCTTGCGCAATCGGCATCCCCATGGTGATGCGTTGTGTTGAAGCCGACATCTCAAGCAATTTGAGCCCACGTCCGGCAGCTCTGACGTAGTTTGACGTTATCTCTCCAAGCGCTCCGGCTTTGTATTCATGGAGGTGTTGGCGCAGACGACCGAGCTAGCGACGCTATGTGCTTGTGGCGCTATATACTTGTGGAGCGGACAACAGAGCGCGTCATCTGCCCGCTGCGCCTATCGGAAGTTGGCGACACAAGTAAACTGCGCCTCTAACTCGGTCGTCTGCGAACGTGTCCAACGTGAACTTTGGCAAATTTTCTTGCTCTTATTTTTTTTTTACAGAGAAAGAGCTGGGCCCTGAAATTTTACACGATAAAACTGAGCTGCTTTGTCACATTCAGTGAAGGTTTAAGCCTCATGAAGTAAAAAATGATATATTCACCAATGCCGACGAAAAGCACTCTGAATGAAACCCGTGTGTTTACTTTCTCGCAAAACACGAAGACAGCCAACCGCGCCGAAAGGAGAAAGATTCCGGCGAATGACGACGCACAGATTATTTTTAGAACTTAAAAATGCGATGTGCACAAGCTATGCTCAATGTTCCTTTGCACAATGCATTTTGTTTTTGTTTTTTAGATCTAGTCGTATTCTGAGCTACATTATTCGTCGGGATCCTTATAGTGCTCGCAGTGATTGGATGTCTTCATGTTCTGTGGGAAAGTGAACTTGCAGGCTCTGTTTATACTGCGGGCTTCTAGATGCATGATCGCAATTGAGTGTTTCATTGAATATATCATATACCTCATACAAATATAATGCCAAACCAATTTTTTTTTCTTACAGCGCAGTCGTTGAAGACGTTCCGAAACACTGGATTACACTACTAAATAGTGGGAAAGAACCAAGCTGTGAGCAGCGGCCGCCTTGGATCCTCTACTTGGGCCACAAAATGATTGGTGAGTCATTGCTGAAACTATATGCTTCCCGCCAGTTTCACCATACTCTTATTGAGGAGACCTCCTAATGAGGTCAAGTCATTCTGTTTGAATGTAGAAACCAATCCGTCAACACTGTAAAAGATACTCTTTTTCTCGTTTTTCTTTTTCTTTTTAAAAAGACGTTTGTATGCATTTGTTTAAAAATTGTTCGTAAGTTGCAGGTATATGCCTACGACCAACGATTGGATTTTTTTTCGTGCTAATTAAGACCGGAATTTGAACTTTTATAAAGTATTGAAAACACTTCATGTATTACGAAATAGCGCTAATATAGCCGCACTGGCAGAATAAAGGTCATTTTATTTTTCTAATAATCATCAATTCCTAGTGCCCCGAAAAATGGTCGAGAATTATTGACACTGAAAATTTTGGCGTGACCAGACACGACGGCGTTGGCCACCTTTTTATTGGCTCCTGTTAGCTCTTATCCCGAAATAATGCAATCTCATTGGCTGTTAGGTGGTACTTGATGAGAAGACGTTGGCCACGGCCTATGACACTTTAGAGCATCCCCGCCATAACGTAAGCTGCGTAAATGTGACGAAGAAAAAATCGGGTGCCTCAATCATTCCGTCAAATATAACGAAGCTGCGATATCACTTGATAAAGGTTTGAAAGAGCAGCTCTTTCGATCAGAATTTAGCGGGGAAATCGTAACGTTACTTAACGCGACACTCTGAAGTCACGCAACACCACCACGTTACATGACACCGTGAATTCATGTGATGCTGTGGCGGCACGTTGCAATGTGACGGAACGTAATACTGTGGGGTCACGTGACAGTGTGACGCCACGTGGTTAGACCAACATACGAAATATCTTTTCATATATTCAATCGCTTTAAAAAGCAATCGAAATATAATGAGGCTGGAGGTTTCCCGGGAAAAAAACCCAAGGGAGCAGGAGTCAAGTTATTTACTTCCAAGAAAGAAGTGGCTCGAAGTCCACGGCATGAAGGACGGTATACGCTATGGATCCTAGGCGGCACACGTCATGCATTTATTACGCCTTTTACGATTGCCTCTGCAGTCTCTATGAGCCCTAAATATTACAGCGCATTCGCACGGTCTCGAGCCCGCTCGAAAATTCCTAGTCTAAGATGGCAATACTTCTCGGCAGAAGCAATGTTTCTCATCCAGATGTAACGTGGCACATCAAGACGTAAAATTCATGGGTTTTCGGTAGCCGGAAGCTTCTGTCACGTTGCACGCTCAACACGCAAGCCATAGAATGGGAGTTACTGAGGCAGTCAATTTTTTTGAAGCTCATTGGCAGTTTGCGCCATCTAGTGACATCCACAAGGAGTGATGCTGCCGGTCGCCGAATAAAACAGCACGCCGGAGTACTATTAATTAACCTGGCACTATACCCGCGGTCAGAGTGCCGAACCGAAGAATTACCGAAGGATTCGGGTGCACGGTTTTCGAAGCAGTTCCGGTTCAGTTCCAGGAAGCAAGAATAACGGTTCCAACCACTTCCAACCGGTCTTGTCGAGAAATATAACATTTTGGTTGCTAATCAACATGGTTTTCGGAAAAACTTCTCTACAGGCACAGCAGTACACTCCGTATCCGAAATAGTCAATTCCTCCCTCAACAAAAATAGAACTACTATAGGCATATTCCTCGATATAAAAAAAGCTTTCGATTCTGTTAATCACGACATTCTTTTACAAAAACTTGAGCGCTACGGTTTTCGAGGGCCAGCTGGCAAATTTTTTCGTAGCTACTTAACAAACCGCACCCAATTTGTACAAATTTCCCATAATCAATCTACAACCGCGATAGTGAAGACTGGTGTACCACAGGGGTCGGTGTTAGGACCGATACTTTTCTCTCTTTTCATCAATGATTACGCAGCTTGCCTCAGACATTCCGAAGCAGTTTTATACGCCGATGATACAGCCTTACTAGTATCACATCATTCTCTTGAAGAGGCCGAATTACTAGCAAATAACGACTTGAAAAATACGATAACTTGGTTTAATTGCAACAAGCTGGTGCTAAATATTAAAAAAACTAAGTTCATTGTTTTCGCGTCTGATCGGAAACAACAATCATTTACATGTAACCTGCATCTAGGAGGTTTACACATCGATCAAGTTATCACTTATAAATACCTAGGAATTACCCTAGATTCAACACTACACTGGGCTCCCCACATTGACGAGCTATGTAAAAAATTAACCTTCGGATGCTTCTCATTAGTGAAAGCACGGAAACATTTTAGCAAACAAACATTACGCATGATTTACTTCGGTGTGTTTCATACTCATTTAACCTATTGTGTTGAATCATGGGGTTTCACTTACGCGTCATATCTAGCGAGAGTTACCATTCTGCAAAGAAGGGCAATCAGGATAATAGCGGCAGCACCTATACATGCATCAGCTAAGCATCTTTTTAGTGAATTAAACATACTCCCCATCAACTTAGCTCGCGACCATAAGACTGCCATTTTAGTCCAAAGAATTTTAACCCAGAATACTCCATATCACTCTTCTATATTCAATTTTCCAAAACGTGAAACCCGACAACTACATTATAACAACCTTAACTTGCCGATAACTTACAATGCTTACGGGCGCCACTTGATATCGTTCATTGGTGCGAAGATATGGAATAACATTTCATGTAATATAAAACTAGCAACAAATTTTGTACTCTCGTTAAAACGATTTATTTCATCTGAAGTGTACAACTCACCCTGTTAACTCCGTACTAGTAGTTATATTATTTGTGCAGCTATGTATAGATTGTGTGAATGCCTATAGGATTGTTTTAAATGTGAATGTTTTTTTTATGGATCCATTACTAGCCATGTAGGCTATGGATCCAGATGACTAATCAGACATTTCTTTGTACATCTTTACGTGAATAAACATTGATTATTATTATTATTAACCACTTACAACCGGTTCGAACCAGTTTAAATGACTAAACTGATAATATATAATTATATTATCCGCGTTTTGGTTTTTGCAATAGGCACTATTTCCGCCCTGAAACGAGTAACTATTCTCTATGAATCTTTTTTTTTTTTATCGTTCGTACAATTAGTTTTTTTTTTTCAGGTACCAGGAATAACAAATTGCGCTATTTAATTTCTGCGAAATAGTAAAAGCAAATCTAGATTAACATTAAAAGATGTCGTGCTTATCTGACGCAACATCCATTTGTTTACCTCAGTCACACATATTTTACCTGGGTAGAAAGGCTGTCACAAAGTGTGGTAGGTCGCCTAAGATACTCCCGATGGGTACAGATTTGCGTCGCACTACAGAATTAATTAGTGCGTGATATCACGGAGTGGGTACCTCGTCGCCCCGTATACAGTGCAGTATAGATTTCGAAATACGTTTTATAATATATATGATTACGACGCAACTGAGCTAAAAGCAATTATATTTATGTCACGAAAGTTTTTTGGTACAAGCCCTTTCGGCCTACCTTTTATAAAAAACACTGAGCTGCAATCAGAACGCTTGTTTTCCTAACCAACATTGCTTACACTCAGCACCTGTTGCGGGCGAAGAATCATTCAGTAAGGAGTGGTCAAAATTGTTTATTCTAAAATTCTAATCAATACACACCTTCGTACTCAGATCGAATCTGGCCTGAAACAGCGCGCACCCAAGTGAGCATTACCTTATACAGGATAAAGTGGCATAACCTGGCCGTTGATGTTAGTACTTGGCAAGAGGCCGGTCAATTCAATTTGCAAATAAGCATCACCCTTTCTAATATATACTTTTTGTTAAATATAACAAAGTATTGCATGCTCTACTCGACATGACGGCTACTTCATATGTCACTTTCTGACTTTCTGCCTGCGTAATCAACATAGTTCCGCCACGGGCCCCTCAGTATACTTTGTTTTTATTCGGCCGACAGGCAGATAAAATTGCTGTTCATCAGATAAAAGAGGCAATAACAGACTTTTGTGTTTTAGCAGTTATATATGTGTCAGGAACACGGTTATTTAAATCTTCTTCAAAATTGAAATTTTGTCTTAGGCTCTCCCAAATCACCCGTGCCTATTCAGGATAAATATTTGAAGGTGGAAATAGTCAGAACGTGGTACGAAATTAACTGAATAATTTGTGCGCATAATTATGTAATGCAATTACGTGGTAAATATAAGTCTCGCGTATCACTTTTCGGAGTAAGGCAAGAAGCGCGGTGAAACGCGGACAAAAAACACGAATTCAACGCAATCGCCATGGCGCGGAGGGGAGAACACAGCGACGAGTCGAAGCAACCTAATGGCGGCCGCATCACGTGATTCCAAGATGGCAGCGCCTATGCGGCGGAGGGTGAAGGTTTCTATATCTCTAAGGTGATCGGTACTTTATTTATGCTGTCAAATATTCAGTCAGTAATTAAATATATCTTTATTATCATCAATAAATGTGACGGTATGAAGTTCACATAACCGCTTGAAACCGACACCGCAACGACGATACTCGATAATACGCCCGCTTTTGAGTCGATATGCGGAAACGCGCTATTTTTGTTCGATGTTTGACAGTGTGAAACACCGGGTCAGGGGGTACGCCGAAAAGCACTTTGTGCTCACATGATAGATCTATTTATCAAATTAATCCGATACGCAATGCCTTACGGCAAAAAGAAAATAGAGAGATATATAGATATTCCTAATTACACCTAAATAGGTCGAAGGACAGACGAAGATTCTGATAATCCTAACATAAATCACATTTGGGCATCGGCTTCCATGGAGCCGAAACTTGCCTCGGGAGGCTAACGTTATCGGTTTTACGTGCACTTGCTTTTGGCCCTCACTTTACAACCCTGTGCTTTATCAGTCATGCGATCTAATACTTTATTAGGCCGCCGTATATCATCGCGAGACTGCTATATATATCGCACATCTTTAAAAATTCGGACAACTAGTTTTGCTAGTGGGGCGAACATCGCATTTGACCAAAAGAACCTAACTGCTTAACGTGGTTTGCACCTCACGTCATCGCACTATATGCTGGTCATTGCGATTTGCTCTTGCTGAGAAAACAAAATCCAATGGGTCAAAACGCATTCTGCAGAAGGTTCGCGCTCAGTGCAAACCATTTATATGAGAAACAAAAGTTATTCTTGATTGGGGCAGCGTCGTGAAAAACAGCGCGAGCGTCTGACACCACGAAAACGCGCTTTCTGACAAGAGCGCTTTTGTAAACAAAGTATAGTTTCTGGGGCCACGCTTCCTGGTCTATAAATCTAGAGACGCGAGAACGAAAAACGGACATTTACAACACAGTATTTTTTTTCATTACACCCTCCTCCTCTTTTTTGTTTTGTTTTATGTTGCTCCACCAGGGAAGACGTTTTATTCCAGACGTCTACTCTGGACTCTCAGGTTGTAAATTCGACAATTATATTTGTGTCACCTGTTAACGCTAATCCTCTATTGCTCTTATTCTGCATAAAAAAAATTGTGAAGTTTAATCAAAATACCGAGATGGTTGAAGCTTGGATAAGAACTTGAGAACGATACTCTTGTGAGGGTGGCTGCCAGCGTTCGGGTCTCCCTGAGGCCACAAGAATCTTTCTTTCAAGGTATACCTCCCGCACACACTTGTAGCTCTATGTAACGTCGGTTGAATAAGTCACATTTATTCCTTTCAATGTTTCTATTCTCGCACACAACTTTCTCAGGTAGTTCAGCAACAACGAAAACATGTGTGGGTGCTTCAATGATGCGTACATGTAAAACGGGACGCGCAACCATTTTTGTACTTTCAGTATAAACCGCTAAAAACTTATCCCCGGCTTTGATAACTTGCAAAAATACCCATTATTTTTCCTCTCCGCGCAATGGCAAACACAGAAAACATAATGAAAAAAAAAACAGCTTTCCCTTCCTCCACTCGAAATCACAACAAGGGGTCACATGATCTGACGCTCATGATCTACCGTCAGTGTTTATCATAGTCATGCGCCGGGGTCGGCAAAGCATACAGCATGGGCATTCTTAAAGTGCGGCTAGTCTCAATATTGATTGAACACGAGCCCTTACCCGAATGTTTGGCGATGCTGATTGTCATGAACCCGAGCACTCGACTCGGGCTCATGACAATCGAGTACGTCACGGTGTCACGTGACTCGCGGTGCGAAGTCATGATGTCATGTAACGTCACGGTTTTAACAACGCTAATAAATCTAATGACGTTCTCCATTTAAATCGACTTGACGCAGTGAGTCACGTGACTCCGTTACGTGATGTCACAGGACCACGTGGCGTGACATTACTTGACAGCATGTCTTGACGTCACGTGACCACGTGACACACGATCAATCATAGAGCCAATGCAAAGGCGCCACGAAAACCCATAAGTTCTCATGCATCGAAATTTTGTATATACAATATTCAATGAAATACAGCTGTCAATTTTTTATTCCCAAATATTCATTTTGTGATACTAAAAAAAAAAAAAAAATACCGTGAACCGTTTTAAAATGGAACTGAACCGGAACGGTTCAGTTTCATTTTAAAACGGTTCATCCGGGTCAGTTCCATGATGGCGGCGAATATTTCGGCTTGGTTCAGTTCCGGTTCGGCCAGAAATAACGGTTCAGGTTTCGGTTCCATGCTCTGCCCACGGCAACCAACTTTTTTTAAATGGCTGCTTCAGCCATCGAAACGAGGTCATTTTCTTTTTTTTTCGTAGACACGTCACGGACGTTGTCGTTTGAGTGTTAAAATTGACCATGCTCCGTTTCGCACCGAGTCCCGAGCGCAGCCGACGCTTCGATACGACGCAAACAATGAAGCAGCGCCACAAAAAGTGCCTCGTCACGGCGGTCATCGCCTTTTGCGCGATTTGCTGTCCCCGCCAAAACCAATCACACGCAAGGAATGCGGCGTGATTGGTTTTAGGAAGTTTTAGGGAACCGTTTTTGCCCATCTGATGCGGTACGATGGGCCCTCCGGTATACGAACCGCGCATGCGCGAACCTTCCATGGTTAGCGCATGCGCAGTTCGTATACCGGAGGGCCCATCGTACCGCATCGGGTGTGCAAAAACGGTTCCCTAAAACTCTTTATTATCTGCGGACGCGCCTCAAGAATGTTCGAAGAATGTTTGCTTCATACATATACAGGGTCATAATTTTTATTCGAAACAGATTTATTACAAAAAATCCGCAAAAGGTGCACTAATACGGTCTGTGCAGGTGCGTTGTACGGCCAGGGGCACATTATCTGGGTGGCAAATCTTTAAAATAAGTCTGCGAATTAGTTCAAATTCGTTCATTAACTTTTTATTTAGTGAAAATAGACATATGGTTTCAATTAGAAACTTAGAGAGCGTCATCGGAAATTATTGAATCAACTCGTTTTCAGAACAACTTGAAGCTCGTGGGAAACTCGGGGGCGCGCCAAGGTTACCACTTGTGAAGCGGACGCAAAGGTAGCAGTGGCGGAACGCGGATGATTAGATCATTATCGCGTTCCGCCACTGCTACCATTGTGCCCGCTTCACGAGTGGTACCTTTGGCGCGCCCCCGAGTTTCTCACGTGCTTCAAGGCGTACTAAAAAGAGTTCATTTAGTGGTTTTCAATGACGCTCTCTAAGTTTATAATTCGAGCCATAGGTTATTTTCACCAATTAAAAGGGTAATTAACGAATTTTTGATTAATTGGCCGACTTATCGCAAAGGGTAGCCACCCCTGAACGTATAACTCACCTGCACAAACTGCATTAGTGCATCTTTTATGGATGGGATTTTCTCTAATAAATCTGTTTCGAATAAAAAATATCACTCGGTATATATATGTATTCTTCAAACATGTCTGCATAAAAGTTTTCTTTGTGTGTGTGTGTGCGTGACCAACGTGACAGGATTGTTTTACAAAAGAAAAAACATTCCTCAGACAGTATCAGTAGACGGTCTTTTGTAGGATGGATAAGCGGTGCGAACCTCGGCTCAAGGTAATGCCTCGTTCGCACTGACAAAAGACGCGCTGGCCGCAGCCCCGGCAGGCGATCCCCATTAAATTCAATCAACTCCGAGGAACTGACGCGCATTGATTTAACAAAAGTTACAGGAAAAATCGTTGTGTTTTAATAATAAAATGATTCGTCATGAAATACAGTCGCTATTTATTTACTCTCGTTACCGATGGGAACCTAAATATTACTCCTTGCAGTCCGACGATAAGCCACGTAGTCACTGAGAGTTTAAGAAATACGGAACGTGAAAAGCCCCGAGCACTTCATCTCATATCTCCGCAGTCGACGTGCTCACGACCTCAGTCGATAACAAATCCGAAGAGCACAAATCACGATAAAGAAGCAAGATGTTATAAAGCAAGGACCTGCGTTTTTTAAGTTGACAGTGAATATAACAAGCTCTACGAACAACGGTGTGTTTGACAAATCAGAAGCGTAAAAACGATCCTTTTTTTAAGTTTTGCTTTTATTTTTTTTAGGGGTGAAGCTCCTTAGGGCCTAGCCTTGTCCATCCGTCCGGCGTCCGTGCTCACATCGACTGCCATCCCATCTGTCTTCTTAAAAAAAGCAAAAATGTTTGCGCAGTCGACAGGATTCGAACCGGTGCGGGGAGACCCCAATAAATTTCTAGTCCATCGCCTTTACCACTCGGCCACGACTGCGGGACGAGTGGGAGACTCTGAGATGTGGTAGTTCTCTTTCTGACATGGACCGTTGACTTAAGCGGTGGAGATGCGTTCCCACGGCTTCTAGCGGATCCAAGCTGATCCGCTAGAAGAACCACTGGCTCTGCGTTTCACCGACCATAAAGCAGTAATAATGAAGTCGAAACGCAACCTGGAACTCAGCACTACCTATGAGAAAAAAAAAATCAGCACTATCAGCACTACCTATGAACAATAAAATCAGTATCATCAGCACCACCAGAGCTTCGCCCCAATCAACATCATTCACCACGTGGAGATGTTGTGATTTTTTTTAATTCAAAGTGCATACTGCCCTACATTTAAGATTGCTTTGAGGATTCGATAAACTAATATAAAATAATATAGAGCCGATGTATGTCAACAGCCTGCAGTTAACCTAAATTTATTACGTACATTTTCGGGGCATTCACGTCCCCAAATACATTAGGCAAAAAACGTAAATTAAAAATAAATATCCAAACTGCACTTTCAGCTACCTCCACGTTAACCCTATACCGGAGGGGGGGGGGGGGGGAAGGGGGGAGGGGGGGGATCAGGATACCTAATTCTACGCGGCATACTAAAACTATCAATCGACAGTCGGAAAACCGCGGTTGCATCCTTAATAGAAAACGACACTAAAACCACACCCGTTCAAGCTCGGCTTTCGCAGTCCCCGCACCTCGTCATTTTGACGAAAACTGTCGCTGCATCGCGAAACTTGTCCAGGCAAATAACGTGCGCACATATGTTTGGCTTTATGCGTCGATTACTTCAATACCGCCTCCCCTCACACACACACACAGAGAGAGAGAAATCATCCCCGGGAGGACCGAGTACGTGCTCGAGGGACATTTGATTGGTGCGAGCGCTTACGCTCCCGGACACGTATATTCGCGGGATGTTCCCCCCGAAGCAATAAAGCCCCCTTACGCTGGCGGCATAAGTGATGGGAGCGCTAATGCATTTCGTCGCCGCGTCATATGCGGCCGACGGCGGAGATGAAAAGCAGCTCGGCGTGTTTCATGTCCCTACGCCCACGATTTCAAAGAGCCTCTTAAGCTGACGAACGCCATTCAAAATTTTCATTTCATTGCATTTCTTAGTGACTGTACCGGAACCACATTAGTACCGTCACACAGTAAGCTTGAAATCGAATATTCTATAAAAAAAGACACATAAAAATTGTGTTTTTACGCGTTTGTGATCGTGTGTGCGCTGCAAGTTAGTTCCAATCCTCCGGGAACATTAGTGATGATGTATTGCTGAGTGTAATTAATTTCTTTTGAGCTCATCCGATGGTTTTTATGTGTAAACACTATCAGTAATATTTGAGTGTTTGTTTTCTCCAAATATGCGTTTGTTTTTATAATGCAATTCAATGCAAAGGTGCAAGTGAGCTGGACAAGAATGACGAAAATAATCCCTGGAGAAGGGGAACAAGAGGGACAAAGGACAAACACAAATCTCCAAACACAGCTAGGTGACTGGTGCGCGACCGAAAAAATTCGCCTGGTCCGGGTATCGAACCCGGGACCTCTCCATTACAGGTGGAGCGCTCTACCAACTGAGCTAACCAGGGGTTAGACGTCAGTAGAGCAAACTGGTTTTATCAGCCGGCACCAGTCTAACACCAACAAGGGTGAAGCTTGCAATTTAAGGTTATTATTATAATGCAATTCAATGCAAAGGTGCAAGCGAGCTGGACAAGAATGACGAAAATAATCCCTGGAGAAGGGGAACAAGAGGGACAAAGGACAAACACAAATCTAGCAATGTGTCGTCATTCAATAGCGCTCAAGGACATTGAGTATGAAAATCTTGCGCATCTACCAGCATGCTTCCGAGGGAATATAAACACCCATGTCCACAACTTCTTTTTTTTTTTTTGCTTTTTTAAGTATTAAATATTTGTAGATTTACGCTCCATGTAGAATATCAAGAAACCAGCGATAAATTTGAGGTATGACAGGCTTTGCCAGACCAATTATAAGTCACGCACTTTTCAAGCAGCAAATCAACACCTGCAACATGCCAACTGGAGTTTGCAGGAAAGCTTTCTCACCTAAAGCTGCAATACACCCCCCTCCCCCTTTCCAGAAAAAAAAAACAAAATCTCTTTTTGTGACGGTTTCTTTTTGAGCTAGCGAAACCCGTTTTGCTCTCCCCAGTAAAGTATTTGCAACTTCAAGGTGTTGACGCCACCCAACTGAAAAAGACGAGAAGGAAAGAGACGGAGATGTGCTGTCTATCCGTGTGCGCAGCAAAATCTGCCGCGGCCTGGCGGCAGAAATAGGAAAGAGAGAAAGAGTAATTCAAGGCACGAGGTTGGAATAGCCAATGGCAGCTACCGATGTGGCTCAGACGATATCTTTAATTCCCTAGTTATTACATACTCTAAGACTTGTTTCTAAGGTCTACATACACCTCGCCATTCGAGGAGCACTCTCCGTAGATTGCATAGCTTACCCGCCCAAGTGCTCTACTATAGTGGCGAAGTACAGGCTCCATATTTCTTGCAGTGTACGAGGTTCCCCGCTAAACACGCAGCGGGGCTGTAGTCCTTTCACTTCGACGCAACTTGTAGGAAATCTTTAAAAAAAAAACTCCTACAGGTTGGAAAGGAATATATACGCCATAAAAGGAAAACAGCCGCAATAACAAACAACTCACATTAAGAACGTTTTTATTAAGGGAACGGAGGTGTCTATATTAACTGGACATTTCTATACCACGTTAGCGGAACCCTTTTTACGAAATATTCTTATTAAGCAGCCTCCGTAATGCGGAAAGGCCAAAAGCGGGAAAAAAAAATAAACGTAAAATATACGTAAAGCTCAACACACTCATATAACAGGTCCAACGAAGCAATCTACTGCGCTAATTCCGGAAGCACATTAACACCTCTCTGTGTGCTCGGCTCCTAATTGGATCGACCGAAGGGATCCCGACTTCTTCCGTCAAAAAGGCGTTGATTAAAATTACGTAATGTTTTACGAAGCTGTCGCGGGGAGCTTGAGGTGGGTGCGCAATTCGCATGCTAACGAGACCCTTCTGCCGTTGAGCCATGGCGCGTCGTACAGTCCCGCTGATTGCGCTGATCGATTCGCCCTATCGCCTCCAAGGCATCGCTGCATGTTCCGCCCTGTTCACGTAAAACGTTCTAGGGTGGCGAGCCACTTAAAAAAAAAAAGAAAGTGACGTACTTTGTTCTCGCCTCCTGAGTCGTCCTTCGGCGTCCTTACGTTTATACACATTTAAAGGTTGAAATTCCACGAGGTATTTGCAAATGCGGACAATGCAAGGAATTATTTCGTTCCTTTTTGTTGGTGTTTTTTTGCCTCATAATCGGTTGTAATGACTAGATGTGGCAGTTTCAATAAATGGCACATTATGCTAAAAAAATTAAATTATACATATAGGCTCTTTTGTGCAATAATAAATCAGTTAGTTTACACACGGATTATGCCCCGAATGCTGACCGTGCAGACGATGCGAATTATCTAAGGAAAAATGTTTTCCAGCCGACATATGTTCGTGCGGATATACTGTCCGGAAAATGCAGGAAACCGCGTAAAATATTCGGAGGAATCGTATTACGACATACGCTAGATTATTGTTTTATCATTTACGCCTACTTAATTCAGTTTTAAAGTTCTACGTAGGGCACCACGAATAGGCTTCGGGTCCTAATCTACACGGCGGGACCGAAGGACGCTGGACATTGCCGCCTGCTACGATTGGTCGGCGGTGCGGAGCTGACCAATCGGAGCAGGCGGTGATGTCCCTCGGTCCGTTTGTCCCGCCGTGAAGATTAGAGCCCTTGATTTCAAATGCATGTAAAATTATGTTTCGGGAGAGTTCGCTCGCGCCGAACGACGACCGACAGTTCGCGAAAATGATTAATGACCGAAAGTTTTCGAAATGCTGTCCGCGTCCTAAATTTCGACGGAGTTTCACGCGCTTGAAATTAGTTCAGGCATGTTTCGAAGATGCATTAGCAGAAATGACGGATGACCCGACGGAATCAAGCAAGTTGTGTCAACACAGAGAACGCCAATGAAAGGTCAACACAGAGAACTCGCAGGGAATGCGTGCTGACAAAGCAGCCGAGGACGCGTCTTCATATTGGGGGGGGGGGGGGAAGGGGGGGGGGCAAGGGGGGGGAACAAACGAAAGGGTTGATAACTGGGCTAGTTGGTAGTTAGACAGTTGAACGGTTTTAGCGCACACGTATGAAGAAGAGAGAAGAGACAGAAAAGAGCGCTACTCACAACTGTATTTACAAAGATGAAGAAAAGGAAGAACATCGTCAAGATCCTCATAAAGATGAGAAAAGAAAGAAAAGGAAGCAGAAACATAAAACAGGACTATAAAACACAAAGTCGGGTGTTCCCTCGCGCGCACAAGCTTGATACACTGGCTCTTTGATTAAACACCAAAACCTTCGTGTAGAACAAACGAACGTGGATGCATCTGGAGAGTGAACAAACGCGGTGCGGCTTATTATACAGCATGTAAACTAGGGCTTTCAAGGCGCTCGAGACGGCCCGCAAAAATCGGTTTTTAGATGTACCGCGTTGGAATTTACTGCAGAGGTGCAAGCAGGTGGTGAAAATTTCCCGGCATACGCCATCTGTCGGCAGCACGTTTCTCTACGCGTGCATCGTCTGCGAACTGGCGTTATAAATTGCACCGGATTCTGTTTTTGTTGTTTTTTTTCTTTTTGAACGAAGTAAGTTGATTCCTTGATTTTTTTTCACGGTACATTTTCAGCACCTGCTTTCACCTCCGTAGTAAATTGCAGCGCGTTACGTCGAGAAACCGATTCTTGCCGGCTGTCTGAATTGCCTTAGAAGCATTAGTTAACATGCTGTAGTTCACGCTTCCGGCTTTGTGATTCGTTCTTAGACTTTCTTATCGGCTAGTTCCACTATCTCATTGCTGAGGAGGCGTAATAAAATATTCGATACTCGACACGCCCCGCGTTTTTTAGGATATCAGTGACGTCCAGTAATATACTGCTTCCAAAAATCCTTGCATGCAAAACTGCGCGCGTTGCGTTATGAGATTTCGTTGGCCACGAAGAGGAGTGGCAGGGTTTTGATTTCGATTGCCCCGATGACGAAGTATTTCATCTCATGCAGCACTGCATAAAAGTAAATCCGCGCTCGCTTGCATTGCGCGCCGTTCATCTTCGGGAGAGGCACCCGCTTTAAGACAGCCAACCTCCAGTGGCCGTGAGGGCCTAAGTTTAGCGAGAAGTTGGAGTACGGCCAGCCGCTTTCTATACCTGTTTGGAGGTCTGGCTATACCACTCCAGAATGCCGCATGACCTTCCCGGCTCACGTATAATTTAAGAAACCAATTGAGAAGATCGAATAAAATTACCGGTCAAGTACATTTCTTCAAACTCTAAAACGTCAGGAGCCCCACCCCCTTTTTTTCCCCCAAATCAGAAAAAAAACAAGAAAAAAAAACAGAATGTTATGCGTACTGGTAGGCAACACCTACATAGTTATAATTTTAAGGAAAGTGACATATTTTCAAATGCAAACACTGCACTTGGTCGTGACGGCATGTCGTGAAGTGAGATTGGAAAACCAAAACCGAAACGGTTGCCAAGGGGTTCCCAAAACGTCTTGCATGGCACTACGTCTCTGGGATCTCTCCAATTTTGCACGAGGTCTGTTGTAGTAACGCCCACCGCCATACGACGCGATGGTCTTCGGTCATTTCAATGTGGAATCGGGACGCCGGTACGGAACGTAATAAGCCATACAATGAACTTTTTCCGCAAGGGTGACGTCACTTGCGCCCTTTTTTATTTTATTTTCCTTTTTTCTTTTTTTCTGCGCTTGCGGCGCGTAGCAGCGGGTGGAGCTGCAAAAATATTTTTAATTGAGGCCCGTTCTTTTTTCTTAATGAAAAATAAAAAGGGAACTTTAAACACATTATGTTTAACGTGCCTACGTTCAAACTTTAGCTGGTTTGTTGAATTCAAAAACCTCTTCAGTTTCTCTTCAGTAATATCCTTCGTCTAGATTTTTATTATGACCCCATGAAACTAGCCAAAAAGGGACGAATATTCGGTTTCGCCATTTCTCGAAATCAAATGAGTACTGTAAAAGTTTTTATTGTTATTCTTTTCATTTCGCAAACAAAAATGCGAGCTTGCCTTTTTTTACCGCTGTAAAACTTATTTTAATTAAAGAAGACGCCTCTAGTCGCAACCGGCGTCCCATTAAGGCCATAATAATTAATGATGAACTGAAAATAGCGCCGCCCCGAGCCTCTTTTTGATAACACCTTTTTGCATCGTGCTCGGTCAATCTGAGATTTCTCAATGTTGATGACTGCGCGCGACGTGCATATTTTTTTAATAGTCATCCTACGACCCCCTTGACGATTCGAGCCTTGCGGACATGTCGGAGCCAACGAATTCCGGTCTCTGAACCCAAGAATTATTGAAGAAACCAACAGCTTCATAAGAAAGGATGCAAAGTTCTTTTTTTTTTTTTTGTTCTGCTTCTAACAGGAGTGTGATTAGAAGTCAAGAATATTAATTAAACGCAACGTCAATATGTCCCACACAATTGCTGAAACCAAGAAACGACGACACAATTATGTAGGCATTTCTCAATATTTAGTATAAGCTTTATAAAATAATAAACAGCTTATACTAAAAAAAGAAAACAAACAAAAAATAAAAACGCTTTTTTTTTTTTAGTATGATCGCGCAGCAGCTCGCCTCGGCAATAACTTCCTTTCAAGAAACAGCTCTACGTATTTTACTACAACATGTTAAAGAAATATTACGGAACTAATTGTTTTTAATAAAAAAACGCGAGCATAACTTTTGAAAGCTGAATGGCTGATTGCAATTTGCTTGCCGTTGCTGCATGAATATAAGCTGTCCGTGGTACAAGTTTTATTTCTAATACTTTTTAATGCGCTTCTTGGGCTCATCGCTGTCTTGCCACACAATCTCTGCTCGATTTGATTCAATATTTGTTGCTCTAATTTCGAGTAAAAAGTTTATTTCCATTCCTGTGTTTTTCAATTTTAAAACAAATTTGTTCGTCTATGTCGAACGTAAAACCGATGGAATCTTTTAACAAATTATGACAATATTTGGTTATCAAATTAGCATGCTGGTTTTATTATTTTCCACGCTTCATGTGAGCTCCGCCTGGATTGCTATCTTTTCTTTCATACAATCACTGGGAATTGAGCCAATCACTGTTACGGCCTTTTACGTCATATACTATGGTCGCTAAACATGGGGATAGCCACAGCCTAGCACCAAATATAGATTGAGGTATAGTCATTTTATAGGCAGTTAACCAGTTAGTATTCCTTTTAACTGGAGACACTGAAGCGTATAGACCGACACGCTGGCTTGACGTGACGGACCTGCGGCGGCGCTGCGATCGCGCCGGAGTCGGGTGGTGTGGGCAGAAGGGCGCACGTTTCGCATGGGCGTCATAGCATTTCAGCATGCCGCGGAGCTGTGTTGCCGTTAATTGCACCGAAAGGTACAAAAAAAATAGCGGAGTGAGTTTCCACAAGTTCACGGCAGACTCTGAAAAACGCCGAAGGTGGATAATATCCGTGGATCGAAAAGAATGGTCGCCTCGCGCGAACGACCGTTTGTGCAGTAAGCACTTTCTTGAAGTCAAGTGTGGCTTTCATTTCAATCTCCGTCCCGAGGCTTGCTTATGTGCAGGGAAACCGTCGTCTGATCGAGACCACCTGGATTTTGTTCCCACAGTGTTCGAGCTCAAAGCACCGGTCAAGTGCTTGTCGGAGGCTCGCTACGCCCGTGCTACCAACCAGAAGGGGATCGGCGACAGAACGGTAGTGTTGTAGGCGTTACCGAAAAAAAGTGACGAAACACATTACTCGTTTCTTGCAAGTAAAAGGTACGTGTTGCCAAGCTACGTTACCTAAAAATAAAAGGAACGCGTTACCGCTACCGATAAAAAGTAACGCACGTTACTTCTGCGTTACTTTTTAAATAATGATTTAACACGTTTTACTGTTTTAACGATACAGGTATGCATAAGCTCATATATAAAAAAACATTATGTTCATGCAGAAACTGAACGTGATTACTTTACCTCTTTTTACGGTTTCACCTAAATACTCACGAAAAAAAAAAACGCAAAGAAATACGCAGAAAACTCAGAAATTCACATGACTGAAGTGTGATTTATTTAGGACTTGGGAAGTAGTAACGAGTAACGTAACTACGTTACTTAAAATAGTAGCGTAAGTACGTTACCCGTTACTCTGTCGAAAAAGTAACGAGTAGGTTACTATGTTACTGAAAAAAGTAACGCGTTTCTGGTAACGCCGTTACTTGTAACGTGTTACCGGCAAGACTGCAGAACGGAGAAAACGTTACTACTTGTCAAGCCTTGTGGTCATGAGGGTAGGAAAAATATACCTTGACTTGAAGACGCTGTTTATATTTAATCAATGAATAAATACACTTCCGCAGACTCACAGTCTGCCGATCCCGCCGCAGTGCGGAAACCGACTCGAGGTAATCGTAGGCCTCGATAGACGTGTGCGCCTGCACCGTGTCGGCCGTGAACTGGCTTGTCGAAACAACTAAATAAGCGACGATGTGAGCCGTCGTCTTCGGTGGCAGCAACTTCAAGTCAGAAGTCCAGCAGGCCTTGCTTACGGCGTAGGGATCGTCGAAGGCAACGCCGTCCACGCAGAGTTTGTCTCGATACCGCTGCCGTTCAGGCTCGGGTAGCGAGCTCAAATAGCCGGGCATAACATACGGCATACGTTGTACGGAAATACGACGCACAAATAAAGCTAGAAGCGTCCCTACAACGTCAACAACGAGCGCACGCCACACGACGCAATAGCGAAAACACGAAGAGCCGGGCCGCTTTTGCCCACATAGCTTCCGCGCATGCGCGGCCTTCCGGCCTTGTTGGTAAACAGAGCCGCTCCGCGTGTCGGTCAATAGTCAGTATAAAAGTGTGAGTTCAAATGATGTGCATATTTAATTGCTTCATCGTTTAGTTTAAGAGTTCAAGAACTGCAACAAAGACAGATAAGTATATTCAAACTAAACAATTTAGCTGTTCATGAGTACATAAAATAAACAGATGATAAGTGAAGAAAGAGTAAGTAAACAGGCGAGCTGGTTGAAGTGGCACATATCTAAAGAAAAAAAACAGGAGACGACACAGACGTGTGCCAAACGTCTCAAAGGCAGCTACAAAACTTTATTCACACAACCGTTCATATAAGATCTCTCAGAAACACGTCTCCCGGAATTTGCACACGTCTTTGTGCTTTCAACTGTGGAAGAGACTAGAACATTAAGGTGGGCTAGTTGAACTGCCAGGAGGCGCACCCTGATGCATCAGTTCGCAGGTCCCACATTGCCACCTGATAAGGCAAACAGCAAACCCTTCACAAAAAATACAAGAAAAAAACTTTTACAACAACAAAATATTTCGCGTCGCTCCATCTATGTTATCGACGGTTGACTGATACAATTTCCTACGGGCGCAATTCTGATTGTCTCCTTTAAGACTCTTTTTCTATAATCTTTTTCTTTGCTTAACACCACAGTTTTCCCCCTTCTTCGTGCGTCGTCTCTGTTTTTTTCTTCAATATGTTTAAGATGATGATTATTATAAAGATATCTATAATTATTATGATAACGACGATTACGATTATATGTAACATGATGCGTATATGATGATGATGATAATATATGTGTGTGTGCGCGTGTGTATAATAAAAATGACTATTATGAGGATGATTATGAAAAGTGCCATAGCATGCAGAACAGAAGACGTGCACATAAAGAGCGAAAGTTTTCTAACTCAAAGTAGTCAAGAAACCAAGGAAGTGAAATGAACTATAAAGCTATACTAAAAAAAAAATAAAGTGCAATAAAAAGCACACAAAAGGACGAATTGTAGCTACGAGTGTCAATTAGGTGTTTTGTACCAGGAAAGGTCCAATCGGTGAGCTAGGCAATCTAATAAATCTGCTTCCTATCCAGCCAAACTTAGTTACGTCGTTCGGTGTAAAGTGCGACGTTTATTGATTTGAAGCCATATCGAGTAACGGTACGATTAACCTGAGATAAAAGATGAAAAAAAAAAAGAACAAACACGGCGAAGTCATAAAACACAGCTGTCACCTAGAAATCCCATGTCACAAAAAAAAAAGTTCATTTCCAAGCAGTACTTTTGCGTGGTTAGGCAGTCCACCCCGACACACCGCCACCACACGCTCCTCGTATCCCGAGTGCGGATCCTTCTCCAAAGACTCACCCGGCACTCGGACCTTCGCAAGCGGTGCTGGGGCTGTGCCCTCGAGCATCTTGATGCTCGTTAGAGAATAAAATTTTTGCACTGATGGAACGAGACTCGAGAGACTCATCCGCGGGCGTAAATGTGCTTCCCTTGTCCAGGAATCCAATATTTACCTGGTCATTAATACCCACCGGTCAACAAGACCGCGTGAAGGACTCACATGTTCAATGTCCGGAGAGGCAGTTTTCCTTAATTCGGGCGCCCTCCCGTCGCTCCCTTTTGATGGGTCCTGCGGTCCTGTCTCACATGTCCAGCTTTTTCACAGCCAAAGCATTTGGGCGCGGATCGGCACTCGTTCTTTGTGTTCCCGACGCGGCCGCCATTGAAACAGTTGACTGTCGTTGGGACACTTCGCCAAGTAATGCCATCGGTCGGAGTGACTGCAGGGAGGTTCGTACCCTCCTGTCCTACAGACTGGGCCACTTTTGACTTTCGATTCTCTTCGTAGCGGTCGGCCAGCGCCGCGAACTCCTCGCGAGTGACTGGACGATGGTCGCAAGCCCATGTGACCACCTCCTGTGGAACTGCCTGTTTTATTTTCATCTATGACGATGATACCACACTCGCCATGTCCTCCGGTTCCTCCGCTTTCATCCATCGATCGTAAAACAGACAAATCCGAGCCGTCAACGCCGTGCACAATTTCTCTGAATTCCGCCTGACGGTCTTAACTTTGGTAGGGCATAGGCCTCAGCATTCGGGTGGTACTGGGCCAGGAGCGCCTTCTTTACAGCTGCGTAGTCTGCGGTCTCTGCGACAGACAACTCGGAATAGACCTCGAGAGCGATTCCCGTCAAGGCCGCCACCAAGAAACTAGCCTGCAGCTCAAACGGCATCGTGTATATTTGACGTATTGTCTCGAAAGTTATGAGGTAAGTCTCAATGTCAGTCTTCTTCCCTTGCGGCGGCAAGAGCCTGACATTGCGACGTACATCCTAGGGCTTCTCCTGCCCCGAACTCAGTACGGACCTCGATGCGGATTGATCTCCGTCGTGCCTTTCCTCCGCCCTTATTCGGAGAGTCTCCAACTCCAACTCCTGTGAGCGTATCGTCAGCTCCCACTCCCGGGGCGCGCGCCCAGCATGCTCAGTCCCTTGTGCTTTATCTCGCATAACACTTGACCGACACTCAGATGCAGGCACTTGGCGATCCCACCGCTGCCACCATGTAGAGTTATAGCGCTGATGTCGTCGCCGACGAGTGATGGTCTTGAAGACGAATCACAAAAAACTCTGAGATACGCAATTTAA
This sequence comes from Ixodes persulcatus, assembly GCA_013358835.2. Taxonomy (NCBI): domain Eukaryota; kingdom Metazoa; phylum Arthropoda; class Arachnida; order Ixodida; family Ixodidae; genus Ixodes; species Ixodes persulcatus. The sequence goes on from JABSTQ010009240.1 coordinate 410,719, forward strand.
ATCCTGCTTATATAGCGGAATACGGACTTTACACATAACACAAGACGAACAAGACCGAAATACAATAATTATACGATGACCTTAATCTCTCTCCTCGCAACCCTTTGCACTCACTTCGCTCATTACACTTCTCAATCTCGCAGCGCTCTGCTTCAATCTCCACTCATCTCATCTCTCCTCAATCTCCTAGCGCTTTCTCCTCAAAATCTCTCGTGGCTATTTCTCTCCAATCTCCCCACCGACTCCCTCAATCCTACATCTCCTCCCTCGCTCCTCGTGCTCGATTCCCCCTCAACCCCTCTGTAGTAAAACCCCACCTCCCTCTCTCTTTCTCTCTCTCTCTCTCTCTCTCTACATTCCTGGCGTCCAATTATCACCTCCAGATGTTCCGGAGGGCATCTGTACATTTCGGTGTTGGACTTTCCGGTGTAGGGCGTTCCGGTGTACGGACTTTTCGGTGGACGGACATTTCGGTGCAAGGACATTTCGGTGCATGGTCAATCAAAATCGTCAATCTTTTTTTTTTTTTTTCTAAAAGTAACAAGCACTATTTAAGCTAGAAAGTAATTTTTTCTCACTTTATAATTTTTAAGACTTGGCCATCCATTTACGGTCACTTACTACGACCTAAATGACTTTGTTAGGCGCAGCACCATCCTGCGGGAGGACTGGAGACGTTGGACGTTATGTTTCGTTTGCCGGTGTCTCTTTACCAACGTGTTTACGCGTTGGGTCGATACAGGCGTTTTGGGCGCCTTCTGTAAAGATGTGGGCTTTATTATTGTTGACCTGTGTAGGAAAGGCCCCAACAGCAAAAAGCTTGATAATGTTGAAAATTACCCGAGACTGTGGTAAAAGATGGGAAACTTCGTGGAACTTTGAGACCTCCTTCTTCCTGTGTGTCCTTTTTCCTTCCATGACATTTCCCATCTTTTACCACAGTCTCGGGTAATTTTCAACATGGCCAACAGCGACCCGCTCGCCTGCAGACTCACCGTTTTTTTCGTACAGCTTGAAAAGGTGTTTTTGTACGATAACTCAGAGCAGTTTTGAATACCTTCAAATGTGCGTCCACCGCGAAATCGTATAGCAACGATTGTTTAGCACATCTGAAAGAAGGAATTAAAGTTCTTCACACCCGTCACGTGTCGCATGTTTTGTAATACAAATCGAGGCATAACACATATTGTTAACGTTTGTTGCCAAGCATGGACTCTGAATATAAGCTATTTAAAGGATTGCAAAAGAAAAACTAAACATGTAAAAAAGACGTTTTTCCGCGCAGTTTATCAGCATCTCTTTTCTGTTGTGGATGCCGCTCAAAAGTCCATTCAGTTTAAATGTTGTATTAAGAGCCGAAGTTTTTATGGGAAATACTAGAGCTCTTTGAGAAACACGTGAATTACCTGTTTTCAACATGACACGATTCGCGTGCTTTTTGTTTCTGATTATAAAAAAGAAAACCCGTGAAACATGACAAAATACCCCAATAATGCGCCCGCCCCATCGTAGACTCAATTCTAATTGTCAAAACCTTTTTTTACAGGCCGAAACAAAAAGAAAGGAACAAGCAAGTCGCATGCACCACGATTTGTTTCTTTCGTAAGCAAAAGCCCTTATAATTTTATATACGGGATGTTTCAGCAAAAGCTTTAACAAATTGCTACCGATAAGGTCGCTAAAAAACAAAAACAATGCTATTTCTGAAAACCAACTCTTAGTCACGGGGGACGCAAGGAAATACTAAATATATAAAAATTCGCTGTCTAATTAACTAAAATGTGCTAATTATTTTCTAATTAGCGACATTTCAGTCTATGTACAATTACAATTTTTGAAGGATGCCATCATGGAGGACTAGTGCAATTTACGGAAAATAAAACGAAGCAACCGGCTTGAAGATATCCGCCGCCAAACTTTGAGCTGTATGGGGTGTGACAAGAGAGCTGCGTGAAGTGATACCAAATTTCGGAAATCATTCCCACATACAGCGCAAAGTTCGTTTCCGGATATCTCAAAGCCAGTTGCTTCATTTTACTTTCCGTAAATTGCTTAAGCCTTCCATGGTGGTAGCCTACAAAATTATAATTTCCACGTGAAACTAAACGTCGCTAATTAAGAATTAAATTAGCACATTTATTCAATTAAATAGCGCATTTGAATTTGTTTAGCAATTCCCGGCGTCCACTGCGGCTAAAAGTTCATTTTCAAAAATAGTTTTTTTTTTTTTTCAACGTCCCTATCGTTAGAATTGTCCTTAAAGCTTTCGCTGTAACACACTTATAAACATCGTTGTAAGCAGTTATTTTACGGCCAGCAACATATTTACGGCCAGAAGTGAGAGTTGACCCCATATCATGCACAGCCGATGCTATTTTCGCACGAGAATGAGTAAACATTTGATCTCAGGCAAAATAAATTTATTATTCATTCCATTTGGCTTGTTTCCTCGATCCAAATCGATATTTGATTTGGTTACAATTATTCGGGACTCGCACACCTTTTCATCATTTTATAATGAGCCACAAGTGATCGGTTACTTGTTTTTCGTCGTGCGAGGTGATTCAACACAGCGGAAGTGGGCTTCGCAAGAGGCGCCAGCCTGCCTATGAGATTCCGAAAATGTCTTGCGTAATAAGTTGTGGTTGGCGTTTATTTTTCTTTATGTCACACCCTAGCCAGGCATTGAGCTGCTAAAGCTTTACCTTCAGAAATAACTATGTGCATGCGTGTGTGTGTGTGTGCGCGCGTGTATGTGTTCGTGTGCGTGTGCGTGCGTGTGTGTGTGCGTGTGTGTGTGTGTGTGTGTGTGTTTCTTTCTGGATTAGCAGACCAGGAGGCTTTTTTTTTTTCAAAGTGCTGAAAGAAACAGCACAACGATGGCACTGACATAATCCATCTGCTCTTTGTGGTCCATTTATGACAGGAATTGCCAAGCTGCGGCTCGCGAGGCCCATGCGGCTCTTTGCGTCTTAAATTGCGGCTCGCGGCTCCCTAGAGAACCAAACATCCCCCCCCCCCTTCCCCGCCTCCCTCCCCGCCACACAAGCACTTCCCAAAGACGAGAAATGGAACGCGTTTTAAATCGAAAGTCTGCAGGTTGCGGTCTGGTAGTCTTGTGCTACCATACGTACAGTTGAACTGTTTTTGACTCAGAGAGATCTATCTAAAGTCATTCAGGCTTTATTTATAGCCATAAAAAAAGTTTGGTTGTACTAGCGAAATTTCCGACCTTAACGGCGGCTTTTAGGGCTTATTTTATTGGTGAAAGAGTACTTGCATTCACCAACAACGATGAAATAACAGCAACTGAGATACATAAAGAATACATCACGTTATGCATAATCCGGCAGTCTCACCATTAACCTCCTTCCAAACTTTATAGTGGGTCCAAGGTTAGGCTAAATGCTCCTACAAACAATACAAAATATAAAAAAAGAAATCATCGTGTTGTTTTAAATATCGCCATCTTAAAGTCTTCCGGACATCTGAAGTCATCTGAAAGCGTAAAAAAAAACAGATGACATTAATTTTAGTTATTTTTATAATTTACGTTCAATCTTAACTACACTGCCTTTCTTAATTGTTTTTGCAAAAGATGATCTGCATTGGTTCTTCTCCTAGCTCTGACATTTTCGTACGAATACATCACAAAAACGGCGCTCGGTACTCGTCTTTCGTGCTGCTCTTCATTAATCACTCGACTTGATTGGAATTCCCACAATCTTTAAACAGGCCTTCCGGCACAGAGTTCCTTCGTGAATCTTGTTTCGCACTTTGTTATGTCGACAATATTTAATATCCCAAACCAGTATTGACAGGCAATGCTGTCGGAATAAATAAATCTGTGGGCGAACGCGTCTCGACCTTCACACTAAAGAAGCAGATGGGACACAAAAGTACATTCTTCGCAAACGAAACTTGACAGGCGTTTCAACTTTTTCTTTTCCTTTCTCATCGGGTGCAGTACTAACGTTCTATACACTCCAGGACCATTTTTAAACGTTTTTTTAATGCTTCTGTCGAATAAATTGTTTTCGCTGTTAACTAATGGCATCTGATGTGCACAGGGTGTCATCCTAAACATCAAGGGGTGTGTCGGAAAAAAGGGCGGAGTGATAGCTGTCACTGACAGCTTTCTTTTCACCGCTCCGATCCTACCCAGACGTGTAATATTGGTAATTGTTTTATTAATTAAGCACTATAAATCAAGCCACAGAATTGATACGAATGTAGTTGAGCGTCGCTATATCATATCGTACAAAGGTTTTTGATTCTTTTTTTTTTTTTTTTGCAGTGAGTAATGTCGGACGAGCCATGTCAACCAAAAGTCGTTAATAACATCTTGTTGAAGTTGTTTTTTTACGGGTAGAATATTTCCAGGCCTGCAACACAGCGAGAAGCTTCGGAAAGTTTAAAGGAGTTTTATACTTTCTGTTTTATTTTTTCTGTTATCTAGTTTAAGACGAGAAATGTTTTTGTATATAAAATGATTTCTGAGAAGGAATGCCCGTTGACTAATCAATTCCGACGGATAATCATGTTATAACCGACTTTGACTCTTTCTTTGGAAATTCAAATTTCACGCGGAGCGCTATGTAAGTTTCGCCAAGAAGTAGTTTAGTTACCTACAAAAACCCTATTTCTTTTTCAACATTGTTCATCCTGCAAACTATTTGTTTTAGAACTTCGAAAACTGACGTTTTTTTTACATATCTTTGTCATGCCTTCTATGGCATTAAAAAAACACTTTGTTTTTTCTTAAAATTTCCGTGATCATAGTTCGAATAACATTGTTTATAACAATGCGAAGCCAACCAGCCTGTCTCACACTAACCAGCCAACAGTCTGCCAACCAGCCATTCCAATAAAGTTGCTTGCAGAGATACCTTTTAATCGCAATTACAACAAAAGACAACTCGGAATGCAGAAGTAACATGAACTTCTCGCACAACAATTACTTCACTAGAAAAGAACATGCTACGTCGAACAGAAGTAAGCTTTACAACGTTGTTTCGCTCTGTCTGCACTATGTTTCTATCATATACAGGTGCGGCCGTACGGACGAACACAATATTTCATAACAATGCGAAGCCAAACAGCCTGCCTCACACTAACCAGCTAACATAGTCTGCCGAGCAAAGCATTCCAATAAAGTTGCTTGCAGAGATACTTAAGTATTACCTATCGAGATTCATCTTGCTTCATCGCCAGCCTATATTGCTGGTTCTTGACGTTTTTGCGTTCAGCAAGCCACCCGCGGGAGCGAGCTCCATAAACCACTGTGTAGACGGCAAAGAGGCTGGTATAGGATCTACAAAAGTCACAGCCTCCGATTTCGCTTTATTTCTAATATTTTACTAACCTCCGAAGTTTAGCTCTACAAAAAAAAAATATATATATATATATATATATATATAGGGTGGTCCGAGTCACAAGGCTCGATCTAAAATGGACCGTAAAAATCGACGCCTGGACGTAGCAATCTAAACTTTTCGTCAAAGGTGTAATTCACAGGTCGTTTTTTTCTTGTAAAATTACTCTTGCGAAGCTACGTTCGAGTGCTAAGCTTCATGTATGAACGCATGAAATTCGAATTTCGAAAAAGCGTGCCAAATACGTCGGCCCTTATGGCCGCACCCATGTAAGTATACGTTCTGCCCGTCCGCAACAAACCTTGTTAGCTGCCTTTAAAACGTTCTTTCTCGTTTCCGGTCGATCGGTGACCGAGCATTTTGGTGCACTTCTGCCCGGAGCACCTGGAGCGAAAACTTGCGCTGCAGTACCCAAAGTTCCTGTGCTCAATGCCTACCCCTGCCCATTTCAATCTGTATGATCCTGGCACCGGAGTGCCGCCGTGTATCACTACCGCGTGATGCACTTTAAAGACCCCAGACTGGCAGTGTTACTCCACTGGCTAAACATCTTATCTAGAGCAGAGACACCTGGCGCACATTGGGGCTCAGTAACTACTCGCTGTCTAAACATACAACGCAATTTACTCTTTGTGTCTTGAGCCTCGTGCGTGATTAATTGCGTTACACCCTTAACAAGTGGGTTATACCCATGACCTTTCATGTATGGAAATTATTCAGAACAGCTGAGCGCGATTTGCCCCAAAGGACCAGGCGGTCTGGATTTAGATAATAACATCTGCGTCGCATCTGGTTTAGAGTTGAGGTTTCGGTCGGACAGGGCTTTTCTAGGTGCGGCCGGGCCCCGAAACAAACAGTTAAAAGCCTGTGTGCGACGGAGGCAATACTTTGCTTGAAAGGGGTGGTTGGAGTGAAACGAGATTCTTACCATTTGAATACCGTACAGCAAGGGAAAGATATCGAACTTTGCATAAACAGCTTCATTTTTTTTTTCCTGTTATCCTCTTCAGTTCAATTGTTGAGGGAGATGCAAATTATTATTTTTTTCATAATATTTATAAGAGCGCAGAGTTGTTCCTGCTTTCTCTTTTATCCCCGTAAACTTTGGTTCGTCTTTTGTTTCTGTGTTTTGTTTATATTCCGTACAGTTATTCCTTTGTTATCTATGCGAAAGAAAAAAGAACACCTAAGATCTTTGAAGACTGGAAGGGTATCTCGCCAGTTTTTTTATTAGCTTTACGGAAACGGGTCACCTTTGCTAAACAGAATTGAGGAATATTTCCAAGTTTTCAAAGCAGGAACCCTCCTCCCTCCACCCACCTTTTTTTTTACACTTCGCCGAAAATAAGCACACTTTAGAATGTTCAAGATTTCTGTGTTTTTTTTTTATTCTGCAACGTAAAAGATGTTACGCAAAAAAAAAAAATCTCCTGACTTAGATTTTCCGTTAAATTCAATAAAGGTGTGATAGCACAATACAACACAAAATATTATTGTCAAACTACATCGACACTGTAATTATTCCCTTGAAGACTGAGTTGTAGTACTGCCTGACAGACGAATAAACAAAGTAAAATAAAAAAGCCTATTCAGAAATAATGCACGATACAAAAATAATCTCGAAGTGAATGGCGCGGTAATTAGAACTTGAAGATCACCGCAATTTTCAGAAAAATGTTATTGTCAAACTACATTGACACTGTAATTATTCCCTTGAAGACTGAGTTGTAGTACTGCCTGACAGACGAATAAACAAAGTAAAATTTAAAAAAAAAAAATATTTCGCTATATAAAAATATTCGGCAAGATACATTGGCACTTAATGATTCGCGTATAAAAATTATTATATGTTGTTATACCACGCATACGATAACCAAAAAATAAACAACTCAGAGCCAGAGGTATTAACTATAGACTATACTGAACTTCACAAAAGTACTAATAGTGACTAGAAACTAATCCGTACATTAGGTTCAATTCATACTGAAGAAGAAAGCATATTAGAAGATGCTCCATTGTACTTAAAAACGACGAAACTAAATAAAGTTAAATAAATTGTCCCCTTCGCGTAGCTTCGCAGTAGTCCCTTACGTTTAGTACAGTATAAACTTCCATGTGGCAAAATTTTGAAATCACGTGAACATATATTTGAATATTAAGAAATATATAAACCATTGACCATTTCGTTAAATTGCAACCTACAGAATCGTCTTCTGCCGGGCAGAAAATGCGTTCCCAGTTTTCTTCTCTACATTCCCTTTCGCACGTTTCCCTCCTCCTTTTCCCACAAAAGCAGGGTTTCGTGCTACTCCCTGCAAAAAGAAGGAGGGTATCTCTCCTTCTCAAATAGAAAGGAGGAAATGGGAGAGAGTTTCCTCCTTAATGGCTGCTCGTCGACCTTTAACGTAAAACCATCGGGTAAACTGCACATGTCATTAGGATGCTGAAACTGATTGCTGAAGGACGTCATAAGCCGCGCTCTTCTCGAACTGCACGACGTTTAGAGTTGACACTGAAAAAAAGAGAAATTTGAATAAGCCACGAAATTCTAATAAAATAAGCGGTACCGAAATAGTGGCAACGTTTCCGACATATTTTCTTAACTTGAACCAAATTTGTTTATAGGTTTTGTTTTATTTTTTCAGAGCCGTCTCTTCTTGGGTATTATGAAAGTGCCGATGAGCCCAAAAATTAAACAGAAATCGTTTTATCTAACATTTTAAGTCTCGAATGTTTTATGGTGCCTCCAATCTAAATATTTTAATTTTTTTCGCAACGACAGTTTCTTAGATTATACGGCAAAGCGCACAGATTATGTATTCTACGCGATTATCAATTTATTCGACGCTCCCAGGTTTTCTTCTTTTTATTTTTGCATGTGTCGTGTGTGCGTGGTTATTACGTTCGACGAATACTGATGCCGCTATTTAAAGTTGAGTAACGCCCAAAAGTATTACGACTTAGCACTGAAACTTGAGGTGCGAAAACTGCCACTTTAGACAGGGAAATCTGCGTTGTATGCGAATCCACGAGGAGTCTCCGAGGAGCGCAAATCGTTAAAATCAATCCATCGGAGGTCATCAATTGCCCATTTTTCAAGTGCAGAGTGACACTAATCGATACAAGCCTTAGAGGAAGGAAATTTTCAAAACTAAACGCGCCCGAGGACATATGGAGAGATGAGAGAGGCGGAACAGTTCTAAAATTCTCAATGTGCTCACTGGCATGTTTAGGACAGCAAAAAAAAAATCTAACTCCACTTAATAAAAAATAAATTCAACACCGAAGTTTTTTTTTTTTTTTTTTATGAGTTTACAGATAACAAACGTATCTCGCAAAATGAACTTTTCCCGAAAACAAAAGCACATTTGAGCGCTACACTGATGTCGCAAGACATACTTCGGCGATTCCAAAACACGTATTCTATTCTGGGTCGACGTGTCAAGACAGAAGCATGCTTCGGAATTGATTCTCACTTAAACGAGTCTCACGACGTAAAAATTGTGCTCTGTTTTTTTTTTTGTTTTTTTTTTTTTTTGCCACGATCAGACATTTACGTACCATATTCAGGCACTTCGTAAACTGTTTCTTTTTGGGACGCTGAATATCCCCGGGGTGATTCTTAAACGTTTAATTTAACTTCATTTATTCATACCTCATAAGAGCCTTGAAGGCATGCATGAGAAGGAAACTTTAACAGTTAAAAAAAATAACATTTACAAATATTGACAATGATAGTACTAACAAAAAGACAATAAAAAGCAATCCAAAATATAATTATTGGGTACATATGGCAGAAAAACAAAGTACATCAATGTTTCACAGCGTATGGCACACATACGTTTGAAATCTACATGATTTTCTACATATGGAATGTCGGCTGGCAGCTTGTTCCATTCGGAAATAGACAATCGTAATGGAGACGTCTAAAAAAGTTTAGTATGACAAGTCTCTCAACATATTTTATGTTGGTGATGTAGTCTTGTGCAAATACGATGTGGCGGCTTCAGCAGACTGTCCTTTAGGTGTGGGTTTTAGTAGTAAACGTTATGGAGGAAGGTTAGTCGTGAAATTTTTCTTCTCACAAAAAGTAGAGGTAACTCTGCTTTATTTTTCAGTTGCGAGACACTTGTGTGACTAGAGTGGTCTTTAAAAATAAATCTCGCAACCCTGTTTTGTACTGATTCGATGTGATTAGTTAAGTAATTTTATGAAGCGTTTCACATGGTGCTTGAATCGTCTAATTCGCACCTAACATATGAACTATAAGCAAGAGATCTAACGTCAGGAGCTGCAAGAAAGAAATTTCGAGACATAAAACCTATTGAGCGGCTCGCCTTCCTAGTGAAAAATTAACTTGATCCTTCCAATTTAGATTTTCCCTTAACCTAACACCGAAGTACTTGTATGTTGTTACTTTATCGAGTAATCGATTTCTTGTGTAATTGAAGGTTGCAGTGGACTTTCTTGTAGTGAAGAACATGTTTTTTTTTATATATTGATGTTTATTTCCATATGATCGCACCATAATGAAAGTATGTCCAGGTCATGCTGTAGTGAAACGCAGTCCGTCTCATTCCTAATTGTTTTATAAATTGCACCATCGCCTGCAAAGAGTCTTAGTGAAGAGAAAATGACAGTAGGTATGTCATTATTTTGAAATAGGAATATTATTAGGCCCAAAACCAATCCTGTGGAACTCCAGATTTCACGTGAATGTTGTTTAAGATATGGATTGAAGAGTAACTGCGTGTGTTCTATTTGTTCGAAATTCTAGGACCCAATTAGTTAGACACCTATTAATATTCAAACACTGAAGCTTTTTTTTTAAACAAACGTTCATGGGGTACATGGTCAAACCCTTTGGAGGGTCGAGAAAAATAGTGTATGTCTGAACTCATGAATGCGGGTTTGTGTGGAGATCAGTAACTAATTTTAAAAAAAATTGGGTTTCCCAAGATCAGCTTTTTTTTAGCAATGCTGGTTACTAAAAATAAAATTTGTATCCACAAGGAAGTTAATTATATGAGTATTACAAGACATGCTCTAAAATGTCAACCGGTACACTGATGGGAAATATTGGCCTATAATTGCAAATCAGAGATGTACTACCAAATTTGTAGACTGGGGTGACGATATCGTGTCTCCAGTCGTATTGTATAACGCCTTTGTCTAAAGATTGCTAATAAAGCGCCGCAAGTAGAAGTCCGACATAAGGTTTCCTGATTTTAAAAAGCTTGGAGCGGATGCCATCAGCGCCGGGAGAAAACTGGTGGGGCAGGTTCTAAATGATGTTGGCAATGCCATCAGTGTCTATTTTATTATTTTTCAAAACAGTATGGTTTTAGGCAAGGCTACAATCAGGAAATGGAAATGACTCATCGGTGAAAACATCTACAAAGTAATCATTAAAATTGTTTGTATACACTATAGGTGGCATTTCACTGCCATGCATATCCAAAACACATTAGTAGAAATTTTTTTTTAGGGAAACTCTGTATTTTCCAGAGGTTTTTGGTATTCTTAAGTAGCAAGTTTTTAAAGACACAATGTATAAAAGTTTCTTTTTTTTAACCTTGGCTTTTAGTTTGCACAACTTTGCGTGTATGTTGTATTAGGACTATAGGGAATCGGTGTTGCGCGTTCGTGCTTCATTAAATAGACTCTTCTTAATGTTGTTCAGCATTTCTAAACCTTCAGAAATCCACGGCTTTTCTGGTACATCAGGAACTTTTGTTTTAGAAATGAAATTAGCAAAGCTCTGACTAAACATATACCTAATCAGTTGCTAATTTTCCTCTACTGACCGAAGGTCGAAATTGTTTGGAAATTCTAAGATAAAAAGATACTAAGGCAGTATTTATATTATCCATATTTGCTTTAGAATACTAGTTGCTTCCTTTTGGCGGTGAGCATTCAATGCTTATAGGCAGGTTAAAGTCAATAAGAACTGCTTTATGGTCAATAATCTCCTCAAGACAAGACGCAGTTTTCAAATGTTCTGGTAAAGTCATAAAGCACATGTCTAGAATGGCATTTTCATTACAAGGTTTAAGGACAACTTGGGTGAGACAGAAGGACTGGCAGGCGTTAAAACAATTGCGGCTTATTGTAAAGTGCTTCAACTTCTCAGACAAACTGACAGCGTCCCAGTCGATTCAGGGAAAGTTAAAATCGCCTCCAATAAAAACTGACTAACTTGGATAACGGCAGGTCCAATATAGTTTATACAGCTGGTCAACAAAACCAGTTAAATCATCAGGGGGTTGATGACAGGCACAGATAAGAATGAAAAAAAATATCCGCTTTAACACGTACCCAAAGTATTTCGATGTTATCATCAGTTTGAATTGGAACCGCTAAGGTTGTTTTTTTTTTTTTTTGACAGCAACGAGGACACCACCCCCTCGTGACCGTTTTATATATTTTCTATAAATAGAGAAGTCCTTGTGAAGTTCTTGTTCACTATTCAATATATCATCGAAAAGCCAGGTGTCCGTATCTATTACGACATGAGGAGTGCAACTTTCAACCACATCAGCGAGCGTGTCTTGCTTAGACATTATACTTTGAAAGTTGGCAACAAGAAATGTCATGTCATGTGAAGTGGTAATTGGTAATTTGCTTTTTATTTGTCAATTCAACTTTTGACTTGTCAGGCCATGTTACGGTTGAACAACAGCTCTAATTTCAAAATCAAACAGAAACAACTTATCATCCATAAATAGTTTATCAAAACCTAAGCGCACGCGTGTTTGGGGATTACGATCCGTTTTTGCGTAGTCCCAAAGCTTTCTGCGTACGTCGCGTTGGGGAAACATTGGGGAAATCCAAGTTCTTAAGCTTAGGTGCGTTTTCTAGGACTGCCTTCTTATTTCTGAAGTTCAGAAACTTTACTAAATCAAGGCGGGGGAGATTTACGTTCCTTTTGCAGGCAACGTATGTTCATTCAATTACGCCGATCTCTAAAACCCTTGCCAGACAGGCACGTTAAGGGCCTTCAGAACTACCTACTTTAATGAATTGGCGAGTCAGCTCGCGATCTTGCGCTTATCGGTGAGCGCTGGTTCGCCAACCCCTTAAAGGAGTTCGTTATGAAGGTCATTAACGTACCCGTCTGAAAGGAGCATTTATCAATGGTGTTTCTGACAAAGGAAGTAATTATTTCTTCAGTTCTGGCCCATGTTTCCTTGGACTCCTCCGGAAAGCCTTTGAACATAAGATCAGTAAGATTATTCCTGCACATGCGATTGTCTAAAGCGTCCACGTCATAAGTCAAAACCTGAGCATCCTTCGGATTGAATGATCTTGAATCTACACTCTCTTTTTCCAGCGAGCCTAGGTTCTGTGGGACAGTTGTAATTTCCTCTTTTAGCACCCAAGAATTCTTCAACCTTTCTTTCAAATTTGGTGATTCTCTCGTTCACTTAATTTACTCCCCCCCCCCCCCCCCCCCGCCTTTATTGATTGTCCAAAGTTTTGTTAGATTTTCTTGGTAATTTAGTTTGGTTCTTTCAAGGAGAGAATCCAGCTTCTCTTGTAATCTATCAAGGTTTGCCCCAATGTTGGGGCCAGGATTCAGCTCTACATTCCCCGACAAGATGAATAGTGAGCATAACCAGGCAAGTGAAAACACGACTCTTATTAATGGACACATAGCGAGAACTCACAGTGAAAAATGAAGTGGCTCTTTGTCCGCTTTCTCCTGTGCAAATCGGTAAAAAAAATTATATTAGCGCTTGATAAACAGAAACATCGACACCAACGTTTTGTTTAACCTGCTGAGGTAAAAATGGCGAAAAATACTGGGACTTGCGACCGGACAAAATTTAAAAGTTCTACGTAAAAAAGAGCAAGCATTCTTACCTGCAATATATGAAGTACAGCTTTAGCTTTTCAACCACAATGGTGGCCACAAATCCCAGTCGACGAAGGTTCCCCGATCTATTTATACTGTCACGCAGATAACGTGACGTGGGGGCGTAGACCCAGCAGCCGATTGCAGTCCGCGTGGCACGTCGATTGAAGCATTAATCAAGTCAATTCCGACTGACGAGCGACGAAAGTAGGCTAACGCCGAAACGAGGGAAACAGCACTCTAAAAACGACGCAGATGCTTGTTGTCACTTCTATCAAACTAATGAACCTGCTTCGACGTCCGAAATTAATGCGAACATAGCATCAGTACTCAGTGGTGGGTCGGGGATCCACTAACGATGACGTCATGCGCAGGCCTTGTCTTATAGGTGAAATTGTTTTAGCAAAGCTTCGATCTAAGACAATATCACCTAGAAGACAAGGCCTGCGCATGACGTCATCGTTAGTGGATCCTTTCCTTCTTTTTTGGCGTAGTTGCTTGTTTTGATGCCGTGCATCCTGTGCGGTTCGAGCCGTAAATTTCATTAGGGTGCGCTATCCGCACTAGTTCATTAGCCTTACCCGTCTCGCGTATATACTTCCCAAGCTGCTTTAATTTTTTTTTAAATGTCGGTACTCTCCTTCGATTCATTTATTCTCCGAAAACACGAGCCTTGAGATAAATGTTCACGGGCAATTTGCTAAACGCCTGAAACGATGCAAACGCGTGTTGTGTGTGTATACTCAAAACCAAAACAAAAATATAGCCCAAATGATCCACATCATTAAGTTTCTTTCCCTCTAGCAGCAGCAACAGAAAGCTTGCTCTGGAATCATTAACGCTTGTCCATATAGCTAATTACGTTTGTTAAACGGATTCAGATCATATGTAGAAAGCGCAACTCTTCGCCTTGTGGCGGACCTGACCGGCGAAAGCGTGATATTTGAACCTGACTATAACTTCAAAATACTGTCCCTGGCGTCGGTTGCCATGCCGATTGAAAGGCCCGTTAGGTTAAATCTATGTGAAACTCGGGCTTGTCACCTAAGGCTCGTTCACACTTGCGTCTGCTTACGACCGATTGCCTTAAAACTCCTTGTGATCTTTTACGACAAGAGCAACTCTGGAGCCATCTCTCGGGCAGCTGAGGAAAGCTTGTGATTTCCGTATATTTTCTACTTTTTTCGCGCATAATTTCCTTTTATTGCCTCGAAATTGTTTTGACAATGACAGGTCAGAAAAACCTAAAGGGGCTACAAAACAGTAAAGTATGGTACAACGGAACGATGCTGATATTTTCTGACGAGAAGAGACGCCACCGTAATTTAATACAAAGACAAAAGGAAAGCGACTTATGGAACGAAGAGAGGACAAAATGTTTTGTCCTGCCTTCGTTCTATCTGTTGCTTGCTTTTTATCCCTGTAACCTACCTAGCGCACTCCATTTTATTTTTAGTGAATTAGTAGTTTGCAGACAAGCCGACAAACAGCCTTTCGTACTAAAAATTAAACAAAAAAAATGTGTGGACCGTCTAGATATGAGAAGGGCGCAGTTGAACACATAGTACTCTATCGTAAAGTGTTTCATGCTCCAGCTACCTAGAATCAGACTGATTTAGTGAAAGACATTGGGGTTTAAGGACACAACGAGGGAAAGATGGCCGTTGGGAATGTGAAGATAACCAAGCAGAAGCTTACATCGCTTGCGTAAGTCGAGGAAAAAGAATACACGTTTGTCTCTAATCTTTTCCCGTCAACCGGTTAGGCGTAAGGTGCGCGCACGAGGTTGGTAAGAGGCGCTTCCCGCGCGGGTGTTACTGCCCACACATTCAACAAAAGACGCGGTGTTTTGCTGCAGGCACGATGACATAAGTAGCTGCGGATACGCTACAAGCATTCTCGAAGAAGCTTGTTTTTTTTTATGTTTTTAACATGTTCGCAGACAGTTGTTTGGACGGCCATTGTGACAGGACAGTCATACAAGGAACAAACACACCTTTAGCCATATCCCAGCTTTGCTTACCTGTAGACAATCTAGATATGAGATGGGCACGGTCGAACACTTCGTACCCTATCGTAAAGTGTTTCATAATCTAGCTACCGAGAACACAAATCTTGGGATCCAGCTAAATTCTAGTACGTGCATCACTGGGTCCTGTTGAACTGAGTCTATCCCCTCCTCTTTCACCCCGTAGACCAAGTGATGTGATGGTCATCAAAACGCGCTAATAAAAGCGCCGAATTTAGCCCTGTTGCCTTACACGACAAGATTGATTTTCCGAACACGCTTCCCGCTCTCAGGAATAGCAAGTTTAGCTGTATTGTCTTCATATAATTGAACCCTTAAATTTTTATATATTAATTCAAGTTAACACTCAAAGCACTGATTAGGAGCCGCAAGCCACCGCCCACTTTGAAAGGTCCGACCGCACGCATCCATTTATCCAGGTGCTTTTAATTTCGTACGCCTTTTATTCTGGACAAAAAACAAAACATAAAAAACTAGGACATTAATTTAGCACAATCTTCTTGGTTTGTTCCTACGCCGGGGGGAGGGAGCGGGAAAAGAAGGTCAATGACGAAATAAAAGATAGACGGAAAAGGGTCCACTTTTGTACCACAGTTGAGAGAAAGAATAAAAGCGAAACAGAAAAAGTACATAAATAAAAAAAAAAGAAATCTCGCCCTGCAAGACGCTAAGGGGACGACGAATAAAAAACAAAAAAAATCCTAAAGACGAAATCTATAAATATGATCACTACGTAACAGCAAGACTACTGAGTCTGAATAAAGTTTATTATTATTATTATTTTTATTAAACAAAGAAAACTAAACCTGTCGGATTGACGTAGTTTCTTCATAAAGCCATGCGAGAGCAGTGAAATTATTTTATTGGTATATGAAGTAATAATTATTAGAGGTACGCGAACTGGAGAAGCTCTTCACGACCAACTACGTCTTCGCTGGCCAGAGTTTAAGCCGAAAAGGCCAAAAATAGCAGACAGGCGTGACTATCAGCCCGTGGTCGGCATTGCCCCCGACCTGCCGCCTCAAGCCCAGGTGTGGCGCAGCGCTCTCTTTACGCCTCTTTTTACGATCACGGGGTCGGGGTTTTTATCGACGCGACAACCAGCCGAGATTCCCCATTATTTCGCGAACGCATTCTCCTTCTTACACTTCTTTTTTTTTTTGTTTTCTGTTCTTAATTTTTCAGTTCGTATACTTGGTTCCTCCAGAAGGCTGCCTTCGCAGGCTCCCTCAAAACATTGCCGCTAAGGAGATGGTACCAAGACCGGAATATATTGGTACAAGGTGAATCCTAACGAATACCCGCAGTCATGTTGTTTATACATTGTAAAAGAGCCACGGTATTCGCTGCAGACACGAAGAGAGAATTATCAGCGGGCACGTAGATCCGGCTTAAGAGATTTCGGAGCACCGGATTAACGTTGGCCAGAGCCCTTTAATCTGAGGCCCTCACGAAGATGGTGATAATAATGACGACCACAATGATGATAATGATGATAATGTTGGCGAAAGATGAAACGTATCAGTTAAACAAAAAAAAAAACATGCTTTTTTAAAACGTCCACGCGTCGCATTGCCTAGAAATGTACCAAGTTAGCGTGATGTGTTTTGACAATATTAACGATGAAATTTCTGACTACACAATATATGCAGTCTGTATTATAGAAATAACAATCTTATGTGTCAATTGTTTTTTTGTTTCTTTGCATTTGATTAGTTTGTGTCGTCATACATGCCTTAAAAATGCGCGTGCGTTCGCTTTCCGCCGGAGCTCGCAGTCTGTGAGGACTCGGCGAATGACGAAGGCAAAAATATGCAGGCATAAAAGTAAATTGCTCGCATTGAGCTTTACGTTTCACATGTTTACGATCTTTATTTTTGTATTTTCGGTTCGTCATTAATTACCACTCAATTACGAAAATGTCCGGATAATAAAAAATTTTACATTAAAAAACACGAATAAAAGGCACTTGGTTATTTGCTTCGCGAAAAATCGGATATATAATTGTTTAATGTTAGACTAAAATGAGCAGAAATTGAGACCGAAACTTCGGCTTCGTCTAACAACATTGGTCCCGGGCCGCCAAAAACATGGCTATCACCTGGTACGAGATGTCATGTGATCCTCTACGCTACGACGGGCGGGACCAGGGCGGGCCGGCGGGCCACCGTGGGGTAGGCGTATGTCTGGTGCAAATGTCGTTTGCATTGCACTCTTCCTCACGTTTTGGTGTCTCTAAATTCAAGGACCTCTGCACAACTACGGCATCAGTTTTCGCACGCAGTGTGAACGAAACTTCGTGAGACAATAATCACAAATGGTGAGGCGACGACGGCGGTTGTGACGCGGGAGACGGAGGTAACGGCGGGACGGCCGGACGGCTCCCAAGAAGAGCGCTGCGCAGGCGCGGGCCGCGTGGACACCACGGAGCGCCGAGAGGCAATGTTGATGACGTCACCCGTTCCGTTACCTTTGCCCAAAGAACTAAAACAAACCAATAGGGGCAATGGTGATGACGTTTATCTCAATGTTGGCTACACCCACGCCGTACACTCTAAAAAAAAGCCCGTGCGTCTTCTTTCCCGCAGAACACGCGGGCAGCCAATCACTACTGTTTGCGGAATCGGCTCAGCGAATAAAAATGCCGAAGCATATACTTAGACCAAAAAGCGATGTCTGCGATGTAGCATCAAGCAATGCAAGCGTGACGTTTTGCATTGCTTAATGCTACATCGCAGACTTCGCTTTTTGGTCTAAACATATGGTTCGACATTGTCATTCGCTGAGCCGATTCCGCAAACAGTAGTGATTGCCTCACCGCGTGTTCTGCGGGAAAGAAGACGCACGGGCTTTTTTTAGAGTGTAGGTTCGACTGCGCTGTTGGTTGCGCCTCAATTCGCCCGCTAGAGTAAGCCGATTTCGGCAACTTGGCGTGTTGCAAAGTTTGCCGGGCCGTTTAAGAAACATTTAGACACAACTAGGTCGTAATATGTGACGCGTGGTCTTTCTAGGTGTCACTAAAAAAGACTGCATTGTTTGTTTGTTTGTTGTTGTTTTTTTCAAAAACAAAATGAAGCCGTGTTTTCCTTTAGCCGAGCTCACCTCGTAAATCGCAGTCATTGGTTTTCCCAGTGATCTGTGGGAAAGTAAACGCTCGGGCATTTTTATCATTTGTGACAGATGGGATATTTGGAACGTAGTTCTTTCTGACAATAAGCGCCGCAAGGCAGGGACGGTAACTAAGAGACACAACACAAAGCGCTACTTGCAACTGACTGTTTATTGACGAAACACACACTATTCATACACCCGATCAGGCTTCTCAAGCAGATCAGATCAGAAAACGTTTATTAAAATGATTAGGTTCCGCCACACCTCTTGACTGAAGTCATCCGGTGAAGTCATCCGCTTCTCAAGCAGGAATTAATATTCTTTACCTGTTATATGAACTGTCGGGGCACTTATGCACCTGACATCCCCTTCCAATCTGATGTTGAATGACTCGTACAATTCTCTCTGTGCCTTGTCTCCTAACTTTCCCGGATTTTTGTTTCCCTATCCCGGGGTAGAAGGGCATATATCACAAGGAAACGCCAAAGCCAAAAGCTTCACAGGAATGCGTGCCGCGCCGACGCGCGCCACGCATTCCTGTGAAGCAGCGAGCGTAGAAAGGTCCCGGGCGTACGCGGCGGCGCTGCGGTCGTATGGGCTGGAGGATCCGACCGGTTCCGAGCGTTCCGAAGGCCTTCGGCAAGCAGGTTTGGCATGTGGTTTGGCCGTTTGGCGGTTCGGCAACGCGAAGTGGCTCCCGTTCTAAGCTTATTTTTACCCCGTGTTTGGTGTCGTTTGTGGCCAATGAAATGTCATGCCGAATTAGTGTTTATTCGCGCAGCAAATGCAATGCAAGCCGCCCTGGCCGCCCGCTTCATCCAGCCTATCCAGCACATGTTTTAGTGGCGCCCTGTCGAGCCGTGCACGGAGTGCGGCAGCCGTGAGCGCTCGCTGAGCTCACTACCCCTCCTCTATTTCACGGCCATCCAAGCCAGGACCAGGAACGTCATGAGGGATGTTATTCTTTTGCTTGTTTTTGTAATTCTGATTTGTCTGTAACTTTTAAAATAAAGCAAAATTCGAGAGAAGAAAATTTTCACTAAGTTACTACGTCAGTGCGCTAATGTTTGGTGCAAATTAAAAACCAGTAAAAAAGTCGTTGCAGGGCCCCTTTAAATTGACACCGACTATAATATTTCTTGTTTTTCTTTTTTGATTTTGGCTCGGAGGCTTTTGTGCTTCCCCGAAATATTCCTGGCATTGTCATAAGACTGGCCCCTGCAGTTATAAAGTGAAATGCCATTCGCGCCAAGGAGAGATAGCACTGTGGCAGCCAGGTATTTACCCGTGTGCGATTCAACTGGAACAAATTCGATGAACCTTTAATGAACATTACCTATCAAACAATATCGAAGCATAACAGACAGCTGGTCAACTTAGGCAATGTGGGAAGTAGAATCTACAATCAAAATGCAATATTTGGCACGTTGCACCTCCTCGACAATTCGCATTGGTAAGGTCTGTGTCATCAAGTCAATGAACTCAACACAGCGAACTTCGTGAGATTTCACGGGTGACTCTTACCCTTGTTGCCATGGCCGGCAACGTGATCACTCAAAAAGGTGTCAAATCCCGCGATTACTTAAGTATGCCTAAGAAATTATAATTTCCATGTGATCCAAACAATTAGCTTCCCCTCATTGGCAATCCCTCGCGCAGCTAGCAATCTAATGACTGCCACGATTCGCTTCAGTACTTTTTTTTCCATTGAGCACTCTAGGTTACAAAGGGTCGAACTAATTCGTTGTCTATTCTGGCACAAGGGGTAGAGCGAGCTAACCACGCACAGACTGCATTCCGGTGGTCTACGCTGTCTTTGTGAGCTCTTGCTTTTTCTACCGTCTTTTTTCAGTCGCGAAATTCGCGAAAATACTTACACTGTTTGGAACCGCGAAAATGTTGCGCATGAAACAAAACACGGACCCTTTCGACTGCGACTAAATGAGCCAGCGCCGCTTAGACACCTCGTCCATTAGCAGCCTTTATTACGAAACGTCGAGGAGATTGCTATCGTTTCGATCGATTTCTAAAGTATTGCGATTCCTTCTCGATACACTGCTTTCAACATTTGTCGGGTACAGTAGCAGGTCACTTAGCTGGATCGTTTTCACCAATGGTAGGTCCTACCTTGATGGGTTTTGGACACAATTCTTGGCGCTCGTCGGATTCGGTCCAAGTTGATGCAAGTGTCCCCGAGTCACCCTCACTTCCATGACTAGTAACCGGTTGCGCTATAGTTGGGTGCAGGCAGTTTCCAACGCCTGGGGAACACTGTTGACCACTCAGTTGGAGGGGTTCTTTGAGATTTATCTCCGCGGGGATGGAGGGTTGCTTGCTGGGTGGTGACGTTCACACGCACCATTGAGCGGGCTGGATGGAGTAGACAGGACAGAATATTCGGTAGTTCCTTTTGCCTGATATTGATGGATTGCCTTTGGTAGCCAGTATTTAGGTTTTTTGGTGATCCTGATGTTAGAGTTTCATTTGGGAATGTATTACACAACTGGTTAAATACTGCGTCAACTTTGGCAGCTTTATTTTAATTTCTTCTTTCTTCAACTTGGCCTTTTTCTTAGAAGCGCCATTTAGATGCTTGGGACCTATCACTTGTACTGCGAGTCGGGAGCTGTCCCGCGGGAAGGGCAATACTTGGTCATCTAGCGAGTTTTCGTGGCAGACAAATGAAGTAATCTGGTTGCCAATTTTCTTTAACTCTCTGGTTCAACAAAATCGGCCAATCAGAGGCAGAAACACAAAGCCCAGTAACTAAGAACGTCGTTTATTCGTTGTTTGTAGTGCAGTCTTCCTTTCCTTTTTTTGAAATTTTTGAGAAATGCTACTATATGCAACTATTTTCTAGAGGGATGAGGACATTTCTTGTGGCTCGTAATAGGCAGGGAGGTTTCAAACTCACTATTACGAGAAAACTATTCCCATGTTGCTAAAAGGTCCCCGCTTCGCTAAAAGATTCAATATAGTGACCGTGAGCACCTCGCGAAGTAAATCCCTGCACTTTCGTCGTAATATAAGACCGACACGCGGGCTTGACGTCACAGAGCTGCGGCGGCGCTGTGATCGCGCCGGAGCCGGGGGGTGTGGGCAAAAGCGCCCACGTTTCGCATGGGCGTCATAGCATTTCAGCATGCCAAGAAGCTGTGTTGCCGTTAATTGCACCGAAATGTACTAGAAAAGCAGTGGAGTGAGTTTCGACAAGTTCCCGGCAGACTTTGAAAGGCACAGAAGGTGGATAATATCCGTGGATCAAAAAGAATGGTCGCCTCGCGCGAATGACCGTTTGTGCGGCAAACACTTTCTTGAAGGCAAGTGCGGCTTCCATTTCAATCTCCGTCCCGAGGCTTGCTCATGTGCAGGGAAACCGTTGTCTGATCCAGACCACCCGGATTTTGTTTCCATGGTGTTCGCGCACAAAGCATCGGCCAAGCGCTCGTCGGAGGCTCGCTACGCCCGTACTACCCAGCAGAAGGGGATCGGCGACAGAACGGCAATGTTGTAGGCGTTACCGAAAAAAAGTAACGAAATACGTTGCTCGTTACTTGCAAATAAAAGGTACGCGTTACTGAGCTACGTTACCTAAAAATAAAAGGAACGCGTTACCGCTACCGATAAAAAGTAACGCACCTTACTTCTGCGTTACTTTTTTAAACTATGATTTAACACATTTTACGGTTTTGACGATACAGGTCATATATCAAGAAACTTTATGTTCATGCAGAAACTGAACATAATTACTTTATCTCCTTTTACGGTTTCACCTAAATATTCACTAGAAAAACGCAAAGAAAAACATGGCTTGACGCCTAAAACACGGAAACAATTGAAGTGTAAATTCTCTAAGTCTTGGGAAGTAGTAACGAGTAACGTAACTACGTTACTTGAAATAGTAACGTAAGTACGTTACCCGTTACTGTGTCGAAAATGTAAGGAGTAGGTTACTACGTTACTGAAAAAAGTAACGCGTTACCAACAACGCCGTTACTTGTAACCAGTGTTGGCGGTAACGCGTTACAAGTAACGACGTTACCAATAACGCGTTACTTTTTTTGGTAACGTAGTAACGTACTCGTTACTTTTCCAAAGAACTAACGGGTAACGTACTTACGTTACTTATTTTGAGTAACGTGTAACAAAATTACGTTACGTTACTTTACTTCCTAGAACTTAAAAAAATTAAATTTAGAAATTCAGCTGTTGCTGAAGTACAACAGCGGAGTGTGCTTCGGGTAACGGAGGAACTTGTTCACAGCAACTATCTGTACTTCGACATGTTGTGAATAAAATATATTCAAAGTTTCAATCTCGGCTGGTCTTAATATCTGTGCTAATGAGGGAGGCCGGTTCTTCTGTTAAGTTCCGTGCCAACATGTTATAAATCAGCTTCATATATACTTCTGCGTTTTTTCTTGTAACTATTCGGGTGAAACCCTAAAAGAGCGAAGGTAATTAAGTTTCCGCATGGACATATTTTAGCTATGGTGCTTACGCACATATCAAACGTCGAAACAGCAATTGTTTTAGTTCGTGAATAAAAAGTAACGCAACAGTAACGTGCGTTACTTTTTATCAGTAACGGTAACGGTAACGCGTTCCTTTTATTTTGAGGTAACGTAGGTCGGTAACACGTTACTTTTATTTGCAAGTAACGAGTAACGTATTTAGTTACTTTTTTTCGGTAACGCCTACAACACTGCTTGTAACGTGTTACCGCCAAGACTGCAGAACGGACAAAGCGTTACTGCTTGTCATGCCTTGTGGTCATGAGGGTAGGAAAAATATCATACCTTGGCTTGAAGACGCTGTGTGTATTTAATCAATATGAATACACACACTTCCGCTGACCCACAGTCTGCTGATCCCGCCGGCAGTGAGGAAACCGACTCGAAGTAATCGTAGGCCTCGAGAGACTTGTACGCCTGCACCGTGTCGGCCGTGAACTGGCTTGGCGAAAAAACTAAATAAACGACGACGTGAGCCGTCGACTTCGGTGGCAGCAACTTTACGTCGGAAGTCCAGCAGGCCTTGTTTACGTGGTACGGATCCTCGCAGGCAACGCCGTCCACGCACAGTTTGTTTCGATACCGCTGCCGTTCAGGCTCGTGCAGCGAGGTCAAATAGTCGGGCATAGCATACGACATACAATGTGAGGAAATACGACGCACAAATAAAGATACAAGCGTCCCTACAACGTCAACAACGAGCGCACGCCATAGAACGCAATGGCGAAAACACGGAGAGCCGGGCTGCTTTTGCCCACTTAGCTACCGCGCATGCGCGGCCTTGCGGCCGTGTTGGTGAACAGAGTCGCTCCGCGTGTCGGTCTATAGACACAGTGTTGTTCGTAAAATCGACGAATCAAAAGGGCCCCATACAAAATAAAAAGTTCTCTATCATTCCGTCTGACTTCATTACGATATACTTCAAACAAGACCACCAAGGAGACGACAGTACTGTCCTCTTCGGTAAGGAGCATTGTTTAACCTCAAAAACACGTATTTACAGGCATTAATCTACGCTACTTCGTTCACCCCTAGGCTCACAGCGCGGTGGGAACTACGCGCGCGTTGGCCCAGTCAAACGTCGACCCTTTGCCACGTGAACACGCTCTCACTCATGCCTAGGCGCAGAGAGGAGGGCCAGGTGATGAATGGAAGACGGCTGACTAGTACGGCGAGCGCCTAGCTCTCACCGCACTGTAACCTATGGGGGGAATGGAGTACGTACGCACGAGCCATGACTTTCCCTCCCACCCTTTTTTTTTAAAGGGTGGAAATTCCCTTTTGTGCAAAAGAAGAAAGAAGCCTCCGCGTCTATCTTATTTAGCTGAAAGCCGCTTTCAAAACAAAGCAAATTACCCTGACGGCGGGAACCACTCGTCAAAAGAGTCCCTTCTGTCTGTACCCTGTGATTTTACTATGCCGAAGAGGAATTGGAAAAAGAATCTCGCCCCTCAGAGCGTGCCTTCGGTTTCACTCGCGGTGCCATTACCTTTATGTCTCTCTTCTCGAATTCTGCGGCAATATTTCCTAAAATATTTTTTTCGCTTTTTTATTTCATTTTTTTTTCAGCAGAAAAAAAATGTTATGTTAATATGTTTTCACGATTTACGGCATGGGCCGCCCCCCCTCCCCCCCTCCCCCCCTCCCCTCCCCCATCACTTCCACCAAGAGTCGACGGCCCTGGGCTGCAGCCCCCTTAGTCCGTACCTTAATCCGACCCTACGACCACGACTCACGCATTTTCGAAGCTCGTTTGCTTCATAGAATGGTATGATTTGAACATGTCTAGAGAAAATGTTTGTATGACTAATGTGACTTTTATAAGAGGAAAAAAGGCGCCTTGGGCAATGTCCGCACACTGTCTTTTTGTACGATGGATTAGCCATGCGACCTCGGTTTTAAGTCTATGGCTATTCCGCAAAGCGGCGAGGCTACCAAGCGTACGTCCGGATATACGTCTGCCGCACGGCAGTACCAGTACGGTGCATATATGAGCGCGTCTACGACTGGTGCGTTTATTGCGTACACAATTGTGGTCCATCGTTTTTTCTTTTTTTTTTTTTTCCCCGATGCCGTCATAAAATTGTCGTGCTGTTGCGTGCCGCGATCCTGGCGGTGGCGGCACGTAGCTGCGGAGGCGGATGCGGCGGACGCCTGTTTTGTTGTGTAGCGTCGCTCTCCAGTCAGATGGTCGTCGGAAACCAAAGCAGATACAATATGAGACGCCGTTGTAACCAAAGTATTCCCGTTTTGTTCAACAGTTTTCGTGCAAGCGAGAACTGCGGCGCTGATCATGAGACGCTCGTGAAAACCACTTGCAATCTTAGGAAGGGAAAGAAGATTTCATTTACTTCATCTACCTTAGCTTTAAACTGTTAGAGTACTCACCGAAACCTTAAGATTCCGAGAATCGAGCCGCCGAGATACAGCATGGCGGAACCTTGTTATCAACTCTAGTAATTGGTTCAATGCAAACTTCGCGCACTTTGGAGTTATACTCGCACCTTCACACGGGCAAACAGATACATAATTGATTCTGAAACGATTGGTAAGGGACTTCCTTTAATGAGAAACTGCTCGCTACACTACCCAGCCGTCCAGCTATACAGCGGCATTGCAGACCTTTGTTGTTATCGAGAAAGCTCATTCGAGCCTCGAGCTAACGACGTCCCTATAGGGCCGAATACACACACGCGAGAACATTGTTCCGCCTGCTTTCTCAATTTTTTTTATTTATTTATTTTACTGGAGTCTCCGCACCTCGTATGCGCCAGTATCTGTGTTAATGAGTGTGAATGCAAATTCGTGTGTAGGGGGTTAAATATTTGCATCAGGCAATCTCTCAATGTCTAACCTCTTACGATTGCTAGATGTATCTGTATACATATAAGTGCATTAGTTAACATGTACAAACCCCATAATGATTGTCCATACATCGTACATCATGTTCATTTCTTGAGTTTGAAGTAGCCGGTCCCAGAATGTGGGAACAATTTTTTTTCCCCTAAAATAACCATTGAATTGAATCGAATTGTGCGTCGAATTCGACGTTTTGCTGAATTTACGGGAGCAAGCTCGAGGTCAGTGCAAGTTACCGGGTGTTGTTTGCACCCCACAAGGTACGTGCCCTTCGCCAAATGCTCAGCCTCCGCCCAAAACGTAGCGCTGGCGATTCGAACCAGATTCAAAGTTTCAGAACTTGGCGTTATCCATTTCAAATGCTACTTGATGCAAAAATAAGCATCAAGCATCATGCATAATCGATTTTAAATAACGTTCCGTGTTTAAAATAGAACCCGTTACCGGTGGCCGAAGCCGTTCATCTCATGTTTTTGGTTGACTTGATCGACCACTCATCTCAAATCGAATTCCTTTTAAAAAAGTTACACCTTTTGAATCGGATTACGGCAAGTTCCGGAACATTGGAATCCGGACTCGAACGTTAGCGTTGCATTAGGGAGGACGATGAGCGTTGGGCGATGCGCAGTTTATCTTTGCGGTAAAACTAACACGGTAAATATTGCACTTCTGAAAACACAGGGCACCTTGAATTGCTACACATTTGTCGTGGTTATTTTTTTAAATGCTGACCACCAAATCTGCTCTAAAATATTATTCTATTTTTGATCTGCAGCTGCACTGAGGTTTGTACAGTGTACACGATTGCTAACACGTGGCGCTCAGCATACTTTGCACAAATATTTCTGGGGGAACTCAGATGGACAAAATTAAAGCCATTAGAAATGTACGCTTTGCAAGGTTCTGGCAAGCAAGTTCACCTCGAAGTACAAGCCGACTATGCAGTATTGTAGGTAGGTGTGACCAACTTAAGAAACAGCTCACGGTAGTTCGTAGTAAGACCGCCATAGTTTGGGCGCCAATGTTGACACAATGATAGCCTAGAAAACAAAAGCTAAAATGATGGTTCCCAAGGAAGAGGCTCTCTTAATGATTGACGTGCAACCACGAGTTTGAGCGAGACTGAAGGTTATTTTAAGACGTTTTCCACGTCCATCAGCGCTGCTCTCACACCGCCCGCCCCGTCATTGAAATTTTGTGGGTCACCATAAAGCTGGAATTTCAGACATGCGTAGTTGGCGTATGCTACCGTCCTCCGAACTCTCCGGCCGACTTTGTTGAGGGCCTCACAGAAGTTATCGACGAGATCCAATGTAGATTCCCTAACTGTCCTCTCATGCTGGCCGGAGATTTCAACTATCCTGGCATTGACTGGGGAGCCTGTGTTGTACCTGATGAATGTGCAAGGAAAAGTGAGTGCCGTAAGTTACTTGATATGGCCAATTACTTTAATATGAAGCAAATAATTACCGCTCCTACTCGTGGAGATGCTGTATTAGACTTAGTATTTACAACTCACCCAGAGCACGCTAGTGTACACGTAATCGACCAAATTAGCGATCATCATGCTATACATTGTGACTTCTCTCTGGTTGTTAATAAGCGGGACTCAACAAGGAAAGAAATATTTGACTACAAGAGAGTTGATTCGGAAACATTAGATTCTATGCTACGCGAATTTTCCAGTACATTTCTTAGTGAATTTGATGAACGGTCTGTGAATGAAAATTGGGTCCTTTTTCGGGAAAAATTATTGGAGGTTCAATCCATATGTGTTCCCACTTTGAAAATCGCTCCAAGCTTGCACAAGCCCTGGTTTACAACTACTATTAAAAGATCTATTCAAAAAAAGAAACGTCTGTACAGGCGTGCACTTCACTTAGACTCGGAACATGCTTGGACCGTTTATCATACTTACTCAATCATATGTAAAAAAGAAATAAAAACCGCCAAACAAATATTTTATGACGAGGATGTCTCGAACATGCTTCGAACTGATGCAAAAAAATTTTGGAAAGTAATTAATCCTAAACCTTCACCAGTATTGCCAAGCGTTTCTTGTGATGACGGATCTTTTTTGGGCCCACGCCTAATGGCCGCTGGGTTTAACACCTTTTTTAGCAGTGTTTTCACTGAGGAGGATGACTTCCCTCAGCCAGTCATTTTGTCATCTCATGCTGAATGTATTATGCAGGACATTGTTATCACCAGTCACGGGGTCGAGTGTGCCATTGATCGTTTGAACGCTAACTCCAGCCCGGGCCCTGATGGAATATCAACCAAACTCTTGAAATTAACCAAATGCGTATCTGGGGTTCTGCTGGGTAGGCTGTTTCAACAATCCCTCTCCTCTGGCGAAATACCTGACGACTGGAAACTTGCCCACGTCATCCCCATTTTCAAGTCTGGTGATAAGAATTCTTTCAACAACTACAGGCCTATTTCGCTAACCTGCGTGGCATGCAAACTTATGGAACACATACTTTCATCCCAGATTATGACTCATCTATCCAGTAACAACCTTATCTTTCCGAACCAGCATGGCTTCCAACGCGAGCATTCTTGTGAAACCCAGCTGTTTGAAATAATTCATGACCTTCATGTTTCTGTTCATTCCTCACTTCCCGTTGATGCTGTGTTTATTGATTTCGCGAAAGCTTTTGACCGGGTCCCCCACAACAGATTGATATATAAATTGGGTACTATTAATATAAACGAATTAGTTATTGAATGGATAGCGAGCTTTTTATCAAATCGGTCTCAATCTGTCGTGATTAATAAACATGTCTCCTCTCCCACACCCGTAAAGTCTGGCGTCCCACAAGGCTCTGTTCTTGGTCCGGTATTGTTCCTTCTCTATCCAAATCGGGCACTGTAATGCCCGATTTGGCGCTGTGGGTATTGCATAAATAAATAAATAAATATAAATGACCTTCCTGCTAACATTCAGTCCACCATACGCCTTTTCGCGGATGATTGCGTCATTTATCGCCCCATATCCACTCCTCTAGATGTGTGCGTACTCCAGCGCGACCTTGAAATAATCGGCCAATGGTGCATCACTTGGTTGATGCAAATCAACATTACAAAAACAAAGTCTGTAACTTTCACCACCAAATTAAATGTTGATCGCCACGCGTACGCAATTGGAGAGAACCAGATTGAAAAAGTCACATCAATCAAATATCTCGGTGTCCACCTTTCATCTAACCTATCATGGAACCTTCATACTGAGCATATCATCAGCAAAGCGTCTAAAACTCTAGGATTTCTTAAACGTTCATTGTTCCAGGCTAACAAAGCAACTAAACTTCTTGCGTATACCTCTCTCGTAAGATCGCAGTTGGAGTACGCGTCCATTATTTGGCACCCTCATCAGATGTATCTAACCAATAATATTGAGTCACTTCAAAATAAAGCTGCCAGGTTCATAGCTAAGGATTACTCCCGATACTCAAGTGTGACTAACATAAAACATTCCCTCAACCTTTCGCCACTTCATTGTCGTAGATATATTTCCCGCATGTCCTTCTTCCACAAGCTATACCATGGTTCATCTGCTTTCAGAGATTCATACATCCAGCCTCCCCATCATGTCTCATCCCGCGTAGATCATCCCTTCAAAGTACGCCCCATTTTCGCTCGTACCAACCTATTCAAAAACTCTCCTCTACTCCTCGCTGTCTCCGAATGGAACAGCCTACCCAGCGATATTGTGTCGATCACCTCAGCCCAGATGTTTACCAACGCACTAACCAATGTATAACGATGTATGTAGTTTTTGCTTACTTAATTTTCACTAAGCATTTTTGTTTTTTCTGATATTATATGTTGCGCCAACGTCATCTTTTTGTCACATAGTGCACTACCTTTGTTTATGATTGCCCCCCCCCCCCTATGTAATGCCCGAAAGGGTTTTTAGGGTAAATAAATAAATAAGGCGGAAATCGAGGATCCATTTTTTAAGAGGTAGTAAACAGACGAGCGTGAGCCGTATTCCGGGAACACCTATTGGTCCATCACCTTCTCCGCACATGGGAGAGGGGGTAAAAACCTGCACTGATAAAATTTGGGTAAGTTAGATGCATTCATATATCACAAACCCCACCTCAGATAATCATTAGTATCACCTCCCCACCGTATTTTTCCTCGTTTAGATCACCCATCCCAGGCAGCACACTTGCTTGGGCTAGCTGGAGCCAGGATTGGGCCTTGGCCGTAGTTTCGCACCAGCCTTCCATACTACCATTGGCTATCGAGGATTGGAACTCACTACCTAACAATATCGTTTATATAAATGATACTAATAAATGTGTTGAATCTATTAGTCTCTTTCTATCTAACTTGGCTAACTAGCTTACAGTGTTATATTTGTGTTTATTGTACTAATTTTTTTTTATCATCACCCCCATGCAGAATGCCCCACGGGCTTAAAGGAAAATAAATGATAATGATGATCACCTAAAGACACCTCTGCGAAAAGTTTCGTTGCACTCAGTTTACTGGTTTGTATATACAAAAATATTTTACAACCGAAAAATGCCCGAAAACAACCTGAAGGTCCTATTAATTTAACTCTTGAAATGCGAGTGCCAAAACAACGCTAATGCGGAAAATGAAATAAAAATAATAATAATAAGACAAGCCGAAGCGCAAATCCGGAAACGTGCTTGGGTCGTGTTTTTTTCTTCGAACCCGTTCAACTCTCAAAGTGAAATCTTTCGTAATCCCTTATTTACTCGGATTATTCTAATTCAAAGCACCGAACGTGCTTGAGACCGGGCTTCTGGTTCCGTGTGCAGCGCTGAATGTCCGGTTTAACTCTCGTTCATGGTAGCTCAGCGTTCAAACACAACATCTCTTTTTTTCATGCCAAAGTTTTAGAAGGCCATCAGTGAATTTGAAACGAAGCACTATTCGAATCAAAGCTTGAGTCGGTACCAGCGTCAAATAAAGGAGAACACACGCTTTTGTATAACGTAAACCTATTCGCTCTTTCTCGCGTGAGATGAAACGTTGTGGCGCCAGTGTGCAAATAGCCCCGAACCACTTTCGGTTCTCAAATAGACGGCAAGTTTGGCAGTATTTGCGAAATCAAATATACACGTTATCTTCTGAAAATGGTCACTCCTGTTACTATCAGATTTGAATCACCCACTTCCAACCAGAGCTTGGTGTTCCGACGTCCCCGCGTGCTCTCCTCACCTCCTCTCCCTCACTTTCTACCCATATAGTCACCGACAAAGGGAGAACAAAGGGATGTGTCTTTTGAATGCCCGGCCTGAAGCACAAGCTCGTCGCCTTCATCCGCGCTAAGGCTGCACGGGCACACTTGACGCTCGCGAGACGCCGAAGCGTTGTCAAAGGTAGGAAACTCGTGCTGGAGGCGGGTTAGCCGAAAGCCCTCACTGCCGTTCTTATCCTGCCAGTGACTAAAGTAGTTTGGACGACGGCCTTTCAATTCTAAGAGAAAAGCGGAATAACTGGCCATTGGTTGTTCGCGCTATAGCATCGCGCACTGAACGTTAGAATACAAGGCGTAAACTAGTAAATTCTGAGCTTAAGGAAGAGCCGCCCGCTATGAGCATAACAACGAAAGGTAACGCGTTTTCTTTTTTAGAGCGCAGCTCTTAGGCGCCCGTTTCCGGCTTGAGTGGCGTCGGCGTCGTCGTCACCGTCGGCGTCGCCGTCGCCGTGGGCGTAACCGCGCGGTGCATGTTGGGACATGCACCGCGCGAGCCCCCCCCCCCCCCCCCCCCCGAGGTCACGTGACCCCCCCCCCCCCGGAGGAGACTGAAGGATGAGGGGAGGAGAAGAAGGAGGAGGATGAGGAGGGGTATACCCTCCCCTGAGTACCCTTCCCTCCTCCTCCTCCTCAAGAGCTGCGCTCCAATTCGGCATTACAGGGAGTTGTAAACGGCTTTCATTTTTTTTCCCCACCATAAATATAATTTCTCAAAATGGAAGCTTAGGCGTGTTGTTAAGGCATGATGATTAAAAGGTACAATGCGTACGGGGGGGAGGGGGGGTTGGGGGGGGGGGGGGCAGAAGAGAGTGAACACGTAATCGCAGAACTTACAACTGAAGTTTTATCGTCAAGGCGCAACTGTATGTACGATCACAAAACAAGAAAAAGCGAACACGCACCCAATGACAAACGCTAGATCCCTGCACCATCATCGCGAGTGCTGTCGTCGTGTGAGGAATTCTAACTTTTTTTATCAGACAGCGAAACAGACGGAGCGATTACACAATCTTCCTTTAGGCGCGCAATCATCTCCGTTTGAATAATTTCACGGGTCAGGGCATTGCCGCTTCTTCCAATGACTGAGTCCTTCTTAATATCTCAGTCATGACAATGAATGCCCAAGTGTCCCGATACCACCCAGTTTACATTGTAATAGTGCTCTCTGAACCTATCGTTCATACTAATAGTCCCTAGATAAGAGCTTCCTACAAGTAGCGATATTCTTTGAAGCGCCGACTGCGTGACGGCGCAGGTTTTAGGAAGCGAATGGCGGCGCACAGCAGAGGTCTGAACTGAATGCCGCCATTTTGTTCCAGCGGAATGTGCTTTGTCATTTGTATTGGTTGTCGTTATTTGTAAAAGAAGCATCAAGAGACATTAGTTCAGACATTTGCCAGTCTACACTACGTACTGTTTACCACAGGAAAGTGGAATGGAATAAACAACTTTTTCTGTGCATTGAACGAACCGATTTTAATGCTTCTTTGTACAACCCAAAGACCCCCCCCCCCCCCCACTCCCGGGGCAGTAAGATTAAACTTCGGTTGTAAGTTCAGTGATTGTGTCTCCTCTCTCTTCTGTCCCGTCTGTTGACGCAGTACGTTTTAATCACCATAAATATAACGCATAGAATTACTCGAGCTTATACTGGCGCGTATAAGACGCAGCATTAAAAAAAACATACCCTTTAACTCTCCAAAGAAGATCGTTATTTGAACCTCCTTATCCATAAGCCGCATTCACACTTCAACACATCATACCGAAAACACGGCGTTTGCTGCGGACACTATGACAGAATAATCATCGGACACCTCTCAGGCAAGTTTAAAGCGCTTCATACGAATGCATGCTTCAAACATGTTTCCAGACAGTTCTTGAAAGACTAACGAGAATTCCATTCAATTCAATTCAATTTGTTTCATTTTATGGAGAGGGATCAAGACAAGTTAGCGTGACACGTTCCTGCCTATATGATGTATTAGCAGCTCGATCGCAGCTTTAAGGTCTCTCACGCGTGAGAAATTCCTTGGGCGTATTTCTACCCCCGGACTGTACATTTTATTTGGTAAATTTGAATGATAAATAAAAAAACATAAAAATACTTTTTATTAGAAAAATTTAGATCGAACATTTGAACGGTAAAATACATTTCTATTGTGTCAATTTATACGGTAAGTTAGCTTTTTGTTGGGAGTGCGTGATCTGGGTTCAAGAACAGGGAGAACCTTTCGTTATCAAACTAACGAATTAATTTATTCAACTAAGGATGCCATCGTCTCCAAGCTCCAACGCTGACTGCGTTAACTAGCGCCTGTTTGCTTCGATGAAACCAAATTAATGTTTAATTGTTTAAGGCATGTTTGTGCGTGAGTTTGATTCCCATTAAAAAAGTTGAATGCGTATTCCCGGAAGAAGCGAATTATGGTTCGTCAAATTATCGCCATCACCCTGCTTTAAAGTTTTGAGTTTATAATCTCTTCCCTTGAGAACGAAAATTGAACGAGAAGCGGTATAGATAAAACTTACAACAATACCGCACTGCGCCGCAGGCCCAAAACATTTTTATATTTGACAAACATCGACGTAATAACAAAAGTAGAAACATCAACATGCCTTCTCTTCCGCGACAGTTCAACGCGGCTAAAATAAACAATGGCAGATTTCTTGTGTGTGCCGCGTTGAAATTCCTTCATTCGCGGAAGCTGATGCCTGTGCGATAAAAACTCACCG
This sequence comes from Ixodes persulcatus, assembly GCA_013358835.2. NCBI lineage: Eukaryota > Metazoa > Arthropoda > Arachnida > Ixodida > Ixodidae > Ixodes > Ixodes persulcatus. The sequence goes on from JABSTQ010009240.1 coordinate 444,443, forward strand.
TTAGCCGTCACGCGCTTATCCCTTTTGAGCGCACAATACAGAAATACCAAACACGTTTAGGGGTTTGAGTTTCCCTTACTAATGCGCTAAAACAAACACAGTCCGTTTCTGCTTTCGCCCACGAAGAATATGTGATCCCTAACTATACCACAAACAAAAGTTGGTGTATTCTGATAACAACCAAACGTATCTTACCTCTTTGCATTCAAGCTGTCTCTTGGTTCTTTTTGGCACGCACAGTTTCATGAGATAAACAACAACCGCTGAAATTTCAGAGAATGTCCGCTCGCATCCAGCACTACCTTTGTGGAAAAAAAAATAAAATAAACAACGCCCTCAGGCAGACAGTTTAGTCAATCAATAACCAAACAAACACCCTTTGACCGTTGTGGAGGAGTAAAGAGCCAACATTACAGAGAGTTTCCAATTGCTCAATTGGGGTCACATGGTTTACGGCCGCGTTTGCAATACGAGCTGCAAGGATGTGGCAATGGCGTTGATCGTCTGCAAATGTCTCCACCTTTCTGCCTGCTTTCAAATTCTTGCCACGCGGAAACGCAGCGCATGCGTACCTGCGACCAATCGGCGACGGGAGGCGTCCGCCATTAAATTGCAAACGCTCCCCATTGTTTGAGAGGAACAATCTCTTCAATCTAGGCTCTCTGGGAAGGGGATCTAAACGTCGGGCCCTTGCGGCTATGTTGAGAACTATACAACCACGCGGACAACAACGACTTAAATGATTTTTTTTTTTTTTTTTAGTTTCTGACGCAGCGCTTGGCTCGCGATGCCGAACAGTGAGTCAGCGTTCATCGTGGGACTCGTACACGACCAGATGAAGCACCGATAGACCATTTTCAAAAGTGAGAGCCATCTAGGGGCTGCTGCGCCAATTATCCCAGACAGCAATGGCTTGGGCACGTATATTCCGAGCGTGTAAGGGACACGAGGAATGCGGCGGCGTTCGACGAGGACTCAGATCCAACTACACGCTTCGCGCCTAATGGATGGATGGATGCAAACCGCTGTAGCCTATATAACGGGCGGTAGCTTGCGCCACCTAGCTTAGAAATGGCGACCGCCAATGTTGCTTGATCGACCTTTGAAACCGATCTTTTGAACGCGAGTCGCAGCGGAACGCTTTTGCAGAACTCGTTTCCAGTTCGTGTCACGCGCTTGATCGAGAAAGGTTGAATAATGAATACAGCCCTACGGACCTCGTGCTGGGGACACACAAAGCTCTATGAAAAACAAGCTGGGCAAAGCGCGCAATATAGTTCATTTCCTCGCAAAAAGGTATGCAGTGAGTATTTTGTTTCCACTCTGATGTTCGCACACCAACGCCGTGTAAAAGAAAAGCTAGATTTTTTTTTTTAACACTGGAAAATTTGCGTGTCTGTAAGTTCCCTCTGAAAACTCAAAAAGTCAATCATCGTGTTCTACGGGGAATACTACGCCCGTGGCTAGGAGAAAAAAAAAAAAAGAATACGTTCCTACCGAAACCTAAAGTCCGCAATGTAACACTCAGAACGACAGACGTCTTGCTTGGTACCGCATAGCAGGCATTTTGTCTTCTCTTTTAGAACATTTTTCTCCTCCTAAATTGTTTGAATCCTTCGAAGAACCAATCGGTTCTACGAAGGGTACATAAAAGTCCAGCAAGGGTACATTAGAGTCGAAGGGTCCATTACTGCCGAAATGAACTCTCCGAGTACCCTGAGATAAAGCAGGAAAACGAGCAATTTTAGGCAGTAGTTCAACACGTGGTGCACTGTCTAGATTGACAAAAAAAAAGAGACATGTAGGACGAACACGACACAGCCACATCTTTCTTTAGTCTTGACCGGCAACAACACCCCCTTCGTCCATTAATGGTACGTTGCGCGACTCTGCTTGAGTGAACACGAAATCGGCGCTTTTTCGAGTTTCACTAAGACATGTTAATGACTGTCGTAAACTTTTACCGCTTAGGTCATTGCGCCAAATGAGCACTAGTCACCCCACTATACTTCGTTTCAGCTTAAGTTCAGACGGAGCCGACGCTACGAAGTAATGGGCCAAATCAAGCAGCATCAAAAGCGCGAGTCACTTGGCCGTTTCTATTGATTTTAAAGCATGACGAAGGCGAACAACACGACGGTACGCTTTTCACGCTATCGCATCGGTTCGATCAACTCGTTGCGTCGGCTGCCGTCTGGACTTAAGCTGAAACAAAATATAGTCATTTTTGATGAAGAGCTTTGTATCTTAACAGAAAACACAAAACAAAAAAGGACAATCGCTCGTTCGTGCTAACAGTGTCGAGCGGAAAACGTGCAGGCACTTGCAGTGCATGGAAACCGGCGGTACCAAAAACATTCACAAATTAAAGAAATCTAAGCGCCGATCACTACGAGTAATGCACACATTAAGGAGCATTATGGCCCCCGACACCTTTGATGTCGAAGCTACGCGAGAGGAGAGAAACGAGATGGGATATGACAAACTTAATAAAGGAACAACCGAGACGATGCTTTGTTACAAATGTAGAAAGATCAGTCCGATTGCGTTTTTAACCTTTCAATAATAAAAAGCCGCTGCCGGGGCCCTACATTGGAAACTCGGCGAGAGAGAGTCGCCGAACTCACCGACTTTCTTGCCTTGTGTCTAACTCGGAGCCCCCAATCTTCATTCACTGTATCTTGGAGCTTCCATAATAAGCGGAAAGTTAGCGTAATTTTGAGTAGATGTAATTTTCAATAATAAAAAAAAAGAACTGCGCGCATTTTCTTACTGAGCGTACAATACTGGGCAACATTATTGTCCACACACACAAAACAAAATGTAATAAAAATAATCCGTATACCGCGTACAGCCGCGCCCTGCGTTACTTTATTCATGCACTTGCCATAACATCCAACTTTCTGGGAATTTTTTTCATTTTCCTATGTCTATTGTTAGACTATCTTTTTTATCTTTTTTTTTTACCTAGGATGTTTAGGTTTAAATGTCCGGTGCACACGCTTTTACATGTTTTTATATTGCCCTGATTTGTGTGACCTTTCGCTGACGTGGATTAATTTCTAACTTTGACCCCGGGGCTGTTGCAAGGACAAGGTATTGGTTTCCAATTCTGTTCCGGCGGATGACCGTTATGAGTGCTAAAATTATCCGTGCTTCCTAGGAACAAAAGAACGAACCCCAATAATCAGCAGATTGCAACACCGCGGTAAAATTTCTTCGTACCTTTCGACATAACTTCTCGGTTCAACGCGAAATTCGCGTGGCTGATGTTCGGTCAAATGACGATGACCTCGAAACTAGTACCGATGAATACGCCGATCTTTTTTCTAAAGATCCTTTTTTGTGTGTGTGTGCGTGTGTGTGTGTGGTGCTTAAAAGACTCATCTCGTTGACTGGTTCCGGGCGTCGACCTATTGGAACACATTCTGCGAATAGTTTCAGAAACTACTAGCAGTGGTACCGTCCAAGAAGTTAAAACTTGCGCAACGCTGACGTCAAAGATTTTTATCTGAGAGTCATTTACTCCTCGGTTCTACGAAAGAAACAAAAGTGAGGACCAAGATTTCATATTGAAAACAGTTGGCCAACATTCCCGCTGAATGAGCATCCCCTTATAACGAAGTGATGATGATGAGAGGTCCCTGGTTCGATACAGGACCAGGCAGATTTTTTCAGTCGCGCACGAGTCGCCTAGTAGCGATTGGAGATTTGTGTTTGTCCTTTGTCCCGCTAGTTCCCCTTTTCCAGGCATTATTATCGTTATTGATGACTTCCATTGGCTATTGTCTTAATTTCTAAAACTTGGTTAGCAGTAAAACGAACAAACTAATTGTTTTGTTGATTCTTAGCTCTCATTGAAGCATATGACTTGGATGTACACAACCACGCCATCGGGTAACAGCTACACTTCACAACTTACGTGCTCTTGTTGCATTTAGCAAAATTCACGTTCATCAAGAATACACAACCTGATTAAGCTTTTTTTTAGAGAGGAAGTTTTTCATTTTATTTTTAATACAGTTTGGAGTTCGTTCACACACACTTCTCCCACCGACTCCAATTTCATTCAGGAAAGACCATTTCGTCAGCGGAAAGACTCAACACCTGCGAATTCCTACCTGAAAACTTAGAGCCACTGGCTGAAACACAAACTCTCGACGCATTCGAAAACACTGAGATTCTCGCAAATATTTCCAGTCAGTGGAGTCCGTTTACGCGACGTGACGAATGGGATACCGATTGTGCTCCAAACTTACTCTGGGAATAATTTGAACATCACGCCCCGGTTCCGAGGGCACGAGCGAGTCACCGGGAGCCCAGTTTTTTCAACGAGGCTTTAAAACCATTGGACCGGCTAACTAGTTTCAAATCCTGTTAGAGGAAGTATTCTCGCACCGCTAACAATCAAAGAATCGAACGCGCTGCGCTCGAGCCGATTGCTTCGTAAATAGGGGTTTCTTATTTCGGCAATTCTGTCGTAAACACGCCATAATATAGACCAAAACCGATCCAGGGCAGCCCGAGCTTGAATTATACACCCGGATTACCAACATGACGCAAACTGACCAAGATTACGATTTGTATTATTGCTGCGATCAAGCGTTACCTGCACTTGGTAACGTGGCTTGCATATGACGTCATTTCCGATGCCCTCCAGAGAAAAAGGGAAGAAGGAGCTCCCCTCTTATCAGGATCCTCCTTTGTGCCTCCCGGATTTGCACAGGCGTCGCTATTCTCCTCCCAGAAGATTATAGAAGATTAACCTGTTACTCAAAATTCTTACAAAAGCAGCTTCTCTTTCCTCCTCTTACATGGTGTTCAAAAGTTTGCGATGTGTCGTCAGTGCAAGGAGCCTATACAGGGTGTGCGCGCCACTTCCGGGCCACCATGACTGTGGGAGAGAAATACTTCCGGTTCTCTTATGTTTGCTGTGTGTTTGGGTGAGTGCGTGACGACTCTTGGTTCACTAGCGGACGGGTCCGTGAGAATACGCACCAGGAATTTCCCAGTGTCGTGTTCTTAAATTGCCAATGCGTACCGGCGCGATCAAAATGTCACCAGCGAAGTTATTTCTACTATCTCGAGACGAGGGACGCCCCCGACGCCGCCGAGCCTGGGTTATCGCAGGAGGACTGCATTGACTCCGTTAGTGTGACGTCATGGGTCCAAACAAACCGTTGCTAGGGTCGTTGTTGTGGATATATACAGGTGGCTAGGTTTCGCTACGAAAACCCGACCGTTCAAAAATCAGGATTAGGATTTAAACTTCTAAAAATCACGGATATGGAATGCTTGAATGTCATATATGTTTCGACAGAAGTGTGCCGGTAATCGCTTGTTTCTGAAATATTTACGACTGCGACTTCCGGTCCTCAAGATGCCTGCAGCAGACGACGAATGCAAGAACTATGCCGCCTGCCACAAGCCGGCGGCGTCGTTTCAATCGTGTGCATAAAGACGATATTCTGATATTGAATTTTTTCAAATATAAAGAGTTTCAGACAGTTATAAGAATTCATAGTGGGATGCGATGCACAATATGGCTTATTGAAAGTTCGGGCGTCGATCGAGATGGTCGTCTGCTAAAATATCGCATTGCACCCGTGAGAAAAGCACTTCAGGCGATCGGTTGAGATCCCCAATTTTGTTTGCGGACCCGCGCTATGGGAGGGTGCTTCGTACCTGGTTGTAACCATCGCGTGGAGAGAGATTATTGCAGTTTCTTCAGATTTCTACAAGACACCCAAAGCGCGAAAGAACTGAATAAAAAACGTAAGGGGAGTTTATTACAGATTGTACTCGCATCGCGGGTTGGATGGAGATCTTCACCAAAAGAGCACATCCACAGAATTTAATGTATACCAAGGGGAAAAAAAAGAGATACTGGAAATCGCGATAGACATGCAATTCTTTAATAACCTGACAACCTCAATAATAGTAATAACAAACGACTTACCTCGACGGCGTACGATTTGTTTCTCATGCTGGCTTGCACTACGCCGGTAATGCACTTCAGGTTGTCGTCGTAACTGATCTGCATGACGTGGTTTGATTTTATGTCATTTTCACTCTTCTGAACTAAGCTGGGTTCTACACCGAAAAAAACGCGTATTGCGGAGGCCTGTACGCCCATGGCGATGCACTTGTTTTTGTCGCTCGTTTACCTACGCAATTCAGGGAAGACGCCCGCTACAACAGAGGCTAGCAAATCTATCGTGTCGTCTGCTACCAAAGCAAAGCGGAGTGTAATACTTCAGAAATGGCTTTAATCGTTGCAATACGACACTGAGGCGAGAAGAACATCTTAATTTAGATATCCAGAATTTAGGTTGCTTACAAAAAATTATTTACTTACTTGTAAGCAAAAATCTAGCCTCATGTGGAGTCTCCATGCATTAGTTCATAGCAACGACCCTAGCAACGGTTTGTTTGGACCCAGACGCCATGTTGTGACGTAGTCACTTACGGGGTCAATTGGCAGACGATGCTAGCCCACTCGGATGTGCTGCCGACAGATGGCGCGTCGCAAAATTATGGCGCCGGCGTGGCGACGCCTCGACCAACCATCCTACAACGATGTGGGACATTACGGCAGGTACAAATGCAACGTGTCCGGTGATCTCTCGAAAAAACCTTGAATACTAAAGCAAGCATATCAAAACACTAGAAAACTGTGCATTAGAGAGGCTGATCACGTCGCGCCAAAGGAAGCTTAATAGAAACTTTCGGAACATTGTATGCTAAAACCAAGACGGGCTCGGCGACCCCCTGCGGGGAAGCTCCGCGGGTATCTTCGGCGCCCGGGGAAGGTACGTGCTCACCGCCGATGCTTTGCCGTTCACAAAGTACTTGAACGCGTTTATGGATGTATAGGTTTTAAGTCGTTTTCAGGTATAAGGACCAGGCTATTCGAATAGGAAGTCCCGAAGATGCGCCCACGATACCTTCGGCAGATTTGTCATCTCCTTGAGGTTCAAGTGCTCTTTCTTTTCACCGAGGAAACAGAAAGGGTTGTCGATCCCGTAAAAGTATGTAAATTCCAGGAGCTACCGTAGTTATTCCTCGGTGGTGAGACTTTTTAAGTTATGCGTTACTCATTGAGGGCTCTTAAGAACAAGCAAAAGCAATAGCCAACCGAAAGCACAACACTCCGCGCGGAAGTTCGGTCATTATTCATGTTTCTTTACATCCGCAGACCACGCAAATGTCGATGCGTAATACTTCTGCTAGGAGTCGCGGCGCCACTGTTTTGTCGCCCGCTTCCAATAGCATCTTGAAGATAATGCCTGCGCCAATCTACTAACGATGACGTCATGCGCAGGTCTTGTCTGCTAGGTGATAATACTCTCTCACATTATGGCAGTTGTTAAACAGTTCACATTCAACAAAGCAGAAGAGCCATCCAATTCAAACAAAATAAGGTTTCTTTACGCAGCAAAATACTAAAAGACTAGATTCAGAAGACGGAGCAGCAGTATTGCGATACGCCGAGGTTCCAATTCGCGTTCTTCGTTTTACTCCGCTCCCCAACGTGTGCCCGAAGATCACGCTCTCTTGGCCGACAGCTGTCCCCGGAAAAGTAATTTCCATATTCAAATATATGTTTTTCTTCCAAGCGTCGTCATCCCCGTCCATGATATTTCCAATGTCCATCCGTTCCCTCTCGGCTAAACCTCGCCTAGACGTCGACGAGTGTATCCATCGAGTTGGTATGTATGTAGAATAATACGAGAAAAATTAAACAGCCTCTCGTTTGGACATAACGTATGGCCAGCGAATCATATCGCGTCACACAAAATTTATCTCACTGAACTGAAAGATCGCAAAATCGAATACAAAAAAAAATAGAAAAAGCAAAGATAATCGAGATTTTTATTACACTCGGAGAAAGAGGGTTTTTCTCTGCTCACTATTCGAATAGTTTCTCAACTAAAAATATAAAACTGCCAGCATTTTTTTTTTTTTTTTTGTAGTCGTCTAAAAAGGAGTTGAGCTTTTCGAGCAGTCTTTCGCAATCCTTACAAGATGTCTCTAAGCCCTCAGATAGATTGTCTCTAAGCCTCAAACATTCACTGTCACTGATTATTTTTTTTTTTTAATTATAATTATTTTTGTCAATACGTATAATGTTCATAACAGACGCTCGACAGGCACATGTAATTCTCGTCGTATCCGTTTTGAACCGAGTGCGAACATGTCGGACTTCGACACATTCTCGGTGCGAGGGTACGAAACGCGCCGCCAATCGCTCGTCGTGCGTCAAAAGAAACCTTCAAGGGTGCCGACGTAGCGTGCACGTTTCTCGACGCGCTCCCTTACGAAGCGTGCGCCGTCACCGTTCGGCGTCAGAAGTGCAAATAGCCAGCCACAAACCCAAGCCCTCGGTACCGTTAAAACGACTGAAACCTCGTCACTATACACAGTGTGTCAGTTCGTCTGCTACTTGAGCTGCTCGAGAGTTTGTTGACCCACCAAATGCCCGCCCATGTGCCTTTCTTTCTTAAAACCCTCAACCAGTACCGCATAAAAAACAAGGCTTGCCGCCCCCCCCCCTCACACACACACACACGCACACACGCATGTACGCACGCACGTACACGCACGCACGCAAGTGCACACGGGCGCACGCGCACACGCACGCGCGCACACGCGCGCACACACACAACACACACAAACACCGAGGCTCTGTTATACTCCGCCGTCCAGGGTCGCTAAACTCGTCAGACACAAAGTTGGGGCCGAAGTTCGCAGAACGTGCTGATTGGACTCTCGCGACGATGGCGTCACGCAGGACGTGATCTTCATCGTCGAAGCTGTATTGATGTTAAGCGTAAAGTTGTAGTGAGCTTCATCGGAGCGCGCGCGATCAACACCGTGGGGCCAGCCGATTGAGCGGCTGCACTGATGACGTCGCGCCCGCGTGTCCCTACATCCCTACGCCGCGTTAGAGTCAATGATACGTAGATTGTACCTAGGCGGGCTGTACGTACTCTGAACTTTCTCGTCGCAAGATCGTCGTTTGTGGAAGTTATTGGTGACGACAAAGTGACGTTCCACAACATTGGGAAGGATCATTTGAGGCCAAAATCTTCGCTTCGGAATCGAGGCGAAGATTGAACTTTGTGATATTGTGGAGCCGTGCGCGGTGTAAGCGGTTTTAGAGCTCATATTCCGTCACTGTCAACAATACCACCGGGGTCACCCACAGGCGTTGTGTATAGAGATGTCGGTAATGACTGAGAGATGAGGGGGCGACGGGGAATGACGAGAAAGATCCGGGGAAAGGGAATAAAAGGTACGACCACACATACATACACAAATAGGAGCCAGGAAGGGCCGTAGAAACTGTTCGGGAGAGAGAAATAGAGAGAAAGGGGTGAGGTGGTGTGATGGTAGTGAAGAAGGGGGATATCAATTCCTTCGAATTTTTAGAGCGCAACTCATAGGCGCCCGCTTCGGGCTTGAGCAGCGTTGCCGTCGGCGTAACTGCGCGTTGAATTATGGCACGTTTCCCCACTAAATTTAGCGGGGAAATTGACGTCACGTACCCCCCACACCAATTTAGTTTCCCCGCTAGATGGGAGGGAAGAAGGAGAGGAGGAAGAGAGGGTATGAAGGGGGATGGAGGGGCATATCCTCCCTTCTGTACCCTCCCCTCCTCCTCCTCAAGAGCCGCGCTCTAATTCGACATCACAGAAAACTGCAAACGTCTGTCATTTTTTTATGTATTATAACGCTCTGAAATGCTATAGTCCGGGGCTGGGGCGATACCTCCCCTCCCCTCCCTCCCCTTACACCCTTATGCCCCTTGTCCCCACTTTCGACGCCATTGGGGGGTGGCGGGGTAGAGGGGTGGATTGTCCCCCTCCTCGTCCTCCTGTTTCGACGACCCTGCTTAGAGGCGTTTCGACTAAGCGGTGACGAGGAACAGCACAGAGCGCAATTTTCGAAATTTTGGTTCTAGAGATTCTGGAATTAAAACGGTTCGCGTTCCATGAACTCACGAGCGGCCATGACAAACTTTCAAGCCAGAGGGTCCTGCCAGAGCTCGTTGTGTGCAGGCGCGTTCAGTGACGTCCTTTTATAGTTCATAACTTTGACGTCAGGGTCAGGATTATCAGTTGTGAACAACAAATTTGATGGTACGTGTTCAAGTCGACGGTGAAAAGTTTGGTTGTGTACGATGAAAGCTTGGTGACCTCGCTTTCTCAAAACATCGCCGTCAATACTGGCAAACTGACATTACTCTTATTTACGTTGATGAACGCAGAAGGAATCTCAGTTTGGCTAATCTTTGAAAGTCTACCATAAAATGATGTTATCCCGCTAATGGGGGACAACTTCCCGGAAGCGAAATCCGTTCGAAAGTGGACAATGCGACTCGCCTGGTTGTGGCCTAGACACGTCGGGCTGCACATGATCAAATTCGTAAGGCCCAGATAAATACAAGAAACGACAGGGACGCTTTTTAGCAAATTTTGCTTTATCCGCGGAAATAAGAACGATATCAGACTATCAACTTTGACGGTGTTAATTTTAGAATGCAATTACCAAAGCCTCCATCGTGCTTTTTAGAGATCATCAAACATATCGCTCGCAGCCGATAATCTTTGCTGTGACGTGACACGTATAGACCTTTCCAAAAACGAGCTTGTGGCCGGTGCCATTTTGAGCGTTCGTGCGTATGGCGCGTGCTTTGCTCGCTTTTCGAAGCGACGAACACGCACGTGCTGGGCTGTAAAGATCGCACGTTGGACTGTGATTTTGTAAACATTGGAAAGGTCTATAGACGCTTTACAGCAGCTGTGCATGGGCGCCGCCATAACTGACCTTCAGTTTTTGTTCCCTCTTATTCCGTTCGCTTGACTTCATAATTTCCATAGCAGGACAGGTTATTGCCATTTTAAGTGTTACTGTGTCCTTCCCCCCAGCATAGGCCGTTGTGGAGACTCGTCAACGCCCGCTTCAGTGGCTCGGCATCTCGGTAAGACAAGAGAAGGGCGGCTTTGGCGGCTCAATCTGGCGCGTGTGTAAAGCGTCTATAAACCACGGCTGCCTCCGCGCGTTCTGTCGTGCTGCTTTTGTTCGGCGCCTAGGGAGTGCTAGGGATGTTTCGCCCGTTCAATGAAAAACGTCACGAAGATACACGGATCTGCGGGTTTGTGAGAAAAGACAACTTCGCAGCAATCTTTCGGCTCCTCCCCCCACTATGTCACAACACAAAGAATATTTGTGTTTGACGAGTTTAGCGACCCAGCGTAGCAAACGCGGCGTAGCTCAGCGCGCACAGATACTGATATCGAGTTCCTGCTTGCCGGCCAATCAAAGGCCCACGTTCTGCGTTACGTTCCATTTTCTGCGCTCGACGTCGGAGTATAACAGAGCCCTAAGTCAAGACGCAGCCTACGCTACGAGCCGAAGGTATCAGTCAGACAGCGTCAAAAGCGCAATGTCATGGTGATTGCCAAGCGTCCATACGTGTTCTATCATCGCTGAACCAACCACGTATTGGGAAGACCCAGTGACTTGCTCTTTTCACACTATTTTATTTGTCCCATCAACACGTAGCGTCGGCTGCGTTTCGACTAAATTCCATTTCTACTTCAGCAGGAGGAAGTCGCCTCCTCTCCAGCCTTTGCTCTGCCAAAGTTCAAAGAGGTGGGAGAAGCTTCCACTTTACTTTTAACCTATCACCGATTATACACTTCCTGCGACGAAGCTTCAAAAAACTAGTGATGCCCTCATTTTGGGTTGTACAAGCTTCCCTGATTGGACCTCGCACTACTTGTAAGGCCTTCACTGAGTTTTGTTTTTGTGTGTGTGTATATGGGTTGCAGCACGTGAAAACACTTTTCCACTTCCGTAATCAGCTAGATTCAACGCCTTAAAATAATCGAAAGTGCCAGATTCATTCTACCACCGCTAGGGTCGCGTCTCTTATATCTGGGTAGTGACGTCAAAATATATGGCATCCCGACACGCTTGCATTTTTGTTTCTTTACTTCGGGACGCGTGAAACGGCGTCTCTTGGCTCACGCTCTTGTAGCGTCTTAGCTTTTCCCTGTGCTTCGACGGCGTTTGAATCCTTGTTGTTTCTTCGCATTTTCCTCGTGAATCTCACGTCGCGCACCAGAGCAGGCACGTTTCTATGTGTCTGACAGTTTGAGACGCTTAAGTTTGTACTACCCAATACAAGTCTTAACAAGTCCCGTTTTCGCAGCGCCCTCTGGGCAAAGCAGGGCAATATAATATAAAAAGCAATATAATTCGGCGCTTGAAAGGACGCGACACGACGCACAACGGGAACGCGACCTAAAGCTATCCGATTTCGCTCGCCAGGGGCGCTGCTCAAAACTTGATGGCTACGTGTATATAGACCTTTTCAAGAAAGGGCCCCTGGCCGGTTTCATTTTCAGTGTTCGTGCGCAAAGGGTTCTTGTACGACACTATGATGCAACGCTACTACCGGTTCGTAAATCTCACCGGAACCCGCCGGAATCCATGTTGGAGGCATTTGTCGCTGTTGTGTGCTTTGGGGCCATGTTCGCACTGTAGTTTGTCCAGTCGAGGTTTAAAATTGTCAATTGCACCGTATTTCATTGTTCCAGCCGCAGAAGTCGGCGACAAAACATGTGCGCGAGTACTGCCATCAGTATTGTTTTTCCTAGAATTCCGGAAATTCTTAGGAGCCAGGACAGGGCGACGCTCGAGCAGCCGGCGTTTTGAATGGCTCCGACGGACACGCCGGCACAACCTCGACCAGGCAGGCAAAAGCGGGAGCAGAACGCGACAAATCCTGAGCGCTAACATCTCCGAACTCGAGAAAAAGAACGACAAAAAAGGAGACAAAAGAGCAAAAAAGAAAGCAGACGAAGGGTTAGGCGTGTTCGTTTTGCCGCGACAAGTTAAACTTGATCGAGCGCTTGTCAACTTTAATTTTGTGAATGCGCGATTCCGGTGTTTTTCTGCAAAGTAAGAGAGAAACTAACAAGGTACAGACATTACAGTTGATATTTTGCTGCTTATTTGTGCTTATTAATGCGTCCTCAGCTATACGGGCTCCTCGGGACCATCAACTTGGACCGCCGATGTCCGCGTCTATGCCCCACCGTTGTGACGCGGCAATATGCATGCAATCTGTCGCTCTTGATTACTATATTAACTCAATGATCTCGACAAAAAAGTTTCGTATCGCAAATAGAGGTTTGCGGACTGCACTCTGTGCAACGTTATTAGAAGATCTCTGTTATGGAACTGCTATTAGACGCTGCTTGCCCCGAGCAGTACCCCCCTCACTCCCAACGACTCACGTCCCGTCGTTCGACGGGCCGGACGGCTTCAATGGTAACTGCGGTGTATTCTATGGAACACGTACGTTTTAGAACCCAGCGTTTAAATGGTGTTCCACCGTACTCTATGGAACACACAGTTATGAAACGAAAATCTAGATGGCGCTTCGATCGACGTGAGGCGGACTGAAGTGAGTGAAAAGTAAGGGGGGAGGGGGGGTACTCCCTTCTGCGGGAGTTCCACAACTCAGGTAATCTAGTAACATTGACTTTGTGTCTTGTGAGGAACCCCTTTGCGATCGACTAGGACAACAAAATATTCTGAAATGTGGTTATACAAAGAGGGCTCTATGACTCTATGGCTCTACTGCTGCCGCAATAAGACGCCTAATGCCCCCCCATGGCGCAAAGGCACTCATAGCAGACAACAATGTTGGTTTCAATTTCAAGATCTAACCGGAAGTGACGTCAGGTGCAAGAAGCGTGTGATTCGCTCGCTTTCCGAAGCGATGAACATGCATGTGCTGCTCTTCCCGCGTCTCACAGCAAGCGCAACGCTCGCAGGCGGCGACACTTTGCAGACACTCTGCTCGAGCTGCAGCGTGTCTGCCACTTTGGGGTGGGTCCGGGATCTACTAACAAAGACGTCACGCGCAGGCCTCCTCTCTTCTAGGTTGTATTTCCCCAACCGATGACGCGGCGCGCGCTTGACGGCATGGCCATCGCGAATTCCGCGTATACGTTCGCCGTACTGCCCTCTGCTTGGCGTGCCATTCCTTTTGTTCCGGTGCGCCAAAAGACGTATTCGAAACTCTTGCTAGCCGTATAATAGTCGCCGATATCTTAAAAAATGCAGTGATGTGACGAGCATATCTTGTTACCGCTGCACACTCAAGGAGACTGCAGTATTAAAGTATTTACGGTATATAAAATTGCCTTTGATTTCCCTCATAGCGTAGGCAAATCGACGATATAAAAAAGGTACACTTAACTTTTTTTTCGATAGTGCTTTTACGATCTCCGGAATTCCGTAAAGTAAAAAAAAACGCTTACCAATTTCAATATAGTAACACGCCCATTCTTTTTGAATTCTCGGGCAAAAAGTCTTAGTGAAAAACCATTTCCCGCAGGGTCCACCTAATTTTTTTTTCTTCTTCTTTTGCGAAGTCAATTTAGATTAAACGACTTTCGATTAAAGCTTCTGAAAGCCGTCCTTTTTTTTAGATTCTTATCTCATTTTTTTTTGTTCTTGCATTAGAGCCATTAAAAGCTTAAGTGACTTAGAAAGAATTCATCAGCCTTTCCTGAATTATATAAGTTTGATTATTAAAGTTAATTGTATAATGCGTTTCTTAGTAATGAACGTAAACGTCAGCCCGAGCGAAGAATATAGAGGTTTGCCTCTCCATCCAGCTTCAACGTACTCACCCAAAACATCAAACGTTTCTTTTGAGATATATTCACTAAAATCGCTTTGACAAAATCTTAATTTAACCAAAGTGGCCGAATGCGCAGCCTAACTTATCCAAAGCGAGGAAAGCTCATTCCAGGCTGAGAAGCACCGATAAGAACAGAAAAAATTACGCTGCTGCACAAAATTAAAAAAAAAAAAAATCTATTTGTAGATCCTCAGGAGGTGCATTAGCACGACCCTTGGGAAAAGACACCCACGTCCCGCTTTGGGGAAGCGCTGACGCTGACCTTCTCATTTTTCTGTTCTGGTTTTCTCTTTTTGCTTTCCCTTTTGCTTCGTTTATTTTTTGCAGCCTATTTTTGGTTTCGTTACGGGGCCAGTGTTAGCGTTTCCCAAAAGGCTCATGATAACGCATTCCCAAGGAATACACCAATAAATCTTCCTTTATTTGTTTTGTTTGCCGCCTATTTGGTCATGCGCAGGTACTTGGTTCACACTCCATTTTGTACCACAAACCAAGGCATAGCTGCACCGCACACCTGCAAGTTCAGATTCGCCCTGGCATTCGAGCGCGGATTGGCTGCCGCCCTTTGACGTCGCCTCCCTCTTTTTTTTGTCTTCACTCTTCCTCTCTATACGCGGCGCGCCTCCCGTTCCACTGTTTTCCCTAAAAAGACCGACGCCGTCAGCTTTTCCCTGTCATGTGGGGTACTATTGCTAACGCATTAATATTGAAGCGATTACGACGTACGCACATTGTAAATCGAAGGCGAGTTGTCGGGAATCAGACTTTACCGCTTAGCCGAGGGCGTCAAATGAGCACCTTCCACCGCACTTCGATTTTATTTGTTCGTGATTCATTCTTTGACGACCTTATCGGTTAATTACGCAATCTCATAAGCTGCAGAGCAATACTAAGATGCTCCAGACTTGTTACTTTGTGCGTTTATTTTCTTTTTTAAGCTATTAGTGACTATTCTAGTTTTAACTGTTGGGCAGGAGATCGAACTATAGGGGGGGGGGGGGGGGGGGGGCTTTATCGAGCTTGTTGTTCCCACAACCCAGTGTTTGCCAACACAGCATAACAAATAAATTACACGTCACATCGCACGGTCTGGGCACGAGCGCGCTTCCCTCTGATCAGTCCTTTGGTCGCACGAGAAGCGGCCTTCGATTGGTCAACTTCGATTTCTTTGATCCAAAGCAAACGAGAAAACTGAGTTTGTCGTCGCCACAGCTGAAGGGTACCGCTAGACGCGTGACTGTTCGATCTCCTTCCCAATACTCCGTTTCATATTTGAAGTCACTCGATGTGTTAGCGTTTGTCTTGTAAGTATCGTCGAATGCGCCAATGCACGAGGCCCGTCTCTCGAGCGCCCCTTGGAAGCAAATGGCAGAGCGGCACTGAAATCAGATGCCCCTTGGAAGCGAATGGCGGCATGGTACCCGCTCCTGGCACGTGTCTTGCGCGTTTTCACAACAATGGTTGGCCGTACTTGTAATAAACGCCTTTATGAAGGGGCTTTATTTATACTTAGCGCACAACGCTGTCAAAACTGGTAACGCGATCATGGGGTTTGATCTCGATGGTCGTTTGCACGCATTCTTGCGCAAACGAAACCATAGACGAAGCCACGCGCTCGCGCCCTAAGCTGAGACTAGAAGCTCCGCCTTCAGTGCGAGCTCTCTGGCTTCTACAGCGCTTTGGTTGCACGTGCCTGCGCGTTCACACTTGTGTTAGCAAGGGCAGAAAGCTCGAGCTGAAGTCAAAGCTTCTAGTCACAGCTTAAAGGGTCGATGCAACAATTTTTGTACTTTGCGCAAATACCGCTTAGAACGGATCCCTGACGTTAATCACCTATGAAACACGCGTTCGTTTTTCACCCCAGGCAATAGAAGTCCCAGTAAAAAATTAAAGAAAAACGAGCAGCGTTCAGCCCCTCAACTCGCAGCCAGAACAAGCAGCCACGTGATTTGGAGCCGATTATATGCCGCCAATGTTGATCATCGCCACGCGCTGGGGTTGGCAAAGCACTGGACACGCGCTGAGTTCCAGACATTGTTATGGCTCGGCTATTGTCGTCGTTGCAGCGATTGGACACGGGCCACTACCCGAATGCTTCGCGAGCTAGTAATTATCACGAGCCAAAATTGAGTGTCCACGCAATGCTCGGGTCCAATCTATGAACAGCATTCAAATATCGTCATATGGGTGTACTGCGAATTCCCCACTTTACGTCATCAAATTTTGCAAAGGAGAGATTGCATGAAAATGATCGCTTTTGTCTCTGAAATTACACCGCAACAAAGGAGTTTCTTGGCCAGTGGCGTTGCGTGCGAGTATCCTTGAGTCCCACTAGTGCGAGTAAGCTCGTGTAAAGTGAAAAACATTCCAATTGAATATCGTTGCACCGCTCCTTTAAGGGTGAACGAAGTTGAAGTATGAACCGACGTGCGCGATCGAAAGCATCGCTGTGGTCGGCCTGCCACGATTGGCCGAATGCTGACTATGACGTCAGCAAAGGATTTCTCATCGACGGAAAGAAGAGGAATGGAAGAACTTCAATTTTGACGGTGTTGGCAAAGTTGGTTTCAGAGCGCTATGATTTCAAGCTTCCAACATGCTCATAACAAACACCATCGAACTTGTTGTTCGCAAGGTCATGATGTCACGAGAGGGAAACATAGGAGGGCGCCACCGTAACATCTCGCCGCTAATAGACGATTGCAAGCAGGGCATCCAGCCGCCGCCATGTTTCTGCTTGTGCTTGAAAGTGCGTGCAGTTACCAGCTTGCCAATGCTACGTTCAAGCGCACGCTGCACACGCTTGCACGCAAGGGACATCGTATCGATTTGAAGCGAAAAGCGATAATAAAACAGCAATCGCTTGTTCGGGGAAAGAGCGCCGCGTTATAGGTACCTTGGAGTTTGAAGTGGCATTACTTTCTGCACAACAAAACATTTAAAGAACTAAACAATGGACAGCCCCTGCGAAAGCTTACAAAACGTGGCACGTCTTACACGTTCCAATACGACAGGAACAGTTAGAAACCATTTCAGCTTCAGTCGTTATTCCGTTCGTTTTCCGCCGAATTTTCATTGGTTTCTAGACGTCGATGACAAAACGCTCTGTCGTGTTATCCAAATCGCAGAAAAGAAAAGAAACTATGTTTCATACCAACTCTTGATATCCTGTAACAAATTTACCGCGGCAACCCGACCTCACTCCGCATATTTGCCCGGACAAGTGCTTCACCGCAGAACACTCAGATGGCCAATTCCGACGTTCAGTGAAATGAGCTTGGCGAATTGCATTTCAAAAAAGGCTGCCGCTCCCACAATTTCGCTCTGCGTCAGTGAATAAACAAAACGTTTCCCTTGCACAAGATCCCAGCACAAAAAAAAAGAAAAAGGTTTGTTCAGAAAGTATTATTTTTTATTTATTTATTTTATTTATTTATTGGTGGAAATTGCCGGCCGCTTGTGAAGGGGCCAAGGCAAAAGCAAAGAAAAGATAACTGGAAGCAAGAAACATCACATAAAAGCAGAATTATGTACAAGAAAGCAGACCCTAAGTAAACATGGGTAGATCTGTACACTTGCAAAGGCAGAGCTACCCCCGCATACGCGCAAAACAATTGACCAAAAAGCATCAGCCGTAAAATACAGGAGTACACAATTTGTCCCAGCCAATCTAAGAACTTGCGTCGTCAGTGACGAGTGACTGGAGGCCGTCTGAGAATGCAACAGGGCAGTCTTTGTTTACCAGCTGGGACGGAAGCTTGTTCCATTCAGTAACAGTGCGTGAAAAAAAAGCTTTACATATAAACATCACTGTGACAGGAAAACTCATTCATCGTTTTGTCGTGTTTATCTCTATAGCTAGTAGGTTAGAGTTGACTGTAACATACTCGCTTGACGACAGACCATTAGGGCTGTTGATAAGGTTGTGCAAAAACTTTTAGTCTGTTAATTTTCCTTCGAGTAGCTAGCCGTGGCAAGGCGGATGGGCGATAGAGCTCAGTAATGGATGATCGGCAACCGTACCGGTTGTAGATAATTGTAGATAGTTGTCATTCGCTGGGCTCCTTTTGTGTGATGTAATAACAACAGCCCATCTGTTATTGCAGAAAACAAGCGTGTTTACATCCGTGAAATTATATTAAAGGAACTCTAACGACGTATGACATCACGCCTCCAGGAAACTGTGGAACAAAAACTAAAAAAGTTAAAGCGTATTAATGTTAAAGCGTATTAAAGTTAAAGCGTATTAAAGCGTAGTTAGAGTTATTTGCACCCCAATGGGTGCAAAATAGAAGACCTCATCATAAGCCATTGTTTTTTTTCTTTTTCTTTTCTTGTTGTCGTTTAAGAAATATTTACCATTCGTAGCTTTCTATGCAGTTCATTGTTATTCTTTAATGGGGTTCCCTCTTGGACTTCGGCCTTTTGTTATAACCACCAAAACTTAATTTTTTTTTTTTAATTATGACGTTTGTGAAGAAATCTTATCATAAGCCATTGTTTTTTTGTGTTTTCTTCTGCTCTTGTAATTGCTTAACAAATATCAACCATTCGTAGCTTTCTATACAGTTCATGGCTACTTTTTAACATGGTTC
Source organism: Ixodes persulcatus (assembly GCA_013358835.2). Taxonomy (NCBI): domain Eukaryota; kingdom Metazoa; phylum Arthropoda; class Arachnida; order Ixodida; family Ixodidae; genus Ixodes; species Ixodes persulcatus. The sequence continues at coordinate 463,769 of JABSTQ010009240.1, forward strand.
CCTCTCGGACTCCGGGTTTCTGTTATAACCACCAAAGTTCCTGTTTTTTTTTTTTCGCCTAAATTTTGCCTCAGTTTGGACGTTCAAGCTCCCACCTTGCATGCCTTCTAGCGACGTCGCCACTAAGCTCGCCTTGATGTCTCGTGACTTTACAGCTTTGAGCTAAGAAATTACATCATTAACTAAAGTAAAGTAAGAAAATTACATCATTACGCAGTTAGGGATTTTGTTACACTAGCTGACCTCTAAGAACGCAATTTCATTTTGTATATTTGAACAAACAAAAATAAAAACGAAACGCAGTCCGTCGAAAGCGTGCATCGATGTTCTATACCAAACAGCATCCAATGATGTTTCCACGTTTTTCCACTCGGAAAAGCGTTAACCGTTTTAATGCACAGTCGATGAAAGCCGTCCCCGCGAATGAGCGATGACGCCATTTCAGGCGTTAACACCTTCACGAGGCCCATTATTCTCCAGGATGGAAACAAATCAAAGTGTCATTGCCGCCCGGCTGCACAGTTCCCCGGAAAGTTTTAAAGCCGTGTCGTATTTTCGTGCTCACTCCATCAAGCTCCGATTTCATCCAACTCGATCACCACAGTGGGAAGCTCGCAAAGGCCTGAACATTTCACCAACGCCTACTTTGCAGGCTAATCCTAAAAGTCTAACTCAGCAGAACAGCTTTGATTGTACGAAAAATCGCGCGTAAGAGGCCTCTTTTTTTCTTCTTTAGATATACGCCCGTGCTCTGTCAGCACTGCTGATTTTTAAGAGACGAAGTGTAGGACGCCCAGCAACCTAGCCTAGGAGGAAACTCGGTGAGTCTCACTTCGGTGACACAGCTATTAGATTGAAATCCTTTGGCGTAAACGATTGCGCACTGCGAACATTATCCAACGTCGGGTAATTTGTCTGATTACCAGACCGCGCGCCTCACCACTGCCTTTACCACGCAATATTGATCCGCAGTCGCGCCACTCGAAAATCACATAAAAGACACGTCGTTCGCTGCCAGACATAATGACAAAATAATCTGCGGAGACGCCCCACGCACATGTTCGTAGAATGTCTGATTTAAATATTGTAAACAACTTAATTTTCGCGGGATCAAGTATTCGCGAATCGGGCCAAAGCTGAAAATTTGAAACTATTCAGGGGTTCTAATTTTTTCGAATCGAGTGTAGCTTTCGTAGCGTTCACATATTGGCCGAATTGTTCGCGGGACGTAATTTTTGCGAATTGTAGGCGATTCGCCAAATTGGCGAAATTTAGGTCCTTGCGGACATTTAGTCGTTTACAGTATATGTCAGCTTCATAACTGTCTGAAGACAATAATACACACTGCACCGCAAAGGACAAGGACAAGAAAACGACGCAGACAGGTCAAGCGCTGAACTCACAACTGACGTTTAATGGAATGGTTGTGAAGGAGAAGAAAGTGGTTACGGGTATTTCAAATTTCAATTTGTCGAACTAACAATGTAATTAGCTTCTCACGTGTTGCTCATTTTAAGGCTGATACATATATTAATTACTTATTCGCATGAGCATAAGTGATTAGACTAAATACAGGAGACAGATATCTGCAGCCAATAAGGAATATTTTGATATCATTTTCACCGGCAAAACATACAAAGAAGGATGTTCATTTCGTATGGTTGTAACAGGAAAAGGCTCGTAGCAAGGAGCAATGTCAAGGTTTATCCAACGACACCTATCAACACTAAGACAGGATGGCCCATCCCTAGTCCCCAATTCGGACACAGTGATTGAATATCTAAAAAAACATATCCAAAGTTTGTTACGGCCTGTCCCTCCATGTACAAGACTTGTTTTACTCAATCCCACACGAGATGTTCACTGCATTGAGAAAACGTAGTGAGGACAATGGAACCGTCCCGTTTCAAAACAACTGTAGAATACCAGTAGATTCCTTCCTAGAATTTCCAAGGTTTTATTTATCCTCCACAGTTGTCACGTTTAATGGTGAATTGTACACACAGAATAAAAAAAAAGAATATCTATTGGATCGTGTGTGGCTCCTGTTTTGAGTAACCTATTCCTCTCAAAATGTTACAGAGCCATTGCGGAAAATACTACCATCAACCGGGTTACACGCATCTTCAGATATATCGATGATTATCTTGTACTCTTCAATGCCCGACAAGAAGGCGAGTCAGAGCTGGTGGGAGTCATTCAAGATAACTTCGTCGGACACGCTGGGGAACTTAAATTCGCACACGAATTACCGGAAAAACAGACTCTGCAATTTCTCGTTCTAAAAATAACATTCCACGAAAAAAAAAGTGTTCTGGATGTATTTCGCAGGTTCGAAGAAAAGTCTACTTCGATATATAAGGCAGCAAATACCAAACTTGTCAAAAAATGAATTATTGCCAGTGCCTTGTGTTTAACACTAAAAAAGGCTTGCCAACACGCAGCAGGGGAAAGTTTCAACAATCAGGTGCAAAGACTTAAAGTATCAGGATTTCCGATAGCAGTTCAGTCCAGCGTCGTCGAGAGCATGTTGAAACCATCTAAAAGAGAAAATAGACACCAGAAACGGATCCGTGTTGTTGTGATGTCCTACGTTCACCGTGCGTCTCACAGCCTAAAACGAGTAGCCGCGATGTTTGAGGTGCCAATCTTCCTTACTGCACCTGAAAAACTTAAACGGCTGTGTCCAAAGATAACAAGCAGCAAGGCTATCATGACCAATGTAAGATCAAACATGCATGAACGTTCGTCGACTGCCGCAGCAGCATCATTTACAAAATCTCGTTATGATGCGGAAACGTGTATGGGGGACAGTGCGGGAGGTGTGTCGATGTGAGACTCAGGGTGCGATGCACTATCCCTTAAATCTTCACCGGAGGTCCATCTAGCCGTGCATGTGAGGAACTGTGGTTGCACCCCAATTTTTTTCTGACACGAAAATACTCGAGCAGTTTTATGACAAAAGGACTAGAGAAGTGTATGAGGCGCAAGTGAACAGGTCAAAAGGGCAGGCCTGCATAAGTTCGGCGTCAATAGCCTTGTCGGCGAAAGAGTTGGATCTTTTGAATTGGTGTCCCTGATTTACCTTCCTTCTTTTACGTGTAAATATCGTCTTAGTGTTACCGTTCTCTTCTTCTTTTACTTGTAAACTTTGAATGTCTCCTGTATTTAGTTTAATCCTTATACTCATGAGAATAAGTGATTAATAATATATATCAGTTTTAAAATGAATAACACGTCAGAGGCTAATTATGTAGTTTGTTCGACATTCCTTTAATTCAGATTTAAAATACGCGTAAAATATTTCTTCTTCTTCACAAGCTTTCCATTAAACGTCAGTTGTGAGTTCAGCCCTTGTCCTGTCTACATCTTTTACTTGTCCTTGTCCTTTGCGCTGCAGTGTGTATTATGTATACCAAACCCGCCCATCAGATCATTTTTGTCTAAAGACATTTTGTATGGCCAATGCAACGGGGCCGTCATACGAGGAAAAAACTCTACTCTTATTGGATTGGATTGGATCCAAGGGCGACCTCCCCCCCCCCCCCCCCCACCCGCCTTTGTAATAAGGGGGGGGGGCGCTCGCCGGAAGTTCCGGTGAGGGCCTGCGCAGTGTCTGGGAACAGCGATGTACGGAGTGGCGTTCTAAGGAGTGAGTTCCTGGAATGCGGCTTTTTTAGGAGCTGCGGAGGAACGCCGCCGTTTCATCTTGCATCGGCCGAACAGAAACATGACCTCGTTACGTTTTTGAAGGAACGGTTAAGAGAATATATCGTTCCTATTTTTCTATTTATTTGCAATTTTATTCAAATTTTGTCGGCATTTAAGAATTTTATTATTGACTATTTCAACCTTCGACTTCGAGAGATGAAAAAAACACTGAAAGATAGTCGAGAAAAACAAAAACTGGAGCAATTGTGATCGTGACGAACTCGACATGTAGTTCGATGTCGATATTTTTGCTTGCTTGCTTCGTTTGGTCGACGGACTATCCCGCAGAATATTTCATAAACAAACGCAAAATGAGGCTTATGTAACAACACATTCTAATATTAGGAATGTAACGGAAACGCGTTCCTCTCGTACCACTAGAACCCGTAACGAAAACTCGTTCCTGTTAGAAGTACGATTTCGCGTTACAGAAGGAACGAGGAACAAGCTTTCGTTCCTGTTTTGGAGGAACGTGTAAAACAATGCTTTATACTGTCTTTTCTATGACGCATTAGCAGTGATATCGAAGCTTAACAGTTGCAGAAAGAAAACAGAAAACAGTCGAACAAACGCACAAAATTAGTATGTAGCGCTCTATGTACACCACGAAGCGTTGCAGACGATCAAACAATTAGTGCGAGTCTTATCAAAGTTAACAGCTGAGCCAAACACTTCGTTTTGAACAGCGTAGACTGCACAAGCTCATTGACGCTTTACAGTTTCACAGCTCACACCAAAATTAATACCGCAAAGTCAACATTCAAATGCCAAACTTAGAAGTTTTTTTTTATGTTCTTTTATCGTTTTTTATTTTCTTTTCGTCAGCTCATAAAGAACGTTTACTTTCTAAGTACAAAGCAGCTACTTTACAACCCTCTTTATTCGTATTGGGAGCTCACTACTTCCGTGTCAAGAGTACGTCTATATACTTCGTAATTTATAGGGAGTTTCTGAAAAACGAGAACCACGTTTTTGGCCCGGATAAATGAACTATGTATCGCAGAAAGCTCAAACTCCGTGAGAATGTGACGCGGGTGGTTGCGATAGAACGCGAAAGTTTGGGGTCATGAGGTCACCTTGATCAAAAGATTGTCGAGGAAAAGGAAAGTTCTTATATGAGCCGACGTCCACCTAAGCCTAATATAGTTAAAACAAAAAATGACACTGTGGGAGCACGTAGAATCTATTTCACTTAAAGAAAGCTTTTCAACGAGAAAAAGGATATTGTTTTCCTCCTTGGTGGCACATCTATTTTACACTGAAATATATACTTCAGGGGCCCACAGTGTCATTTCTTGTTTTAACGGGGTGTAGGACAAAATGGTCCCGGTCAGAATGGTCCCGGTCAAAATGGTCCCGGACAAAATGGTCCCGGACAAAATGGTCCCGGACAAAAAGGTCCAAGTGCCAACCCGGACAAAATGGTCCCAGGTGAATTTATCAATACTTTGAGCGCTCTTGATAGGACAAAATGGCTTGGTACTTTTATTTTGACACACGTTCAAGGATAATATCAACATTTTCATTTTAGTCATTTTGAAACAAATTTTAAATCCCTTCTATCTAGTACCAGGGGTGGCCAGGCTGACCCGGCCTAAGAGCCGCAAACAAAACCACGAAACTTCCAAGAGCCACGGGGGGGGGGGGGGGGCAAACTTTTGTTTGGAGCAATAAACGAAACTCGAACTACTTTCAATCTATACGAGTCAAAAGCAGTGCAACGGTACGTAAGGTAGCAAGCAGTAGCTCAAGACTACCAAACCGCTACCTGTCTTTCGATTTAAAACGCGTTCCATTTCTCTTTTAGGGGAAGTGCTCGTGTGACCGGGAGGGCGGTCCGGGGGGGGGGGGGGGGGGGGGTGTAGGGGAGGGAGCCGCGAGCCGCACTTCAACACGCGAAGAGCCGCATGCGGCTCGCGAGCCGCAGCTTGGCCACCCCTGATCTAGACCATGTAGCTCTATTTCTCAAACGTTCTTGATTTCTACCGATATATTTCACGTGTGTAATCAATATCTTTCTATCGCCAGAACCTGTTTTCAAATTAGCGCTATCGAGCTTCAAAACGATATTTGGAATGAAAATCCTTATCATACATGTACTACAGGTTCTTAACGTGGTTTTTTTTAAATGAACCTGTCGTACCACCGTGTTCTATTTTTCAGAAACAGCATCGCTCTGTCTGGACATTGTATATCAAAGAAATCAAAAATTGATTTCGCAACTATGAGCGTATTTACTACATAGACCACTTAAGAGACAAGAAGTCGACGCTGCTGAAGCGAAGGCCTAATGCGAAAATGTATTCATATGACCCACACCCCTCAAAAAGTCGTTCAAGGGACGGAGCCCTTGCACGCACTGCAGAGTTACAAGCCGCTACTAATATCCATCAAGAGTAGAAAATACAAAAAAACCTGCAAACAGCAAATAAATAATGCCACGCTGAGACCATTTTGTCCGGAAGGGCAGTTGGAACCATTCTGTCCGGGACCATGTTGTCCGGGACCATTTTGACCGGGACCATTTTGACCGGGACCATTTTGACCGGATCCCGTTTTAACGATACTTGCCCTAGCTGAACGTCGGCTCATAGAAAAATTTCGTTTTTTTTTTTTAAATTATACTTCTGGTCTAGGTGACGTCATGTTTCCAAACATTCGCATTCTATCCAAACCGATGATAGCATCACAATTTCGCGAAGTTTGAGCTTTCTGTTGTATCCTAGTTTATTCACCCAAGCATAAAAACACGATTCTCGTTTCTCAGGAAGTCACTGAATAGTAAATTTCACAAGTTCGGAAAACAAGACGAAATAAGAACAGGTTTGTTATTGGACGCCCCGATGGCGCCACCGTTCAGTGGCCACCAGGGTGCACCCTGAAACGAGCAACACAACGCAACACGTGCACGAACTATATGTGGAACAAGGGGACGTTGCCCGGACAATAAAAGGCCACCAGCTCAGTTGTCCCGAGGCTTCTGGGCCGAGGACGGTCATGGACAGTCGCAGGCCGACTTCTTCGACTTCGAACTGTCCTCCTAACATTACATTTACTTTGTTGTTTTCCAAATCCTGGCTCCGTGTTGTTCCTCTCGGTTCGGTATGCAGCAAGGCAACCTTTTTACAGAGTACAAATAGTGTTACAGTCAAAATAAGAATTGATACTTTCCTGTACAGCTATTTTGATCACCTCTGTAGCCGCTGTATTCAGCTCATGGTAAACAAGGCTGCTGGCAACAAACATTCACTATAGTACAGTTGAAATTAATGTTGATTCGCTGCCAATAAAACTTGCTAACACTGGGTTTGGGCGTCGATTAAGAATTTGAACACGATTAATCGCCACCCATTAATCGAATAATTTATTGATTAATCGGTTTTATTGATTATCGTGTATAATATTAAAACGTAAAAAATAACACTTTTTGCCTTCGCTGAATATGCGTCAAATGCCGCAATGTACAAATTCGATTATGAATAAACCACGATATGTGTAGCTGAGAATAGTCAAAAGACACCCACATTCACAAATTGCTACTTCAGCAGCAGAAGCAAAGAGGTTCGCTGACATTCTTCGGTGAGAGCGAGCTCCTTTGATGGTTCACAATAAGTCCTGCTACGTTAAACGGACACTCGCAAGGCGTTCGGGTGGCTGGGACACGTATAACATTCTGCGCTTGTTTGGAGTTGCAAACCTCGCTTCACAAGTTTACTTTAGGTCAAACTTCCTACTAAAGTTTTCTCTGCATATACAGGTGTACTCGTCCCCGCCTCAATGGTAAAAAACTTTTTTTTTTTTTTACTTTCTTTGACTGAGCCAAAATTCCACCGTTTAACCGGTTAAAAAATTAATCCCGATTAAAGCATTAATAAATTAATCGGTAGGTTAATCGATCGATTTCCCAGCCCTGGTAACCACCCTTCACTTGCATTTCCAATTCTTTTGTAGTAGTAGTACAAACACAGTCTTGTTCTGTCTTTTCACAGTATAGAAATATTTTCTTTTTTTGTGATTTTCATTGGCTTGGTTTAATGAGCTGAAATCACCTCAGTCAATCAACAAAATAGATTTTTGTTTCACTGTGTTTTATTTTTTGTTGAAAGTCAAGTTTAGCAATGCTTGTAGATGTGTATGTATATTTGTGTACAATTTTGTGTACATTTGTATATATGTACCTCTCTCACTTTCCTGCACTAATAAACACTGGGCACCTCATGTGAAATAAAATAAATTAGTTGATCTTTCGCTTTTATTTACAGCCAACATAATTAATATTTAACATATCTTAACGATCGAAAAATCGATTACCACGCCGATAAAAATGTCCAACCAACGGCAGCTAAAAAACGAAGCTTCAAAAGTGTCCCAAAGTCCTTTCATCCTTGCGATAACCTCGCGTCTCTTTCAAATCCTAACTCTCGCTTAGTCGGTCGTGCGAGTGAAAGCGTTTCTGCGAAAGCGCCGAAAGAAATCACGGTTTAACGGTTCCTTCACCTCAATAGAAGGACTAAAAAGAGGAGACGCGCGTGGTCATTTCTTTCTAAGCGGAAGCTCTTTTCAACTGCACTGGAACCGATGGAGAGGGTTCTGGTCCGTGAAATCCTCGATCAAACCGTCGCGAAAGTCTGAAGGCCCGCCTTAAAGAGCACCTAAACACCAACTTAACCCTCTGACGTCACGACACTGGGGCGGCGAAGCCGCTGTCGCGCTGCGCAATAGAAAGCCTGTATTGCACAGTGTTTGAAACTGCTCGATCGGGGATCACGTGGTTCATGGGGCATTTACGCAACACGAGATGCGGGGAGTTGCCGAAAACGTTCCCCGCCTTTCCGCCCGCTTTCTTCCTCGCCCCGCGAAAACACAGCGCTTGCGATCAATCTCCGCCATTAAATTGCAAACGCTCCCCAGTGTTTCTTAGGTTAACCCTCTCTTCACTCTAAGCTCTGTCTACTGCGCATGGGCGAATGCTTCGTCTCACTCAAGGCTGGTTTCTGCGCTCGCGCAATGAGCGCACCTGGTTCGGGGCAAGTGCTGGCTCGTTTGTAAACAGCGCGACGGTGTATAGTCCGTTTCGCCTTACGTGAGACCTGCAGCGAAACGCAATACGAGAGCCCTTTCAGCCAATCCGGCATCGCGAACGTGTCACGTGACAACGCGCTTAGTGCGTCGCCGCGCCCTCACAATCGCACCACCTGGAACGCTCGAGGCCTGGCCTTTCAACGTCACCTACAGTGAGACGGAACGCAGACGCGGATTGGACCCGAGCGCCGCGTCAGCGTTCGGCGGGGCTTCGTGCCCAATGAATGCGTCGAAAGACGCTCGGCGCAGGGCTCGGGCCCAATTGCCGAGTTGGCACCGTCCTGGGACCGCAGTCACACCGCTCGAGAGGAGGAGATAGTTCACAGGTCTCGACTCTTCTGGGTGGTGTTGGCCCTTCCTGAAGGCCACGTGACACTCACACGGCATTCGATTGGTTCCGACGGCTGTGTATAGACCAACTCAACTCACTGACGTCACGCCAGCGCGGTGGCGCTGCTGTCGGCACTGCGCATGCGCAGACGCAACACCCCTCCCGAATTCGGTTTCTGCGCAGGTGCAGTGCCCACCTGGCGTGGGCAAAGCGGGCTTGTTTGGAAACACTGTGTTGGTTGATAGAGAGGCGCCCTCTGCGGCAGTGAGCGTAAGGTTGCGCTTCTCGGATTTCGCGTGAGCTTCTCGGAATGCACGTCTCCGTCTACACCTTTGTGTGCTGCTGGCGCCAGAAGCCGTGCCCTTTTATTTGATTTTAAGGACTCTGGTATAGGTTCTCTTCATTAGAATTCTACTAAACTAGCAGCAAATGTTGGATACAAATAGTTATCGCGTTACCGTACAGCAAACGTTTGGCACCTCCGTTTTCTTCAGAGCCCAGCTCTTAGGCGCTCGTTCCCGTGTTTCGCGGCGTCGCCATCAGCGTAACCGCTCGCGTTGCATTATGGGACGTCACAGACCTATACACCAACTCAATTCCCCGCTCAATTTAGCGAAGAAACTGAATCGGTGTGTAGGTCTGTGACGTCCCGTAATGCAACACTGCGCATTCAGTTTCCCCGCTAAATTGAGCGGTAAAACTAGCGTCAGATGACCTCAAAACCAATTCAGTTTCCCTGCCAAATTTAGCGGGGAATTGAATTGGTGTTGAGGTCACGTGATGTCAATTGCCCCGCTAAATCTAGCGGAGAGACTGAATTTGTTCATAGGTGACATTACACGAAGTCATGTGACGTCTTCTCCCCCGCTAAATTTAACGGGGAAACTGAATTACTGTTGCGATCACGTGGCGTTAATGTTCCAGCTAAATTTAGCGGGGAACTGTGGGAGGAGGCGAGGTGATGGAGGAGGAGGAGGGGGAAGACGAGGTGGGGAGGGGGAGGTTATGGACGAGGAGGAAAAGGAGAAAGAGGAGGGGAACGTCCTCCGTACCCTCCTCTCCTCCACTCCCCTTCTCTTTCTCTCCTCCTTCCCTTCTCGTTCTCCTCCTTCCCGCCTCCGTACTCTCCCCTCCTCCTTCTCCATACCCTCCCCTCCTGCTTCTCCATACCCTCCCCTTCTACTTCTCCATACCCTCCCCTCCTCCTCCTGCGTACCCTTTTGTCACGGTATATCGCAAAATCAAAATACCTCAAGAGCTGCGCTCTAATTTCGTATTACAGAGATTAGAAAACGTCTTTAAATTTTTTTCTTATTAATGCCGTATTTCTTGGACTATAGTCTCCAAATTATTCATGTTTAAAAGTTAAAATTTTACGCGGTCCGGACAATTTACAACTGCTAACTAAATAAACAAAACAAAATATTCCAGATCGCTCATTATGACGAGACTTGACGAATTTTATTAACTCCATGCCTGATGATAATTTATATGTACTACAAGCCTCTGTGTAAGCTAATAAAGCATTCATTTCTCCATGTCTGCTGTACATTATATATATATATATATAGATATATATATATATATATAGATAGATATTTTTTTTTTTTTTATTACGTTCGGACCAGGCACCGCGTGGGCTATCAAAATAAACACTTTTTTTCTTTGAACTTTGATTCTTCGGACGCTGCGTGAGGGACAACAGTCTGGAAAGCACGATAGTCGCATTCCGGTAATTTAGTCTAGGTAGTCCTAGTATCCTACAAATATATTCATTCACCCCCTTCAAAAACCGCGCACATGTAAAAAAAAAAAAAAGAAACCCTCTGTCTTTTGCAACTGGTGAAAAGGCACTAAAAATATGTGTTTGGATCTATTTTTTTCACTTACTTGTGCTTTTGTTGTGTGTGTCGGTGTCCCAAACAGAAGACCTGTGTGGTTGGTTGTGGGCGCCCAGAAATAAAGATTATTATTAGTACTAATCTACTGCCGTTCTACGTCGTGATAGACTAAGTTTACTCATTCGCAATGTTCAGAACGCTACATGTTTATTACATTTTTTTTTTTTTTTGCTACGCGTCGTACTCGGCCAACTTCTATTTGGGACATAATTGTTTCAGCGACGGATCAACCGAAAATTCTAAAATTGTACGCTCCAACGGCAAAGCTATTTGTCAGTTTTATTTTCGTCCAGTAGTATGAGGTATATTTTATATTACATTTTATTAATTTTTAAAGTCGCGTAATGGACTCATTCATCCCTTTATATATATATATATATACGGTACATCGTAGTCCCCTTTAAGCACTACGTCCCACGTTCATCGTCACACGCACCTGAACTCGGTCCAAGACATGACCAGCAATTCATCGTGGGGGAGCGGGTGCATAACAACACAAAGAAGACGAGAAACAAAGGGAGAAGAGAAGAACAGAAATCTCAAAACGAAGACTAAGGACTAGAGTTGAGCGGAGCAGGAATAGACAGTTACAATTAGCCCCCATGGTTTATTTATTTGGAAATAAAGCAAACCGTAGAAAGTTTCTTTTAGATTCAAGTTGTGCTTTCTTTTATGTTTCGGGTCAGTTGCTGTGGTCATACGAATAGCGGTCGGAATAAGCGAAACCACTAAAAGAACGAGGAGCTCGAAGCAACACGCTATAAATCGCACTAGATGCTCGAGGCTACAAAAGGCGAGGACGCACACCGCGTCCTAGCCCCATGGACCGCGCTCGAGCCCCTTTAGCTGTTTTACCACAATGGCCTCCTACTGCAATTACCAGCCGACCCTACGCACTAACGGTTATTACGCTCGTAAACCTCGCGGTGTCTGGGAACAATTACACGAGAACGTTAAAGCGCGTAATTGTCGAGTGACAGACATGTTGTAGATTTTACGAGACTCTATGGATCTGCTGGTAGCGCACGAAGCGAGACACACTTAGCACAAACAAACCGGTGATGCATTGTCCCTTTTTTAAAACGTAAAAAGTTTTTTTTTTTTTTTACGGATCTTTTTTATTTCAAATTTTTGCCCGTCCGTTCAAGCATTTCCTCCTAAATTAAGCGGGGAAATTCATTGCGAGGCACCTGACGGCAAGCGACAACACTGCTGAAAATCATGACGTCCATTTCCCCGCTACATTTAGCCAGATAATCGCGCGTGACGTCAAGCCACGTAATGTAAGTTGTTTGGGTTTTTTTTTTTATTAGCGGGGAAACAGCGAGGGTTTTTTTTCGCTCCCCGAAGTGTCTGCTTTGTGTCTTCTAAACAAATCCCTATTCTCCCTTTTTTTGTTTGGCAACAAACTCAGTGGCGTCATCTCTTCGGTAGCCCTGGCACACATGCGGTCCGGGTATATTTTTTAAAAGTTTTACGCGTTATTACTTCTCTATAAGAGTGAAGCATGTGTTAGAGTGGCCTAATCGACTATTCTCCGATAATAACGCGTAGATTTAATCTATCAAGTACTGTGAAACCCGGCCGTCTAGTTGGGAACCGGAAGGATTTGAGGGCCATTTGCACACTGGCGCCACCACGTTTCAACTCACCCGAGAAAGAGCGAATACAATCGCTCTTCAAGCTCTGAATTCCATGCATTTTAAGACTTTAAAGGGTCAAGGTCTCCGGTAATTTTGGATTGTTTTACTTTCCTACGTCGGAGGCTTACATCACAACTGCTATAGTAGTGTAATACATGCAGGGCACCAACATAAGTGTCCTGCCTCCACTCATAACTTCTGAATAAGATCACAATTAGTTATAAAACGTTGGCGCCTACTTCGGACGACTATTCACCACATTCGGTGGGAGTTGATACCACGAGGGCGCCACAGTATTTGGTGCCCCAGTAGACTTCCGGTAGTGTATTTATTTATTCTTCAGCAACGCACAGCGATCAGGTAAGAAGAGTTGCCTTCAGAGAAGTTTCTGTAATATGTTTGTAAGAACATTAGTGCATTGTAGAAAGTAATGCAAATAACAAAAGAAGGCGAGACAAATGAAAAAGAAGAGGAAAACCGGAAGCGCGCAGGGGTCCGCCGATAGAGGGTGGTAGTGAGGTTGTTTGCAAACATACATCCGTGAATAGCACTATATTCTGGCGGTGACTGACCATTCGGCAATTCCAAATCTTTTTATTTTATTTTTCAATAAAAAAAAAAGACGCCCTGGAATTCTTTTTTTAGACACACTGTAGTTTGCACAACGTCATTCCTTTGCTTCGTTTCGTATTATGTCCTACTTCATGTGAACGAAAAGCTTCCGAGCATAAAGTCAACCACAGCCAACGCAAAAATCCGATGTAGGCAATCAAGCAGCGTCCACAAAAGTACATCGTCATGGCTCTCGCCTTTGTGCTAGGTGGCGCAAGCTACCGCTCGATATAAAAGGTTCAGCCATTAGCATCCATCCATCCATCCATCCATCCATCCATGTACAGGGTGTCACAAACAAAAAACAATTTACACGGTTTTTATTACCGCAAAAATAAACTTGGCATCGCCGAACGCTCATTCTCCGCCCGAAGGTAGCGCTAGAGGTCACAACCAGATGCCAAAGTTTCAGCCCGATCCGATACCTTATTAAAACGTTATATGTGATATTCTGAAAATTTCAATGGGAAAATGGCGGCCGACGGAGCTTTCGAATACATGGGGCTCTATGGCACCCGAAACCGAAAACGGGCAAAAATGGACTCCATTTTCCCATTGAAATTTTCAGAAAATCACTTATAACTTTTGAATAAGGTATCGGATCGGGCTGAAACTTTGGCATGTGGTTGTGACCTCTAGCGCTACCTTCGGGCGGACAATGAGCGTTCGGCGAGGCTTAGTTTATTTTTGCGGTAATAAAAACCGTGTAAATTTTTTTTTTTTGTGACACCCTGTACATTCGCTTATCACCGGCTAAACCAATCATGCAGAGAAGCGCGGGACCACGGCCTGAACTGTCTTCACTCATTTACTGCTGCGGCTCTCTTTTACGTCCTGGGACGGGAAGGCGCGCTTGACCAAAGTCCTTTCTCGTTTTCGGAAAGAAAAAAATTTAGGGCGTACGTGAAAAAAAAAAAAGCAGATGTCGCGCGTCTACAAAAGCTATCTTCTCCATTAGGTCCCGACTCGAGATTCTGTCCTTATTTTATATGCGAAAGGACTCTTTTTCTTAACGTGAAATGTAACCACCACCGCGAAACGTGCTCGGAATTTTCCTCTCACGTTTAATCAAATTCGAGCGTCGGAGTGCGAAAGGGCACCAGACATGTGACAAGGAGGACGTAATGAGAAACGAAAAGTTTGATACTCTTGCCTTTTTTTAATATATAAACTCGAAGTGAGGTAGAACCGCAAATCAAGTTAGGCGTAATCATTAACTTCGAACAGAGGTCAATTCAATAAAAGGAAGACCTTGGGAGCCCCAAACAACTGAGAAAGATATACTAGAAACATCAACACAAACGGCGTCCTAGAATTATACCTCGTTTCCCCATATGTCCGGATGCAGTCGAAGACGCGAACGCAGATATTAAAAGCACGAGGCATTAATTTTTTCTCGTACAAATGGTCGACCCTACACCATCAAGCGGCATGCGCGAACTCCGGCCATAACCCGTCCCCCCCCCTTTTCTTTTTACACGTCCCTATCTGCTAGGTACAACATCAGGTTGCTAGTAAACATAAGTAGTGACCCAACACGAGCGTTTTGGCAGACGAGAACCGCATTCCAAAAACGAACGGCGATCGAGCATATAGCGTCGTGTCGGGCGCCTTGTTCTGATAAATCACAAAGCTAAAAAATGAAAGCCGTTTACAACTCCCTGTAACGCCGAATTAGAGCGCAGCTCTCGAGGAGGGGGGGGGGGGGGTCACGTGACCTCGGGGGGGGGGGGGGAGGGTCACGTGAGCAGGGGGGCCACGTGACCTGGGGGGTCACGTGACCTCGGAAGGGGGGGGGGGGTCACGTGACCTTGGGGGCCACGTGACCTGGGGGGTCACGTGACCTGGGGGGGGGTCACGTGACTGGGGGTCATGTGACCGGGGAGGGTCACGTGACCTTTCGGTTACGCCGACGCCGACGCCGCTCAAGCCGGAAACGGGCGCCTAAGAGCTGCGCTCTAAAACAAAAATTCAGAAGGGAGGCGCCGCGGCGCCTTCCTTTTGATGGCGCCCTGGGTGACCGCCCAGGTAGCCCACCCCCAGGGATGGCCCTGCTTGAACACGATTCAGCGATGATAGAAGAGGGGTGGAAACATAGCGAACACCGTGGTTTTGCGCTTTCAATGCATTTTGTTTGGTTCCATCCGCTCCTAGCATCAGCTGAGGCAGGATATGTAAACGAGGCGTTAGCTTTGAGAGGGGGAAAAATCCCAATCGCAACCGCTTCTTGCATACCGTGGCACTAGAACGGCAACCAACCGTTCAATAGTGACGTCTTTACTACTTATATCATTATCGGTTCAAGATACGGTTTAAACGATCTGATATAGTAACGTCAAATTGCAAAAACACGCCGCTTTTTTTTTTTTTTGAACGCCGTTGTTACAAATGCAGTTTGTGGCAAAATATTCACATCTGATATTCCAGGTAATCCTGGTGGCATTTCGTGGTCTCTAGAAAGGAAATGGCGGAAAGATCAGGATGAATACACTGCACCGATTACATGGGAATAAAGGCTGGAAAGTCACCGAAAGACAAAACTTTAACTTTTGCCAAATCTTGTCTTTAGGCCTCTTTCTAACCTTCATTCTGATTCGATCAGTACTGTTCATTCATCTCCATATTTAAGGTATTTCCATTTGATACAAACTGAGGCTCGAACCCCTGACTTATTTGAGGCACGGCGTCCTCAAAAAAATCGCCCGTCACCTGTGACCTTCTCAAGACCGGCATCTCGTGTGTCATCGTTTCCCTACTCGAATTAGGTCCCGGTTTCAGTTGGGAAGAGTGGCCTAACACAAGAGTGGTCTAACTCCAACAGCGGTTAGAGGAATCGGCAGCAACTTTGATCTCCGGACTCTTATAACGCAGCGAATGCAACATTTTAAAAACGATCGTCTACATTTGTTTACAAGACATTAACCAGTCGTTTCAAGAAGTGGTTATATCTTTTTATCAATTTCTCCACCTACATTTATTAGAGACACTTACTTGGTTCATAGTTACCCTGACGTCAGGTCACGGGATGTTCATTTTTGCGCTTAATATAGCAGTAAAACGTAGAAACTGAATGGGCGTTAAGGTCACATGACCTTAACGCCCATTCAGTTATATTGTTTCCACGCTATATTTAGCTGGAAAACTTAATGTATACGTTACGTGGTGTCACGAACAGATGGTGGCACGGGCAAAACCCTTCCCTGTTAAAAAAAAAAGATACACTCACTAAAGATAGGTACACCAACAGCGTAATAGCGCTTAATGTATCGTATGTATGTGCCTTTTCATTATTTCTCGTTTCAGAGAGCCGTTGTATTTTCATGTGTAACGCAAAGAAACTGTCTCGTTTATCAGGCATAACGTGCTCGCGCAAACGGAGCACAGCCTCCGCGAAGAATCTCCTGAGTTGGGGAAGTCCCTACAAGGGCGGGTGATCCTTTCTCCGAGGCCGGTTCTTCGGCGCGTCTTCGATCGATCGAGTCCCTCAATCACGGCAAAGAGCGGCGCATCAGCGAAACGAGCGCGTACGCCAATGCCGTGCTGAAGGGTCATCAAGGTGTCGATCCCACGGCCAAATTGGTCATCGTGTGCCCTAACGAGAATGCCGACCTTGCCCAGCTACTTGCCCCTTATTGGTAACACGTTATAGGCGGTTTCGTCCAGGCTACAACGTTCGACGCCCAAGGCAATTCTCGCGCTGCAATTTCATAGGGACGTTAAGGACTCCTAAGCCCAGGAAAAACATTCAAGGCCCAGGCCGAACCGACCCTTAAACACGAGACATAATTTTTTTTGTTTCTCGGATATTTGAAAGGTAAAATGAACCAACGAGGTCTGCAAGGATGATATCGGGGGCTATAGTCCATGACTAAGTAAAAACAGCCACAAAAAATATATAAACTTCGACAATGCTTTGTCGTTTTTTGCATCTCGAGCACGCGCGCGTAACCGAAGCACGACGGAAGGCGTGGGGCACGTGCTGGAGGAAGGGCGTTCGAAAGACACGCCCTGCCGTTCTCACAATGTCAGTAACTATAGAAAAATTTGGATGGTGCACTACCAACACCGAGCGATCTCAGCTATGACGTGAAGGACTATGTTTAGAGAGATACGGTTGATGTATCAATCACGGTAACGGCAGATTGATACTTTAGACCCATGTTGCGGATAAAAAAAACAGGACGCGGGATGGCCAAAAAAACGTGCTTTTCGTGTAAGGCTCGTCAAATTATGAGGCGCTGGAGAAATTCAGCCTTCTGCGTTAAGTCCTTATTTCGAACTCTTTTTGTTCGCCTTCCGCCTATTGAAAAGCATGCGGGAAGAGCCTTAGAACGCACCTGGTATCGCTGCGCCGCAGCGTTCTTCCGCACGTCTGCTTTCCTCGCCGTCCCCATGGCAACGAACGCCGAATGAATGGAAGCACGCACGGTACCGCCGCGTGAAGCCAGCAACAGCTGACGCCATTTTACGAACGCCGTCTGCTAGCCAAAGCCGAACGCGGTATGTCAGATCAACCGCCTCCGCCGGTGCGCGATCGCCGGTGCTCGATCGCCGTCGGCGATCGAGCACCGGCGGAGGCGGTTGATCTGACATACCGCGTTCGGCTTTGGCTAGCAGACGGCGTTCGTAAAATGGCGTCAGCTGTTGCTGGCTTCACTCGGCGGTACCGTGCGTGCTTCCATTCATTCGGCGTTCGTTGCCATGGGGACGGCGAGGAAAGCAGACGTGCGGAAGAACGCTGCGGCGCAGCGATACCAGGTGCGTTCTAAGGCCCTTTCCGCATGCTTTTCAATGGGCGGAAGGCGAACAAAAAGAGTTCGAAATAAGGACTTAACGCAGAAGGCTGAATTTCTCCAGCGCCTCATAATTTGACGAGCCTTACACGAAAAGCATGTTTTTTTGGCCATCCCGCGTACTTTTTTTTTATCCGCAACATGGGTCTAAAGTATCAATCTGCCGAGAAACGTGTTCGCCCCGAAAACCCAGCTGGCGCGTTTGACTCGATTTAGTGCGAGAAACGGAAAGCTAATATCTAAACGGAACAATCGCAACGTCATTTCCGACACAAACACGCGACCAAAATGCCTCTATATTCTTTCTAATATAAAATTTAAAGGAGATAAAACGTTTGACTCGCGGTATCAGTGAATACCGGCACCCGTAATCGATTCTACTATATCGGCCCATTTTAAAGGATCCCCAGAGATTCTTCGGTAGGGCAAGGAGTACCTGATATCTTATGATCGTTTGTTCAAACAAACTTCGGGGACTTACCCAATGAGCATCTTGTCATCATTACAGTCACCCTTCTCTCTCGCTGGGCGTCTCGTAATTCAAGCGGTCCGTAATGTCCGGAGAAACCGATAGGCAAGCAAAATCAATGCAGTGTTTTGTTTGTTTTTTGGTTCTACACTAAAGCTTACAAAGCCGGAGTATTTTTTTTTTTTTTTTTTCACAATGACAGTTGTCAGTAGGAACCTTCCCGGGGACCGGCGTGGTCGTTCGCCATGAATCAGGTGAACGCAGCTCCCCCTTAAACTATCGGCCCATATCCATTACAAGCATACCCTCAAAAATTTTGAACATATATTACATTCGAACATCATTCGCTTTTTAGAGGAAAATCAATTAATTTTCAAATACCAGCGTGGGTTCCGGAAGGGTCATTCCTGCGAGACCCAACTCGCAGGACTCATTCATGATATTCATCTTTCTATTGACTTCGGTTCCCAGATTGATGTTATATTTCTTGATTTCGCCAAAGCGTTCAACCGGGTCCCACATAAGCGTCTGTTGCATAAACTTACCCATCTAAAATTAGATAGTAACATCATTCTGTGGATCAAAGAATGGCTTTCTGACAGAAGTCAGTACACGGTCGTGAACTCTATAGTTCAACTTCTATTCCGGTGTCTTCGGGCGTACATCAAGGCTTCGTCCTTGGACCCTTGCTTTTCTTAATATATATTAATGACCTACCTTCATGTATTTCCTCCCGCATCCGTATTTTTGCAGACGACTGCGTTGTAACAGACAAATTTCTAACGAAGAAGATAGCATGCAACTACAACATGACTTCACTAACCTATCATTGTGGTGATCGACCTGGCTCATGAAGCTTAACCCTTCTAAATGCAAACTCATCTCATTTGTCAGGAAAGATACCTTTTTTTCTCATAACTATTTTATTGATTCTGACGTTGCTGAGTCTGTTTCCTCTTATAAATACTTAGGTGTTCACGTCGACTCGCATCTCTCCTGGAAGGTACATATTCGGTCGTTGTTATCATCGTGCAATCGTTCTTTGGGCTACCTAAAACATACACTGCGTTGTGCTCCTCCTCACTTAAAGAAAACTGCATACCTTTTATTGATTCGGCCGAAACTTGAGTACGCATCGAGCATCTGGGATCCTCACCAAGCATATTTGATCACTGAAATAGAAGCATTTCAAAACCGTGTCGCGCGCTTTATTTTTTCTGAGTATTCTCGACATTCCAGCGTCACCTTATTAAAACAAAAAGCCGACCTTCTAGAACTGGCCTTAAGACGCAAGCTTTCTTGCTTATGTCTTTTTCATCGCATTTACTATGCACCTTCTCTCAGTCAAGGCACCCTAACACAGTCGCATTTCATTTTACCTCGTCTTAATCACTCATGTAAGATTGGCCGTTTCACCTGCCGCACTTCTTCTTTTTTGTATTCCTTCTTTCCCAAAACAGCATTGTGGTGGAATGATCTAACAGCGCATCGTCACCAAGATTAACCCTGATAGTTTTCGATCTCTTATCAGCAGCCATTTAGGTATTGCATGACTTACGTTTTCTTGTATGTTTGCACTGCTGTGCAATATTTTGTTGTTTGATATCTGATTTCATGTATGTTTGCACTGCTGTGCATGTTTTTATTTTATTATTTTTTGTGTGCTTCATATATGATGTAGTTATCTCCCCCTTATGTTAAGTCCTTCCCAGAAGGACCTTTAAGGTATTTCAATAAGTAAATAAAAACTTTCGGTGACGTCATCAGCTACGTCATCAATCACTTGATTTCTCCTTACTGCGCCCGCCACCGCTGTAATCGGCGGCCCTTTGTGCCGCCGCATGCACACGGTAATTCGAGACCGGCAACGCTTTTCCTCCTCCGGTGTTGTCTGTTAAGACCAAAATAACTGTTTTTTTTTTTATTGCAATAGCGTAAATGCAGTTGGCCTTTTGCTCTACACAAAAGCACACAGCGCCGGAGTAAAAGTTAAGTACACCTGGAGATCTCTGGGTAGTCTCGATGATCGTCGTTGATGACACCTGCCCCTCAAAACAACTCTCCTCTGGCCACCCTCGGAGCGAACGCCGCGGTGTAAGAGCCTCTTCGAAGTCTTGGCAGAAAGATTTCATCCCGCAACAAACTAGCGAAGAGACAGCCGTTTGCGTCGGCTGCACCAGCGGTGGTACTAACGCGGATCCAAAAAAAACATGGGTAAAAAAAAAGAGGGGTATGCGAATAGCGGTTCGAATAGAATAACACCGTATCATTCGTAACCTTCACGATGCAAGAGTAAGCCACGCCAACCGGTTTTCCAAAAACTGTAGAAGCTATGAATGTCGCAGTGATATTAAAGTCGAACTATTCGCGCACCCCTAAAACAAACAGCTAAATTGAAACGTCTGGACATGCCATAATGAGCGCTTTCGCAATCTGCAGTCACCAGGCCTAAAGTCCCTTGATACTTCTTTTTACAAGGAACAACAACCAATACAAATGGCACAGCACATTCCGCTGGAACAAAATGGCGGCATTCAGTTCAAAACCTCTCCTGTGCGCCACCATGCGCTTCCTAAAACCTGCACCGTCACGCCATCGGCGCTTCAAAGAATGTCGATACTTGCACGAAGCTCTCATCTAGGGAATTTAACTAGACCAACTGCAAAATGACGCCGCAGTTTTATGTTCGACTGTACGCGTTATTGTTAAAGTTGATGTGCGAATTCCGGTTCAAAACGAATAGTGCAGTTTCATCCCTTGCTGCAACACTGTTAAAATAAAATTAAAAAAAAAAGAAACGACTATCGTGGCATTTTTTTTTTTCTCTGCGTAGATTATGAATGATACGGTACTCTTCAATTCGAATATGTAATCACAAACCCCTAGAACTGCTAGAACTTTCGCCTGAAAGCAAGATGCCGGGATTATTTCTTTCGCAACAGGACTTGCATCTTTCTTCTGTAAGCAAGATTTGGAGAAAATGGCGCAGTTAAGAATGTGGTTGCTGTTGTTGAATGTTCCGTTTTTCTATCTCTCTTTCTCTCTCTTTACTTTGTTTTCGAAGTTTATTAGCATATTTAAGTCTCAAGGCTGCATCATTAGTAGAGAGGTTTAGTAGATCGTCCCGATGGCTCAGAAAACGATACCCGATACTCTGACACCGTCTTTGCGCACGCATCGCAGTCCGTGGCAGGGTAACGTTATCGGTGGTACCGGAGGTATCGAAACGGTCTACTAAAACTTTCTAATACAGAGTTTTAGTAGATCGTTCGGATATCTCTTATAACAATCTTCGATAACGATACGACGCATGCGCAAAGGCGGCGGCGGAGTATCGGGTATCGTTATCGCAGCCATCGGGACGATCTACTAAACCTCCCTCATAACTGTGAGCCAATGCGCGTCCAGCCTTTCGGTAGGATTGGCAATGACAAAAAGACCGCAACGAAAGAGTTTCTTGGCCAGTGGCGTTGCGTGCGAGTATCCTTGAGTCACACTAGTGACAGCTAAGCTCGTATAAAGTGAAAAAACAAACAAAAAAAAAAGCATTCCAATTGAATATCGTTGCACCGCCCCTTTAAGCTGAAACGAAGTTATAGATATTGTAGACGGTTACTATTAGTGATAGTCAGTGACAAGCATAGAAATGAATGCACGAGTTCTCTGGATGTCCCGATTTCCTAGCCGCGAAGACCGAACATTTACCCGAGAAGAATAATAGTACGTGGAACAGCGTTTTTAAGATGACCAGACATTTTGCCGGTCAGTTGAGCTTTACCAGTTTGGAATGCTTCATTGATACCAGCAAATTATCTTCCATGATCCAAGCAAAGATAAAACATAAACTAGAATTGCTAAAAATCGGTTAACGACTCTTACTTGAATGATCCAAAATGTGCGTGGTTGCAGCGCTGTCTGCTAACATTAGTTAATAACACTAGCAAAAAACTTATAAAGCTCTGATATTACCTCGGAGAGCACGGACGCTTTTCAAATATTAAGAGCCCTCACTGATTAAACAAATATTTGCTACTTCGAAATACACTCTGTCAGAGAAAATCTGACAAAGAACCCTTCACTGTTTAAACGGAAAAGAGTGATCTGAGGGTTGGTTTTCATAGACCCTGAAATTTGTTTCGAGCATGCAACGTGCATGTTAGGGCAAAAATGAGTGACACCTGGATTGAGCTAAGGTATTTTGGGTTCAAATTGCATATGGTTCGCAAGATATCGCTACAGACACATCCAGAAACTTGAGCGTTCATAGAGTACTGTATTATTGTTATTGCGATAAATAAAATTGCATTTTTTTCTCGACAGGATTGTAGGACAAGGCGCCATTAAAAAGGATTACGCAACTGAGGAACAAGACCATGTGAACCAGACCGGAACTAAGGCTTTGGGGTCGAGCTTCGAAGGTGAGTTTTCCCTCTATCCCAAGACATGAAACAAACGACATATTATTTCACCCAACTACAGCATTTGCAGTGTTTATTAATGTACCAAATGGACATCGTATGTTTTTTATCGTATAATGACTGTCTCTTACCAACAACACATAACTCGAAGTATATAATGCTATTGATGTCAGCAGCAGAAAGCAAATATATTTTTAAGGTGCAGGGAATATCGGAAGCAGCCCTCGGGTCATGTGCCGCCCGGCTGATAGGCCCTTGAAAACATTACTATAGGGGCAGTACAAATGCAGAAAGTATGCTGCATAAAAGTAGGCGAAAAATTTTAGAGCAAAGATCTTAGGCGCCCCTTTCCGGCTTGAACGGCGTCGCCGTCGCCGTCGACGTAACCGCGCGTTGCATTATGGGTAGATTTCCCCGCTAAATATATCGGACAAAATACTCCGCTAAATTTATCGGAAAAGCGTACCCGCTAAACTTAGCGGGAAATTTAGCGAAAATTTCCCGCTAAATCGGAAGTGAGGAGGAGAGGAGGTTACGGAGGGGGAGGAGGGGCATGCCCTCCCCTCCTGCTCCTCGAGGGCTGCGCTCTAATTCTGCATTACAGAGAATTGTAAACGTCTTTTATTTTTTATGCTAAAGATGGCTCGCGTGAGCCAATTAGAGTAGACGCGTTGACGTTTTTGTCGGCTATGTCGCTTTGGGCACAAAACCACTAAAACTGTACTAACGTAAACTAGAACATAATTGTCACATTAAAGACGCGGGAGTTTTACTCGTAGAAATATTTCTAAACGCTGAATTCCAAAGAAAGTTTTATTATACTTCGTTCTCATTTTAAAGAAGCGGAGTTTCGTTGTGAAAGTTCCCGATATATAATTGATTGCTAAATTATTTCGCTGGCGAATATTTTAAGTACATCGTAGTCGGTGTCGTTATGCTCGTCTCATTTTACTGCAGAGGTCAAAATACGTCCAAGGTCAAGGTCAAGTGCGTCAGACGCGCACTTGTCTGAAGCTCGTTTTGTTGTATAAAAAGAAACTAACTGAATTTTGATTTTCGAGCGTTTTCCTTTCAAATATAACGCCGAAGAATCGACGCCAACAAGGAGCATAAAGGCGAAAAATCGTTTCGGCCCGGCTCAGCTAAGTCGATCGATGTTTCGTACGAAATAATACCGATAAATTTAGATCATCGAAAAAATATTACATCAACGCAAGTATACCCTCCGGGCAATCGAGTTTGGTGTGACACGTTGCGCCATCTAGCTCAAAATATTTACAACACTGAGAAGGCTCTTTCGCCAGCCTGCTTGCTCGTGGGGCTGTTCACGCCTCAATTTCAAGGTGTTGATTCGCACGTTTTTGGCCTTTTATTCTTAACATTGCTATCGGATATTGCAGAAGAGTAAACACCGAAGCTGTAAGCCCTGTTGTGTACCGAACTGTCGCAACCCCAGAAGTTTAGCAGGCGTGAAGCTGCGCAGGTTTCCGTCAAGGCCGTGGAAAATACAAAGCCGTCGGAGATGAATAAATGCCGTAAAATGTGTAAAGTAATACCCCTGTCAGACGGGAAAGTAAATGTCATTTTGATCGAATGTCATTCACCGCTCGGCGAATCAGCTCGTGATCCTGGTTCTTCACGTGATCCTTGTTCTTCATCCCTCACGCTCATTAGCCGAGCTGTAATGTCATTTTGCTTAAATGTCATTTAACGTGCCCGTCTGACAGGGGTATAAGCCTGTTCATACTGCCTGACTTGAGATGGATTTCTAAGTGCGCTATTTGACTCGATATTTGAAATTAATGCGGTTGAAGCCCGGCGTTGTCCTTGTATTCGATGTGATGACTCTAGAGTCAGATCAGTCCTTTGACACTCTCACTGCTCTCTGCGCCGCGGACCCATCTTGATTGAACAACGTTTTGTGGGCGTTTGACCGTAGTTACCGAAAACCGAAGTAAGCGTTTTCTCCTCTTTGCCGATTGCAGAACGGACTGTCGTTTGCGCCTTTAGCATGATCGCGTAGCTGCCCAAGATGGTTGCTCTATTTCAACCCGTGTCTATGCGGTCCTAACTTCATCCCTGCTGCGAGAAAAGCCTACCCAAGAAATAATAAAAAATATGTACTTATCCCACGAGAAAAGCTTATCCATGCGGCGTTTATTTCTGTTCTATGTAAAAATGAACAGCATATTCAATCGACGAGAACGAGCATCAGCTTGCGCCGAGCAACTGCCTACGACACCGTCCAAACTACAGCCAGCTTGCACAAAAAACACATTCCTCGGACACCACAATCGTCTTCAACACGGCGACGAGGGGACTGGAAACAAGCTGATCACGAAAATGAGGTCACCTATTAATGCGGGAATAGTTCACTTGGAAAAAAAAGGGTGGGTAAGGATGAGAGGGAGGAGGGGGGGGGGGGGGGGGGGGGCGTTCTTTGTTCCGCTTTTGCAGTGCGCTTTTGTAGAGGAGGGAAGGTCGACGAAGTCTTCGCTTTTGTTATCTTGAGGCGCGCGCAAACAACGTAAAAAACAAAACAAGACTGTCCTTGTTTATTTGCTTTCACTTATATCTGGCCGTAATATTATGACGTTCAATTTTGTTCTGCTAGCTCCCGTTTCGAGTTGTCTCTACCTATCGAGGAAGGCACCTACTAAAACTCCCTAATGCTAGAACGACACAACCATACACGCATGCACATTTATATATTTAACGCTTGATAGATTCTTAAAACGGTCGGTAGTGTAACGCGCGACAACACAACACTCGGAATTGGTAACAACGTAATCTCGCAAGAGTACGCCGGCGGCGCTGCCGATTTTAACCGTCCCAGTGTTGCCTCATTTGGCCACGGTGGCGCTGATGATCAACCGACGGTGGCGCTCTCTGGAACACTGCCCCAAGCCTATTGGCGAGTTTCCAGGGGGAACATATCAATCTGCTGGGGCTTTGTGTATTATTTTTATACCCAAGGTCATACAGAAACGTCCAGCGGAAAATCGAATGGTGCGAGAAATCGTATATTTGAAATGGCAAGTGACGGATGCACCTAAAAGAACGCCAAGGTCCGACTAATTCTTAAATGACTTAAGGACATTTGTGTATGGAAAGAGCATTGAGAAGTCGACCCGTCTGAAAAAAAACGCAGGCAAAAGCGACCATTAATCAACTTATTGCATCCCCGATTGCTGAGCGCCGCCATTTGAATTTAATTTTTACCGTTCTCCTTTGTTGTCTCTACACTAGAATCTGCCGATTTTCGTCCTAATAATTTTTTCCAATCAATTCTAATGCTGTTTTGATAGAGTCCTGGAAACCAAAAACAAGTACGTGAACCCAAGGACAAACTCTTGCCAATTAGAGTTACTTACAACAGCACGAACTGATCTTGGTCACGAGATTGGGTTGATTGGGTTTATATAATAGTACTACTTACAGGTTCACTAGGCAGAATAAGAGCACAGCTATTTCGTTTATGTTTCATTTTCTCAACCAAACTCGAAGTCAGTATTTTTTCTTATTATTATTATTAAGCATCTTTACGGTCTAGTAACGCTTTCTTCATGGCACAGCGTCTGGAAGCGACGTTCTGGCAACTCTAGCGTTGCCGCAAACACTTTGATATATACGCTGTCTCTTGTATTGCTAAAACAATTTCCCCGCATCAGGAACTGGCGATATGTATAACTTTATTTCATATTTTTTTCAAGCATGAAATGCCTTCTTACAGTAGTCACAACAGCCAAAATATTATTTTTAAGCATCAAACGCAGTCGTATGAACTTCCCATCAATCGAAGGTGCCCGTGATTTAGATCTATTTTTATATACATTCCGCAACCAATCTCTAATTATAAAAATCCCATGCACAATACACACACAAAAAAATTTACTTATTTTCTTAGAGTAACAGGACTGAAGGGTTTATTGAGCGCAGAGGAGGGGCACGTGAATCTGAGGTCGCATAATGCCATATGGTCCACGTAAAACGAGCAGATTGCCAACAAGCATTGCATGTATGTTCGAGTCTTTCATGGTTCGTCGACCTGACAATCCATGCTTTATATAGAGAAATATTGCCTGTTCAAATTTTTGTAAAGTTTAAAAGACCGACTTTTTTCTCTACAAGTTAATCTAACGGCCACGCAGAGCGTACGCGAGTCAGTTGGGCTTAAAGAGAGAGCAAAAAAGGGAGAGAGAGAGAGAGAGAGAGAATGCACTTTATTAAACAACACAAATTAAGTGTTCAGAATGTCCATGGCTTGGTATACCAAGGCCGTTTGATCTTCTAGTTGCTCCGACGCTAGCTAGGCGCTCCAGGAAGTGAGAAGAGAACTGGGAGGAATAGGGTGGAAAGGGCAACCGAACACTGTAGAAGGCAATGTTATAGATTCGGGTATATAGAGGGACAGTTAGGGCAGGAGGGATCGGAACGGCGTCGGAAGTGGTAGAGTCAGGCGGGAGTTAGAAGGGTATTTAGTTGCATCTTTTTTATGGGTGTGGGTTTGCGTCACATCGAAGTTACGGTGTGGCCGAGGTAGGCGTTGCTGAGTGTTACGGAGCTGTTTGTAGTGAAATTGTTTACTAAGCATTTGGTAGACTAAAGCCTTATCGGCTGTCGGAGGGCTAGGCCAGGGGATCACAGGTACGTACCCGGTTATGCATTTCGCAAGCTAGTTGATGGACGAACTTATTACCTGCAATCCCTGCATGACCTGGAACCTACCAAATTACAGCCGAGGATGGGTGAGGTGGGTGTAGAGCCGCCTCGAGGTCTACACAGGGATGTGGGTGGATTTGGACGCTGCTCAAAAGCGTGAATGGCTGCCCCTGTGAGTCCGTACAGATTGTATAACCTGATGTGAGAGGCAGTTTGACCAAATCTTGGATAGCCTCTATGATGAAAACTACTTCTGGTGTGATGAGATGGGGGGGGGGGGGTGCTGCTATATGGACGTCTAGTGTGAACTTGGGGGGTCGGGGTTTGTGGTGTGTAGATCTTGTATGCTGCAGCTCACGTGGCTTCTGTCACGGAGACGAATGCTACAGCATAAGCCAGATTTTGTGTGTAAAAGGGTGGGTTGTGATGGCCATAGCTTGCGCCTCCTGCATCCTTCGTCTACGTCCGGGGATATACAGCGAGGTACAGGGCCAAAGCGCTGGTTTGAAGGTAGTGGTTTGGTAGGTATATGTAAGGAAGGTCAATGGGAAAAAATCTTGCCTGCTCCAGAATCCATCTGTTCCGCGGTATTCCCCGAGAGGCGTGCTATGTGTCGATCCCGATGAAGGTGCAGAAGAGAAGTGAAGGGAAGAAATAGTCCCCTGCCGTAGCGCTTCTGGTTGGAGGTGGAGATAGAAAGGTTCAGGGAGGCCCTGTATTGGGTGTTCAATGCGGGTGGGTGTTTGATGAGTTGCTGTGTGACTTTAAAATATGGTATAGAATAGAGAATCTTATTGAGAGCTAATGCATGAACTAGTTGGCTCGCTTAGTGTTCATGGAGACCCGCATATTTCTTGACCATTCTGCATACCAGGCAAGTAACCGAGTGGCGTGTGATTATGGCTGAACTGACGTTGGCATGGTGTGTCCTCTCCTGTAAATGTATGCATAGGATTTTAAATGAGGAGACTCTCGGGACCGGGTGTTGTCCGATGCGAGGAGATATGTGATTATTAATAGTGCGCTGATACTGGGTGTTGGCAAGAAGAAGCAGTTCTGACTTGTCCGGGCAGATTAGAGGCCTGCTTGTGCGAGATATTCACTTATGATCTTCCATCCCTGGTGCAGAGTTGACTCCACTTCTCTAGGTGACCTGTGGGTGCACCAGAGGGTGAGCTTCGCCCTTGTGGGATGCCGTGTGTTGGGGAGGATGTATCTTCGTAGCAAGCAAGCGTGTATGGGGAGATCCTGGCATACTCAAGGTAGAAGTTCAGCAGCTGATATGAAGGCGGATAGGAGTGCATACGGCTTGATGTGTTCCAAGCGGAGGGTGTGCTAGACTCGTACCATGCACGATGGTGTAAACTTAAGGCTGCGGTCGAGTTGCAAGGTGCTGCTTTTGGATTTTGTCGGGCGTTATCCATCCATGATTCGTATCTGGATGGAGATTTTCGGTAGCAAGAGCCGAGTCCAATTCAGCGTCAATGTTTGCGGCGTCCGAGTATTGTTCGGAGAATGATACGGCAGGTGGTGGCTGCGTTCGCGCCGCCAACACGGCATCCGTCATAGCGGAGCGCCGCGCTGGGAAGGAGCTGGAAACACGAGGCTTAAAACGGCGCCGCCACCACCGCCGCGAAGATGGAGATAGTCGTTTATCCAAAGTTATTGGGCCACCGACGATTACGTTGGTGTCAAGATGAAGCTGGAAGCATCGGGGGCACGGTGCAGTCAGTTTTTCCGGTGACCAACACTTGGAGATTTCGATGGATTATTTGGAGCACAAAGCAAGAGCGTCATGAAATTGGGATTAAAGAAGTTACTATAGTAAATAACAAGATGAAAACGGCAAGGGCCGTGTTCCAAAATTTATTCGATCTGACTCCGAAGAAAAGTTTTCGTACCGTGGCATATCGAAACTTACTCGCGTTTACTCGATGACGTCACAACTCACGTTACAGAAGCCGGTTGTTTACTCCGGAGTAATTACTCAAGCTACCCTCCCCTGATCGGTGGGTAACATCGGATAAAATGGAGTAAATTGTTGTGGGATCAGTTCGCCATGTGCTCGTCGTCTGCTTCCTGAACTCACAGCCGTCAAAGCCCGTCTGTTTTGTTGACATTGGTGGCCGACGTTCAAAATGGAAGATTTTCAGGTGCAGTCATTTATGTGTAGTTATTGTGACATCCAGACCGTGCACCTTCTGGTGGAAGGTATACCTGTTGTTAGTATTAGGGTGCGAGCGTAAACAGGAGATTCTCCGCATCTTCGTCTTCGGCGTTGAATTTAACTTCATATACTTACGTTCAAGGCTGAAGATGTTCGAACGCAGTAGATAATGTACGAGCAATTTGTTTTCCCAGAGCCTGCGTAATGGGAAGGTGACGCCTGTAAAACAGTGAAGGCTTCGGAGATTTCATTTATATGATCAGCCGACAACCCCACCCCTTCTCCCTCCCCACGAAAATACGTATAGCGGTTTGGATGTTCTTTATCTGGTTTTGTGATCATAAACGCATTACATCGAACGTAATTAGTTTTATATCAATGCTGAGAAAGCCCCCTGCACTTTACCGCTGCACCGTGTGGAAGCAGATGCTCAATTTCCGCAAAACGTGATCGGTGCAAACTACGATTCGGCGACGTATACGTTTAGTGCGCCTGGACTAGAGTTACAGCGATCGCGCTTATTAATAAAAAAATATTTTCGATATCTAACTGAAGAGTCATTTTGATATCAATATGCATCCGAAGTGGAAGGTGAGCAAGTAGAGCCGGTGAAGCCACCTCTGACAACACCGTGTCGTCACTGTAAAAAAAAAACAAAAAAAAAACACAACACTTTTTAGCGAATAATATTATCGTCTCTTCGAGTACTTCCTTCATAATCAAAAGCAATTCTCAGCAATTTTCCGTCATCGCTGCTATGTTTTTTTTTTTTTTTTTTGCTTTTGTTTAAGACGAAGCCAATCCGCGTAGTATCCAGGTGATAATCCTGGCCGTTCCGAAACCGATTCGCCGTTCGTTTACTCGTGATGTCACGTGATATTACCCGCTGACGAATAACGCAGTTTACTCAGGTAAGTTTTGAAACATATCCAACGAGTCCATTTTGCAATCTCGGCCTCCAGCACCCACTCGTTACCGTCCGCTGCGCTTTGGGTGCGCGTGTTCACTTGAATTCTACGAGACGGCGAAGCCTTATCGAAGTTAGAAAGCGAGTGTTGAATTCGGGAGAAATGAAAGACCTCTCTGCCGTCCTCATCTTGTCAGAGTCAAAAGCTGCATAATGTTACTGAAACAATAAAGGCAACCCGACAACCTTCCTACAAGAAAGCACTTTCGTAAAGTGATTTCTATGTACTTTCGAGAACGGTTATAACGAAGTCAGCGGGAATCGGAAATCACTTCGCTATATTCGCTATTTCGTTATAACCGACTTCGGTTATAACGAAGTGCAAAAGGGAATGGGAAATCATGATCGCTTCGCTGTAGCCGCTATTTCGCTATAACCGACTTCGTTATAACCGGTCTCGAATATATACTGAAACACCAAACAAAGCGGAAAGTCAAGGGCGCCGGAAACGATGCCATGGTTAACCCTCCTGATCGCTTCCTCCTGGAACCCAAAGTATAGAGAGGGTAACGTCCGGTCTCTCATCGGCCTTTTAAACAGTTACGTCAATGATAGGAACAGCCGCATGTATACAGCAAAAGAGACGAACAAAACCGGGCTATAACATGTTTCGGACTCGTCCGAAGAGCCCTAACAACGAGTCCTAGCATAGTTAGGACTACTCATATAATGTAATGCATTGGCATTACGTGCGTGCCCTTTTGTTGACACCGGAAGGCGGTCACTCCGCGGTGCAGCTCCGCGATCGCAACGCGCGCTTTGTGCGACATCAAACAATCGTCAGTCGTCCGTTGTATATCCAGAGCCTCACTTCCGGTTCCGACTGCCGTCCAAGCGGAAGGAAAGACGATAGTGAGCACGCCAAAATATTCAAGCGACAAAACCGAGGGGAAATGACGGGAAGATAGGATGCTGGCTCACGGGAAGGCTGGTCGCAACTACCAGCGGGCGTTCTCTTTTGGAGTAGAACACGTTGTTGGTCAGGGTGACTCGGTGAAAGAGTAAGACAGACACGCGAGACGGAAAAGCGTAATGACCGAGAGAAGAAAACATATATTGTCTTCGCCGCCTAAGGGCTGCCTTGCAAGTGGCGTCTCACACCTAAGCGCAAAGAAAAAAGATACAAAATATAAACAAAAACTGTGGTTGCCGGTGTCTGGACGATTGGACTCATACCACTGCCGCCATTTGTTGCGTGATATCTGACTCGTCGGGATTCAAATAGTCGAGATACTGGCAGTCGCAGTTTGTTCATTATCTTTAACACTTCTTAAGAAGCAACGACTTTGATCAACAACATTTAACCCAAACAATTCTCGATGTCGTCGCACTGGTGGTTACTCGGTAGCCGAAAATTCTACGTTTACATGTAAGCGACCCAAGAGCATCGAATAGAAAGGCCACCAATCACATGCACGCAATCCTCCTTTTTCTTTCTGTTCTACCTAATCATTAGTGTCAAATAGCTATTCGATTTCCCAGTTTTCAAATATCCCACGGTTGAGGCGAAGTCCAAAAGACCACCGGTATTTTGTACTTTGCCACGGCAAAAAGACAAACAATAGCGAGGATGTGAAACAAGAGCTTCGGAACATACTAATCATAACTAAAACGCTCATAATGACGAGAAGCCTAGAGTTTCAAAGAAAACCAGGTTCCCGAAACGATGCCGCAGATTACCTTAGTTAGAACAATAACGCAAGCCGCGTAGCTTTGGACGAATCGCGTGAATGGACATACCGTTATGTTATGGTGCCTTCCTTAGAAACATTTGTCTTTATTTCCACTAGTTCCCATTGATTCATTCTTGGAAAACCACGAGCACACAATGCTAGACACTTCCGACAAATCGCTTCCGCGCAACTTGATAGACAAAGGATTGATGTACTATTTCAGCATGGTTTCCTCATTCAATCACGCTTTATGTGCCTGGGCGGGGCAATTCGACGCCAGTTTTTGTCTGGAAATAAAGCAAGTGCTTTTCTTGAACGCCTCCTTTTGACGTCTAACATCGGCTTCCTCATTGGGGACGCTCGTTCCACGGTTGCGTTAGCCGTGTGTTCGCCGAACGAGGTTCGTAAAGGCTCACAAAGAACTTACACGTTATGGCGTGTATTGTATTCCTAATCGCCACCCTGGCTACGTTCGATATAAATAGCTCCCTGTACAAAAGGCCATTATAGCCATATCGAAAATTGGGCGAATACGGGAATATATGTCCCTATAAAAAATATATCCATATGCCTATGATCTTACTTGCCTAATTCTTGATATGACCATATACGGCATTTCTGCGCGGGCCTACCCATTTAAGCGTTCGAAACGCGTGTTCCGAACTGCTGTTAACGCAGTGAGTGAGTGAATCACTGTGAGCTTTGTAGCAAAACACGTGACAGCGCTCTAGAGGGGTGCGCTTTTGAGACTGAGCTGCAAACGTACACCGCGCGATACTGTTAGCGCAAACAAACGATGCATGTTTTTTTTTGTTTTTTTTTGACTAGGGTTGGGAAATTGATCGATTAACCTACCGACTAATCAATTAATGCTTTAATCGCGATTAATCTTTTTTTAACCGGTTAATCGGTAAAATTTTGACAAACCAAAAGAAAGTAAAATTACACGCCTTCACCATGCAGACGTGGACGCGTGTACAGTATGAAGGGCGAACTTTAGGTCAACTTTTAGTTTAATATGAAATGTAGGTGCACGATTTGCCAATCCTGACAAGTCAGAAGGTCGCACGTGTCCCGGCCATTCCAACGCCTTTCGAGTGTCGGTTTAGCGCAGCAGAGACTATTGTGAACAATCAAAGGAGGTCGCTCTTGCCTAATAATCTGCGAGTGCCTTTGAATATGTTTTGAACCACACATCGAGGTTCATTCATTTTTAAAATTATATATGACGCCCTTAACCACATATTCAGCGAAGCAAAAACAAAACTAAAAAACATATATTAATTTTGATTATTTTAAAAGTGATATGCCTAAAAATGATCGAGACCAATTAATCGATTGATTAATCGATTAAAGGGTGGCGATTAATCGGGTTAAAACGTTTCATCGACGCCCAGCCTTAATTTTGATGCGATAGTGTTTAGAAGCTCGTATCGCGGAGAATCCGGTGTTGGCGTCGGCATCGGAGGCACTAAAAAATCCCATAATGCTATGCGCGCAGCCGCGTGCGACTCACGTGGCTGCGCGCGTTGCATTATGGTATTCACCCGCTAAATATGGCAGAAAACTTTTCCCGACATATTTAGCGAAAACTTTTCCCGCCAAATTTAGCAGAAATTTTTCCCGCCAAGTTTAGCGGAAAATCTTTCCGACAAATTTAGCGCAACTTTTTCTCGCCAAATCTAGCGAAAAAGTTTCCCGCCAGGTTTACCGGAAAGTTTTCCCGCCAGATGTAGCGTAACATTTCCTGCTAAATTTGGCGGGTTAATATGGTCATGACGTCACAGCCACGCGTGACGTCACGTGACACGTGGCGCGACCGACTAGACCACGCACACACGCTTGCACGGCTTGGAAACGAGCACGCGTTTATTTGAGAAAACTTTGCGAACGCGCTATCGCGTTCCTCTTTTAAAGGCGAAGCTTAAGCATCCCTTAAGTTTTTCTTTTTAAGGTAGAAAGGCTGTCATCAAAACTATTGACGTTATGAAAATTGCTCATTTGGGGCTCAAGCCTAAGTGGCAAAGTTTAGTGACCGCCAAATTCCCTTTCAAAGCAAAACGCGAAAGGACGTCCATGTCCTGTTGGAGCTTACTATGTAGCGCAGTGCATCTCGCTCAGACGCTCCGATTGGCAAACTGCAGTTACCCGAGAATAAATTGACTTACACTTTAAACGGGGCGCAACTCGGACCTTCTAGGTGACTGGAAGACGCTGAAAAGAAAAATCTTTCTCCTCCTGAATTTTATTCTTGCGTGAATCTTCACCTTGCCCTAAATCACTAGGTATAAACCGAGATGCAATTTTGCGTCATAAGCCAAATCGCCCTCAAACAATATAGCAAAACTTGGACGATCAGTGAAATCAATGAAGGTATTCAATCATTTGAATGTACCCCAAAAAAACCAGTAGATTAGCCAAGATTACAGAGACTGGTGGTGACGGCGTAGTGAGTGAGAGGTAAAAGAGACAGACTCTTTAAGTGGTATAAAAAACGCGAGAATCTAGCAAAAATACACAAGCTAGGTTTATTTATTTCTGAGTAGACTATGCAGCTTCCGCTCAAGCTCGATACGCTACCTATAATCACAGACAACTAACAAAGAAAGACGCATGTGATAATTTATTACGATCACGCTTCTCGAAGCGTTATTTCTTCTTCAGCGTTACAACTGATTAATGTTGGAATCTTATTGGCTCCGAAGCGTTAATTATATATTAATCTCTATTTTTTATTTTATTTTTTGACATGTTGGAATTTGCCACGCATTTAGTTTCTGGAGCCATCCGTGACTAGAGGCGATTATTTCAGCGCACTACGTACAACGGCAACCCGCTGATTGCGTAACGACTAGATTCAATCGTTTATATTTGTTTTTCTAATTCTGTTCTAAAACTTATTTCAATGTCATGGCCAAGCCAAATGTGGCGAGGAAGCGCCAGAATAAGATCGAAGAAAGTAAAATGTAAACTATAAGATATTTGCCAAACATAACAAACAAATAGTATGGATTCTAGAGGAAGAAAAACAAACAAACGGTGTCAGCGGTCGAGAGAGCTTTCCCGTCACATGCAGGCACCCTGGCTTACGATGCTACTGATCCAGCGTTGAATAAACATCGGTCGCTTTGTGAGAGCTCCCTTGAAGAGACGCAAAACTATTCAACTGCGGAACGACCGGTTGAACGAACTTTGATACTAGCGGAAAGAGAACAAAAATTCTTAAAATAAATAAGCTAAAACATTTGCGTAAATAAAAGACGACATCCAGGACCTTTAATAAAATCAAGTGTTGACAGCCCCCACTGAACCGTTTCCATTCAACTACGAAGAGAACCCGACGTATTTTTGTTTCGTATATCTCCCTATTTTGTATGTCTTGTTGTTGCCTGTTAATGTTTTGTTAATTTTTTTTGCGTGCATTTTGCGACGATGTGGTTTGGAGGGCGATAAACCCTGCACGCCCGAGCAAGAACAACATCATGAGGTTGACGGCGCTGAAAACGTGGGACGCCGAACTCGCTTATTTTAACTTGGGACTTGCGTAACTGACGCAACGCATGCTCAAACGTGTACACGTATCGCAAACCCAAACCTTCGCAAACGTACCTTCCGGGCGCTTGCAAAAAATTTCTTTTCACGCGCACCGAAAAAAAAAAAGATTCCAAATCTGTCGGGAGCAGGTTTGTATGTCTAAGCAAGTGGCAGGATTGCAAAAAACCTCGTTAAACCTTTCAAGTAGTAATCCTGCTTGACTCTGTCGTTGTATAAAATTAAATTTGAAGTCTCAATATTTGGTACTGGTCACAGTGTGTTCGCAGTGTTCCTTGCTTTCACCATGAAAAAAAAAAAAAAGACGATGATTTGCTGACATTTCGTACTTTCAAATGCCGAAACGTTCCAGCAAAATCTAACTGTGCCAAACCTCGGGGTTCAATGTGGCACGCGTAAAAAACTTTAATTAAGATGATTTTGACATGCCCGTGAAAGCAGTCTTTCTTATTCGTCCTCATCACACGAGATGTCGAAACGCAGAGCGAACAAATTTATGGGCCGAAAAAGTAGACGGTCTTTTTGTTTGTTTAGTTTCTTGTGCCTTTTAATGTGGGTTATTATCAAAAGGTGTGCCTCAATCATGACGGATTATGGCCATCAGGCCAGCGGGTTAGGGGAAGTGCGGCTTTCAACAGTGAGAAAGTTTGGCAGGTTTTTAAAAAAAAAAAGAAAAGTTTGTCTCGTTTTAGTTGAAGGATTCTCACTTGACGTTTTTGGTGCTGTAGAATTAAAGTTCTTCAAAATTTGATATACAAAAAGCGAATGATGACATAGGTGCATATATGGGCTGAGAGCTTTAATCCTGTCGAGATCCTATAGATTTATCAAACATTTCGGAGGATCTCGGACTAGCATTTTCAAATGTGACTCAAAAAAGAAAAAGAAAACATTTGCACGCCAATAGCCTATCATAAATCTAAAAAAAACATACACAAAATGCTTTCGTTAGCACAGTCCAACAAAAAATAAAAATCGGGAAAGCCGAGCAGCAACGCTCGCTGCCATTTTTTATTCATCATTAATATAGGTTTGTATGCCCGTTCCCTCGGAGCTGAAACAAAATACCCCAAAATAAGTATAGGGAAGGTTTTGGCGCAACAGCTAAAATGGTCCTTCAGCGATACTCCAAAGAAAATTTGAATGTAGATGAAGAGAGATTAAGTGCACGTGAAGAAAACTTATACGTTTGGATACATCGTGCCCGCCGCGGCTACTTGAGGGCTGCAAACTTTGACGAGTCAGATTGCGTACATGCTTGTTCCTTTATTACAGCGATTATGTACGTCACCCGCTATGTAAGGCTCAATTTAGCCTCTCTAGAACAAAAACTGTTTTTAATTTTATACCCTTTGTTTGTTTCTTTTCGTTTTCTTCTTCACTCCATCTTCCTTTCGCGTATTTGATTCTTCCAGGCAATTTTTTTAATTGTAATATGGGCTAATAAAATTTTTGTCGAGGGTGTTTTGATCCTGTTCATTTATGCATTTTTTTACGCGTTAAAGGGGCCCTGCAAGCATATTTAAGCCTCTGCCGTTTTTGCGGTTTCCACGTCTCTTGGGGTTCGGGCAAGCCAGCGGGCACGGAGAGAGTAACTAAATATCAGTGCGTCATATTTTAACCGGATGACGCGGAAACCTCCTCCACCTACAAGGGCGACCCGCGTTGCCGAAAGCGCGCGAAATGTGACGTCTTTGGTCCTGGGCTTACTACTGGTCAGAGCCGCTAAAAGCTTTTTTTTTTAGTCGAGATACAAAATATAAGTGTCGCGAACCGTTTCAATTATGTATGAAACTAGTTTTTGTTCAGTATTTTAGATCAGAAAAGAAACAAATGCAGTTTATAAAGTACGGAAACAAGAAATGACCCGTCGACATACCCGCCACCAAGCGGCGGAAAAAACGGCGTATACCAGAAAGGGCTAGTGGGATGAGGCCCCGACGAACGGCGAGCGTAGAAAGGTCCCAGATGTACGCGGCGGCGCTGCTATCGTATACCGGCTCGAGAATCCGACCGGTTCCGAGCGTTCCGAAGGCCTTCGGCGCGGCCTTGGTTGGCGATTTGGCCATTTGGCGGTATGGCAGCGCGAAGTGGCTCCCGTTCTGAACTGATCTTTACCCCGTGTTTGCTGTCGTTTGTGGCCAATGAAGTGTTATGCCGAATTACCCAGGCAGCACACCAATGTTGGTCCGACGTCGGCCTAACAATGACTAACTTCGGCCTCAATATTGGACAATATTGGAAGCGCTACCCCATCCAACGTTGGCCCAGTCATTGGTGTCAATGTTGGGCCACTGTTCAGCCATCGTTCCAGCCAATGTCGGCCCCATCGTTGGTGCCAATGTTGGGCCATTGCTAAACCATGGTTCCAGCCAATGGTGGTCCCACATTGGCAAAGACCGGCGTAATATTGGACAATACTGGAAGTGCGACCCGATTTAATGTTGGCCGTCATTGGTGCTGATTTTTGGCCATCGTCGCACTCGCCCAGCTGTTTGCAAGTGCACTGGCCAAGTTGTTTGCAAAAAAGAAGGTAAACAGACACAAGGGATATTTTTGAAATCTCCTAAAAGTTTATTACACACAGCCTATTCTGTAGACAAGTACAAACTAAGTAATTTGTAATATGTGACGAGGTACTAATCAGCTGTTATACAACTGAAAAGATTGGAAAGCAAACAACAACCGGGGTAATTGTTGGGTAGTGTCCAGTCTCCCGAGAGCTGGCAGAATTTTTTCCCCGAAATTCAACCGGTAGTCGCCCCTCATTGGTGGTGCAATCAGTTCATCGAGCGACATTTCATCGACAGATCGTTTCATCAACACGCGATGTTTCATAAAAAAACTGAGAATAGCATTTTATTTTTCTTTTGCAAATAATTGTTGCAGACTTACCATGAAGCGGCGTGAAAGGGTGGGCTGGTTCAGTGAGCACGCGCCTCAGGAATACACGCGCTTTGAAATGGCCCTACAACGTGTAATTCGTGTAACCAATGTCGAGGAAACGTTGCGCCTCAGGAATACACGCCCGACAAAATGCCCCTACAGCGTGCAATTTGCATAACAAATGTCGATAAAACGTGAATGTCGACGCAACGTGTATTCACGAAAAGGTGGCCACGAAACGTGTTTTCGCGAAACGCAGGGGGAATAAGGAAATCAGTATTCTACCTGCAGTTGTGACATTATTTCAGACAGATAATGGCGACTGTCGGTAAGATTGCGGGAAAATTATTCTCCCGGCTGCCAGGAGATAGGCACTACCTAATTCTAGAGGGTATCCGGAAGAGTACCCGTAGAAGAACGGGCAATGATCACCAAGTAGTTTGCAGCGCACTTACGTTGAAAATACCGTACTTGAAAGATGTAACCCGAGGCAGATGTCGACACGGGCACTGCAGACCAACCACACAAACACAAAAACTTGAAGGAAGTGATCCGTGAAGATTCAACACGATGTAGCACACGGTGCCGTTTGCCGAACCGAACACTAAACGATTCAAAAGAATGTCTTGCGCTTCTTTGAAGAAATCGATACGGGTAGGACTTTTCGAACAAGATACCATTTACCCCAGAAGCGAAATCCACAGCAGGCCCGCAGCAGGCCGCATCGCACGCGAAACTTAGTCCGGTCTTCGCAGGCATTCCGGGTTTGTCAACCGCTAATGCGTCATCCGTCTAACCACGTGATCACGCGTCTGCCGTTTCCCGTGCACAGAGAGCGGATACAAGCGATGAAAAGTATACGGCTCATTGGTCCGGCGAGTACGCACCGTCTATCACGGCTTCAGCTTAGGGAGAGAGAGAAAAAGAGAGAAGGAGTAGAAAGGAAGCAGGCCAGAACTGGGGTGTGCTTACAAAGCCTAATCTTAAGGGGCATCTCAACGATGAACGCAGCCAGAGGATTTGTCACTTGTACCCAAGGTTGACAGTGCAGTGGATGTTACGCGAGGCCTTGGGCTGGCAGGTTCCGTGCTCTGCCTTATCGCCAGCTTCGAGACTGTAGTCACGTGACCCTAACCAGAGACACGATTGGCCTAAAACACGAATAGCGCCTACTCTGCTGTCAATACCGATTGAACAGGACAGCTCTTTGAAGGCCAGCTTTTGAACTTCTAAAGAAGCTGTCCAGCCTAAAAGTGATTCTAAACTGGGCAAGTTTGAAGACACTATGTTTTACGTCCTACAACCCACATTATTATTTAGAATGAAGAACTAAGCGCGACTATTTTTTGCGCACGATGTCCACAAATAAATAAATAAATATATATCTATTTTTATCAATAAATTTAAAATTATTTGTACACTGTTAGGTTCGCGTTTTTAAACTTCAAAGATTTTCACGAACGAGTTACACATAAAAGACACCACGGACAGTACATCGTCCGACTTCCAACACACGATAAATCCCCGACGCTTGCAGACAGATGGTTGCGATGCTGCGCGGACGGTTTTTGAAAGATGCTGCGTAGGGTATACGCCGGGCGCAACGGCTTCGAAACCGTTCGAAGGGCAAAAGATTCGCGACGACAAAGTAGCGTCTTGCAACTTTAGTAAGCTAACGGGGCTTGAGAGTCCCACGCTCACATTTCCGCAGAGCGAGCGCGGCCGGCCAGATCGAGGCGCAGTATGCTCTCGCGTTACGATTGCTACGTCGTTGCTCAGCCTACACTGATGACATGTGCACTGGCAGTCGAAGCAGCAATCTTGAGACTTCATTCGAGTCCAATAGTCGATTTTATAGCGCAATAGACTCTCGTAATACTGAGTGTAAAAGTCACTCC
The DNA here is from genome assembly GCA_013358835.2 of Ixodes persulcatus. Classification (NCBI taxonomy): domain Eukaryota; kingdom Metazoa; phylum Arthropoda; class Arachnida; order Ixodida; family Ixodidae; genus Ixodes; species Ixodes persulcatus. Next base: position 504,534 of record JABSTQ010009240.1, read on the forward strand.
GGATGCGGCGTAAGCGGCGGCTTTATGTTTGTTGACACCTGCGTCGGCAATGACGAAATATGCACAGAAACATTAAATATAAAAAATAGAGCACGCAGAAAGAAGTACAAACATGGCAGGGGCACGGGCAGAGTAGAAGACATTAACGCTACGTAATGCATATACATACAAAATACACTGGAAAGGACCAAAATAATTAAATCTAAAAAACGAAATTAAGTTGTCAACACCGAGGTAAGGCAATGCGAAGGGAAGGCAGCCGGCAAAAAAAAACTGCAATAGTCCTATAGGCAGCTAAGGATTTATTTGTGATCGCGATTACAAAGCACCGGCGACGTACGCTACACGAAGTTGGCTAAATACAATTCTCGACCCGAGCGAGCGCATGAATGACCCTTTTCCACTTTCCTACCTCTGCAAAGCAAAAAAGAGGGTCGCGGGTCTATAGCCTAGGCGACACAAATATCGATAAGCCATTGTCTATGGCAGTACAATATAGACCAGCCTATACCAAGACATCACCAATATTGGAAAACTCTTGGCTTTGACAGTTTAATATTAACTAGCTTAAGCCAGCGCATATTAAATATCGGAAAGCCATCGGCTCTGACAGTCCAATATTGTACACGTTATGCCGGCGTATATCCAATATTGGAAAGCTATTGACTTTGACAGTCCAATATTGGACAGCTTATGCCGGCATATAGCCAATATCAGAAAGCCAGTGGCTCCGACAGTCCAATATTGGACAACTTCTGCCGGCGTATATCCAATATTGGAAAGCTATTGGCTTTGACAGTCCAATGTTGACCAGCCTATGCCAACGTATAACCAATATTGGAAAACCATTGGCTTTGATAGTCTAATATTGTCCAATGTGATTCCAATATTGGGAAACATATGGCTCAGTTGGGCCATTGTTGGGCCATTGTTTGCCACATCAAATTCAATGTTGGCCCAATACTGTGTGCTGCCTGGGTAGTCTTGAATCTCGCAGCAAATGCAATGCGAGCCGCCCTGGCCGCCCGCTTCATACAGCCTATCCAACACATGCTTTAGTGGCGCCCTCTCAAGCCGTCGACACGGAGTGCGGCAGCCGTGAACGCTCGATTAGCCCACTACCCCTCCTCTAGTTCACGGCTACTCAAGCCAGGACCTACGACGTCATGAAGGAGGTTATTTTTTGCTTGTTTTTGTAACTCTAATTTGCCTATAAATTTTAAAATAAAGCGAAATTTGAGAAAAGAAAAGTTTCATTAAGTTACTACGTTGAGTGCGCTCAGGTTCAGTGCAAATTAAAAACCAGTAAAAAAGTCATTGCAGGGCCCCTTTAATACACATCGGCATGCGTACTCAGAAAGGTTTTGTTTTTTTATTATTTTCAAGGATGAAAAAGAAATTGATTTTACGCTCCGATTCGTGTTCTGATTCAAAACAGTGTTGTTGCATTTATTTTTCTTTGTAATCGTACACTCACGTATGCTTTTTTTGTAGCTCTCGAAATAGAAAACACATCAATTTCGCAGACCGGATCTACAAGCAAAAATTCGCAACATCTTCATCGTAGACGTTCGCGTTTGCTTTTGATATATGGTTTTCAAAACAGCCCATTAAACTTTGAAAAAATATAGATATAGTTTGTGCGTTTTATTTTTGTTTTCGTTGAATTGTGCTTATTTTTCTTGATGCCGCTGCCGCCTGATATACATGTTTATAACCTGGCCTCGCAAAAAAATAAAAAAAATATAATCGCATGCTTGGTTCCACAAGTGACGTAAATTATTTGCTTACTTTTCTATTCTTTTTCAATTATTTTAGGGAAGAGCGACGCAATACTCCTGGAATGGCGGAGGTACATTTTTCGGCCTCCAAATAAGAGGAGGTACACCAACTGATCCGCAAACTCACGTAACCAAAGTTGCATATTGCCGCTAACGATTTAAGAAACGCAAAGAGAGGGAAGCCTTAAGCATCTTAACACTTTCTCTCAGCAAATGAGAACGCTTAGAAACGAATCCTCCTTAATAGCGTCCCTAGATAACGCTATGCAAGGAAGGGACAAGCAGAGCCATATATGGAGAGAGTCTGGCCGTTCGTTGGGAAATATAGGAGACAAACGAGGAGTCGCCATTGGCCGAAAGCATGCTGGGCGTGTTCTAGGGCGTCTTCACAAATTCGAATGTGGCCAACCAGAAGCCGGAAATAATACCCTGGCGGTGGTCGCGAGAAACAAACTTGGTAAGTGCGTCGGAGTAACTCTCGGTGACTAAAAATATGGTGCACGTGATGTTTCAATCACTTTCATCTAAAATCATGGTCGAAGAGTGCGACTAGAGGAACGATCGACATAACCCGTACGCCAAGCGCCGACGGCCGGGAATCTGCCGTCCGAGCAGTCACACTCTGTCCGAGCAAAACAGAGTTGAGCGGCACATTCGTTTCTTACATCTTTTTGCATGATCATGATCGAAACATCACGTGCACCGTATTTTCAACCACGAAGAATTACTACACTTCACTCTTACGCGCTTATTAAAACTATATAAGAACATATAATTTTGATTAAAACAGTTTCTCGCTACCACCGTTAGGGGATTCTTTTAGGCTTCTGGTTGGCCAAGAGAGCATTCCAAGCCCCCTTTCTGCGTCTGGTGCACGCCCTGGCTCTGCCCGCGCCTCCCATTGACCAAACTCTTTCTCTCTATACAGGGCTCTGGGGACAAGTCCTCCTCCCCTCGCACCTGTCGTCTGCTAGCGCGCAGTTCGCCACGTCCTTCCCAACTCGCCCGTCATGGCTGTGTTTGAAAACTTCCGAATTATTCCGGCGCGTCGTGTCACGTGACAATCTAGATAGAAGAACACCGGACGCGGGTAGGTTTTCAAACGCCAAGGTACCGAAAACTGTTACTCGAGAGTGAGGTCGAGCCAAAATCCGCCACGTTCTTCCTAAGCGGAAACGGACCGCGGGCACGTAACAACGAGAGAGCGCGTCGGCATATCACTCCCTGTCGCTACTTAGCAAAGTGTTAATCAAGTGACTTTAGACTCTGTTCTATAGGAAGTAAGAATAATACTCGTGAGTAACATTCATGCTGCCTCGTTCCTTCCTAGCAACAAACAAAGGTAAAACTAACCGATACTCCGTCTCACTTTAAGTCCGACCGCCACCAACGCATCGATCCGACGGAGCAAAGTAAACAGCGCCGAAAAGGCACCGTCATGGCACTCGTAGTTCTTGTGCGTTGGCCATCATTGCTTTAAATAATCACGCACAAAAAAAAAAAAACGCGAGATCGCCGAAACTTTGCTGTGCGTGATTGAGATAGAACGTGAAGTAAGCTCTTGATGCCGCTTGACTGACCCCGTCAGGTTGTAGCTCCGACGGAGGTTTGACTGAAAATAAGACAGAGTATAGCATTTGAAGGCACTCTGACAAGCGGTGAGACATAAAATATTGAAGTTCTTCAGGCGATAGTAATTTCGTTCGACAAACATGCGCACTATAGTAAGTTACAGCTCGAGAAAGTAGGGCGAGGGAAAGGAAGGCCGGGGAGGAGGAAGCAGACGGAACGCTGGAGAGGAGAAGGGAAAACCTCCTCCTCGCTCCAGCGTTCCGTCTGCTTCCTCCTCTCCGGCCTTCCTTTCCTCGCCCTACATTCTTGAGTTGCAACGGACGATGACAATGCACTTTATTCGTCCTCGGATCCCAGAAAAGGGTCACATTTTCATACGCCAACTCTTCCTCCTCGCAATCAGAAGTAAACGTAATATTCGCGAGAAATATGCGTACTGTCTCGTTCCTTTCCTAGAAACAAACGGAGATAAAACTAATCCAGGATGCGACCCGCTGGCTCACATTCCATGGCGATTTTCTCGACGCCCTCACAACGGAATCGTCGGTCCCGTCCCATTTCCGAAACCGTTTCTCCCCCTTGGGTGACGCAAAACAGAGTAGCGTAGTAGCGGCGAGACGCACACAAAGCGGAAGCGCCGCCGGAAATGTGGCGGAAGCGGCGTGGCAACCATGAAAAAAAATATAAAAAAGACGAGATAAAAAAACCTGACCGCCAGAAACCGTTTTTTTTTTTCTGTGTGAAGTTGACAACAGAGAGCCGTGTCCGTGGTTGCCCACCGCAGATCAGAGAGGGTGCTATTCATTCTCGCCGAACCAATAGAAACGTGACCTCTGAGGTCCCTTGCGTTTTCCGCAGAAGATAAGAACTCTCGTCAAGTATGGGAAAAAAAATACTTTTTACCTATCTACACATATTTGCTTATTTTTTCCCCTCATTTTCAACGGAAGTAACAACCATTCACGCGTTCAATTTCCTTTTTTTTTGTGAGGAGGAAGGGGCGAGGTTCTTCGCTTCCATTGTTTGCGTCGATTTGGGACCGAGCGTTTCGCTAACTGAACAAAGTGGTGGCGGGATGTTTCGAGGAGCTATATTTCTTTTTATATTTACATACTTTCGGATGACAATCGGTACTAGGTCCTTTGTCGCGGACTGTGTACATTGGGGACCCTATACACCAACGTTACACAGTTACGGTTTTAGAAATGTTATGAACGTTCACTGCCATGACTTCTTTTTCGACTACTGCGTTCGGGTACCTTTTTCAACGAGTATGTACGACTGATGAATACAAATACATTTGAAAGATGTCTTACTTTGTATTTTAGCACATTCTCCATCTCCGCTTCCAGCACTTATTTGAGGTATTTGGGGCTCAGTAAATACTTTTCCTCTTTAGTGTGCTCTATTGATTAACCGATAAACTGCATCATAACGTTTGTGGTAACTTCCTTACGAGTCAATATTCTGCGGACCTTTAAACGATTACTCACTGTGGCGCTTAGACAGATTTATACGTGATAAATATATTATTACGGTTTAACTTTGCTAGGTACATCCAAGAGCAGATGACAGATATTGCAAGTCAGCCTCATGCCGTCTGCACGTATATCGTCATCGTTCCCCGCGGGTCCCGACACGCGTCTTAGCCCGCATCATCGTAGCACCGCTACAATATGCTACTATATCGTTCAAATGCAAGCCACGTTTTGTCTTTTGGTATCTCGAAATTTGAAAATCACCGCGCATCGATGTTAAGTATCTCAAAATTCGTTTGTCTTGCTTGTTAAAGTGCTGTACATTATTAAAGAGCTAAAACAAGATCAAGTGAACAGTTCGAACAGAGGTTTATCGATCTGAGGACGCAAACAATTGGCGGCTAGAACCTTCCTATACGATGGCTTCGCCTCTATTCGGGTACATCAGTGGTGGAGCTCCTTTTCCAGGGGCAAAATAGCGCGACAATTCTGCTTACTACAGTTGGCTTCTCCACCATAGCACCCTTTCGGTGGTGCTGCACCCTTTACAGGAGACATTTCATGCGCAGTCTAAAAGGGCAAACCTCGACCGATCTCTTAGGCCGGCAGAAACAGAAGTTGGAAGGATCAGCGGGTAGACGCAGTGCTAGCTGCCTTTGTATCTGCTCAGTGTTCTAACGCAAATGCCGAACGCCAGAGGCCGGCGTTCGGTATTCTAACGCGGCTCCCTGGTGTCCGCTCGCGATCTCATCTCCTCATCTTCCTCATTTTCTACCAGCATACCCCTCAATCAACTGTTGTTGTTGTTTTATTTATCTCAGTCGCAGGTTGCCATCGTAGATACGCACGGGTGCGTTCGGTTATCTGAACTGTTTATTCCCGAAGCCGTATTTCTGCTGCATCGCTTATGATTATCTCAAATTATTTATTTACTTTATTTATTTATTTATTTAACAATACTACCTGGCCCAAAGGGCCGTGGTAGGAGAGGCACAGAAATACAAATAATAAGAAAAATACAATTGAACACCACTGATAATGTGTCCCAAAACATTATACAATATATATATAGCACCCAGCATACAAAACAATAAATATTAACGCGACATATATATATACAGGGTGTTTTTTTTTTTAAGCTTAACAGATTTGTTTAAAAAAAAGCCGTGAAAGTTACACTTATGCAGCTTGTGGAGGTGAGTTATACGGCCAGGGGGACATGTTATAAAAGGCTATTCGTAATGATCAGTCGGCTAATTAATTAAAATTCGTTAATTAACTTTTTAATTAATGAAAATAGACATATGGTTCCAATTAGAAACTTGCTCAGCGTCATCGGAAACCCCTAAATCAGTCACTTTCAGAAAGACTTTGAGCGCGTGAGAAGCGTAGTAGTGCACTAAAGTTACCATACTTGGAGCAGGTACAAGGCTGGGGCTAGATAAGAGACGGAAAAATCGCACGGGCGCCTTGTCGCAACCTCTAGCTTTGTACCTGCTCCACGAGCGGTAACTTCAGTTCACTACTACGCTTCTCACGCGCTCAAAGTCTTTCTGAAAATGACTGATTTAGGGGTTTTCGACGACGCTGAGCAAATTTCTAATTGGAACCATATGTCTATTTTCATTAATTAAAAAGTTAATTAACGAATTTAAGTAATTAGCCGACTGATCGTTACGATTATTTCCCTAGAATCTGTCCCCCTGGCCGTATAACTCACCTCCACAAGCTGCATAAGTGTAACTTTCACGGCTTTTTTTAAACAAATCTGTTAAGCTTAAAAAAAAAACCCTGTATATATATATATATATATATATATATATATATATATATATATATATATACCGAAGAATACGCGCTTGAGAGGGTTGTTGGAGTTTTTAAAGGATATTATTCATAAAGTTCGTCGACGTTTCGGCCTGAGACAGACCTTTTTCGAGACTGGTTACATTTGACGAAATATTGACACGCCCTGGTTACATCACGTGGCCCATGACGTCAAGGGACTGTGCTAATTGTAAACACCTGTCTCCTTCAAGAGCCCCACGATAGACTCGGCACAGTTATCGCCACAAAAGCCGATTATTTGGGGCCTAGCCCGAAGGATAAGCCCCCAACATAAAGCCTGTCAGAAAAAAGAAAATTGTACGACACTGGAAAAATTTGACTGAACGAAAAGGGAGAGGCAGCCACAAAACTACAGGCGCCAATTGCGCGAGGAAAAATCAAGGTAAACAAAAACAGCATTTGGGAAAACACGTTATCAGCTGCCTTTTCCGTTAGAAATATTATTAGAACGAACTCTATATAAAATAAATCGTGGATGGCCTATAGCCTGTGGAATGAGTACGCTCACGTTAATATAGGAGGATCGTGTATGTTCAACGCGTGAATGGTAGACATAATGCCGGGATGTTTATGGATCCCGGCTATGAACTTGTGAATAAGGTACGATTCTTTTTGTTCAAGATCTCGGTTGCTTTTGAAACCACACTGTAGAAATGTAACTTGGAGCTTATCGAATGAATGTTTTGGATCGCTAAAATGTTTTCAAACGGGAAATGTGGGGTCTGATTTTGCATGTGATATGTGATTATTAAACCGCAATCGGAAAGGTGTCTCTGTCTGGCCCACGTACTGCGCGCCGCAAGTGCTGCACTGTACAAGGTATACTACATTACTGGTGTCGCAATTCAAGTTGCCATAAATTTTGTAGGTGAAGTTGGAGTTTGTACTTTATATGGAGTTTTTCGGTGTTACGTGTGGGCAGACCCCACATCCCGACTTTCTGCATGGCCGACTCCCAGTGCTCTCAGTGGCAGTTATCTTGGACCTAACTAAAGAACCCTTAATGTTGCGCGAGCGTCTGTACACCACACGGGGGACGGTAGTAATAACTTTTGCGAGGCGTCCACTTTGTTGTAAAAAAAAGTGAACGCCTCGCAAAAGTTATTACTATCGTCCCCCGTGTGGTGTACAGACGCTCGCGTAACATTAAGACTTCCGTGGTTAGGTCCAAGATAACTGCCACTGAGAACACTGAGAGCACTTTTTTTTTACCTTGATTTTCCTCGCGCAATTGGCGCCTGCAGTTTTGTGGCTGCCTCTCCCTTTTCGTTCAGTCAGATTTTCCAGCGTTGTACATTTTTTTTTTCTGAACAGGTTTAAGTTTGGGGCTTATCTTTCGAGCTAGGCGCCAAATAATCGGCTTTTGCGGCGATAACTGTGCCGAATTTATCGTGGGGCTCTTAAAGGAGACAGGTGTTTACAATTAGCATAGTCCCTTGACGTCATGGGCCACGTAATGTAACCAAGGTGTGTCAATATTTTGTCAAATGTAACCAGTCTCGAAAAAAATCTGTCTCAGGCCGAAACGTCGACGAACCTTACGAATAATTTCTTTTAAAAACTCCAACAACCGTCTCAAGTGCGTTTTCTCCCGTATATACTTTTCGTCATCTCTGCGCTACGTTTTCTCTCCCTCTCTCTCTTTCTGTCTCTCTCTTTCTTTTAATATTTCTATATATATATATATATATATATATATATATATATATATATATATATATATATATATATATATCACCCAGCATACAATACAATAAGCATTAAGAAGTCATCTCAACGCGAGAAAAAATAAATTTAAATATATTTTGAAAAAATTACAGTGGCTTTACCGATAAAATAATCAATAGAGTCTAAAGTGGTAACGACAGCGTGCAGCTTGATCCCTTCAACAATGGTCCTAGGAAAAAAGGAGTATTTGAATGTGTCCAATCGTATTTGATACTGTATTATTTAACGGCCATGAGATTATCTGGTGTTTAATCTGCCTGAAAATGTAGTGTATCTTGAAGTGTCGATGTTTAATTTACCCTGAATCATTAAAAATAGTATCTTTGATCCATCCATCCGCGCTCTTTTGCTTAATATTAGCAGGTTAGCTTGTTGCAACATTTCTGAAGGCGAGCTTCCCGTTTCATATTTCTTGTAAACAAACCGTATTGCTTTCCTTTGTTCACCTTCTAGCTTATTAATATTAATTTTAGTGAACGGGTACCAGACAACATTTGCATAATCTAAAAATGGTGTCAATATCGTTTTATACACTGTAAGTTTTGTGTTCGGGGAGAGTGCCTCAAGAGACGTCTTAAGGCCCAAAACCGGTGGGTCGCTTTCGTTGCAATGTAATCAATGTGTTTGTCACGAGAGTTTATTCCTAAAATATAACCCCAAGAACGTGTGCTCTTCGACGCGTTAAATAGGTTGACCACCAATGCAATAGGAAAACTCCAGGGGACACTTTTTCCGCGTAATAGACATTGCAAGGTTTTTTGAGGTGTCCAGCTTCATTTGTAATTCCCGACACCAGGAGAGAATCCTCTCTAAGTAACCATTCAAAACTATCTCATCTTGATAGGACTTAACTTATTTGTAAAAAACGCAATGATCTGTGAATAATCTAATGTTGACATCTATATTTTTAGTGATATCGTTGATATATAATAGGAAAAGTAGGGGCCCCAAGACAGTGCACTGGGGCACGCCGGCGTCAACGGGCAAGGAATCATATTCATAACCTTTAAAATAAACGTACTGTTGTTTTCCTTCTGGGTAGGAGGTTAACCATTTCAGTAATTTATTTGAGTTAAGCATGCTATTTAGTTTTAGAAGAAGTTTGTTGTGAGCTACTTTATCGAAGGCTTTACTAAGATTTAGGAATAAAACATCTGCCTGTTTCTGCTGTTTATTACCTGACCAAGAGGATGCGTTATTTCTGTCAACTGGGTTACTATAGACAGACCTTTTCTAAATCCATGCTGACTTGCCGCTAAGATATTTACCTTTTCAATGCAATCAAAAATGTGCCTAAAAATTATATGTTCTAACAGTTTACAACACTGACTCGTTTTGAAAAGGGGCCTTTTGTTTTCAACCTTTTTTTTTTTTTTGTCGCCCGATTTAAAAACAGATATAATATTAACTATTTTTTATTCTTTAGGAACAGCACGCCATTCTTATGATTTCCGGAATATTATCAACAAGTACTTAGCCATTCACTCAGAGTAACGCACCAGAAAAACACTTGGAATTAAATATGACACCATTTACTTCTGAGGATCGACGGTAAGAAGCAAATAAAGGATACCTTCTTTAGTAAAAATAAGGTCACACAACTCTGGCAGAGTCTGATCAACACTGTAATTGGTAGCCGTCCATTATCGCGAGTAAAAACAGAATTAAAATGTTCATTAAATAGGCGGCCATCCTTTTGAGCTTTTCAACTATCTTGGCGTTTATTTCAAATGCAGTATCAGACTCTTGTTTGGATGATAGATATTTCCAAATCTTCGCTGGAGACAATTTCAGGAATCTTTCTAGAGTTGTATTATGATAGCGAAACTTTGCCTCAGATAGCATACGTTTTAGTTCCCGGGACAGCGTTGTTACAGCCTGTTTTCTTATCTCTGATCCAGTGGCCTTGGTTGGCCCTTTTACGAGCACGCGCGATCCTACGTTTCAAATGTATTATGTCACGATTACTCCAAGGCAGCTCGCGCTTAATAATTTTCATTTTGTATGGAACAAATCTACTTAGACACTTCTGCACAATAGTTTTAAAATAATGCCAAAGCTCATCTATATTAGCGCTGCAATGCTGTGAATGATCAGTGAAATTATGAAGTGACAAATTCAATGTATCTATAATACTAACGTCCTCTGCATTATTGAAATCAGGCACATTATTCTTCGTAACTTGAGGCCTGTGAAATTGTAGGGGTAGCTCTAGCAGCACCAGTTTATAATCAGAGATTCTATTCAGAACTTTAACGCTAAACTATTTGTAGCCACTACTAAGCAGAATATAGACATTGAATTTCCCCAAATTCTAGTGTAAGATTGCACTATCTGGACTATATCAAACGTTAGCGCGATAGCTAAAAGCCAATCTCCGCTGTCACTTTCTTTAGAACCGGACGATAAGGAGTTTCAACTTATCGATGGCAGATTGAAGTCACTTGCTAGCAGAATTTTACTGTTACCTCTACCGTGATTTTAAAAGATATAACTTTAACTCTTCTAAGACCGAAAATGGTGCGTTAGGAGGCCTGTATAACGCTCCCATTACTAGAGAGGAGCCACGTATTTTTACCTTACACCAAAGTGGTTCGGCCTGTTTCTGTTATTTCATTTCAACAAAAAAACAATCCTGATTTAAGCACTATTGCAACACCTCCGCACGAAGTTTGCTTATCTTTTCGAACTATTTCATACCCTGGAGGCACGATTTTTTTTGTTCGCCATATTTCTGTTAAGCCAAGATTCAGTTCTCACTTTAATATCTGGATCGTACGTCAACAGATTGTGTTCCACTTCCGACAGCTTGTTTATAATACTTCTTTCATTTAGATTTATAACTTTCAACGTCTGTAACTTTCCTTGGGTCTTTTGTGGGTATGACATTTATTGTTCTGGCTACTACACCTATATCTCACACCACTAACAAGATTCAAACCATAAGTTTCATTTCCCACAATCATTTTGTCAAATTTCAACTTAATTTAAACACGGTTAACTTCTTCCTGTTGAGAACTTTCCCAAAGACTTTTCCGTGTAATCTTTCAAAGTTTAGAATAATTCTCATAAATTCGTAAATCAGTTACCCTAAGCTGGAGCAGTCCCTTAATATTGCAATTTTCTCTCTGTGGTCAATGAATTTAATAATAATAGATAATGTTTTTTGTAGTTTTTTTTCTTTTTCTCAAGCATGCACAACATTTCAATGCTCTTGATCTTTAGTCCTAGTTGTTTTTGGGAAGATTTACTCCGTAACATGCCTAGCTAGGATATCTTCTCTCTCCGAGTTTGCCTCATGTAATCCATAAAAAAAAAAGATTGTCACGTCGGCTCCTGTTATCAATGTTGTCCATGGTAACGGTTAACTCTTCTACGGTCTTTTGTAGTTCCACAACTTGCGTTTCAATGTTGTTGGTCCTATCTTCCAGAACCTGCAGCTTACTCAATTTAGATTCTATTGTAGTGGTCTTCCTTCAATTTTCGTTATCTTCTGCAGGGTTTCTAGGTGGAATATTTTTATTTCAGCGATATCTTTAGAAATAGTTTCACGCAGTACCTCAATATCAGGGTCGGGATTCAATTTCACATCATCCCTTAAAAGTAAACAATCTTTCAAAACAACAGAATACTTATAACACATTCGATGTAACACGTTTTCGGTTGTACACTCGTGGAATCTTCCTTGAGTATCGTCAGTGTTTCTCTCTGCGTGCCTGCGTCATCGCCGCACTCAAACACACGGGCTCTTTTCTCTGATTTTTACTTCCCTCCTGTAGAATCTGCATGGCGAAAAGTGTAATTGCTGCAAAACCTACATGCTGACAATATCTAGATAACACAACTTTATAATAAACAGCTGCAGTAATCCTCGCATCTCCAATCGCTTTAGCATATACTAGTATTAAGAAGCAGTGTGCGTGAACAAGAATTACCGCACCAAAATATGTGAGCCTAGCTCGCCCAAAAACATTCCATAATAACCACTGCCTATATGCCAAAAAACAACAAAGAAAAACACTTTTGGTGCTTTACGGACCTAAAAATCCCCAGTCCGTGAGAAGCATTCTGAAATGTAACATAAAAAATCCCATTACAAACCTTTTATTTTAAATTGATTACATAGTCATTGGTAAGTACTACTTATCTATTTCGTTTTCAGTTAGCAGCAGTAAATTACTAATTGAGACTCCTGTGTCGTCCATCATTTCGATTCCCTTAGTTTTGGGTATTCAAAAACGTGCTGCTTTATTTACCAAGAGAAAACGGATATATCCCGGTTGATAAAATAACAGCCGGGAGATAGCATATGTTAGAACAATGTGTTAAATGTCAAAGTAGAAAACTGATGACTAATATCAAATCACAATTTAGTTCCTTGGCCTATCGTAAACCAGTCTGCCAGCAGACGATACCCACATAAACGAAACGCTTTATAGCAGCCCCGTTCGACTTTCCGGAACCACAAATTTTGAAAGGATAATAAACATTAGAACCCCGAAAGAAGAAAAATTTCTAGACAGACCAATTCCTACAAAGAGGCTGTGTGAGCAGAAAATAATGGCATTGAGCTTTGTTTTTATGAGAACACCATATTTTAATTAAAAACAGTTTTCTCTTTTTACTGAGATTAGTGTAATAGTGCAGGCTAGGTGGTAATGGTCATTCATATCAAACCGAACTTGACGTCTAATGCCTGTGAGAAAATATGATTGAGCTTTAAGACACGAACAGAAAAAGAGCAGACACCACAGAGTGCTCTGTGGTGCCTGTTAATCCTCGGTCCTTCCTCCGTCCTTGTCTTAAAGCGCAATCATGTTTTCTCACGTACAATACTAACTCGCCCAACAATCAGCACTTGTCAGTCTAATAACTAGTTTTTATATATATATTTGTCTCTCGGTTTTAAAAGTAGTATCACTGCCTCCATTCAATAACGCTCAACTAACATCCTCCTTTTATAAGTGATAAAATTCTAATTCTTATTTAATGATACGCTTACACGTTACGTGGATATTCGGTTGCCTAAGTGGCACGGCGTACGCGAAACTTGCATAACAGAATGGAAAAGGAAACGCAATCACGCAGTTCAAAGCGGCTTTCGAAACCCCGCGGGATATAGATTATTAAAAGAATTCGACTTGACGTCTAACACATAGTTTTCCTTTTTTTATGTTGCGTTCGGAATGTTATTGGTTGAGATAGATTGTCCAACAACGTCTTGAGACAGCAGCGGTGCCTTAGAGCATTTTATGGCTGCCTGGAACCAACTCACGATACATCTCGTCCGGATCTTCGCAGAATATTTCACTAAATGCATTCAACGGTCCTCCTGCGGGGATTACACGTTGCAGGAAAAGGTTGACGCCTTAATAGTGAATTCCAAGAAATACCGGCGTTTAGACTGGTTCATACTGCTTACGATGTAGGCTGATGTCGCAATATTATTTACTGCGAAGCGACAATGAGATGTTTGGCACTAGCTAAGTTCTGCTTTTCTTCATCTGTCGGTTACTATAGTTGGTATTAAATCAATTAGGTTTTCTTATGATTTTATTAATTTATTATTTTAAGCTTTTAATTATTATCTAATAAGTATTCGTAAAACAATATGTATCAATGATATTATTTATCGTTTAATAAATTATTATCAATTAACGTTTATTAATTCGTTATTAATTAACATATATTAATATTGTTCGTACATACTATTCCATAATGTTTTATTAACTAACATTTATTAGCACTGTTCTTAACTAATGCTTAGTAATTAATTATCATTTATTACCTATTATTACTATCATTAAATAATATTTTAACGAGTTTCTAATCGATGAGGTTTTCATACTGAAGGGGTATGGAAACGAAATTCTAGCGCTCATTTTTTAGCTTTAATGTGTTGCATGTTGAAGCACAACTTAAAAAATACCAGACTTCCGTTGAAAGGCACAAGCCAAACTAATTTTAAAGCTAATTAAACGATCTTTCAATGTGCACCTGGTGGATACATGTGCAGCCTATTTGGGAGGTAATCTAGCAACGTCGGGGAACTCGCTACGTAGTCATGAAGTAGCAAGTTCCATCGGAGCAGCGCCGCTCTTTGGTATTCAACATTTTCCTTCATAGCTTTCCTCCTCAACTCACAAATCGCGCATTGTACCAAACAGTTCAAGAAGACGGAAAAGAGGTACTCCCCTCTTGCTCGTACCTTTTTTATGTACCCGGAAGCAGCCATTCTCCCCCTAGAAGATTAGCCCGTAGATCAAAAGATGGACAAAAGTTGCTTTTCCCACCTCATTCACCCCTAAGCTGACAGTGCTGTGGAAGCTACGTGCTCCTTGGGCCAGCCAAACGTTCGTCACCCCATGGGTACTTCGAAAGGCTCGGTTGTAACGCGTTGACGCTAATAGGGAGTTTTCGTAGATGGTTTTCACCGTCCCGCAACGTTCTCCTCAACCCGCTACGATTCCCGAAACTCTACAGTCAAGGCCACCGACGCGCAATCGCAGTAGCGGCTTCTTCGTTGCGGAGGGCTTAGCGGAGGGGGAAACACGGTCTAAGAAAACTCCCTATTGACACCACAACGCTGACAACGCCACCAACGGCAAAGCTCATAACTACGCCAGCCTATCCCATGACCCATGACGCATCGCGCAACCCGTTCGCTTCTCTTCGTGTGCTTGCTTGAGTGCACCGTTTAGAACGAAAAATATAGCCAGTCGTTCAAAATGCAAACATGCGATTATCATTTACGGTTATTATCATTATGCTTGACTCATTTCCGAACGAAATTTGAATATTTCAATTTTTTTTCCGTACCCCTTTAAGCTCCCAGCGGAAACCGCTTTGAGATCATCGGAAAGCACAATACAGGTCACTGTATGGAAGGGTTGAAGTCGTACAGCCTTTTACCGCGTACGGAAAAAAAAGGCCAACTTTTTGGGACATTTCATGGTACAAAACGTTTTCTAGGAAATATAAAACTTGTAATTGATTTGCGTTCTATGATACTCAGAAAATTACAGACCTCGCGAGAAAATTAAGATATTTTGTCAAGAAAAGCAGAAATTTATAATTTTGTAAATGTAGCCCACAGAATTCAATAAAAAAAAAACTTTTAGAGCCGTGCGATAGAACCTGTACGGGTCCAAAAGTTTAATGATTGCTATTTGATATTTTACTACCGTGATCTAAAATATTCTCGGCGAACATTGAGATGTCCGTTGCTGTTCAGTTGAAATTCTCATTTTGAATCGTGCACCGAGGCGTTGATGTCCAAGAATGTTGGGGATGACCACGATTTGCACGCGCCGCAGAGGTCTTAACTCTCTACTCAGCTCTCCAATCTGGCTCGCGTTTTCACTAAAGCGTCCAAGTAACTATATAGAAAAACAAAAAAACTGAAAAGTATTTCGATACTTTAGGGTACCGCCTTGATATGGGAGTGAAAATATATATAGTAGCCTTGAGGAACGCACCCTTAACTTCCCTAACTGACTTTTCCGCTCCGGCACGCTGATAAATACCGGTCGGACTCGACCGTCTCAGCGAAATGAAAAAGGCTGGCACCCGGTACGGAGCCGGAGTGCATCACAACGCAGCGGAAGACAATAGCTCGGCGACGCATGGAGCGTGAAATGAGAAAAACTGTTGGAGCTGCAACTTGGTGCAGTCACGTGCCTTCCCGCCGTACGCCGTATACCCACCGGGCAACGCAAAAAAAAGTGCCCCGTTTCTTTTCTTTTCTTTAACAGTTTTTTGACGTTTCCGAGCCGCTGATGCTCCGCATTAGTGCGTCATTCGAAGTCATAATTTGAGCACTTGCAGTCCGCTGTATCCAAATTTATTAATCAAGAATCGCTTTGTGCATGGCACCGATTCGTTTCCGACCAAAGTCACGGGGAACTTTAAGACGCAGTTCCTACAGCTCAGACACCATACAAGAAGAGACACGGAGTTGTCAGGGGGGGGGGGGGGGGGGGGGGGGAATTCGCGCAACTTCGGACCGCCATGACGGGAGTAGAGAAATCCTTCCGGTTCTCCTATGTTCACCTTGTGTTTCGGTGGGTTCGCGACCACTCTTGGTTCTCTGCCTAGCAAATTTTCTTGAAAGCGACGGCTCTATGGCCTACAGATGGCGCAAAGTGAGAAACTAGAGGATGCGGTGACTCAGCCGACCATCTCTGTACAAGGATAGGTGCCCACCTATCATTCTACAAGGATAGGTGACTCGGAGCTTTGGGAACAAACCTTGAATACCGAAGCAAGCAAGTCAAAGCATTGGAGGAGGAGGAAAAACTTTTATTGACGGAATCTGGAGAATTCCTTAGAGTGCGCTAAAATAGTTCTTTACGGAGACTCGCGTCGCACTGAAGGAACAGTAATACAAACTTTGGGTTGATCATTTGCTGATCAGACTCGGCAACCCCTGCGGGTAAACCTCGGTGCGCGTCTTCGGCGCCTGGGGGGAGGTAGGTACCCATCGCCGATGCCTTACCTTTCGCGTAGTAGTCTAACGCGTTTAAGGACTTCTAGGTTTTATGTCGTTCTGAGGTGTTTGAGCCAAACGGCTCGAATAGGTGTCCGTGAATATGCGGCCACGATACCTTCGGTAGATTTGTCATTTCTTCGAGGAACAATTGCTCGTTCTCCCCTAGGAAGTTCGGCCATGCTTGATTTTGTTTACCGCTGTATAGAGTAATTATGCTCACAAGCCAAGACGTCGCGCTGCTGGTAAACGTACCATTCTCGCCAGTGATCACGGAAAGAAACGCGAACAAACGAAAATTCAAAACGGGGAGGGGGGGGGGTATTTTTATTATCACCATTTACGAGAAAGATAGACGCTGAAAATAGTTCAGTCTGTATACTGTATTAGCGTTTCTCGTTGATAAATTATGAGCAAGTGGAATGTATACCCAGAGCATCGTATTCATTACCTGTCCCAAATGTATTCTGAGGACCGCCCTTTTGTTAACCACGAAAAGGATCTAACCGGTTTCCCTTCAGACTCTGTGGAAAGAGTTGAGCATCATGAATACACGCGAAAAACAAATAGTAAGCATACAATATATGAACAACGTCGAACAGGCGTCAACAATCGTATAAAGTGAGGGTTGCCCAACGCAAATTTTCAAGCTATAGTAACTGATTGTTTAAGAGACGCGTAGTGCGGCAACTCCAGACGATCTCATTATCCCTCTACAACCACTTAAATGGCAGCTTTGGTCAATAAAAAGACCCGTGAAACCAATCACGAAGCAAGCACCGCGGAACGTAATAGGCCACACCCTACTTAAAGGCCGACGACCAGATTCGAGATTCTGCAAGGCAGATGGTGAGGAGGAAACAGGCAGCTGTGGACAGGGTAGTAAGAGGGAGAGGAGGAAGCGGAGGAAAAGTTGAAAGCGCGAACTGGTCGTTGGTCTTTAAGCTGTGAGCTACTATAACCATTTTCCAAAAACGTTTCACCAAAACGAGAGGGAAAAAAGAGAGAAAGAGAGTTGTCGGCGATAACTCTACTCATTACCTTTCTTCCGTTTTTATTTAAATACCACGTTCAATTCGTTTAAAAAAAAAAACACAAAGAGGAAGTCAAAACGAACTGGTCGTAGCAAGCCCGGAACCCGCAACAAATCAGAAAACTGCCGTCGATTCGAGTAAATTGGGACTTCACCGCAAGTCTCGACGTGACAGGGCGTCAGCTCGCTGTTCATAAGAAAAAAAAAAGGGGGGGGGGGGGGGGGACACGTGCTTCGAAAGAGGTTTCACCTTTAATAAACGTGGCGTTCACTCATTTCGCTCGAATCCGCCAGTTGTGTGTCCCTTGTGCCGTTCCTGCAAAGAATACTGGAGAATTGCACTTCGCCTTCGTACTCTCCGAATAAAGCGCATTCAGTCAACACACCCCTGGAAGACGGGGCCTGCAAAAGTTCAGGTGGATCGACTCACATCTTCCCTCTCTACGGTCGTCAATACGAAAATTCGCAACGAATTCAAACTGTCATTAAATCAATATTTAGCCTTTCGAAAATATATGGCACAAGAGAAGGTTCGCTTTGAGAATGATATTATATTTATATTGTGTTCATCACTCCAATCCTCCGCTCTAGTCTGCTAGTAGTTTGCTGCTATGCAGTCTTGAGTAATGGTACCGAAAACTGGGAAGTATTAGGTGGTGATCGAGCGATGTATCAAAATCTGTCATTGTAAAAAACGGCTGTTTTTTGTTTTGTTTTCTACCGTGTAGTTTTTTGTTTTATTAAACCTTTCTTAGACTCACCAGACATCGATTTAGTATTTCGGAAGCGCTTATTTTGATAGTGCCTCAGATATGAGCAGATCTCGGCTGTTTATATACAAATAAAAATTGAACATGGAGAACACCTTAATACCTTAAATTTAATAGAAATTTTATAACAAATGCTTTTGTGCATCCTTATTTTAAAATATAAAGATAGTTTCTCTGGTCCCCAACATGAAGCGACATATCGATGACACCAGCAAACCTGGAAAAGCCAGATTCCTCGTTATTTCAATTCAACAGTCCAATTCTGTGCACACTCCATTCTAACACACATTCGATTCAGTGCATTAAACACGCCTAATAAAATGAAAAAGCACAAGGACAGATATTCACACGCCCTTGGTAATATGTTGCTATAATTTACGTAGAACAAAAAAAAAAATGAGCTCGATCGTACAAGAGTAAAATGCATGCAAGCCGCAAAATATTCCAACATGCTGACTTTAAACAGTCAGTGTCTATATGCGCTTCATAAAAAAACTCCGTCTTTTAACAACCTTTACCTTTCTTTTTCTTTTCATTTATTTACGAATGTGAAATTAGAACGAAGCTCATCACCTTCTTCGGACAAAAACCCATAACCTAAACCGAAGCTTGTTGAGAGGGCCGCTACGGGTTAAAGAAAGCGCGAACATCCGTATTCAACTCACTACAGTCACTGAGAGGGCTAGAAGGACCGGGATGAGTTTCTGTCGTCTTGTCGATCAGCGCTAGCTTTCTATACTTTCGATAACCCTCCGGCATCTCGTCAGCTTCGAGCGCGAACCCGCGATCAAAGAACGTCGGAAGGCAGCGAGCGCGTGCTGGAGACGGCACGCCCTCCCGTTCTCGCCCCGTCAGTGGGCATAGCTGTCCACTCGTCCGTGGTGCGCGGTCGAGAGAAGCGGCGCCGAGAGGGCCGTCCGCCCCAGCATCCGATGACACAGCCGAGAGCTGCCGGCGTTTCGTCTCGCGAAAGTGCCCGACTTTCAAAGGACTCCTCCAGTCTCGCTGAAGATTATCTCCCTTGCTGATGACACCTCAGAAGTCCAGTCGCAGCATCAGTGTGCGATATAATCTCTGTTCCTTTTTTTTATCTCTGTACTTTCACGTTTTCTCTCCCTCAAGTTTAAGATAGCCCTATCCTAGTATAATGTACAGAATAGCTCAACTCAAACCCCTTACTTAATAATCGAATTGTTTTTTCTTCCTAGAAAAAGAAAAAAGTCCACAAACAACTCACGTAATATGTCAGTAGCAAATCAGCAAGACAATCACAAAAGCTCTTCATCGTGGTAATTAATTGTAATTACTGATAACTTTAGAAGCGCATGGTGTGTCCTATTACGATAATGCTTCTGACATCGCTATTCGTTCTTCGGTGATCTTATCGGCTAATGTCGCAACCTTATCGGCTGTGGAGCGATGATAAGATGTCCACCGATAGTCATGCCCTTTGCTTTTTGAGCGGCAACTTTGCAGGCATTACTGAAAAAAAAGTAACGAAATACGTTTACGCGTTACCGACCTACTCCACCTAAAACTGAAAGGAACGCGTTACGTTTACCGATAAAAAGTAACGCACGTTATTTTTTTGCGTTACATTGTACTTGCGACTTTAATCGCTTTACTGTTTCGACGTCACGGGTATGTCTAAGCGTTACATTTCAAGATACAATTTTGAGCATATGCGGAACCAATGCGGGAATTTTTCATTATCGGGCGCCAAGAAACCCGCGAAGAAAAATGTAAGTGTATATTTTTGAAGTCCCGGGACGAAGATGTAACGGGTAACGTAACTACGTCGCCCGTTACATCGAAATATGCAACGCAAGGACGTTATCCGTTACTGTTATGAAAATGTCACCAGTGCGTTGCTACGTTACCGATTCACGTTACAACCAACGAATCCAACTAAGCGTAACTCGTCGCGTGTGACTCCCCCCCTCTCCCTCTCTCGTCCCCAGCCTTCGAAGCGCGAAGCGCGCATTGACGAATGCCCGAAAGAGGTGCCGAATCGGAGCTTTCGCTTCTCTCCCTACCTCCCCCTCCGACTCCAAAGAAGAGAGAAAGGGCACACCGCCGCGTCGGCGACGCGGGCGCGTCGGCTCGGATCCGTTTTCAGACACGTGCAGAACGCCGGACGGCTCGTATCGCTTCAAAGCACGCCCGTCTTTTCACCAAGCAGATCCGCTCGGAAGACAAAACCGACCACTCTCGTTGTGATGCGAGCGTCTCCAAAAAAACGAACATGTGACAGCGAGTTCGTTCTGTGAACGTCTCTTCGGCAAACTCCAAACTCTACCTCGAGTGTTTTCGTACGCGAAGCAGCGAACTCGATGCCAATCGTTCCTAACAACAGTTGCATCGTTTCTCCCAAGTCTGCACAAGGATTAGAGGAAGTCAAGATGCCGTCGCTTTGGAGTCCCAAAAACGGGTAACGAGGAATGGATGGGAGAGCGGCAAGACGCGTGACTAGTGGCTGTTTTTCGGCTTTGTACGAAAACACACGTGGCCCCTTCGCGAATCCTCCGCATCTGCGTTCCCGATAACGTCCAAACTCTCTCGTACGCCCGTGCCATCGGTTTCGAACGAAGGTTACAAAAACGTTCGCACTGCTGCGGCAAGGACATGCCCTACTCGTGGTTCAAGCGCCGCTTGCCAGTCGCATGGGTACGTTTCTCTCTTACATCTTTTTTTGCGCCAATCGTCCAGATAGATATGAGCCGCCGAGTTAAATATAATTATCGACTAAACTAAAACCACATAATTATTAACGATAACTAAATAGAAGTGTCCTTGAGACACAAAAGAGACCATCGTGTTAGTAGTGACCATACTTCAGAAGAAAATGATAACGTCAGTATTTATCAGTTCGATACCGAATATGAACAGATGCAGTCCTGTCTCGTTAATATGGACCCCGATAATATAAATAGCTCGTTATATAGAACAGATTTTCGCGTACCAACATAGACGTGCATCTTTTGTTTTTCTTTATAATAGACGACTCTCATTCAGAACAATCTTCTGGATAACGGACGTGTCCGTATTAACGATGCATGACTGTATCAAGAAAATAACTTCCAAGGGAAACTTTTCGCCGTATTTACTTTACGGGGGAAGGTAAGAGCTGCAGCGCGACAAGCAAGGTAGGTGTCACCTGTATATAAACGATACGGAGTTTACCCCCTCTCGCTAAAGCAACTAGTGAACAGCCGATCACTCTGCGAATTCGGGAGTGAATTTAAGATGCTAAAACGTCTTGCTCGCTAAACGAAAGGTGTGAAGGTTCGCTCACAAAGTATTTATCTGAGTTACCTCTTTTTTTTTGTCTTTAACCGTGATTAGAAGGTGTCCCCTGTTTTAACGTGAATGTCTCTTTGTTCTATATTCGTCTGAGCGAACACTTGAGTCTGGAGAACTGTATTTTGACAAAAAGCAGAAAAGTCGTGGAAGAAATTGGCTCCGTTTAAACTTTCCCGAATCCTCTCGTTTCTCTACAAAAAGACTGGCACAAAACAAACTTTGGAAGCAGGGTTAACACTCACGTCTTGAAAGCAAAACCAAACAAAACTTAATGAAACCATAACGTCCTATATGCGTCTTTACATGCGGTCAGTGCAAAACACCCAACTGGACATCTGAAACAACAGTGAACTAATTAGGAAAATCAATTGGGCTTAATTACTCCTCACCATTTCTAAACTACATATTTTTATGACGATGTCACTTCCCGTCTCAATTATCAGCGCCCAAAGAATCCGCCTCTGTTTTTAAAGATTTTTAAACCCAGTTTGCGCAGTCCATAACCCACGAAAGAAATCGTGACTATTGTCATTGAAAAAAAAAAAAACGAGAACGCTGTTGCGCGTCTTTTGAACGCCCGGCTTCCAGCATGCTCTCCATGCCTTCCGCCGTGCTTTGGCTGCTCTAGCGAGCACTCGAGGTCCACGAGACGCCGAAGCGTTGCCGAAGCCGCAGGAAGCAAGGCGTTAGAGGCTACGCCCTTGCCGCTTTCACCTTCTGAGCAGCTGTGCATGGGCACCTCCATAACAGAACTTCGATTTTGTTTCCTCCTATTACGTTTGCTTCACTTCATCATAACCACAGCTGGGCAGGGTTTTTCCTATTTTAGATTCTGCTATGCCATTCTACCCAGCATCGGCCTTTGTGGAAGCTCCACAACACCCGATTCACCGTATCGGCATCTGGGTTAGACAAAGGAAGGCCAGCAATGGCAGCCGTACTCTGGCGCGTGTGCGAGACATCTATAGTCCGATTTCATCAACGTCAACAGGAACACAAAAAATCGCCTTTGTCAAAGACGGATCGGCTACAAATCGCCGGGCCCTGTTCCCCGTCGAACAATAGGGGTATGCAATCGCCCACGAACGCCGCTGTGATACACAAACTACGGTGATTCGCGGCATAAAAAGCGAATTGCACGACTCCTCACGCTTTGACCTTTCTTCGTCTCGACATGTATTCCCAACATTTCTCACCGCGCGATGTTGCAACACAACACTGCCGCTGCAGTACTCGTCCGAAACCTCCGCAGTATCGTACCCCAGAGACAGCGGCAGTCGGGACTGCCGAAAATTGGGAATCATATGCGTCAGCGAGCGCCTGCTCTTTTCTTGTTTTTTGTTTTTGTTTTTGTTTTATATCTATATATCAATTTCACACCAGAATACCTGCTGAATCAAACTGGCCAATCTTAGAGGGACCGAAACGACACGCGCGCGAATGGTGGGCCATATAACCCCGGCCAGACTAAGGGTTTTCCGATAGGATGGCACGTACTCCGCCGCCATCAAAAGAAACGGGGACGGCCGCCTAGATCGCACCCGTCATAAAAAAGGGTCACGTCAAACCAGACACTCACTCAACCGTGTCGCGAGACACACGAGAACAGTAACTCGATAACTCGCGGACGCATGCGCAGTCGATGGATGACGACATTGCTGTGGCTTCCTGCTTATAGTGCCTCTTTGAATCTGTAGCTTTGGGAAAGTAACGACCTACGTTGTTTGTTTTTTTTGTTTTTTTTTTTTTGTTTTTTTTTTGGGGGGGGGTACTAGTAACGTGTTATCGTTATTTTTCTAAGTAAAGAGTAAAGGTACTTTGTTAGTTCTGGAGTATACCACACAAGTACCCAAACTAACTCTAATCTCAACTGGCGTCTCTAATTTTTCATGGCGAGAAAGCTCTAGACAGATCTTACAAAAAGATGCGCACAAGGTGGTTCAGTATAGCCAGAGTTATCCCTGAACGAACGCGTGTAACAAAGAAATATTAACGACGAACCATATTGAAACAGACGGTAGTGCTTCGCAAAACATTTCATTCAGGCGTTACTTTCACGCTGACGTTATGCGTTCTTATTTTAATCGCAGTAGCAACGCACTTAGTTGATAGTTTTTTGAATGAGTACGGAGAAACGGTATTTCGTTACTCAATTTCAGTATCATGTACGCGTGTGGGTTGGGATTCCATTTACGAAAGCACTTGCGATCATTTGGCCGCTAAATCCTGCCAACGAACGCAGCTACTTGGCGCTTTGCTCGTTCCGGCCTTCTGAACAACTAAAAAAAAAAAAAAAACATTTTTTTAGTAGATTGTTTTGACACCCTCGACAGTGATACCCGATAACGGTGCAATGCATGCGCAAATGCATTGGCGGATTATCGAGTGTCATTATCGGAGTTATTGGAACAATCTACTAAAACTCACTAACCTAATGACTGCAAAAATGATAATAACCAGGTTGAGACCTGCCACGCCTTGCGTTTGTTGAACTGCCGGGGACTGTAGCTCAGCTTGAAAATATTCCTGCGACACCCAAACGTCATCGTCATCAGTGGCGCGAGTAAAGATTGCATATTACGATGGTGATAATACTACGTGTACACAAAGTAGTGTGCGGGTGACTTCGGGGACATCGCGACGCGTTAAACGGCACTCGTACTCAGTGGGAGCTTGGTGCTTACAATCATTGTTGCCAGTTGTCTGAAACAGTCGGCTTTTGTAGCGACAAAAGGAAGCAAAAGGGTTTTCTTTTTTTTTTTTTTTCTCCCAAAAACAAAGACCTAAAGATTTTTTCTTCTTTGCCTTTTTGTTTCACTTTTTTTAGTCGTTGTTTTTTCGCACCGCGCGACGCAGAAATATAGGTATTCTATAATAAATGTGTAGATTTATAACAAAATATAAACACACGATGGTAAGGTACAAAAAGACCGCGTTCCGGCAGGCACGCCTATTTAAAGAGACAAAGAATGCGTCGGGTTCCACAGAGCCCGGCGCCGAAACAGGCATCTTTTCGAGTGAATCTAATTCGAGCCTCGCTCTCGGCACCAACTGTACTTCGTTTAACAATAACTTGATAAAGAGCGAACGCTACGGCCCCCGCGTGCCAATCGAAGCGACGGAGGGAAGCACGCAACAGTTCCCTTCCCAGGAAGAGCGGGAACCGACGATTCGTTGTCACGTGCCTCTCTGCGACGCGCTGACTAGCTCACTGGGGCCACAGTCGTCGCCGTTTGCCAAGCTATGCTAAAACGAAGTTTAGGCGAGTGCGATGGCAATAGAAAAATAAAACCCACTGGTTCCAAACAACAAAACAAGTTGCACCTAGAGCTGACAACAGAAACGCACCGAAAACTGTATTGTTCTCCAAACGCACCCATTTCCGTGAGGCTCTATACTAAATCCCTCGTTCTTCGAAGCCAAAGCCAACGTGCAGCCAACGAAGTTGGAAGCCGACTCGCGCGCCTGACTCAGGTTCAATCCACCCTTTCTCGAATTCTCGGTTTGAATGTTTTTTTGGTTTTTTTTCTGTTCTATATACGAAGTTGCGTAGGTGTGGCACGAGCTAGTGCGAACTTTCTTTGAGTGAGAACGCTGGATCCTGTTAGCTCCATTGAGCGGCGGTGACCTAGATTCAGCGCCCGAGGCATCGCTCTTGTGCCCGTTGCGGCTTATTTTTCGCCCCCAAGTTAGCAACAAAGAAGCTTCTCCCATCTTTCTTTTTTCGACTTTCCTACCAAGAAATCCTCGAACCAAGACTTCGACAGCGGGCACCACTTCTGTCGAAAGAGGTGGATTCGGTAAAACAAACACACGAGCATGCGTAGACCCGGAAGTGGCGATGATCAAGAGGCTCACTGGAGACCTCCAGGCTCCCTTGGCTCTACCATTCTACCGTCAGGGCTCGACTCGGAAGTTACTGCCCGCGTCTAGCGATTCATTCTTTTCCTGTTCTTACGCAACACCATGCATTTATCATTCACCTCCGAGCATCGCGTGCATTTATGGACCTCTTGAAAGAGAAAACCCTATAAATGAGGTACGCACTAAAGCCGCGGTCACGCTGCCAATACATCGTACAAGAGACAGTCCGCAGACACTAAGGAGTTTTAGGGAACCGTTTCTGCACATCCCATACTGTACGATGGGCTTCCGGTACGCACTGCGCATGCGCTACCGCAGAAGACTCCCATATGCGCAGTTCGTACCGGAGGGTCCATCGTTCCGTATCGGATCTGCAAAACCAGTTCCCTAAAACTCCCTACTGTCTGCCCCGTTTCTTCCTTGTATGGCAGCCCTATAGCTGTCACACTGGTCACACCGAAAAAAACTCTCTTTATACTTGCTCGACTCATACATGCGTATAATGCAAACATTATTTGAGCATGCCTTAAGGTGTGTCCGCAGGTAATCATGTCATCATGTCTCCAGAGAAACTCCGTGTGTTTTGTAAGATGTGCGAGCAGTACGACTGAGGCTTAACACGTTTCTGCAAGCTTGCAGCGGAGGTGTCAATTATCGACGCTATCGCATGAAACGCTGAAAAAAGCTGCCAAGACTTTTCAACGCTGGTCGAAGATTTGAGGCGACTATCGTCCTCCCTCCACTTCTCCAAGTATCCTCCTCGGATCGATCTGATTGGTTCGCCGCTAGCGCCGAGACCGCGCTCTTTGTGGTTCAGTTTGTCCCTAGGAAAGGCTCTCCCGTGGATTATCAGGACGTTTTCAGAGCAGAGGCATCTAAGGACCGTGATAATATTGAGGTTTCGTCCGGATTTCGCGGCACGACTGTATTGCGAGCTCGGTTGGAGGTGCAATCTCGGCTAAACCCCCGCCACTGCCTTATCTTCAGCGCGTGGAAACGGGGCCAGCTGGCGACGGGGAAAGGTCTAAGACCCCGCAAAAGAGTCCGCAGTCGTCTGGTCAAGTGATTCGATGAGATATCTGAGCTTCCGAAAAGGGAAACCTAACAAAGCGTAAATTATCCAACAAATCTGGCTATGATGAATAATAGGCAGGCGATCCAATGCACGGTCATACGGAGAAAAATTAGAGACGTATTTGTGTTTGTCCCCAGCTTTGTGTTTTCTTGTCTCATCCAGTACGAAAATGTCAGATATAGCCCTGATATATTTTATATATGGTCATATATGATAATATAAGGAGTCAGGTATGGCCATATTCCGCCATATATGGCAGCAAATACGGCCACATATTGCAATATAAGTGGGAAAATACTGCCATATATCGCCATATACGCGTGCAAATACGGCCATATCTCGCCGTATAAAAGTTCAAATACTGCTTATATAGCCCGTTCACGACATATATGGGTAAAAATATATCCCCCGATAATGATATTAAGAGCCGTTTCGGTCGTGCAAGCAAAAAGTTATATGTACTCGCGAAGACACTAGTTGATTTATCTATATTGCATGAGTCTCATATAATTGGTTAACTATTGTTAACATCCTTAAAGTGAAGTTATTCCAGATATTTGGACCAATTAATCAATTGCTCATTTTGAAGATTGAAAGACAAATGAAATTTGGTTGTATGTTTGACGTGTAACAATATGACGAAGTGCAAAAGATCGAAAAGCGAGTTAATCAAATAATGAATTTTAGATCGCAGCTCTTAGGCGCCCGTTTCCGCGTTAAGCGGTGTCGGCGTAGCCGTCGGCATCGGTGTAACCGCCCCGCCAAAATTAGCGGGAAATTGAATTGGTGCTTATGTCACGGGACATTAAGTTTCCCACTATATCTAGCAGTGAAACTAATTTTGTTCATGTTTCCCCGCTAAATTTAGCAGGGAAACACGAACCGCTAGCTTACTGAAGATGCAAGACGCTACTTCGTCGTCGCGAATACGTTTCTCTTCGAACGGCTGCGAAGCCGTTGCGCCCGGAGTACCCAACGCAGTATCTTTCAAAAAACGTTCGCGCAGCATCGCAACCTTCCGTTTGCGAGCGTCGGCGATTCATCGTGTGTTGAAAGTCGGAAGATGTGCTGTCCGTGGTGTCTTTTATGTGTAACTCTTTCCTAAAAAACAAATTGAAGGTTAAAAACGCGAACCAAACAGTGAACACATAAATTTAAATTTATTGGTATACATGTATATATATATATCTGTGGACATCGTGCGCAATAAATAGTCGCGCAAAGTTTTTCATTTAAGATTATATTTTGGGTTGGACAGCTTCTTTGGAAGTTCAAAAGCTGGACTTCATAAAGTTGTCCTGTTCACTCGGTATTCACAGCAGGGTAGACGCTATGCGTGTTCTAGGCCAATCGTGTCTCCGGTTACGGTCACGTGCCTACAGTCTAGAAGCTGGTGATAAGGCAGAACATGGCACCTGCCTCAAGCCCAAGACCACACATAGCATTCACTGCACTATCAACCTTGGGTACAAGGGACAAATCTTCTCGTTCTGGTCATTGTTGAAAGGCCCCAGAAGATAAGCCGATAAGCCTCTTGTGTGTGCACTCCCGTTTTGGCCTTTCCTTTTCTCCTTTTCTCTCTCTCTCTAAGTTGAAAGCTTGGTAGAACGTGCGCGCTTTCCGAACCAACCATCCGTAGACCTTGCTCTCTGTGCGCGGGAAATTGAAGAAGCGTGGTCGCGTGGTAACGGATGACGCATTAGCCGTTGTCAATCTCGGAATGCGTTCTGCCGGACCTAGTTTGGCGTGTGTTGCGCCCTGCGTGGCTTCTGCGGATTTCTACTTCTGCTGTAAATTCGAAAAGTCCTACCTGTATATTGACAACAAGCGATTTCTTCAAAGCCCAAGAATTTTTTGTGATGCGTTTAGTGTTCGGTTCTACAAATGACAGCTTGTGCTACATCGTGTTGAATCTTCACGGACACCTTCCTTCTCGTTTTTTTGTTTGAGTGGTGGTTCTGCCGTGGCCGTGTCGACATATATCTCGGATTACACCTTTCAAGTCCCGTCTCGTCAACGTAAGTGCACTGCAACCTACTTCGCGGCAATTGATCGTTTTCCTAAAGGTACTCTTCCAGATTACCTCTAGAATTAGGCCGTGTCTATCTCCTGGCAGCCGGGAAAATAATTTCTCCGAAATTCTAAAATTATGTCACAACTGGAGGTAGAATACTGAGGCCAGATTCACGAAGAGTTTCTTAGTTTACGACAACTTAGCTAAGAAGTTCGTAAGTTAAGAACATCGTAAGGAGAGGAGAAATCGGTATTCACGAACGCGTTCTTGAGTGAGAGGAGGAAAGCGACGTTCTCCTACGGTAAAACTAGAACTTACCGGTGCTGTTACTATGGCGATGGCGCCTTCGGCAGCACGAACAACCCATCGGAGAGCTCGGCATGGTTCAAAGCAGTTCGGAGCACGTGGATTTTTATCAACAAACACAGGCGGCCTTTCCGCCACCGCTTGTCTGGGGTTCGTGTCCGTGCAGTGATATGTCAACGCTAACACAGTTTAAATGCGCCCGAATGCCAAGGCCGGGATGCGTAACCGCCTCCGTTGACTGCTACGAATTCGATAGCTACGAAGTCAACACAACTGTCATCGTTGGTGAAAGACGGCCCGTGCCAGTCGTTTGCAAAGCGACGTAGATGGAAGCAAATCGCCGCGGCGTTTTTCGCGGCCTCGAAGATGCAGGAGCGATCCGACGTTGAAAAAATATACGTTTAAACTACGAGAGTGTCAGCAAGAGTCACGTAAATACCTGTTCACACTCGGAGCGGACGCGCGCGTTTGATCGAGGTGCTGGATTCGCGCTGTTGGACCGCGAATCGGTAAGCGCTTCGGGACCGATCTTTTACGATTGCAACTCGGTACTGACGTGACACTCGGCAAAGAAAGGTTGGACCTGTGGGTTGGACCGGCATTGCGTAGCTCCCACGAATTGTTATAGCTCGACAATGACATGCAGTCGTGTCAGAATAAAAACGGCATACTAATAACAAAGTGTACATCCCGTGTTGCGAAGGTAATCCGTACGGCGTTTATTTGAGCTCTATATCACAGAAAACAAGGAGATAGAATCGATGAGAGTCCCTTTTCGACGACAGCGTTCGTCACCGCTGCCTCGGAAAACAAGGAGATGACAAGGGGAGGAGATTGACCTCTTAATCTAAAATTGAGGTCAGCGATCAAACTACTGGGTGTATCAAGGGGCGGCCAGGCTCTTTAAATCGACCGCAAAATTCGGTTTCTTAACCTATCGCGTTCCGATTTTGTAAAGCGTTGGCCACAGGTGGTGCATTGTTTCTATGAAATTCGCAAAGAGCGAGCTTACCTGAGAAAAAGGTAAAAAAAAAGGCTTAGCTCCTATGGAAGCGCAGCGAAGCCACCGGTCTTCAAAGCATAGGGCGCCCTATCGTTTGAAGACCGGTGGCTTCGCTGCGTTTTCCATAGGAGCTAAGCCTTTTTCTTTTTTTACTTTTTTCTCGGGTAAGGTCGCTCTTTGCGAATTTCATAGAAACAATGCACCACCTGTGGCCAACGCTTTACAAAATCTGAACGCGATAGGTTAAGAAACCGAATTTTGCGGTCGATTTAAAGAGCCTGGCCGCCCCTTGATACACCCAGTATAATACGGGTTGATAATGTGGATGCTTGGGCTAGTTGGTAATTCATGCTTGGATGGAACAGCGCGGATGAACAGTCACACTCACGGGCACACAAGAAGGAAACAGACTCGCAGCGCTGACTAACAGCTCAGTTCTATATTTCTTCTTCCTCAATTCTTTAACTTCTTCTCCTTCGCCATTAATGAGAACATTTTAATTTTTTACACGCCAGAGACCAAATAGCCAATAAACATTAATAAATAACTAAGTATGTCGGACAGACCGGGAGGTGTCTCAATGACCGGTTACGTGAACATTACTATAACATAAACAGAGTAATATCAGGGAATCTAGGCATCCATTGCCGGGATTGCGGGTGTTAAATGGGATTAAATGATGGATTAAGTTCCGAGAAGGTAGCCACAACGCCAGTAGACAAAGAGAGGAAAACGAAGGATCAGTATTAAATAGTTGGTAGTCCAGCGATCGCCTGTCTTCACTCCTTTCTCCCTAATTTCGTAGTTCAGCTGGTTTAACCGTTGAGTTGTTAGTCAGCGCTGCGAGTCTGTTTCTTTCTAGTGTGCCTGTGAGTGTGACTGTTCATCCGCGCTGTTCCATCCAGTTATAATACGGGTCACGGGCATATTTCATCCAGCACGCTAGCCTTTCATTGGCAGACGGTCTTAGACAAGGACCGTCGGAGCAACGCTGCGCCGAGTCGGAGTGCCTGCTAGGCCTATATTCTGCCGAGCTCGCTTGGTCGGGATCGGTGGAATCGTGGCCGTTGGAGCTTTTCCCGGGTGTTATTGGATCCAGCGTTCTTGTTCGTCGTGGTCTGTTTCGAGTACTTTTTACTTTTTTCTTGCTGCTTGAAGTCGGGACGCGCGAGTAGAGCACGTAGAAAAATTAACGTCCGTTGGTCGTCGCGACCAAGTAACTGAGCGACGCTGTCGGCCATGCGGATTATATCGTAAAAAGTGCGTAAGACAGCTTCGGAGCTGTCGTAGGATTCCTTCGTAACCTGCGCAAAACTTACGATAATTTCATTTCGTGAATACGAATTTGTTCTTACGTTTTGTCTTACGCACATATTTGGCGTAAGATCGTTTCGTGAATCTGGCCTCAGATTTTTTTATTATCCCTGCGTTTCGTGATGACACCTTCCACGGCCACCTTCTCGTGGATACACGTTTCATGGACACACGTTTAATTGACATTCGTTAAGCGAATGTCGATAATCCTGCTTTCCCTGGAAATTAAGTTGAGTGAAATCAGGAGTGGCGTAAAGCGCAGCTTATGTAAAATTAATAGAAGTTGGTACATACTCAATATCCAATTGGTATTCTAGAGCGCAGCTCTTAGGCGCCCGTTTCCGGCTTGAGCGGCGTCGGCGTCGCCGTCGGCGTCGGCGTCGGCGTCGGCGTAACCGTGCGGTGCATTATGAGAAATGTCCCATAATGCACCGCGCGAGCCGCCCCCCCGGGTCACGTGACTTTAGGGGGAGAGAGGGGGGGGGTCACGTGACCCCCCCCCAGGTCACGTGACCCCCCCCCCCCCCCGGAAAGATTGAGGAATGAGGCGAGGAGGAGGAGGGGTATACCCTCCCCTGAGTACCCTTCCCTCTTCCTCCTCAAGAGCTGCGCTCCAATTCGGCGTTACAGGAAGTTGTAAACGGCTTTCACTTTTTTCTTATACAGATGAGAAGTCATTTTTGGTAGTTATTTGTAGAAAATAACAATATACCGGGTGTTTTTTTATTCTTGCAGGTTTGTTTTAAAAAAGGTCGTGAAAGCTACACTTATGCGGTTTCTGCGAGTGACTTATACGCCCAGCGGGAGATTATGTCGGTGGCTAATCTTTGCGATAAGTCGCCTAATTAATTAAAATTCACTAATAAACTTTTTAATCAGTGAAAATAGACATATGATTCCAATTAGAAACTTGCTGAGCGTCGTCCAAAACTCCTAAATCAGTAATTTTTAGAAAGACTTTGAGTGCATGTGAAGCGCAGTAGTGCGCTGAAGTTACCACTCGTGAAGCAGCTACAAGGCTGGGGCTAGATAAGAGACGGAAAAATTGCGCGGGCGCCTTACCGAAACCGCTAGCCTTGTACCTGCTCCACGAGTGGTAACTTGAGTGCACTACTACGCTTCTCACGCGCTGAAAGTCTTTCTGAAATTGACTGTATTAGGGGTTTTGGACGACGCTCAGCTAGTTTCTAATTGGAACGATATGTCTATTTTCACTAATTAAAAAGTTAGTTAGTGAATTTTAATTAATTAACCGACTTATCGCAAAAGATTAGCCACCCACATAATGTCCCCTTGAGCGTGTAACTCACTCGCACAAACCGCATAAGTGTAGCTTTCATGGCTTTTTTAAAAACAAATCTTCAAGAATAAAAAAACACCCTGTATATAAAGGTTGCCTTATATAATTGGGACACATCTGTACTTATATGGGAGGCAGATATACCCCTATATGTCAGACTCAGATATGGATATATAAAAAATTGGGCATATCTGGCTAGATATGCCTTATATAAACTGATATGCTTGATATGGCCAGATATGCCCTATTTTTTATATAACCATATTTTTTATGTAAGTCTAGATATGCCATTTTTGTAAGGGACGTTACCTTAGTTTTAAAAAAAAACTTGCTTTATGGTTTAATTGTGAAAATTCTGCTATGTTTAAAGCACTTTTTTTACTTATACAGTCAGCAATTTTATATGTCGGAATAATTATTAGTTGAAAAAGTACAACCTAGAAATTAGTGTTCAAATCAACGGTTCTAAGGTAATTCGCAACTTTCACGGCCTATAGGGGGCGCGTCGTTTCTACCAAAATGGCTGTCAACTAGATGACTATCGTAGAATACAAGAACGAGGTTGGGCCTGCGAAGCGTAAGTAATTCGAATTCTGTGAAATACGAGCGACATAAGAGCCGTGCCTAATACTTCCACGTCAGGAAGGTGTAAACAAGCGAATTTCTTTTGAAGACGATCATCCAGGAGCTAGGGAGCGCGATTCTCACATCGCGGTACCACTACCGCTGAAAGTTTCGCAAGTTAAAACACGTTATATCGCCTGGTCAGTTTGGTTTGCTGCGTAAGAGGTTCATGCAACAAATGGTTTCGGCCGAATTGTTATTTTTAGCTGTGCACTCAAAAACGTATGTAAAATCCTAAGTACCATTCTAAAAGAAGGAACTGTGCTGTCAATACTTCGGGGATTAAGGCATATTTTTTTTTAACTGATCATCTTGCCCGTTAAGCCATAAGCGTAAGCTGATGCCGCCCTCTGCAGTTTATACTGTGGTGAGTGCAAGCCGTTTACTCTTCTTTTTACTCATTTTTAGACTTTAGATTTTGTCTGAGATATTTAGTGGACAAGATTATCTAAAACCGACCCAGCTGGGATCGCCCGGTCGCATGTTACTAATCCGTAATAATCGATGGACAAACAAGATTTCAGTCTAATAAAGCAACAGTATTCAGACTCTCGTGGCCGACTAAATTACCGGCTGCTACCCAAATGTCACCTTAATCTTGAAAGGGTTAAGCTAGGAAAAGATGAAGCAACCCGAAAGTATTTTTCTTGAATTAGTGACAATTTTATTTATAGTTCTTCGTCGACCTTACAACGGGGTGCTATATTTTTACGTTTTAAGCCGGATTAAAGAAACTGCGCTCTGCGGAAATTTCATACTCACAAAATCCCTTAATTATACGTCAAACGTTTTTTATTTGTTTTTTTTTTTTTTATATAGCGCGCTAGTAGCCAGGTTTAGTATAATACATGAAAGCAAATCAAAGAATCCATCTTTTTGTTTTTATTTCTTGTCCGCTATATCTTCACCGCCCTTTGTTGACCGCTGTGGTCATTATAAATATCTGTGCTTATCCCTTATACGTTTAAATTACATTTGATAAAAATATACCTTAAGAAGTCGTCCATTGGTTTGATGTTACTAACGATTTGAAACAACGTGTGTCGAGATGGCCAACTCGCGATATGTCCATTTTTGTAAAAGCAACGGCATGCAGCTTTCATTTTTTTTTTTTTTTATTGCAAAGATTATGTGCGCCAGACATTACATTGTACCTGCATGAATGTTCAGAAAATCCACAGAGTGTGTGCTTTGTTTGTATGGAAGTCCGGATCAAAGCCGATGAGGACAGATAACCTTTTTCGGCGTATTTCACTTGGTGGCATCGGTTTGCCACACCTTTATGTCACACAACTGGTGTCGCGTTGTTTTTTTTTCTGTCTACGGGACCAGGGAGAACCATTTTGTCCGCACGTTGATACAGACTAAATTAGTATCCCACTTACCATCCTTTCTGGTCACATCAGTGATTTCGAAACCTTTGACAACCGTGGACTTTCTAAAAGAAGTAGTCGACCTTTTTTAACTTCTTAACCACAAGATTTTCACGGGAATACCTACCTTTAGTGACCAGAAAAGAGCTATCACGAGCACTTCTAGACACAATTTCTCAGTCTCCTTCTATCGGGCATTGTTCATTGATGGTCCAGGTCAAGATGTACTATGTCGAGTTTAAAAAATGTATACTATACTGCAGTAAAAGCTTTATTTTTTAAGATATACACTGATACGTTGCCGGTGAAAGTATGAATGCTACGAAGGGGAATGTTTGTTCCGTGGTCGGTCGACTGTTTATTGTGTAAACAGCCCAAAAGTGTTGAACAAGTTTTCATTAACTGTTGGGATGCTATACTATTCTGACACAAGCGAACTTTGAAAAACGATCTGCCAATTACAACACACTCATTTTGTTTTCCTCCTGTCGACAAACATGAAATTACTTTATTCGACCTTTCATGCTCCTTGGGCTTCTCAGTATTTGGAAATCCCGCATGGCAGTGAGACATGCAGATATTAACACCCAGCTTGTAAATGTTTATTTTTTTTTCTGAAATAAGATTTCAAATTAAGAGCATTTATGCTACCGCAAAGGTTGCCCCAGAGTGGGCTCCATTACTAGAAAGTATCCTTCAGATGAAGCAATTGTAAGGTGGACTTATTCCTTTAACCATTCACGTGAAGTATGCCATGACTGAACAAACACCGATGTAGAACTACGACTGAAATGTTTTCAGTGTCCTTTCCCGCATGTTAGTTACCTGTATGTACGGAATTCTGGGAAAGTTTGACATCGACGTTCAAGCGCCTGGATTGAATCCAGCGAGTAAGATAGCGTATGTTTCACAGCTTTAGGTTGTATGGCGTGTCTATTATGTGAGATTGAAGTATGTGTAACCATTGTGTGAAAATGAAGTGTTCAGTTGCATGATATTTAATAAATGAAAATACACGGTTTATATTTAAATAAAAGGGGATCGGTGGCCGAGTGGGCTAGCGCACACCAGCTCGCAGCACGTGGAGCGAAAGCTCGCGCTGCAGAACCCAGGCATCCTGGGTTCAATCCCCGCCCCTGCCTGTTTCGATCTGCATGAGCATCGTACCGGCGTGCGGTCGTGTATCACTACTGCGTGGTGCACGTTAAAGGCCCCAGCCTAGCGGTTGTGCTGCACCGGCTAAATTTCTCATGTACAGCTGAGAGACAAGTCGCCCTTTGAGGCAGACTAAGTTCAGGCTGTATAAACATACACACACCCCAATTCTTTTTTCTTTTTTTTTTTAGACGGAACGACGGTTGCGCCGTATTCTTTCCTGGTGGAGTGGTTTATTAGGCGACGCCTCTCCTTCCGTCTCCCCCCCATCTCCTCCCTCTCTCGCCGCCAGAGCACGTGACCAGGCGACGCCTCGGAATACGGTGCGGTTGACGGGGTCGCTGATGCGACGACGGTACCTCTGCCGCCGCCACGCGTGTTTCCGCGGTTCTTCGTTGTCGTCTTTTTCGATGTATTCGCGGGGAGTGTCCCGTATTGATCTGGAATTGTAGCGATCAGCAGTACGCAGTTACATGCTGCTCCTGACCGCTTTTCCACTCATTGCACTTTATCTTATTTCTTTTAACGGTCTCCCGCTACGAGAATGAACTCAGGCTTCATGAGAACCGTATAGCATGCGGACAACAAGTGCGAAATTGAGCAGTTCGACTGCGGCACGACCTGTTACCTGGTGTCACCCTTCTCGAGAAAGTATGATGCCTTCGTAGAATAGTGCGGTTTCTTGGCTAATAATATGGATGTGCCGGAGCCTCCTGACTAAAACGGCTTTCAAAATGAAGCTCGCACAATGTTGACCTTCGTTCCAAATCGCTATACAAGGATATCTGGTTTTCGTATTTGGAGACGGATTCCTTCTTGTGGTTTAGAAGAGATAGCTATTTGTCGGTAAGTTTAATTGGCCGGGCTCTCATTTAGGCGCAGAGCGCTGACGTTGAAAAAAAAATCCCCCTACTGTTTTTTAATGCGAAAGCATTACCTGTCTCATGGAGCAAATTGGCGGCGCCAGTAACCGCGAAAAGCATGCAAGAAGCCGGCAGCGTCTGTAACCGCGCAAAACATGCGCGCAAAACATGCATAAATTCCCAGGAGCCAGCGGCGTTTGTAGCCACTGTAATAACCGTGCAGAACGTGAACGAAATTCACAGCGAAGCGGCTCCTAGATAGCCATTTGCTGGGACGAGCCATAGTTCCAAGGAACGCCACCCCACAGAAAAGCCCTCTTCCTGGCGCTCCGGCCCGCACGCCAGGAAGGAACGCGCTCGGCCGTCACACTCGAGTCAGTCCACGCCGGAAGGGGGGTGGTTGCGGTTGCTTCGGCTCTTTTCGGCGCCGAGGAAGATCGCAGCGCCTGAGGCATCTACATCGTCGGCGGCCGCCACCTCGGCAGTAGCGAAACGTGACCGTCCACGCCAGTACGCCACAGACGAACTAAGGGAGCGAAAGAACGACATTCATGCTTTCGCATTCACAACTCATAAGAAGTGCTTAGGTGTCCTCGGAATTTTTTTCAGATGTCCTCCATCAGCTGAAGAACGTTTTAATTATTATCAATACATGTACCCGTACAGAGCCTTTCGTACTTTTCTTCGTCTTTCACATTAGTACTGAGTGAAGGAAAACAAACCGGGCTCTGAGAACGTTTAAATAGCAAGAGGTCAATCCGTCTCTGAGATTCGGCGTCATGAATCGATGCTGTAGTGGGGTAACTTATCAAGTGCAGTTCGGGACTGTTAACCCGAGGTCTGTAATGTGCTGCACTCTGCTGTGAAGACACGACCGCACGACGCCTGTTCATGTGAAAACAATTAGGGGAGCGGCTAGGGTAGACGTTTGACTGAGCAGATGTATGACGTTTGCTTCAAATTCACTCCCAGTGCTCCCCGACTTGCCCTGAATACGTGGATTATTTGTCTCAATTTGCTGAAATTAAAGTGAACTAGGATGAAGCGTGCGGTTATAGCGGGACGAGGGCTTGTCAGTCGATTCATGAGAAGCCGGATCCTGCCCCAATGTGAGGAGCCTAAAACCCGAGTCACACTGCTCATACAACATCCAAAATACAGTGTGCAAACACGAGTCACCCCAATATCTGTGGTTTAAATGCCGCCTGCCAAGTTTCTCCTTGAACTCATTGCCATGCGGCCTTCGAAGCACCGATCTCGCGTTGACGCGCGTTCGAATCTGTATGCAGACTAGGTTTTTGTATGATGCATAAGCAGTGTGACCCCGACTTAATGTTGCAGGATTGATACCCCTGTCGGACGGGCTAATTTAGTGAACTTCAACCAAGTGCACTTCGACTTTAGTGTCATTTCTGTAGTATGCCACACGGCTTCTTCCTGAGGAACACACTTGGCTTCGAGTGAGTTTGACGAACTCACTTCACTCGATCGAGTGCGTGGCATCGATAGCTGCGTCTCAACAGCAAAACATAACAACACAGAAACCAAAAACGTGGCGTAAATTTTATTTTATAATGAATAACAAATTCATGAAAGAGAGAACATGTAGAAGAGTGACATTACAAAAAAAAAGGAATAGTGGGGTGGACTTGGAGTTCAGGCTTATCTGAACCAAAATTAGCGCCGCGGTGAATTGATAAAAGACGACGACAAACTCAGTCATTCCAAGGCTATCTTGGTTAGCAGAAAAGGATAGAGCCTACTTTTGTTTCAGGAAGTAACTATTCGAGACAACACGATAATTATGATCTAATTAGGCAGTGTCAGGGCCTCCTTGCAGACTTACGTTGGACGAAGCGGAACGCCAATGTTGCATATGCTTCTTTCTTTATCTTGGCTTGCAATGATCGATCAGAGTCATCCAATTGGCGTAAAAATCGTTCATTAATGTAACGTTGTTTTAGAGCGCAGCTGTGGGCACCCGTTTCCGGGTTGAGCGGCGTCGGCGTCGGCGTAACCGTGCGCTGCATTATGGGATGTTTCCCAAGATGACGTCACACGTGACGTCACGTGTGTCGTCACGTGTGACGTCACGAGGGTAAACTTTTCCTCTAAATTTGGCGGTAAAACTTTTGTCAAAAGTTAGCGGGAAAATTTTACCAGTGTGACGTCACGTGACGTCACACTTAAATTTTCACGTGACGTGTCATGTGACGTCACGCGTCAATTCAGCGCGAAAAATTTCCCCGCTAAATTTAGCAGGAAATTTAGCGCAAATTTTACGCTAAGTGGGATGGGAGCAGGAGAGGAGGACGGGAGGGTACAGAGGGAGAGCAGCTGCATACCCTTCCCTCCGTACCTTCCCTCCTCCTCCTCAAAAGCTGCGCTCCAATTCGGCCTTACAGAGAATTATAAACGTCTAATTTTTTTTTTTTTTTACGTGTCTTTATTAAGGGGTATCGATGGCCGAGTGGACTAGCGCACACCAGGGGTGCTATTCTGGTCACAAACGGTCACGTTCGTGTTTCTCGAAAACTCCACCCCCCTACGAACCGCGCGCTCCTATTGGCCACAGCGCGCGTGATAATTCCACGCGGTTCCCATGGGAACGTTCGGAAAACACGAAAGCAACCGTTTGCCGTAAGTCCCGCTCTTCGAGTTCGGACCGTGACGACAAAGTGACGTATGACCACGTCCGACCTACGTAGCACATAGCGGAAGTCACGTAACTAGATTAACTGCCTACTCGACACACCCTACTCTCTGTTTCACTATGAGTGCGAGCTAGTGCGAGTATAGGAGCTACAAGAACGTGTTCCGGGCGTTCAACGTCCCTGTCGAGCAGGCGCGCTTGCGCAGTGCAAGCCAACGTTCGTGTAAGCATCGTTCGGGGTGATGTGCTCGTGCTTGTAACCTCTGTTTTTATTGCACGAAGAGGAAAAACCTTTGGGAAGGATTCTAGAGCGTAGAAAATGGCGGCGATGCTTGTTGCTCAACGATGGCTCGACCAACGCGTACAATGACGGGTTTTCTGCGAGCACCTGGTTGCCTTCGCTCCGCACGACGACTGTTTCTGACGACAGTACCGCTTGTCGAAAAGCACCGTGCGATCGCAGTGTGACCAGCTGCGCGCCGAGAAACGGAGAAGATGAGAGATGATGACCGTCGAGCAGCAGCTACTAATCGAATCGCACTGAGATTTTTCGCAACAGGAAGCTACAAGGGCGCGGTTGCCACCGATTATCTCATAGCTAATGCCCAGTCGATGGTGATCAGAGCCGTGACGGCTGTCGCGAGTGTCGCTGTCAACCGGCTGGGAAGAGGCGGCTGGGTCGACAAAACCCTGGACCGAGGAAGCTGAGGCATGTGCGAGAGAAGGCTTTCGTCGCCACCACGACAAGCACACCGACGTCGTGGGGTGCGTTGACGGAACCTAAAATCTAACTGAACCTTTGTTACCATCATCATTGGTCTGAAGGAGACCGTCACCGTTCTGAAGGCCTCCTACACTTTGCCGCAAACACCACTTTTCCATTAACAACATGGTGGTAAGTACGTTAAAACTTCAGGGTTTCTACCGCTTCGAAGTTAGTGCACGCTTAGTGCCTATGTCTACAGTTGACCGTTTGTTGCGGTTTGTAGCTACTGTCATTCACGCAATAAATTCTGGGTGGGCTGCTGATGGCATTTTATTGTATCAATTAGATATTCTACCTTTCTACGCCAAGCTTCTGGAGTTGCATGTCAGTCATCGGACAGTCCTAAGAAACACTGATCGATTCCCTGCCATTAACTGTAGACGAGAAATTGAGCCAGTGCAATTTTGTGGATGGTTGTCACCTCCGTGACCAAGAAAAACAATAAATATACCATTGTCCCACATTCAACACATCTTTGTTTAATCTAAAAGTTATGATACCAATTAAATAGATTGTCGTTTCAAAAGTGACACTAACTCATTGAAATTAAAGAGTAGTGTTAACTGGACTTTTTTAAATTTGCCTAAACAACGAACATAAACAACGAGCGGAAGCAGAGTAGATGTGTGAAAGAAAAGCGAGCATATGCTAAAGAAAGAACTGCTACGTATCGTGAAGAATGTCAGCAACCATCTTGGCATTGTGGTACGAGCTCAGGAATCCGGCGGGCCCTAGAATATACACACAAATCTCGACAACATCCACCCCCCCCCCGCACCCCAGGTCATGACCATCTCAGTCACCTTAACTTTCCTTCCCCCTCACCCCCTCAAAAGTTCCTGGCTACGCCACTACGATCAACAGCTCAATAGATAGTCAACATTATCAAGATAAGCGAATTTCTTTTTTTATTTTATGCACCATATAGGCAGTGTTTCTGAGTTTATACGCATGCTGGCAAAGCACACACTTCAGAAAACACTTGTGTGAAGGCTGCGTTCACAATGCAGTCCCCGTCACACTTTCAAGGCGTTAACGAATTCCACAAATTAAATTTTCAACGAAACGCGTTAGTTTTGCAAAACGCTGGCAAACGTACATTGCGTTTTACATAATTCACCTTTGTCGTCCGATAAATCAGCAGTCAGCGCTACACAAACCTCAATGAGCTTGTCGTTTGTTTTCTTGCCGTTGGGGCGAACACTGGCGGTCGTGGCGGCGGCACATTTCTTTCTCAGACCGTAGGCTGCTGCCTCCGTGCTCGCAGAACCGTTGGTCACTTTGTGACAAGGTGAGGTTTTGAATCTTGACGCATGGCAACGCTGAATGAAGGTCTATACGTCTCGCAAGTGGGCTCATTTTCGTCTTCTGCGCATGAGAAAGGAGGTAGCGGTGACGTCAGAACGCCGAACCCTGATTGGCTGATCGCGACCCCCTACCTGAGCGTCGTCTCCGTCTTTCTTACCTTTCCTGCGACTTTCGGAAGTGCAGGTCTTTACGAGTGAGCTCGACTTCGCCTCTCAAAGAGGGTAGACGAAATAACTCGAGCGGTACGTTGTTTTTGTCTAACAACTAGCAGACGCGCATCAAGGAGGGAAGTCAAAGGACTCACTGGCGAGGTGTCCCGAGGCGCCGAAGTTTGTTTGCTAAGAACCGAGAGTGTCCGCAAGTTCCCTCCCAAATACTTTTTCCTCCTTGCGTGTGCGGCGAGACTCCTCACTCTTTAACGGCGTCGGCGGGTTGGCGCAGTTAACGTCGTCTGCTTTACGTCTGCTAGTCGAGGCGATGGCTGCTTTACCTTTCCTGCGTCTGTCAGAGATTCACCGCTTTTTCACCGGCGAGAGTCACCGCTGCCTCGGAAAACAAGGAGATGACAAGAGGAAGAGATTGACCTCTTAATCTAAAATTGAGGCCAGCGATCAAAGTATAATACGGGAAGGGTTCACAAGGGTCGCGCGGGCATATTCCATTCAGCACGCCAGCCGGTCGTGGGCAGACGGTCTAGGTCAAGGACCGTCGGAGCACCGCTGCGCGTGAGTCGGAGTGCCTGCTAGGTCTATCTGCCCAGCTCGCTTGGTCGGGGTCGGTGGAATTGTGGCCGTTGGAGCATTTCTCGGGTGTCTGTGGATCCAGCGTTCTTGTTCGTCGTGGTTTATTTCAAGTACTTTTTACTTTTTTTCTTGCTGCTTGTAGTCGGGACACGTGAGAAGAGCATGTACAAAAATAAACGTCCGTGGGTCGTCGCGACCAAGTAACTGGGCGACGCTGTCGGCCATGCTGATTTGATCGTAAGAAGTGCATAAGACAGCTTCGGAGCTGTCGTAGGATTCCGTCGTAACCTGCGCAAAACTTACGATAATTTCGTTTCGTGAATACGAATTTGTTCTTAAGCTTTGTCTTACGCACATTTTTGGCGTAAGATCGTTTCGTGAATCTGGCCTCTGCACTTTCGAAAGTCGCATGAAAGGTAAGACACATGCAGACGACGTTGCGAGCAGACGACGTTGCAAAGGAGCAGACGACGCTCAGATAGGGGGTCGCGATCAGTCAATCAGGGCTCGGCGTTATGACGTCACCGCTACCCCCTGCGCAAGAAGCAGACGAACTTGCCCTCAGCATTAGCGTCTTTATAATCTCAGCAAGGCTACGAGCCACAACAACATCGCCACTTTCAAGCTTCATAACACCGGCACAATTAGAAGCCAAGTCTTGCATCTCGCCAAGTGTTTACCGGAGACGTTGAACGCCAGCTCACCGGGCTCTTCAATCCGGTCCTGCCACCGAATGGGCTCATCCAACAGCACGAAAGCATTCGTCTGCGCGTTGATCAAGTTACCGATCGCATGTCAAACACCAGCCACGCTCGATCCGACGAGCATCGCGGCCATGTTCTTTCGAGTTTATCACGCTAAGGGTACGGTTGTTGAGTTAAAACAATGCAAATACTCTCGTGCATTCTTGTTCTTACGTCATTTTGTCGTCACAACCCGAACTCGAAAAGCGACTGTTAGCGGCAAACAGAGGCTTTCTAGTTTCACGAATGTTCCCATGGCAAAAAGCTTTGAATCGTCACGTGCAATGAAGTCAATCGGATAGCGAGGTACCTATGTAGGGACGTGTAAAAACGTAAAAGCCGTTTTTCTTTTTTTTTGCACGAGCTTTTCTGCAAATAAAAAAGTAAGTAAAAAAGACTGCCCGAGATTATGCGGTCGCGTCCATTTCTTCAGCGCCGAAAGCAAAGAGCATGGCTTATGGGGAATACCGTCGTAATCACTGCACTGAGCAAAGGAAGCAAAGCATTATTAAAACTGCCCGAAGAAACTTTCCTGCATCATCCACAGCATGTTCACAACCGGTGCACTCTGCGTCAATCTCATGACTTGTCATATATTACCACAGAGTCGTCAGCTCTGTATCCATTTGGAGTCTCCTTCACAGGCAAACAGGAAATTTCATTTGCAGCTTATGTTCACGGAGGCATCACAAAGGATGATCGGTGTCGCAGCGTACCTTCACATAATATTTTCTTCTCGTAATACGATCCGTATCCTGCAGAAACAGAGAAAGCAACGACGCAAACGAGACACAAACACCACAAGGTCGTTACCGCGGTTTTCGACATGTTTGTTTTGAAAGACTGTAGCGAAAGACTTCGAGAAAACAAGTTGAGATATCTTAGCTAAATTTACTTGACGTTATAATTATTGAAATAATCTTTCGTATTTTATAAAAGGATAATATTTTTTTTTCTCTGTTTCCTTCCATTTTCCGGAAGGTATCTTTTAGAGCGCAGCTCTTAGGCGCCCGTTTCTGGCTTGAGCGGCGTCGGCGTCGGCGTAATCGCAAGGTCATGTGACCCTCCCCAAGGTCACGTGACCCTCCAAGGTCACGTGACCCTTCAGGTCACGTGACCTGGGGGGGAGGGTCACGTGACC
The DNA here is from genome assembly GCA_013358835.2 of Ixodes persulcatus. Taxonomy (NCBI): domain Eukaryota; kingdom Metazoa; phylum Arthropoda; class Arachnida; order Ixodida; family Ixodidae; genus Ixodes; species Ixodes persulcatus. Next base: position 548,780 of record JABSTQ010009240.1, read on the forward strand.
CCCCCCCCTTCGCGCCTTCCCCCCCTCCTCAAGAGCTGCGCTCTAATTCGGCGTTACAGGGAGTTGTAAACGGCTTTCATTTTTCTCCGTTATTCGCTCGTTCTAACTCCCGGAGGAAAGAAAGAAGATAACAAAAAGAACAGGGGGAAATGCGGGGATTTCTGCACCTCAACTGCGTGGACACGTCAACGCGACGTAGGGGGATCGTCAGATTCTAGCTGAGCGCGTGCGTGAACCCGAACGTCGGGGCGGAGCCTCAAACAAGAATCATTCTAGTTTGAGGCTCCGTCCCTTCTTTCTCGATACATCACAACTCGAAAGTACCCGTTTGTGACCAGAATAGCACCCCAGATTGGAGTACATGAAGAGAAAGCTCGCGCTGCAGAATCCAGTGATCATGAGCTCAATCCCCAGCCCTGCCCCAAGAACACACTTTCGATGAAGTGAGTTCGGGGAGCATACTACGCTCGCTCCGCTAGACCGAGTGTATAATCTTGATAGCAGTGTTCAAGGACGAAAAAGAATAGAAAAAACTAACGCTGTGTAGAATTAGTATTATTTCGATAACAGTAATATTAGATGCACACTTGTTTTCTGTTGGCAAGAATGTAGTGCATTGTAGAAAAACAAGCGGCTAATCTAGTTTCTAGCCTTGGCCATTTCGCGACGGCCAGCGACGGCCAGGAGGCACCTGCAAGACTCCACCAGGAATCTGAAGGTGGCAAGAGAGACGCGAAAGGCTTGCTTGAAATGGAACTCGAACAAATGGGGCAAGGTGTCTTCGAACCACCGTTCGTTCCTCTGGAAACTCCACCGTTTTCGACTGATCACGGGTAGGCTGTCGGTCATGAGAGCGGCTATGGTAAAGGCATTGACCTGCAGCTGCTGATCGATGTCACTCGAAATCCTTGCCTGTGTGTCGGCATCCAGCTCCAGCTCTCTCTCATCTGAAAGGCGCTGGGCTCTCCTGAAGAATAGAGTTCCTGTATAGACCAACACGCGGCCTTTACGTCACGCCGCTGCGGTGGCGCTGTCGACGGCACTGCGCATGCGCAAACTCTTCACTTCAGGCGAATTCGGTTTCTGCGCACGCGCAGTGCCCACACCTCGTGTGGGCAAATGCGAGCTTGTTTGTAAACAGCGTGTCGGTCTATAGGCTCCCTACGGGAGCAAGAGTTGCGCGTTTGATTCCACGTGCCGCGTGCCGCCCTCGCCGCTATTCGCCGAGATCCAATCACGTGAGGAGCCGTATCAAGTGTCATACAGCAAAGTAGACGTTGCACGCGCCCCGGCATACGTTCCCCGGCTTTTGAGCGCGCTGCGCGCCTCGAACGCGCGGCGCTGCTATTCGCCGAATTCAGTCACGTGAGGAGCTGAATCCACATGCCATGCATGAACGCGCAACTCTGAAGAAACGTGCCCCCACCACGCGCTTCCACTGTCCAAGATCGCGGATATCGCTCTCCAGCTCGTCCTCCACACACTCCATGATGTTTCGTTCTGGCGAGTTACGAGCGGCCGAGTGGGCTCACGGCGCCTCGCGCACATAAGCTCGGAGCACGCGGAGCGAAAGCTCGCGCTGCAGAACCCAGGGATCCTGGGTTCAATCCCCACCCTTGCCCGTTTCGATCTGGATGAGCATCGTACTGGAGTTCGGTCGTGTACCACTACTGCGTGGTGCACGTTAAAGACCCCAGGCTAGCGGTTGTACTGCACTGGCTAAATTTCTCATGTACAGCTGGGAGACAAGTCAACCATACACATACAAACACCCTTTTTTTTGTGACGATTGAAAGTCATGTTTAGATTTTGGGTTTGCCTGGCTTGTAATGGCTGATCTTAGTCATCAAATTGGATTTAAATTTGGATTAAAGCTCGTGACTTATAGCGCAACGATGTGTGGTAATCTGTTTTTAATAAGACGACGAAGTTATTTATGAAAATATGAGTGTGCACTTTAATATATTGCGTGACAATTACTTTACTCATCGTCATTGCCATAATTTTGGAGTGACACTAAGTTTTCCTGTGTAGCACCAACAAACTTGGAGTGTGTTTCAACGGGTCGAAGTGCACTCGCTTGTAGTGCACTAAACTAGCCTGACAGGGGTATGATATGATCTTCATGTGCATGAGATAAGGTCTACACGTCTATAAAAACTCTGACAGTACACACGGGTGCTGAAAACCAAACATATCTGGAGCTCACCTAAAAGGGATCCGTGGCCGAATGGGCTAGCGCCGACCATTACTAAACCACTCAGTTGGAAAGGTCACCCTTCAAAAGCTGACCGCTCGCGTCCACCGAGACAAAACTAAATACGATAACAGCGCCGCCCTTTAGCGACGAGTCAAAATATGATAACTACTGCGAAATGGCACTGCGAGGTGGCGCCACCGGCCCTTGCGCGACTCGATCGTAACCAATACGTGCAGCCATGCAATGGCCGCAGTGGCAGTGGCGGAAGAAATGGCGCCGTTGCGATCGCCACTAGTTCGGTTCTCGAGTACGGATCGGAGCCACTTTTTCAAAGCAGGCTCTATGGCAGTTTCCCAACTTAGCTGTTCAAGTAACGTTGGCTAGCGCACACCAGCTCGGATTATATAGAGCGAAAGCCAGTGCTACAGAACCCGGAGATCCCCGGTTCAATTTCCGCCCCTGCCTGTTCCGATCTGGATAAGCATCGTATACCGGCATGCAGTCGTGTATCACTACTGCGTGGTGCACGTCAAAAACCCCAGCCTAGCGGTTGTACCCCACTGCCTAAATTTCTCATCTACAGCTGAAACACCAGACGTCCATTGGGGCTGACTAACTTCCGGCTGTATAAACATACACACAACACAATTACTTTAGCTCACCTGATATCAAAACAGGTACATTTTCTCCTTGTCTTTTTAATCCTACACAACAAATGACCTCATTGGCTAGAACAAGGTGCCGTGTAGGACGTGTGACTTGACTGATATCCTCTGTTCACCTTTAACCTGACACTGCAACCAAAGCTAGCTACAAGCACGAGCTAGACCGCGCTGACGGCTTTGATAAGTGCATTTCTAGCGCGAGTGCTTGCTCTATGGAAGAACGCTTTCAAGCAGGGACCTCGAGCTCTCGTGCTTCTGGAATTGGCTGCAATGGAGTATACACACTCTTAAAGAAGCCCGTCCGCCTACTTTCCCGCTCAACACTCGGAGAGCCAATCACCGCAACCTACGGAGGCAGCTCAGCGAATGACGATGCCGAAACATATGTTTAGACCAAAAAAACGCAGTCCGAGTTGTGACATTTAGCAACGCAAAACGTCACGCTTGCATTGCCTTATATTACAACTCATGCGTTTTAGATGCGGAGCATCTCTTGCTCGGGGCTATGTCCCGCGGCGTCGGCGTTGTAGTCTGCACTCACACTACGCATGCGCAACTCTCCTCCTTCCCTCTCTGCAACAGCTGCGCGTTACTCTCTCCGCTCTCTCTCTCTACCAGCTGCGCGTGCACTTCGCGTGCGTTCGATTCTAATCACACCGCGCGCGCATGCGCAACTCTCCTCCTTCCCTCTCTCCAACAGCTGCGCGTTACTCTCTCCGCTCTCTCTCTCTACCAGCTGTGCGTGCACTTCGCGTGCGTTCGATTCTAACCACACCGCGCGCGCACGCGCAACTCTCCTCCTCTAGTCTCCTCTCCTTCAAGTGTGAAAAAAAAATAAACGGCGAGCGGCGAGCGTTCCAAGTTTCTCTGCCGCGAGCCGCGACGAAGGCTCGCGTAGGGGGTAACGCTAGGGCAGTCGGTGGCGCCATCTCTCGACGTCAGCACGCAACTGACTCTTTCCTCGGAACCAACACGATGCTCCGCATCACCCCATGGTTCCCCTCGGGAAGATGGTGTAATTTTTTTTGGTCTAAACTAATGATTCGGCATCGTCATTCGCTGAGCTGCCTCCGTAGGTTGCGGTATTTGGCTCTCCGAGTGTTGTGCAAAAAAGTAAACGCACGTTTTTTTTTGTTTTTGTTTTTGTTTTTTTAGAGTGTCGCATCAGCTCCGCCGCGCGTATCATGGACAGGTGGCGTTTCTGCCATAAAGAGGAGAAGCAAAGAACACCTCCACCATCACTTCCTCCCTATTATGCCGAAGCAGGCAATGAGCACACCTCCTCCTCCAGCGGCGGTATTGCGCCAAGCCAGCAGCACAGCCAGTGGCGGGCGATGACTGACCGCCATTGGGTGTGCGGCGGGCGTTTACCCCCGCCCTATAGGCCGCTTTCACACGATTCGAACTGTCGCCAGACGCCACTGTTGGTGAACTTTCGCCCTGTGTCCTTTTTATGCGCGCAAGCAGTGCTTTCTAGCTCGCTCGAGTTATTTCGCACCAGCGTAGCCGGAAACATGAAAAAAAAAACAAAAAAAAAAACATCCTATGTTGATTTTTGTTTTCGTTTTTCTACATTTTGGTTTTTGTTTGGATTTAAGGTGAGCCAGCGATTCAGAAGTTGACTCGCCGGACCCTAAAATGACTCCGCTTGAAAGGGGCCCTGCAAGGACATTTTTACTGGTTTTTAATTTGCACCGAACCTGAGCGCACTGAACGTAGTTACTTGATGAAACTTTTCTTTTCTCGAATTTCGCTTTATTTTAAAAGTTATAGGCAAATTAAAATTACAAAAACATGCCAAAAATAACCTCCTTCATGACGTTCTTGGTTGCTTGAGTGGCTGTGAACTAGACGAGGGGTAGTGAGCTCAGCGAGCGCTCACTGCTGCCGCACTCCGTGTTCACGGCTCGAGAGGGCGTCACTAAAGCATGTTCTGGATAGGCTGTATGGAGCGGGCAGCCAGGGCGGCTCGCATTGCATTTGCTGCGCGATTAAAGACTAATTCGGCATGACACTTCATTGGCCACAAACGACAGCAAACACGGGGTAAAGATCAGTTCAGAACGGGAGCCACTTCGCGCTGCCATACCGCCAAAACGCCAAACCGTAAGACAAAGCTGCTCGCCGAACGACTTGGGAACGCTCGGAACCGGTCGGATCCTCCAGTCCGTACAACCGCAGCGCCGCCGCGTACATCCGGGACCTTTCTACGCTCGCCGCTCGTTGGCGCCTGATCCCACTACACCTTTCTAGTATGCGCCACCTTTTCCGCCGCTTGGTGGCGGGTATGTCGACGGGTAATTTCTTGTTTTCGTACTTTCAAAACTGCATTTGTTTCTTTTATGATCTACAATAGTGAACAAAAGCTACTTTTATAAATAATTGAAACGGTTGGCGCCACCTATATTTTGTATTTCGACAAAAAATAAGCTTTTAGCGGCTCTGAGCAGTAGTAAGCCCAGGACCTAAGACGTCACATTTTGCGCGCTTTTGGCACCGCGGGTCGCCCCGTAGGTGGTGGAGGTTTCCGCGTCGTCCGGTTAAAATATGACGCACTGATATTTCGTTACTCTCTCCGTGCCCGCTGGCTTGCCCGAACCCCGAGGGACGTGGAAACCGCAAAAAAGGTAGACGCTTAAATATGATTGCAGGGCCCCTTTAAGTGCCCCCGAACAGGCATGACTTTATGCAGCCAAAGTGCGTCCCTGGTCGTAATAAATGAGTTCTGTCTTCGACGGAGACACTCGCCACGCTTGTGCGTTTCACTGGCACCACTAGGACTCCAATAACTAATCGTCTGCTTGCAAACTAATGGGGAAAGTTGCGGACACTGTTCATCAATAGTGGAACGCGGCTCACCGGATGTGAAAAGGCCTTCCGTGAAACCGCTCTATACAAGCACTTAAAAAAAAAACCTTAGTTCAACCAGAACGCCCCTAAAGTAAAAAGCGAGTATGAGGCTAATGAAAAAAAAATTAAACAGCTCAGCAAAGAGGAACGGTGTCATCAGCCTTCGAAGTATCTGAGGGAATTCCAGGAGGCTCAAATGTCAAGGACCTAATAATAACCCTCAAGCCTAAAATAAATTAAAAAAAATACGAGATTACAGAGCTACCGCTTGGTTCCGGGAATGTACGACCGCTCCAGTAATGGGGTGGCAGCTTAAGGTGATTATCGTCGTAATGCCGGTGGCCAGAAGGACTTATCGGTATCACACGAGGTAATTATGGTTGATTAGAGAGATCGTTGCACAAGAGCGAACCTAGAGTTCCGCAATTTTTTTTTTTTTTTTTGCGACTTCGGTTTGGGAGTCAGACAGTGGGAAATACATATACCGAGTGTTTCAGCAAAGACTTTCAGAAATCGCTTAAAATTGTTTTGGGTGAAACAAAAGGGAACTCTTTCCAGGAAAAAACTACCGGCCATGGCGCACGTCAGGAACTGCAAAACGCACACTAGTTTGCGAAATAATTAACTAACATTTTTCTCATTAACATCTATATTTAGTGAAAGTAAGCATGGCGTCTCCAATTAGAAGCTCTTCCTATCAACATGGAAAACCGCTAAATCGATTTATTTCAGAAAGATATAAGACAGGTAGGACCATTTATAGGACCTATTAGCAGCATTTACGGCATAAAACAAAGTGTTAATTTAAGCGTGTTTCTTGCTTTCTTTTTCGTAATGAAGCGCACCTTTGCGCCAGCGGTCCTGCAACCACGTTAGCGGAAGCGCGAAGCTAACGCCTCGCCTCCCTGGTGTGGCGTACGCGCGTTGCGCGCGTCGACCACGGGGTGCAGCATCGTTGACACGAAGATGCGTTCCGATAGAAAACCGAACCCTAAAAACAAGGCCAAATTGAGTGTTTCTTTTTCTTTTTTTTTTTTGTTATAAGTACCTTCTCAATTGCAAAATGTTGCAATTGAGAGGGTACTTTGTAGACTAACCAATTTCTTGAATGTGCGCCGACGTTTCGAAGCCGGCTCTGCCCCTTGTTCACGGGTGACTGTATGTGGGCCCAAAGGTAGCAATCTCCCTTTGGGCCCACATACCCGTGAACAAGGAGTCCAGCCGGCTTCGAAACGTCGGCGCACATTTGAGGAATTGGTTAGAGTCTACAAAGTACCCTTTCTTATTACTTACCTAACCAAGCGCAGTTCCGCCGAAATATTTACATTTAAATGTTGCAATTGCTTTATATATTTCTAGCGCGAGCTGATTTGGTGGTTTTCGATGAGGCTTGGCAGATTTGTAATGGAAATCGTACGCTTATTTAGAACATTAAGAAAGTTGATGATAAAATTTTACTTAGCTATGTAGCGAATTAGATTTTCTTATTATTATTATTCCTTGACGTTTTTGTGGTTGGCTGTTTGTTCCAGAAAAAAAAGTTTATTGTTTTCTCAACACCCCCTTTTTTTTTAATTTCTTTTTAGATGTTCGCTTAAACACACAGTATTTCGTTCTTAATAGCGGTTCTTGTGGTGCAGTGTTTCTTAGACTAGAACCGACATCGCGCCTAGGCTGCAACTATCGTCGTGACGCGTCTCAGGGGAAATTAATTACGTCGCCATACTTACCGGCAAAGAAAACTGATAGCTATCGCGCCCCTTATTCGGATTAACTTCCCTAAGCCAGGAGGTTGGGAGGAAAGCTTCCTTTTATGTAAGAATCAGTAGGGACTGTTGTGCTTATGTTCTTAACTGCAAGAAGAAATATACATACGTTTCTCAAAAACGTGTTAGTTTTTTTTTTTTTTTTTTTAATATAACAAGGTGGACATGGCTTCCTCCCAACAACAAATATACTCTGGCGACTGGGAAATTTGAGATGCTTCATTACCAAAAAGGCGAAAATGAGTTTACTTACTTCACCCAGTAATTTGTGAATTTGTCGCAGGTGCAACAAATGAAGCCGCACTATCGTGATACCTTCCTAAATCACTTCATTCACGTTATTTCCGCTGACTGCACAAATAGGATGAAAAAAAGGCTGATTTTCAGGCAGCCAGACAATACAATCATAGTTTGTACACGGTCAGCATCTTCAAATGGTGCCCCCCCCCCTCTTTTTCCCCCAACACCACCCTTACCACCACCACATAGACGCGGGGTATTTTGATTTGCATATCCGCACCAATTGATCTCAACAAAAGTAAATAAAAGCTGGAAAACCCAAGAGAACGCTATTGCAATAAAGATAAACGTTATTTGTAAATCCCTGTACAAGATTCAATGAATAACCGTAAGGGCTCTCCAGCAACCCAGTGTACTAAAACGTGATTTTGTGAATATTTCTAAGGAACAACTTAAATCAGAGGGCTCCTGCAAATGTTCCGATGTATGCGTTGTTTTTGTTGTTGTTGTTGTTTTTTTTTTTTGCAATATGCGCATAGAGTCTAACAAATTCAGTGCCTCGTCGAAAGAATAAAATTTATAATTAAAGCCCAGTTTTTCGTAACGTCGAACAAAAGCGCAATGATGAATTGTGCTGCTTTCTTTTTGAACGGCGGTGAAAGAGAGCATAGTGCGCTGAACTCCTGAGTAAGATTGACGGAAAACATCGTAGTTAGCGGAAGCAGGGAACAACTCCTTTGTGCCCATTTCCTCGACTCTTATTGTTCAAGGGATAAAAACAGTGTTTCCGATTAATTAAACTTGGCTCGCTTTGTGCAAATGGAGCTGGAAACAAAGGAGAAGTACCACAAATATCTGGAAGAAAGAGGTTATTAATCATCTTCGAAAAAAACAACTTCACAGACTGTGAATGGCGTCCCTCCTTTTTTCATTGCATAATATTATTTTCCCTCCAGTCATTCCTTTCGAAAGTATTATTTGAAGTCTCTTTAAGCACGGCTTGCTTCCAGTTAGTTCAAGTTGTTTGCAGTCATCGCTTTGACCTCTCTACACAAGACAAAAGCCGCGATAAGGGCAGGTCTCTGACCCGTGCCTATCTTAGATACTCTACTCAAGATACTGTATTTCAAATACTTTTTGTGCTATTTTGGTATCTTGCAAATACATTTATTCAATAGTATTTGCTACTCTATCTTAATTACATTTCTCACTATCTTAAGGCCGGTTCTCACATGCAGCGAAGCGCTGATGTAGCGCTTCTCACGTGCCGTCAGCTACTTATTGACTGCCATGAGCAACAGTTTTGACGGTGCGATACAAAGCTGGTAAATGCTTCCGTCAGCACGCACTTAGCGCGAGGTTAGCGCTATGCTTGTAGCGCTCCGCTGCATGTGTGAACAGGCCTTTAGACTGAGTAACTCAAAAACATTTTCCAAACTTGAAAAAAAAAATCCCGGAACAATCTACAGAAGTAGGTATCATAACCGCCGAATTCAGAAACCTCACTCGAACTACACTCAAACTTAAGGGCCCCTCCACTTCCTCGAGGAAGGCGCGAGGGCCGGCGCTGGCCAATCGCGACGGCGGGTCCGTCGTCGCGATTGGCCAGCGCCGGCCCTCGCGCCTTCCTCGAGGAAGTGGAGGGGCCCTTAAGTTTGAGTGTAGTTCGAGTGCGGTTTCTAAATTCGGCGGTAAGACTACAGGGCAAAGCTGAACTGATCGCAAAATTGAAGCCAGGCGACCGTATACAGAACAGGAAACAAGGCACGAGCGAAACGCAGTCTCCTAATGCCAATTTTGGCTAAAGGACACCTAAAAAAAATCATTTTTGTAACAGTTTGGTCGGGACACGCGTGTCAAAAAAATTCATTTAACGCGAAAAAAGAAACTTTTAGAGCAATATTGACGGCGCGAGAGTTATGTTAAAATCCATCGCAAAGACCATGATGTCAGGGAATGGTCATAAACACTTTCCACCTCAACGAGATGGTCATACGCTCTTTCCACCTCAACGCGTGTTGGCCAAGCCGATCCACCTCTCCTCCACGCGCCCGAAATGCCGAGAGCATAGCCTCCTGTATACCTTTTCTGTGTACTATCGTCCCCAGCCACCTAACAGGCGTATCCGGTATGGGCGACGATAAAATACTAAAACATTTCAACCTGTAACTAGTAAAAAAATAAGGGGGAGGCAAAACGATAATGTGTGACGGTTACGCTTATATCCTAAGTGTCTTCTACTGGCGTGGCGACGGCAAAACAATGTTTTCGCCCATACTGGAAGTGACGACATTTCAAGATGGCGGTGCCCTTGAAGAAAGGGTCTATATACTGACGACGCCTGGAAGATCGCCGCGAGAAGCGGCCGCCGAAATGGAAAAGGTGGAGCGGCAGACAACGGATGTAAGGAGAGCCATGTGACTGGCTCCCCGCTGCGGCGAGACGCCGAAACACACTTCTCCCGAGCGAAGAAGTGTGTTTCGGGTCCTTGCCGCTGCAAAAGCTGTGCGCTGGCGTCCAGGTTCCCGAGAATTGGCTCTTTGATGGTCTGTGCTACCAGATCCTCGAGCTCCAAATCTGCGACCGGGCACTCTATGGCTCCGTCGTCGAACAGCCAGGCTTTGTGAGTATAGTGGAGGCTATGCCGAGCGAGAAAACAAGTTGGGAGGAGGTTACTACCGACTAAATCGCATCTCGGGCCGTCAAATATTGCGGTTTTTTGGTTTTGTTTTTTCCTTCCGAAGGAAAAAACAAAACCAAAAAACCGCAATATTTGACGGCCCGAGATGCGATTTAGTCGGTAGTAACCTCCTCCCAACTTGTTTTCTCGCTCGGCATAGCCTCCACTATACTCACAAAGCCTGGCTGTTCGACGACGGAGCCATAGAGTGCCCGGTCGCAGATTTGGAGCTCGAGGATCTGGTAGCACAGACCATCAAAGAGCCAATTCTCGGGGAACCTGGACGCCAGCGCACAGCTTTTGCAGCGGCAAGGACCCGAAACACACTTCTTCGCTCGGGAGAAGTGTGTTTCGGCGTCTCGCTGCAGCGGGGAGCCAGTCACATGGCTCTCCTCACATCCGTTGTCTGCCACTCCACCTTTTCCATTTCGGCGGCCGCTTCTCGCGGCGATCTTCCAGGCTTCGTCAGTATATAGACCCTTTCTTCAGGGGCACCGCCATCCTGAAATGTCGTCACTCCCAGTATGGGCGAAAACATTTTTTTGCCGTCGCCACGCCAGTAGAAGACACTTAGGATATAAGCGTGCCCGTCACACATTATCGTTTTGCCTCCCCTTTATTTTTCTACTAGTTACAGGTTGAAACGTTTTAGTATTTTATCATCGCCCATACCGGATACGCCTGTGGGGTGGCTGGGGACGATAGTACACAGAAAAGGTCTACAGGAGGCTATGCTCTCGGCATTTCGGGCGCGTGGAGGAGAGGTGGATCGGCTTGGCCAACACGTTGAGGTGGAAAAATATATATTTTCTTTTAACAGTTTGGTCGGAACACGCGTGTCAAAAAATTGATTTAACGCGAAAAAAGAAAATTTTAGAGCAATATTTACGGCACGAGAGTTATGTTAAAATCCATCGCAAAGACCATGATGTCAGGAATGGTCATAAACACTTTCCACCTCAACGAGATGGTCATACGTTCTTTCCACCTCAACGTGTTGGCCAAGCCGATCCACCTCTCCTCCACGCGCCCGAAATGCCGAGAGCATAGCCTCCTGTAGACCTTTTCTGTGTACTATCGTCCCCAGCCACCTCACAGGCGTATCCGGTATGGGCGATGATAAAATACTAAAACGTTTCAACCTGTAACTAGTAGAAAAATAAAGGGAGGCAAAACGATAATGTGTGACGGGCACGCTTATATCCTAAGTGTCTTCTACTGGCGTGGCGACGGCAAAAAAAATGTTTTCGCCCATACTGGGAGTGACGACATTTCAGGATGGCGGTGCCCCTGAAGAAAGGGTCTATATACTGACGAAGCCTGGAAGATCGCCGCGAGAAGCGGCCGCCGAAATGGAAAAGGTGGAGTGGCAGACAACGGATGTGAGGAGAGCCATGTGACTGGCTCCCCGCTGCGGCGAGACGCCGAAACACACTTCTCCCGAGCGAAGAAGTGTGTTTCGGGTCCTTGCCGCTGCAAAAGCTGTGCGCTGGCGTCCAGGTTCCCCGAGAATTGGCTCTTTGATGGTCTGTGCTACCAGATCCTCGAGCTCCAAATCTGCGACCGGGCACTCTATGGCTCCGTCGTCGAACAGCCAGGCTTTGTGAGTATAGTGGAGGCTATGCCGAGCGAGAAAACAAGTTGGGAGGAGGTTACTACCGACTAAATCGCATCTCGGGCCGTCAAATATTGCGGTTTTTTGGTTTTGTTTTTTCCTTCCGAAGGAAAAAACAAAACCAAAAAACCGCAATATTTGACGGCCCGAGATGCGATTTAGTCGGTAGTAACCTCCTCCCACTTGTTTTCTCGCTCGGCATAGCCTCCACTATACTCACAAAGCCTGGCTGTTCGACGACGGAGCCATAGAGTGCCCGGTCGCAGATTTGGAGCTCGAGGATCTGGTAGCACAGACCATCAAAGAGCCAATTCTCGGGAACCTGGACGCCAGCGCACAGCTTTTGCAGCGGCAAGGACCCGAAACACACTTCTTCGCTCGGGAGAAGTGTGTTTCGGCGTCTCGCCGCAGCGGGGAGCCAGTCACATGGCTCTCCTCACATCCGTTGTCTGCCACTCCACCTTTTCCATTTCGGCGGCCGCTTCTCGCGGCGATCTTCCAGCTTCGTCAGTATATAGACCCTTTCTTCAGGGGCACCGCCATCCTGAAATGTCGTCACTCCCAGTATGGGCGAAAACATTTTTTTTGCCGTCGCCACGCCAGTAGAAGACACTTAGGATATAAGCGTGCCCGTCACACATTATCGTTTTGCCTCCCCTTTATTTTTCTACTAGTTACAGGTTGAAACGTTTTAGTATTTTATCATCGCCCATACCGATACGCCTGTGAGGTGGCTGGGGACGATAGTACACAGAAAGGTCTACAGGAGGCTATGCTCTCGGCATTTCGGGCGCGTGGAGGAGAGGTGATCGGCTTGGCCAACACGTTGAGGTGGAAAGAACGTATGACCATCTCGTTGAGGTGGAAAGTGTTTATGACCATTTCCTGACATCATGGTCTTTGCGATGGATTTTAACATAACTCTCGTGCCGTAAATATTGCTCTAAAATTTTCTTTTTTCGCGTTAAATCAATTTTTTGACACGCGTGTTCCGACCAAACTGTTAAAAGAAAATATATATATTTTTTTAGGTGTCCTTTAGCCAAATTGGCATTAGGAGACTGCGTTTCGCTCGTGCCTTGTTTCCTGTTTTGTATACGGTCGCCTGGCTTCAATTTGGCGATCAGTTCACCTTTGCCCTGTAGTCTTACCGCCGAATTTAGAAACCGCACTCGAACTACACTCAAACTTAAGGGCCCCTCCACTTCCTCGAGGAAGGCGCGAGGGCCGGCGCTGGCCAATCGCGACGACGGACCCGCCGTCGCGATTGGCCAGCGCCGCCCTCGCGCCTTCCTCGAGGAAGTGGAGGGGCCCTTAAGCTTGAGTGTAGTTCGAGTGAGGTTTCTGAATTCGGCGGTTATGATACCTACTTCTGTAGATTGTTCCGGATTTTTTTTTCAAGTTTGGAAAATGTTTTTGAGTTACTCAGTCTAAAGGCCTGTTCACACATGCAGCGGAGCGCTACAAGCATAGCGCTAACCTCGCGCTAAGTGCGTGCTGACGGAAGCATTTACCAGCTTTGTATCGCACCGTCAAAACTGTTGCTCATGGCAGTCAATAAGTAGCTGACGGCACGTGAGAAGCGCTACATCAGCGCTTCGCTGCATGTGAGAACCGGCCTTAAGATAGTGAGAAATGTAATTAAGATAGAGTAGCAAATACTATTGAATAAATGTATTTGCAAGATACCAAAATAGCACAAAAGTATTTGAAATACAGTATCTTGAGTAGAGTATCTAAGATAGGCACGGGTCAGAGACCTGCCCTTATCGCGGCTTTTGTCTTGTGTAGAGAGGTCAAAGCGATGACTGCAAACAACTTGAACTAACTGGAAGCAAGCCGTGCTTAAAGAGACTTCAATAATACTTTCGAAAGGAATGACTGGAGGGAGAATAATATTATGCAATGAAAAAAAAAAAGGGACGCCATTCACAGTCTGTGAAGTTGTTTTTTTCGAAGATGATTAATAACCTCTTTCTTCCAGATATTTGTGGTACTTCTCCTTTGTTTCCAGCTCCATTTGCACAACCGAGCCAAGTTAATTAATCGGAAACACTGTTTTCATCCCTTGAACAATAAGAGTCGAGGAAATGGGCACAAAGGAGTTGTTCCCTGCTTCCATTTCGGCGGCCGCTTCTCGCGGCGATCTTCCAGGCTTCGTCAGTATATAGACCCTTTCTTCAGGGGCACCGCCATCCTGAAATGTCGTCACTCCCAGTATGGGCGAAAACATTTTTTTTGCCGTCGCCACGCCAGTAGAAGACACTTAGGATATAAGCGTGCCCGTCACACATTATCGTTTTGCCTCCCCTTTATTTTTCTACTAGTTACAGGTTGAAACGTTTTAGTATTTTATCATCGCCCATACCGGATACGCCTGTGGGGTGGCTGGGGACGATAGTACACAGAAAAGGTCTACAGGAGGCTATGCTCTCGGCATTTCGGGCGCGTGGAGGAGAGGTGGATCGGCTTGGCCAACACGTTGAGGTGGAAAGAACGTATGACCATCTCGTTGAGGTGGAAAGTGTTTATGACCATTTCCTGACATCATGGTCTTTGCGATGGATTTTAACATAACTCTCGTGCCGTAAATATTGCTCTAAAATTTTCTTTTTTCGCGTTAAATCAATTTTTTGACACGCGTGTTCCGACCAAACTGTTAAAAGAAAATATATATATTTTTTTAGGTGTCCTTTAGCCAAATTGGCATTAGGAGACTGCGTTTCGCTCGTGCCTTGTTTCCTGTTTTGTATACGGTCGCCTGGCTTCAATTTGGCGATCAGTTCACCTTTGCCCTGTAGTCTTACCGCCGAATTTAGAAACCGCACTCGAACTACACTCAAACTTAAGGGCCCCTCCACTTCCTCGAGGAAGGCGCGAGGGCCGGCGCTGGCCAATCGCGACGACGGACCCGCCGTCGCGATTGGCCAGCGCCGGCCCTCGCGCCTTCCTCGAGGAAGTGGAGGGGCCCTTAAGCTTGAGTGTAGTTCGAGTGAGGTTTCTGAATTCGGCGGTTATGATACCTACTTCTGTAGATTGTTCCGGGATTTTTTTTTCAAGTTTGGAAAATGTTTTTGAGTTACTCAGTCTAAAGGCCTGTTCACACATGCAGCGGAGCGCTACAAGCATAGCGCTAACCTCGCGCTAAGTGCGTGCTGACGGAAGCATTTACCAGCTTTGTATCGCACCGTCAAAACTGTTGCTCATGGCAGTCAATAAGTAGCTGACGGCACGTGAGAAGCGCTACATCAGCGCTTCGCTGCATGTGAGAACCGGCCTTAAGATAGTGAGAAATGTAATTAAGATAGAGTAGCAAATACTATTGAATAAATGTATTTGCAAGATACCAAAATAGCACAAAAGTATTTGAAATACAGTATCTTGAGTAGAGTATCTAAGATAGGCACGGGTCAGAGACCTGCCCTTATCGCGGCTTTTGTCTTGTGTAGAGAGGTCAAAGCGATGACTGCAAACAACTTGAACTAACTGGAAGCAAGCCGTGCTTAAAGAGACTTCAATAATACTTTCGAAAGGAATGACTGGAGGGAGAATAATATTATGCAATGAAAAAAAAAAAAGGGACGCCATTCACAGTCTGTGAAGTTGTTTTTTTCGAAGATGATTAATAACCTCTTTCTTCCAGATATTTGTGGTACTTCTCCTTTGTTTCGCTCTTGACCTCCCTAATATATATATATATATATAGGCTGAAGGTGCAGGTGCTCCTTCTCGCTTTTGAAGGGGGGGGACAAAGTGCTCCCTCTTGGTTGTTAATCAGCAACAGAGGCTGCTCTCCTCGAGTAGATGTTTCCAGTAGAAATAGAAGCCTGGCCACCAAAACCGCTTCCAAAAAAACTTAATTTCGCCAATTCCGGATCGGCCGAACATATGAGTTGAAAACTGGTTTGCGCCACCAATCATACGGCGCCAAAAACTTGGGCCTTTTTATGGACGTCCAAGGTTGGAAGGCGGTTCCTAGGGTGCCTACATGTTTCCGCTCCGCTTTAGGGTGGCGCCAACTTCTTGTTACCCTTTCCCAGATCCTCTCCCACCGCCATTTTTCCTACTTCTTATTTCGCTAAACGTAAACAACGTTGAGTTTCTGTAGTCTCGACACACCGGCAACACTGTGAGGCTACTTCCGTTTCCGTTCATAAGAGGAGTTGGAGGCTCAGCGGCATTGCGGTCGTCGTGGCTGTCGCTCTCTTTATTCGGGTTTTTCATATTTTTAAGTTGCGAGCAGGAAGTGTGCGTTGCTTTTATCAAAACCCGAGTTCCCGCGACAAAACGGAACGCAACAGACCGGCATTGAACGCCGAAACCTCGCCGTCGGAACGAGAGCGGTGAGCGCACCCTAGCCCTAACGAGGATTAGTGGCGTAGTCCGAGCGCACGACCGGCGAGTGTGACAAAATGGTCGACGAAAACAGCGGAGGTTGCCATGGCAACGAGGTAGGCAACTCTGGTTTGTCGGCAACAGGTATCACAAACGTTGTCGCCACCCTAAACAGCGGAGCGGCGGAAACATGCAGGCACCCTAGCAGTTCCGAATCGAGGCTGCCCGGTGCAATGAAGACTCGTCCAAAGCTAGCAAAATCTACGTACCCGTGACCAAATGCGCGCTGCAGGTACGTTAAGCCGTGGTAACACTGCTAATAAATCAAGCAAAATGCAGTCTGCGACACTGTCTTAAGCGTGCCTTTTTTATTTATTTATTTTTTATTTAGAAGATATTACGAGACACTGAAGTCCCAGGTAGGGGTGGGGTAAAAAAAATGAACAATTACTAAAGCAATAGCACACGTATGACATGTCACTACATTACAAATTTGAAAAAAAAAAATAAAAAAAACAGGTCGAATAAACAGGCATTTCAAGATTCAAGCAATTATAAGACAAGAAAGAAAATCTTCAGTCTTGTACACGTTACTAAAAAAAAGTAATCGATTACAATTACTATTACTCTTGGCTAAAAAGTATTCGATTAGATTACTTGATTACTCGACGGCAAAAGTAATTGGACATTACTTAAAGAAGTAACCGTTACTTTTCCGATTACTTTATTGTGTGAAGACACATCTTTAGCGCTCATAACAATGAACCTATATTTCACATTTGCACAAGTATTGAAGAAGAAAAACTGGTTCCCTCTTCGTGGTCGTTGCACCTTCACAATGCGGACACAAGCATAGAATTCGTTTGAAGAAGTTTAATGATTTGGGCGTTCGCCAGTGTGTGTGTGTGTGTGTGGGGGGGGGGGGGGAGTGGAGGGGGTTCTAGATCTTGTTAAGCTTGAGCAAGGGTTGTCGCTCAACGTTTGCGTCGCTCATTTTATTATTCGCATGTGGATGAGCTCGCATGTTATACAAAAGAGCAGCAGCTCCAGGATTTGAAACGGATCATGTGTAGTATCCATTAGCGAAAGAGATCGCCCCGACCACTTCTCAACTCGAAACATTGCTTGTCTCAAAGACCACGTAGGGGAAATGGGGAAATATTTCAACTGGCTTTGTTATATTTTGCATCCGCTTTAGGCATTCTTCGGTTCTGGTTCTCATACGGGCTGCGAGTAGGTACCCTAAGCAGGATTTCTTTTTATTTTTTTATTTCTGTGTGTGTGTGCGTGAGGGGGCTAGTTTGAACGAAAGACTTACAAAGCTACATTCTGCTCCCTCAAACTTCGCCCTGAATGGCCTTTGTCACGCACTGTGGCTTCCCTGGGGCTTCCCACTCCCAGTTCCAGCTCGAAAAAAAAAACAAAAAAAAAACGGACATTCCGCAAAAACTGTACATAGAGAGGGATTGACCTCGTTTCCTACAGCTCCGCAAAAATCTTTCTTTTTTCCGTTCGAAAAAAAAAAAAGCAAATTTTACTTTTATCATTTCAGAAAAAAAAAGGCGTGTGCCGGGGGGGGGGGGGGGGGGGGGGTCCCGTGGAAAAATAGTAACGGTTACAAGTAATTTTATTACTTCAAAAGTAATCAGATTACTCTTGTGATTACTGCCTAATAAAAGTAATCAACTGATTACAAAATTACTCCAAAAAGTAATCGATTACAAGTAATTTGATTACTTGTAATGCGTACGGTACAAGTCTGGCTACATCACACGCATACACGCATACACACACAAAAATAAAGAAGTAAACAGCAGACTGTAAAAAAAAAACTTGACCTTGAGCCAAGTTAGTGTCATTGAGCAGTTCAAATGATAAAGAGTTCCAATCGTTAATTGTGCGAGGAAATAAGCTATATTTAAACATGTTAGTGAGAGCAAAAATGGGAGTATGAATCAATGGCTATTCCCTTTGTAACTGGCGGTACGTTGCGCCACCTAGTCTAAATTAAAGAAAACTGTTGTCTATGACGCGTTTTTCTGGATGTTAATTGCGTAAGGTAATGTAACGCACCTAAGCGCAACTGTCCTTGTTTAAGAGAAAAGCCGAAATTTTCAGTCGATTAATTTGTCTTCGTAACTGTAGATTCCGAATCTCAATAGCCACGCATTAGTTGAGAAGGAAAATCGAGCCTTCGATATTTCCCATAAACAAAACGAAATAGCTCGCCGTTTTGCCATATCCAGCCTCCATATATATATATATATATATATATATATATATATATATATATATATATATATATATATATATATATATATATATATATATATATATATATATATATATATATATATATATATATATATATATATATATATATATATATATTCGAGTGCAAGGATCCACAAACGATGCCTGCGTACTCCGATTTGGAGCTGACCGATGAACTTGTAAACGTGTAATTTTGGAGTAGTCGGAGCGTTTTCTTTTATACTTTTTTTTAATAAATGCCAGTTTTCTCGATGCCGAGGCACAACTATGAGCTCTATGTGAGGTGACAATCTAAGTATGTCAGATATAATTACTCCAAGCTTTTTTATACTCTCGCTTCAGAGAAATAGGTAAGTCAGCGATCTTGTAGACGTACTCTAGTGTTGTTGTTGTTGTTGTTGTTTTTTTCTTGCTAATGCGTAAAGGTATTGTTTTAGCAGAAGAATTGGTCATGGCCTGCAGACGGGATCGAAGCACACAAATGTATAAAATACACGTGCTTCGAAGATGCTTGCGCCTTTCCGCAGGTAATTCTGCCGCCGTGTCTGTGGCGACCACTGTGTCTTTTGTATGAAGTAATTATGGCAACCATCGGTGGGCACAGTGCGCTCGCATTACCAGAAATTCAAAGCGACTCACGACGCAGTTCTTGCTTCTGCGGCAGCCTAGTGCAGTGCATATGCATGGAACGGAAAGCGAGCGCTATTCGCTCATTTTTGTGTGGCCACAAACTCAGTGGCGCCATCGATTGGTTAGCCCCGGCACACTTCTGGTTCACGTACATTTCCAATTTTTTTATTTATCATTATTTTAGCATAATAGTCAATTAAGTCTGACAGTGCTATAAGTGGCCATTTCCAGAAGATATAGCGTCTATATTTGATTTCGCAAATTTCGTAACCGGAAGTGGTTGGGGGCTATTTGCACACTGGCGCCACCACGTTTCAACTGACGCGAGAAAGAGCGAATAGTATCGCTGAGCGCGAAAGCGAGGCACGCGCCCATTTTTTTTATTTTTTTTTTCGCAAGAAGGTAAATTACACAACATAAGACAAGAAAAGCCGCAAGGCCGGTTCAGACATGAAGGCACCCTAGTTCAGACACTTGCGTTTGAGCGCGTTTGACTGCGTTGCGTCGAGAACCGAGAGCGAGTCACCGGCACATCTGTGCTTCGGATGAAGCGTGGAATCCAATTCAAGGAATCATCTTGGCACGCGATATAAGCAGCAGGGATGTCCTGGTTTCTCGCAGCCGCAACGCAGTCAAACGCAACTGTCTGAACCAGGCTTTAGGTGTCCAATGTCTTGAAGCATGCGGCCAAAAAAAAAGAACGAGTATGTCGTATACCGGTCTTTTTTTTTTCTTTTAGTTGTTCCGCGCAAAGGGTGGCAGCTCTGTACTGCCAACTGTAGGGCAACCAAAAGAAAGCTACACTCGCAGCATCGACACACCATTCTCCGAATGCCTTGTAATGGTGGCCGCCATTTTCGTTGCCTGACGCGGAACGGGCGCAATACACCCTTTTCAAAACCCCATCGAGCAACATTGGTGGACGCCATTTGTCGGCCACGAAGCCTTGTGATTGGATCCGAGTCCTCGCCGAACACTGACGTAGCCCCCGTGTCTAATTCATGCTGAGAGCACGTGATCGAACAATGTCGGACTCGGATAATCCACGGAGCAGACACACGATGGCGCGCACTTTTGAAAAGGGTCTATTACCGATAGTTACGCTTCCACATAGCGACTTCCCAGTCTTAGGATACGGCGTCGGGAAGCCCTACACCAACTAAACTCTCTGACGCCACGCTGCCGTAGCTCATGTAGGCCAACGTCATATTTCTCCTCTCAAAAAAAAAACAAAAAAACACACACACAAAGAATAGGTGTGCCGGCACCAGGTGTGGGCACAGCGCGTGCGCAAAAAATGCGCAGACCCCTCCTCTCAGTTCAATGTGGTTTTTGCGCACGCGCTGTGCCCACACCTGGTGCCGGCACACCTATTCTTTGTGTGTGTGTTTTTTTGTTGTTGTTTTTTTTTGAGAGGAGAAATATGACGTTGGCCTACATGAGTCTCCTCTTCCTCCGTGCAACGGTCGCCGCATCCTCTCCATTTCCTCTACTGCGTCCGTGATACCCCTGTTTCGCTTTGCGTGAGGCCCTGGCTTTGGACACTGCTATTGGCGACGTGCGCGATCGAAAGCGTCGCTGTGGTCGGCCTTCCGCGATTGGCCGAATGCTTACTATGACGTCAGCAAAGGATTTCTCATCGACGGAAATAAGAGTAGTGGAAGAACTTCAAGTTCGACGGTGTTGGTAGTGTTGCTTTAAGAGCGCAATGATTTCAAGCTTCCACCATGCTCCTTACAAACACCATCGAACTTGTTGTTTGCAAGGTAATGACGTCACGAAAGGTAACCATAGGAGGGCGCCACTAAAACATCTCGCCGCTAATAGCGCAGCAACAACCTGTAGGGACGAATTGTTCCAGATTGTGACAAAAAGTAGTTCGCTGCTGCCTTGTACCGCCAGGGCCGCCAGCGTTGCCTAGCCGCCACCGCATTTGGGAGAAGAGAAAAGTGCAAAAGAGGGGAAAAAGAAATACAAATGCGTTTTGTGGAGAGGCCGCTAGGTCCGCTGGCGCTGATATGCGAGTTCGTCCCCTGCGCTTCCATTGCGTTCGCCGTTCTGCCGCTTCTCATCTCTCTTTTCCGGCGACTGGGCGCTCTATTGTTCCGTCGTCAATTTGACGGACTTTCCAGTATATAGGAGGCTATAATTTCAGGCAACTGGAAACAATGATTTTGAGCCTCGTGGTTAGGCAAGGTGGCGCAAGCTGCCGCCCGTTACAAAGGGTATAGCCATTACCATCCATCCATCCATCCAACCGGTGGCTGAAATGTCGTCCCCATGAAGCGCACCTTATTTAGTGGTTCTACTGCCAGCGTAGTAGAATGAAATCGTTTCCCAGCGACAGGCATGCGCATTGCTTCGAGGAGTGCCGACTGTGCAGCGCTGGCAGCAAGGATGATGAAATAGGCTCAAAGACAATTTAATCTGGAGCTAATAAATACAATTTGACAGGCGGCGCAAGTTACCGCCCAACTCAAAGAGAGCAGCCGCCATGCTTCCATCTATTCATTTTTATATCCATCCAAGCGGATCTGGTTCGGGTATGTACATAAACGCCGGGACACTATACCCGAACCAACGTTATTAGATTAGCTCAGTTACGGAACTGCTCATGGACGCTGCAAGCACGAACAGTACCCCCCCCCCCCCCCCCTCACTCACCACGACTCGCCCGGCGTCGCTCGACGCGCCGCCGGACGGCTGCTTTGGTAACTGAATCGGGATACGTTCGTTTCAACGTTACAGAAACGTAAAAACCAACAGAAAAAAAAACTCTTTTTGTAGTAACTTTTATTGGAGTTAGTATAAAATGAGGGGCGCGTGATGTTTTCTAAAATTTTTAGTTTGCAAGGTTTTGCAGCACAATTAATATTGTTTTTATACAAACATGCCTCAGCGGTGATTTCAGGTAGCGCGTCCCGACCTGGGTGCATCTTAACTTCATTGACATGTCGCGGCGCGTCCGCTGGGGAGACGGGGGTGGCACCCACCACCGTATCTGCTTCGGCTCCGAAATGGCCGATTGAAGCCAAAAATAGATGTCACGTGTAGTTCCTCGACTGACCGCAGCGGGAGAAATGGCGGCGTTGTGATCGCCATTTGGCGCTTCAGCTGTGCTTTTTGGAACGCATAGTTATGAAATGAGAATATAGATGGGGCTTCGAATGACGGCAGGCGGATTGGAGTGAGTGAGGGGGGCTACCCCCCTCCGCGGGAGTTACACAACTGAGGTAATCTAGTAACGTTGACACGAACTCATCTCTGTTACGTCACGGCGCGGTGGTGGCGCGTCGGGCGCACTTCCGATCTGGGGCTGTGGTCGGAAGCCGCCATGGGGCACGTGAATTCCTGTGCTACTTCGGAAGAAACCGGACAAAAACCTGCCTTCTCGTCAAAACGCCGCGACTGGGGCTCTACCAAAAGAGTCGGGAAAGGTTTGAGGGTCAGTTTTCATGCGTTTTCTCCCTGCTCGGTTCGTCCAAGAACGTGAACAGGGGCCGTTAAAAAGGAAAAACAGGCGCCGTCAAACCACGATTGCTTGGGCGGAAAGCACTTTGGATTGAATTCACGGATACTTGTGGTCGACAGATTTATTTATTTTGTTCCAACATGACCGCGGCAAAACCATCAAGTTGCACGGACCACCTGCTGACTGCGTTCAGTGCGTAATCACGTTCAAACGGCCGCTTCATCGTTCGAGCTGTCGTCTGCTCTCTCAAACGTTTCTGCTTGTCGTCTGCTCGCTCAAACGACAGCGGCCCGTAGACCAAACGTTGACCCGGTAATTGCGATAAGAAGTGCAGACCTCAAAAGACGTTTAAGTTTGAAGGTTGCTTCGGGTAAGTAGGCTGGGTGTAAACAGTAGATATAATGAGATGTTGATAATTGTTACCAGTGGCCATCACCGACTTGTCATGCCTGATTCAATCGGTCCGATTCTGCTTGCGATTTTCAGTATCGACGTCGTCATCTCAGCTACGGTTCAAACTTTTGCAGCCCGTGCGACGTCATGACTGAAAATAGCGAGCAGAACCTCACCATGTGAATCAGGCTTTAGCGTCCATTCTGCAGCGTCCACGCAGAATGAATCGCCGCATGTTACGTTATTCACGCCGTGTTTTGCGGTGTAACGAGCCTCGTTAATTTCGCTGAGGCCGCTCAAGTAGTCAGGCATTGCCAGGAAGACGTAGAATCAACAATTTCAACGCAAAAAAGAGTGCGGGGACTGACTCCGACGCCGACAACATCGCATTCCAATGGTTTGTTTATGGGCGACGGCAAGCTTCTTGCCCACACCCCCATCGCGCATGCGCGGCGTCGGTGGCGTCGGCTAGGGGCGCTCTGGTTTGTTTGTAGACATGAGTTGGTGTATAACAGTTTGCTTTTTTTTATTGGCATGTATGATTTTTTCACTTGCCTACGTTTCTAATAGATCAAATAGATCAAATATTAAAAAAAGAAAAAAATTTATATATATATATATATATATATATATATATATATATATATATATATATATATATATATATATATATAAATTTTTTCTTTTTATACATATACATATATATACACAATATACATATATATATATATGTATATTATCTTCCATTTTGATGCCAAGAAAACTCTCTTCTCTTATTTCGCAAGCGATACGTCAAAAGCGTAGAGGTAGCAATCTACCTCTACGCTTGTGACATATCGCTTGCGAAATATGAGAACAAAGCTTTCTTGGCAAAAAAATTTAAAAAAATGTCATGATTTAAAAAATATATGAAAATCATTTTTTTAATCTGATCTATTTGGTTTATATTAGATGCATTTTTCAACATGGCATATATTGATTGATGAATTCGTTCGATCATTGGCTTACAATACGGAAGAATTACTGTAAATTTAAAGTAGTTTATTAACAACTATTTGTTGCTGTAATCCCCACCAAGCTAGCAGAAAAAACAGCTTCATTTTTTTTAATTAGATAAAACAACTTTATTGACTTTTCTTTCGAGTTTTGATATGGGTGCAACATGACGTTGCTTTTCTAATTTTCGTTTATTTGTGTTACGTTCTGATTTTGTTGCATTACATAGATGACGAAAAAATTGAAAGGCAGAAATCAAGCTCAAAGCTCCCATTTGCTCATAAGAGTACTTTTTCTTTCTCGCGTTCAACCTTACATATAAATATTTCTTGCTTTATAATATTTGATTTAGATACAAAACCAATGCACATAGAAAGCACCAAATAATATGCAAACGGTAAATAAGATATGTTTCCGGGATTGTTTCTGCGTGAAAAATATCATTTAAATCACCGTAGTAAAACTGGTTTGACATAACTCACGATTTAAATCATATTCATTTTTATTCTCTTCACTACTCCATGCTCACTTCTCGGAGCTCTTTCGAAGAAAGACCCCATAAATATGTCTATCGCAAAATACATTAGCTTTTATCTGGATTATCCAATCCCGTAACGAGGGACCCTCGAGGCGAATTGCGTATCGTCCTTTTTTTCGTCCGTCGTCTCCGGTTCAAATATTAACATTCTCCTTTAGCTTCCTCGAACCCCTTAGCCGTTTTATTTTTGCATTTGCTTTCAGTTTTGTACACAAATTTTTCTTCATTTTTATTGAACGTACAACTAGGGCAGCGCGTAACACTACCATTAGTCGCCAAAAAAAAAGTGTACGGTAAACAATATTTATTTATTTATTTATTTATTGATACTGTTAGCCCTATCACAGGGCCATTACAGGAGTGGAAGGTACAAACGATAAAAAACAAAAAGATACAAGATGTCAATACACACAGTTCTCGCATTTCGCTTGGTTTCATAAAAAAAAAAAAATGCTGACACTTTATTGATAACTTCCCATGCTGGCACGTATTCAAGACGATACACACGATACTCCTCAGTTACTCGCACATATCAAAACGTTTTCAATGCAGTGAAGGAAGGCCGTAATGGATGCTGATGTCACCGTTTCATTCGGCAGTTTATTCCATTCCCTGACGGCTCTTGGGAAAAAACTAAATTTAAAGCGATCGTTTTTCACAGAATATTCTCTAATGTATAAACTATGCCGGTGCCTTGATTTTTCGTCTTTAAGGACTTGGAAATAATTATCTTTGTTTATCTTTACGTAATCATTAATAATTAAGAAAATAAATTTGAATCTTTCAAAATGCGTCCGAGACTCGAGGGTTGGAAGATAAGCCATTTGACAGAGCTCAGTAGGAGAATGATCGCGCCGGTATTTGTTATAAATGAAGCTAGCAGCTAAGCGCTGAACTTTTTTTAATTTATATGCATTTGTGATGGTATGTGGATCCCATGCTATTTTGGCGTACTCTATGACTGGCCTAACAAGGGTCTTATAGGCGAGGCTTTTTACGTCCGTTGAGGCATACGACAAGTTTCTTCTTAGGTACCATAGCGATCTATTGGCTTTTGCAGACACTCTGTCTATATGAGCATTCCAACGTAAATCTGAAGTGAATGTTAAGCCTAAGTACTTGTGCTCAGTTACCCTTGCGAGTTCATGCTCGTTGATACAGTAGTCGTACCTCAGAAATTGTTTTTTCCTCGTAACTGTCATAAAGACTGATTTTCCTGGATTTAAAACCATTTGCCAATCTTGACACCATTTGTTAATATTTTGTAGATTTCTATTTAATTCGGCCTGATCATCTGGTGTTCTAATTTCATTATATATCACGCAGTCATCTGCGAACAATCGTATTGGCACGTTAATTACATTGTGGAGGTCATTTATAAAAATTAGAAATAACAGCGGACCCAAAACACTACCCTGAGGCACCCCAGAAAGGACTGGAGCAAAACTTGATGTACGACCACCGGTCTCAACAAACTGCACTCGAGAAGATAGATAAGAACGAAACCATTGGGTTATGCTTGTGTTTTTAAATATTTTGTTCAGTTTTAGTAATAACTTCTGATGAGACACTTTATCAAAAGCCTTAGCGAAGTCTAAGAATACTATGTCAGTCTGACCGCGTTGATTAATTGTTTGGGCTAGCTCGTGAACAGTTTCGATCAGCTGGGTTGTAGTAGAAAGGCCCTTTCTGAACCCGTGCTGCGATTGATAAAAGAAATCATTGCTATCTAGATAATTGAGAAGATGTTTTGATACGATATGTTCGAGCATTTTGGAGCATGTGCTGGTAAGGGATATGGGGCGATAATTTCTTACATCAGAAGTAGTACCACTTTTGTGTATAGGAATAATTTTAGCACATTTCCATGCAGTTGGTAACAAACCCTCCGAGAGGGATGATTGGAAAATAATGGTTAAATATTTGGCAACCCATTCACAGTACCTTCTTAAAAATGCATTGGGGATTCCGTCAGGTCCGGGACTCTTCTTTATGTCTATATTAAGTAGTAGGTTTAGGACTCCTTGTTCATTTACTTCAATATTGTTCATCGGGGGGTAATTAGCGATGTCATCATTCCTCGGCACAACTCCGTTATCCAGAGTGAACACCGACGAAAAAAATGAGTTGAAGTCATCAGCTCGCCTGAGAGCATTTTCACACCTGTAATCATTTTTGGCGTTCGCCTGAGGATTTGCATAGCGCCAGAATTTACCCGGTGCCTCCCTAAGGAAGTTTTTCAACGTGACGTTGTGAAACTTCGCCTTTAAAGACCCTATAAGCTGTTTTAAGTTCCTGCTCATGTTCTGGATATTTATCTTTTTACTAGCATTCGCGTTCCGCAAATATGCCTTTCTGGCACAGCCTAGTCTTTTCTTTGCATGCACGACCTCCCTTGTAATCCAAGGGTTTTTCGTTTTAGTATTTTTGGCATACTTGGGAATAAACTGCCGAATACAAAGTGCCGTCACATCCGAGAAGTGATTCCACAGCGCCTGAGTGCCAGCACGTGACCGATAAAGCATCTGAAAATCATCAAACGAACCTTCCAAACAATCCAAAATGCTCACGTCATCCGCGGCTTTAAAATTGAGAAACATTTTTCGCGACTGATTAGCATCAACGTCGGCTCTCATGTTCAAAGTCAGCATTACCATCTTGTGGTCAGATAAACCTTCGAAAGTTTCACAGTTAGACATGTTTGAAATCATGTTGGTAGAAATAAAGATTAGATCCAGTACCGTCGACGTCGTTAAGGTTACTCTTGTATAGTCCGTTACAACCTGCGTCAGACCGTAGCAAAATGCAAGCTCCAGCAATTGGTCACAAATGGAAACGTCAGCCTGTCCAGGAGTAAGTGTCTGCCAATCAATACCGGGTAGATTAAAGTCCCCCAAGAATATGACATTCTTCTCATGATGCAGTTTTAAGTCCATGTAGTTGCGCAACTTCAAGATAGTGTCTATAGATGAGTTAGGGGGTCTGTAAAAATCTCCGATAACTACCAGACGACCATTCAGCTTAGTCTTCACCCATATCATTTCTAGTTCATCGACAACTTCTAGTACCGTGAATAATATATCATTTTTAATCAGCAGTGCTACTCCCCCTCCACGCCCAGCTCTATCTTTTCGCACTATAGTGTAATTTGGAGGCGTAATTTCCGAGTCAAAAATATCTTTGTGCAGCCATGTCTCGGTAATCACGACAACGTCAGGCTCGTGTTCTAGCACAATACATTCAACCATAGTAGCTTTATTCAGAATACTCCTAGCGTTAACGTTTATTATCTTGAAGTCCATCGGTGCACTCTGGTGCAGTCAGTTACTATTAGCCTCACCGAGACTGGATGCTCCCGGCGACACAGGATACCTTGCCTTTCTATTTTCGTCCCACGCGTACACTGTATCGTTTACTTTTAATTTGTCATAGATCAATTTTACCTTTGCCCCCTGCCTTTTTTCCTCGATAGCAGAACTCCATAAGTTTTTCCTAATTTCATTAATCCGTTTGGAGAAATCTTCATTAATGCTGTATGCAGTACCTTTTAGTTTGACACAGTTTTTCAGAATTGTGACTTTCTCCCGAAAATCCGCAAGCTTAACAATAACCGGTCGATTTCCGCGCGGAAACTTCCTGCCTATTCTGTGTATTCTTTCAATGGAGTCAATTTTCACGTTTAGTTTATCACCGAACACATGATCAACCACAATTTTCGCTAGCGTATCCTCGCTCTCCAGTGGTTCTTCCTTGATTCCTCTGATGATAAGGTTATTTTTCCGCCCCCGATTTTCTAGGTCATCGACTTGTCTAGCCAGATTATACATTTCGTCATCCCGACCGGTGAAAGCACTTTCCAACCTGGCAAGTCTGTTACTGGTTTCGTCCACGCACTCCAGTTTTTTCTCAATCTCCGACAGCCTGTTCTGCACAATTAAGCAGTTGGCTTCTGAGGAATTTTGTTTTTCTTGGATTTCGGTAATTCTCTTTAAGATATCATTTTGAGTCTGAAGTATTTGCGCCAGTATCTCATCTGTGACTGGACCGGGGTTTTCCTCGACATCTCCGGATAGCTTCAGCAACAGACTTGCCATTGACAGACAATGACTTGCACATTGCAGGAGGATTTGTGGACACGGCAACACTAAAATACATAGATGGTCACTACGAAATCCATATTTACGATCACCAACCTGCGTGATTGTTGGAAGCAGGTTAGGCATAGTCACGGCGTGGTTGCCGTGTCCACTGAAGTGTGCAGGCACGGGCGTTGCTTTTATATGCAGCAGCTGGCAGGAATCTTGATCGTTGTGTGACGTCACCGTGCTCCTAGCATATGCGCAGTAGGTCTTGTCCACGTGCAGCGGTTGTGATGCTGCGCCTTGATCGACCGGCGAGTGATCGCCAATCTTCCATAATCCGCCAGTCACTGATGTCGTCCGTACGTCCGATATGATGCAGAGGCAACCGAGTACATGTGCTGCCATCTTTCGGTAGCGTCGAACTAAGTTCTGCGCGCGCATGGGTCGTCCAAAACGGCCAAGAGGCGAATGAGGAGGGTGCGCGGACGAGCCATGCTCGTCCTATACGGTTTTGGGGGCAGCTCGAGGGGGCTCGTCCAAAACGGCCAAGAGCCGAATGAGGAGGGTGCGCGGACGAGCCATGCTCGTCCTATACGGTTTTGGGGGCGGCTCGAGGGGGCTCGTCCAAAACGGCCAAGAGGCGAATGAGAAGGGTGCGCGGACGAGCCATGCTCGTCCTATACGGTTTTGGGGGTGGCTCGAGGGGGCTCGTCCAAAACGGCCAAGAGGCGAATGAGGAGGGTGCGCGGACGAGCCATGCTCGTCCTATACGGTTTTGGGGGCGGCTCGAGGGGGCTCGTCCAAAACGGCCAAGAGCCGAATGAGGAGGGTGCGCGGACGAGCCATGCTCGTGCGCGGACGAGCCATGCTCGTCCTATACGGTTTTGGGGGCGGCTCGAGGGGACTCGTCCAAAACGGCCAAGAACCGAATGAGGAGGGTGCGCGGACGAGCCATGCTCGTCCTATACGGTTTTGGGGGCGGCTCGAGGGGGCTCGTCCAAAACGGCCAAGAGCCGAATGAGGAGGGTGCGCGGACGAGCCATGCTCGTCCTATACGGTTTTGGGGGCGGCTCGTGGGGGCTCGTCCAAAACGGCCAAGAGCCGAATGAGGAGGGTGCGCGGACGAGCCATGCTCGTCCTATACGGTTTTGGGGGCGGCTCGAGGGGGCTCGTCCAAAACGGCCAAGAGCCGAATGAAGAGGGTGCGCGGACGAGCCATGCTCGTCCTATACGGTTTTGGGGGCGGCTCGAGGGGGCTCGTCCAAAACGGCCAAGAACCGAATGAGGAGGGTGCGCGGACGAGCCATGCTCGTCCTATACGGTTTTGGGGGCGGCTCGAGGGGGCTCGTCCAAAACGGTTCAGGGTTTTTAGAAGCACTCCTCAAAAGAAAAAACAGTGGCCGAACGTTCCTTCGAATCTTGTTTTACGTCTCGACTATGTTGCCGCGACACGCTTTCGTGCATTTCTCAATGCTACGGGGCCGACAGCATGGGTAAACGTAGGCCCTTCGGTCAGTTTCATCGGTTCCTCTATGCGCCTGTTCAACGCTTCAACCTAATGTCGCGGTCACGCCGGTCGAACCTCCTATCCAAAAAGACACGGAGGTTTCTCCGCAGACACGACTCACGCTTCTTCGAAGCATGTATGCTCCGTACATGCGCATGCTTTTAACATGTCTGCAGACTTTTTTTTTTCATGTGTTATCAATAGTGTGACCGCGGCGGACTGCGGACGCCCTTGCACGAGAATGCGAGCCTCCCCTCCTCCCTCGCCCTCCTTCATCCAACACGCCGGCACCACCAACAATCTTCCTCCGCGCTTTCCAATCGCGCAGCTATATAGTATTCGCCGCTTGCCCCTTGCTATAAAGATCGAGGGCTTAGCATTAATCAAGCCGCGCCATCAGCGATGCACCCGCCTCCACGGAAAAGCGCGCGCGGTATACATACAGTCACGGCCAGGCACGGGCCTTGATAAACCACTCCTCGCTGCAGGCAACGCCCATGGTGGCCCTCCGAGCGTCAACGCGCGGTCTTCATCATCGCGGCGCAAGGAATTAGGGGTGTACGGCAGATAGCGGATGAGCGACGACGACGGCACGGGTGGAGCACTTTGTTGTGCGGTCCTGCGCACCGGGCAGAACGCGATAGCCGCCGCCGCGCTCGTTTCACTCAGTCGTTGCGGTTGTTCTTCTCCCGCGGAGCTTCTCGCAACGCCCGCTTTCCGCGGCCAGAGGTGGGTGAGAGCGTAGGGAAAGCCTGGTTCGGTGGAGAATTAGGGCAAGTATGCTGCGTTAAAGTGCCCGGTACCAAGTACCGCAAAATAGGGACTCGGGTAATATGTATTGCAAAAAGTATCGAAGAATAAGTACAGAAGCGGAGGGAGTTGGGAAAGTGATTCCCTAAAAAGTATCTAGTACCAAGATGTAGAGATGTACGTAATGTGTATAAAAAACACGTAATTCTAAGTAGTTGTGTCGTCCTTGTCTTACATGTTTGTTCTTTCTTCAATCATGACCTACACCAGCGCGCTCTTCGTCTATCAGTACTAAGTACCAAAGAGTAGGAAATTGGGGAAAGCGAGGGTGGTACGAGGGAACACTTTGCTGTGCGGTCAGCACCGGGCAGAGCGCGAGTACCGCTGGCGTTAGTTTCACTCAGTCGTTGCGGTCGGGAATCCCTTCCGCGGAGCTTCTCGACACCTAATCTCCGCGTGCACAGAGGGGAAATGAAACCGTAGGGAAAGTTTGGTACGATAGGGAATTGGGGAACGTAGGCTCCCCAAAACGTATCCAGAACCCAGTTCCAAAAAGTTGGGAATCAGGGAAGGTGCACCGCCAGAGATTGCCTGGCATTAGGCACCGAAAAGTAGAAAGTGAGGAAAAATTAACCACCCAAAACAAAACAAAAAATAATAATAATCTGTCGCGCCTGTAAAAAAAAAAATATACGAACAAAGCATACCGCGACCACACAGAGTAACGTGGCAACGCGGTATTTTTGGTCGCAGATGATCAGAGCATGACGTGTTTGTCACTCGCTTACGCTTCTCCACTTAATTTTTGCGGTGGGCCGCGGACCCGGGAGCGACACCCTCGAACTCCCTCGCCCGGCTTGGCCGTCTTCGTAGCGCCGGACAGGTGTCGCGCTTGACGAAGAGCACCGGTAAAGAGCCTAGATTTAAGATAGGAAGCAACTCAAACCGGGGTGACCACTTGCAATATAATGACGGCCTCTTTTTGCGCAGATTGGTTGCACGAAAAACCCTCCAAAGTTGCGCACAGGGTCAATGGATGTTTTTTTTTTTTTTCATTTATTGTACAATTATTTTCACTTTGACAAAAGTAAGTATAATTTCAGCCGCCCTCCGCGTTGTTCCTCTAGGACACAGACGACATAGCCTTCTCTGAGCTTTCATGCAAGATAGATTGATTGAAAAGTTCCTTTCTTCCGAAGGACTATACACGATTGGAAATCTGTACAAAACGACACTGTTACAATAACTGTCTACGGATTATTCGCACTTGCACTATCTCATTATTATTCATAAAATGTTATCTTTGTGTATTCGCGATTTATGAAGTACAGAATCTGTGTGACCAAATATCCTTCAGAGGTATAGTATGACCGGTGTTTTCTAAACTTGTATAATTAGGTTTTGCCGAAATTGTTTCATCCGTACAATTTGTTCTAAAAACTGACACGCTTATATATCTATATCAGTCTTGTACACGTTACTAAAAAAAAGTAATCGATTACAATTACTATTACTCTTGGCTAAAAAGTATTCGATTAGATTACTTGATTACTCGACGGCAAAAGTAGTTGGACATTACTTAAAGAAGTAACCGTTACTTTTCCGATTACTTTATTGTGTGAAGACACATCTTTAGCGCTCATAACAATGAACTACTTTCAACCTATATTTCACATTTGCACAAGTATTGAAGAAGAAAAACTGGTTCCCTCTTCGTGGTCGTTGCACCTTCACAATGCGGACACAAGCATAGAATTCGTTTAAAGAAGTTTAATGATTTGGGCGTTCGCCAGTGTGTGTGTGTGGGGGGGGGGGGGGGGGGGGGGGCGGAGGGGGTTCTAGATCTTGTTAAGCTTGAGCAAGGGTTGTCGCTCAAAGTTTGCGTCGCTCATTCTATTATTCACATGTGGATGAGCTCGCAAGTTATACAAAAGAGCAGCAGCTCCAGGATTTGAAACGGATCATGTGTAGTATCCATTAGCGGAAGAGATCGCCCCGACCACTTCTCAACTCGAAACATTGCTTGTCACAAAGACCACGTAGCGGAAATGGGGAAATATTTTAACTGGCTTTGTTATATTTTGCATCCGCTTTAGGCATTCTTCGGTTCTGGTTCTCCTACGGGCTGCGAGTAGGTACCCTAAGCAGGATTTTTTTAAATTTGTTTTATTTCTGTGTGTGTGTGCGTGAGAGGGCTAGTTTGAAAGAAGGACTTACAAAGCTACATTCCGCACCCTCAAGCTTCGCCCTGAATGGCCTTTATCACGCACTGTGGCTTTCCTGGGGCTTCCCACTCCCAGTCATAGCTCGAAAAAAAAAACGGACATTCCACAGAAACTGTACATAGAAAGGGATTGACCTCGTTTCCTACAGCTCCGCAAAAATCTTTCTTTTTTCCGTTCGAAAAAAAAAAAAGGCAAATTTTATTTTTGTCATTTCAGAAAAAAAAAAGGCGTGTGCCGGGGGGGGGGGGGGGGGGGGGCGGGGGTGTCCCGTGGAAAAATAGTAACGGTTACAAGTAATTTTATTACTTCAAAAAGTAATCAGATTACTCTTGTGATTACTGCCTAATAAAAGTAATCAACTGATTACAAAATTACTTCAAAAAGTAATCGATTACAAGTAATTTGATTACTTGTAATGCGTACGGTACAAGTCTGATCTATATATATATATATATGTGTGTGTGTGCGTGTGCGTGTGCGTGTGTGCGTGTGTGTGTGTGTGTGTACTGATTATCTACCGACTCATATAAAATCTGCACCAGGAGATGGAGTATCAATTAATCAATCAATAAATATGGTGCGCATGCGCTGCGTCATTACGTGGTGAGGAAGAAAGCGGGTGGAGAGACAGACGCTTGCAAACGATCAACACTTTCGTCATCTCGTCGCAGTTGGCATTGCAAACGCGGCCCACTAACCACCTGACCCCGATAGCGCTGTTGGAGGCACTCTAAAATCTAGGCACACCACTCAGTGTGGAGCGCGTTTGGAGCGCGCGCTGTGGCTGGTGAACAACAACAATGAAAAACGAAAAAAACAGAGCAGACAGGAGAAAGGACGCCGCGACGCTTCAAAAAGACTTCACCAGCTGTCCAAAAACTTGAGGGGAAAAATAAATGTCGCCCCTTTGCAGTATTAGCGTGGCAAACGTATTGGTGACACAGATCGTGATGTGTCAGTGTGCGGAAACTGCGTACACACGTTGAGATTGGATGGCACGCGAAAGGTAGCGTGCGCGATTTCTTTGATTAGAATACAGAGGCGGTGGTAAAGTGGCGCGCCTCACCTGAGTGCAGGCCGCTCGTTGTTTACCCCTTGTTGTAGAGTGTTCTGGTTGGTGACGTCTCATATCGCACCACGAAGAAAAGCTCGAAACGTGCCGTCACTATATCGCCGCGGTTCCTCAAAGAGGCACCTGGTCCCCAATGGTGGTCAATGCACTCAACGAGTAGCATCTCCGTCCCTATATTGCCGAACGACTACGCGGTGTCCCCTTGGCGCTCCGTGTGTTTCCTCAGTTTTTCTGAGGCTCTATCTCGAGCTCTTTCTCCGGGGCAGCCCGAAGCCCGCTCGTTTCACGGACTCAAAGCGCCACTGCATGTCTGAACACGTAATGTTTCACCCCCGCCGGGTGTAACACGGACTTCCTCGAGTTCGTATAACACAATCATTGTTAAAACAAAGGAAGCGGCAGGAAGGAAGGACGTGGCGACGTTTTGAAAAGACACGGCGACGCGTGCCAGGAAGTCTGGCACTGGACGCCGGCGTCCGTTATTTTCACCGTAAAACGCAGGAAAGCGGTTTGATTCATAAATTTAAATACAGCTACATGTTTTTGGTTTTGTTTTTTCTGGTGCAGAATTTTGTGCTAACAGAAGCTAACTCAGATTACGCGACCATGGGAAGCGAAGTGTGACGGGCACATTCGATGGTAGCGGAGTTTGACTCCTGCTAAACATACCTATACTATCGCTTATTTTTTGCTGTTTTCTATGCATGTGGGACTTAGAAGAAAAAAAAAATGTCTGCGAGCTACAGATTACCTTGCGCTCTCTTTTTTCCGGATAGCATTTAGCTTTCTCTTTACAACCTTCTTCCCCCCTCCCCCAACCCCCACCCAAACCGATCAACTCGGCTTTAATGGAATGCTGGTATATACAACTCCTTGGCGTTGCCCAGTAAGTAGAGTAGACGGAAACTATTAAATATCTATGAACAACATCAGGCTGCGCCATACTCGGCAATCGCATCGAGCATTCCGGTCCCGTATCTTTTCGGTAACCTTGTAACCGGGCCGAAAATCCAATCATGAGTAAGATCAATAAAGCCAAAAACTACAGTGGCTTCGCAGACGCGTAGCGCATGCACTCGATGGTAAACTGATGTTGGCCGTTTATGGGCGAGCATGATTGCCCATAAAACTGTTCTTCAGACTTGCGTCGGTCCCTTTACGACTTCGCAAACTAAGTAAAAACGTAATGTAGATTAATATTTAAAACGCTAGGGAGGGTATCCCTTGAGCAAGAAAGATAATGTCGATGAAGAGAGATTCGAAAAGAAGCCAAAGCGCAATCCAACCCAAGCGCGCTCCCTTCGTATCCACTAGAGTTACTGAAAGATCCCAGAGTACCGAGACTCCCAAGCTTCGTCTCAGAACCGAGTCGCGGCGCCGCAGCCGCGCTCCAACCCATCCCCAATATGGCGCCGCCCGGTGTGGTCGAAGCGAAGCGCGTCCAGGGTAGCGTTCGTTTTCGCGCGAGCTCTTTCATCCAATTACCTGGTCTGTGGCGAAGCTGGTTTGTTTTTATTAAAGGGGTACGGAAACGAAATATTTTGCACTTATATCTTTGTTTAGATGTGGTCCATGTTAGGCCGGCAGCCCAGAAACACCGTAGCCTAGACTAGTGTTTCTGGGATGGAGGCAGAGAAGTCAAGAAAACTAATTTTAAAACAAATGAACAGGTTTCAAAATTGCGCCTGGTGGCGGTCTGTGAAGGTTTTTTGGAATGCCGCAACGTCATGAGTTCTTAAGAAGCAGCGCAAGTTCGCGGCTGTATGGCTCTCTCCTGGAGTTACTTAGTCCTGATTGTGACTTCGCGGAGAACACGCATAAGCTGAGACTAGTGCCACTAAATAAGCTACGCTTCAGAGTAACGACACTTGGCCATATTGTGGCTTAAAATCATGGTTGCCAGTCATCTGAAGCTTTATCTGAAATCACAGGAACCGCTTTTTTCCGTCCTCCACAAACGTTTAAACAGTCCGCGACAAAGAAAAGCAATATTACATGAGCTTCCTAACAACGAATCGAATGCTGAGGAAGTCGCACTTTTGAATCATGACGATCTGCAGTTGCGTCTGCCCTGCACAAGCCCCAATATGGCGGCGCCCACAACAATGTCGAAGAACGAAGTGCCGATACTCTAAGCGCAGCTCATTTAGTGGCTCTAGCTGAGACTGCAGCCCAAGCTATACGAGCGCGAGCTCGCCCGCGCTCCTGGTTTTGAGACATGCATGCATTCGTTTTCTTGAATTACTTACCTGCCTGCATCCCAGAAACACTAGTCTTGGCTAGTGTTTCTGGGCGGCCGGCACAACATGGACCAGAGCTAAACAAAAAAATAACAGTGCAAACATTTCCTTTCAGTACCCCTTTAAAGTTTTATCTTCGTTCCGAGTGGCGCGTAACTTGCCCTTCGCTGTCTCGTGTTTCTCTCTCTCGCGTCGAAACACATCGAAATCGAGTGTAAGGCTTAGCGTCTAAAGCCTGATTCACATGGTGCGATTTTCTTCTGCGAAATCGGTGGAGCGATGAACCGCACATGCGAACTTTCGCGTTCCTTTTCACATTGATTGAGAAAACGTGCGATTTTCCGCATTTGCGAAGCACATGGTTGGAACCATTGATTTCGTTTGAGGTAACTATCTTCGATATCTAACAAAATTATAAAAAAACATTTGATTTATTTATTACCTTCTGGCAAAAAGTACGCGCTATACTTATATTTAGGGCTGATTCAGACATTTGCATCGGCTGCGTTCGCAGCAACGAAAACGACGAAAGCAACGAATACGAGGAATACGACAAGGATACCGGGACAAACGCAGCTCATGACTGCTTGAGCAAGCTTGTTGTTGCGTTGCGTGGCGTGTCGCGCAAGGCGAACAGTTGTCCCGGTGGTTTCGTTACGTGGACGATGTTCCATATTGAAAGCGTGCAAGCAGCAGCGCGCCTTGTCTTTCATAGAGCATGATGGCCGCTACTCTAAATGATGACGAGTTCAGGCTGCTCTGTAAAAAGAAATACCTTGTTCTACAGAAGAAAATACTGCTGCTCCTAGAAGGAATCCCGCGGCGATGGTGGTTCCGGCCGTGCTGGCAAAACAGAGCCACAGAATCGGAGTTTTACTCATCGGTAAGTCAACTTGTGTTTTTCTACGAGCAGGTTTCTGCTGCAGACCCTCTTTATGCTTCATAAGGACCCGGATCAGTTTCTAAGATATTACCGGATGATGCCCAGCACTTCTGAAAGACTCCACGCTTTCCCGGAAACAAAGCTCACGAAGCAGTATGTCGTCAGAAAGCCCATTTCGTTGCAGGCGCAGCTTGCTATCACTTTCAGGTAGAATGGCCTTCTTTTTAAACCGCAACGTTTAGAGTGGATACGAGGTGCAATTAAACTGGTTTATAGGAAAAACTCATTACTAGCTTCTCGGCTTCTAGACATTCATATACACAGCAATGTTTTGTTTTCATTCAGGTATCTGTCACCAGGAACGTCAATGCAGGACCTTGCACTGCAATTCAAGGTTGGCGTGTCAACAGTGGCATCCGTCGTGCATGAGACATGTCAGTATATATGAAAGGTTCTTCGCCCAGAATACATGAAGGTAAACAAAAGCATATTATATCGTTCTTGGCAACTTGCAGAAAAGTGGACGGTTTCACAAGGTGTGAATTTAGTTGCGATTTCGCAGTTGCGACGACGCTATTTCAGCAAACAGGCAGGTTCAGTGCGATTATGAAATAATCGGAGCTGCGTCAAATGTCAAACATCTTTCGTGACGACACCAGCGACGCTACTACGGTACAGAAAGACAACCAATAAAAACGCGG
Organism: Ixodes persulcatus; assembly: GCA_013358835.2. NCBI lineage: Eukaryota > Metazoa > Arthropoda > Arachnida > Ixodida > Ixodidae > Ixodes > Ixodes persulcatus. Next base: position 586,894 of record JABSTQ010009240.1, read on the forward strand.
CTCATCCAACACCTACCGTATCCTTAATGGCGCTCATATGCCGTGAAAGAGTCGCTGGCATCTCGTAATGATCAAACGCTTCGTGTAGAGGTCATATTCACTGGCGGCCATAGCTTGCGCCGGTTGCTGTTGAGCACGCGCTGTGAGTGAGTTTGCACAACGCATCTGCAACGTATATTTCACACCGTCAAGATTGCTCATCTTTGCGAGCAATACGTAGCAGTCCTTTTTGAGCACGCGTTGCAAACAATGCCCGCCCATATGGCGTCCAGTAAATACCGTCTTTAATACCGCCTTCAGTCAAGGTGCCTTGAATTTGTCACCACCAAATCAGCTGCCATCTTCCCATATTATCGCCCCGTACGTCTTTGTTGGAGACGAGGCATTTTAACTGAGGACCTATCCTGGCAGATACTTCAGTGATAACCTTGGGATATTCAAATATCGACTGTGTAGGGCGAGGTAACCTTTAGAATTGTCGCACTTGCATGAAAATTACAAAAACACAGTTTTGTCTTTGTCCCACTTCCAGGAGGTGCGTGGAGAACGCATTTGGAATTTTGGCTACTGGATTCCGCAGACTACGCCTCCTCCCAGACTACGCCACTGGAGTCGTCCTTGTAGCTTGTGTACGGCACAACTACCTACGAGACAACAAGTTGCACATGCCAGATGCCTATGCTGATAAAGTCGATCACTTCGGCAACATTATTGATGACCAGTGGCGCAAGAAGGCTTCACAGCAGAAGAACGCGTTGTTCCACCTGCCGAGGCTGAGACCGCGGCACCTAAACCAATCTGCCCGAAAACGTAACACAGTGGCCACTGCCTGAGAGACCTGTACCGCAGGTACTTTGTAAAGGAAGGTGCAGTGTCATGGCAAAGGGAACGCGCTGGCCTGAAATCCTAAACAGTGTCAGGGGTATCGTGACGAATCCCAAAGTTTTCAAGTTTTTGTGTGTGAGGATTGTCTGGGCTATTTCCGTTGGAACAGGGAGCCGAGGCCATCATTAGAACAATACTGTGCCGCTGTGAGTTAGCTACTTTTGGACGGGCGCTGTGGTGTGAGACGGCCTGCGTGTCAGGCCCACTAGGACTTTGAACAGAGAAAGTAAAACATCTGTATTGTACCAAGACCGGTGCTACCGTAGAGAGATGAAATTAGGGGTTCTCCTTGTCCATGTACGTTCTTAATGTGCGTAACTAGGAGTAGCCATAATTTATACTCTGCCGCCCTTAGATTAGTGACTCAATCCTCCCAGCTCCTTGGTTGGATAAGTGGGGCGAGTGTTTTCAGTGCACACTCTGCAAGATCGTGAACTGACGCGCAGTCCTTAACTTGGGTGTATGAGAGTTATTTGGGTAGTCTCCGAAGTATGCGCATTTATGGGGTTCAGGGAGATCGGTAACGTGCTGGAGGGTGTTTAGTGTTGAGAGGGAGTGTGTTTATAGACGCCGAATAAACTTAGCATTCGTCCACTCTGCAGTGTGGGGTGGGCAGTAGGGGGTTATGTGGTTATGGCGAAACTATTACAGAAGACACGGTGAGTTTCCTTCTCATCGCGGTTTGCGTTGTAGCTTCCGGGCCACGTAGGGGTCGAATTCGTCCGGCCATTGATACGGGGTGCTCGGATCGTCGGCGGCGTGCGTAATTGAGTGGGCGGCCTCGCAGCACCGGCGCAAAACGCAGATATTTGCCTTTTTGCGCCAGTGCACCCCAAGACTCCAGCAACGTGATTTTTTTTTTTTTTTTTGTTTTGTAATCGCAACTTTTTTGTTTTGTTAGTTGTTATCTTTCAACATTTGAAGACAGTAATAAAAAATTTCTTTGTGGATCACCCCTGCCTAATGTCACCTCTCTAGTTCATTTTCACACTGAACCTGTTGCCTGTAAATCAGTCAAACATTTTTGTATAATATGGGTTGTGGTTTTTGCCTCTTTTACGGACAAACTGGCGGACACGTTTTGTGGCATGTATTGCTTAAAGTAAATCGACAGCGTACCGGCTGATATCCCAGAGGGAGGTGATATTTTCCTGTTTTAGTTGGGCCTATGATGCCCAAGCGTATCTTTACTTAACATAGAACGCGTTTTATCAGCCTATTTTTATAAAATGGACGCCACGCTGGACCGACGCTGGACCACACACAGATCGTGTGTGTGTATGAACGTGCAAAACACATTCTGTACTTCCTCACTCTAGGTCACCATGAACAAGCTTACGTAAATGTTTAGCTTTCTTTTTTGTTCACAACTATATTAGCGATTGCGAACATGTTAAAAATAAAGGTAGAGGAAACGGCATAAACAAAAAAAAAAAGGTTGCCAGATGTCAAAGAAAGCCAAAACAACCATGTTGGTGAAATAACGACAAAATATGCACGACACCAAACTGTCACAGGATTTGTATGAGAAATGCACAGGCACTTTTCGTATTCGTACCATTCCAAAATGAAGGGGGGAGGGGGGTAGCAGCACTTAGCTGGGAGCAGAATTGTTTTTACGGAGGCTATTCCGACGAAAAATAGTAAATTTAAACTGTTGAGAGAACGCGCGTGCACACCACGAGCGCTCTATACGAAATCTCGCTTGAAAGCATGCCACGGTCGCTGGTGAATCTATGGAACTCGAACATGTGTTTTCATACCAGAAACAACAGAAGCAGGGCAGATGGGCCAATGTACTTCATGCGTGCCCAGTGAGGACCTCGGAAGAAAATGGCTGCGCAGCACTGGAAGGAGCCATCAAGGCGCCGCGTTGATTTATCTAGCACTCGCTTGGCTCGCGTCTCGCCCGTTTACATCACTCCGTAAAAATGTGAAACTCGATTTTTATCAAATATCTTTAATTACAAAATGCAGTTCATCGTTTCTCGGTTTCTAGACAGGCCTTCGTGCCAACTCCAAACAGATTTGAAGAAAGGATCTTTCTACTATGCAATGAGTAACACACGCAAAGTGATCGAACACAAGCCTCAATTATTGTCACCTGCATTTTTACGAAGGAAGCAACCAGAACCCTCGCGTGGTACGCAAACGCCAATTCGTTTCAAGGCCGAACTCAAACTTACATCCCCTGGCAAAAAACATTCACTCGTGAGAAGCACATCCGCCGCCCTACCCCCGCAGCGAATTTTGAAGACGACGACGTAGATGACGCCTTTTTCGTATTTTTCATTCCCACGTTTCTATGACTACCGTGACGTCTTTCACGAGCCGCGTTTTATTGGTTGTCCGTCCCTTCGCAAGAACGGCGTCGCAAGGAAAGTTTGGCAAAATACGGAAGCGCGAATTTGTCAAATTCGCACCGCAACTGCGTTGTGTCGCAAGAACGGCGTCGTAGTTGCGAAATCGCAAGCAAATCCGCACCATGTGAATCAGGCTTAAGGCGTAGAGTTTGAAACGCAGCACCAGCGAAACCGGAGCGAGCAATCGAGCCGGCAATCTTCTTTGGCGAACCGGATTAGCGGCTACTTGATATACAATATGTGGAGAAAATTAACGCACCTTCCGTTCGGTCCTAATTTATCGATGCCAAGAGCCCCCGCGTACCAAATGTGCATGTGGTAACGCGGAAACGTTTTACATACGTATTTTTGTTGTTTTGAGCCCATTCCCAAAATGGCCGACTGACAACTTCCGCCACGGGCTAAAGCACCCAATTGGAACTCGATTTTGCGGAATTGACTTCCGGTAAGCGGACTGAATGGAATTCGGTACTCTGTGGACTTTCAGTGACTCTAGTATCCACTTCTTGAACAAACTAACATAATCGTAATGTTCCATTTCTGACCGCTGGCTTTGAGAGCACGATAGGCTATGAACTTTCGGCTTTTTGCTCTCAATTCTCCAGTTTTTTTTTATTGTTTTTCTGACAGAGCAGAAAGAGCGGTGAAACAATGTGACTCAAAATACACGCGCCAAGAAACAGCTTTCATACTCTCTGACAGGGTGGAAACGCCAGGGTGTCTTTCTTTGGATAGCCGACTTCAGGACTTCCTCGTTTCCTTCCGTGCTACTTTGGCCACGCGTGCACGCTTGATGCACGCGAGACCCCGAAGCGTTATCAAAGGTAAGAAAGCTCGCGCTAGGGGCGGGACAACCAAAAGACCATTCCTGCCCTTTTGGCCCTGGCAGTGAGTATAGAAGTTGAATTCTTCATAAAAAGACCCGTAAAAGCATTTAGCATGCTTGATTCCGAAGATGCCGATGACAAACCTTATCAGAGGCACTACAGGAATGCCATCAAACAAGATTATTATTATTAGTAGTAGTAGTGGTAGTAGTAGTAGTAGTAGTGTCATCATCATCATCATCATTATTAATAATATTATTAGTATTATTATGGCAGCCGACGATTTTGACGGAATCGCCGACCCCGTGACCTGGAACAAGTCCTGCCTCTTTAAGCCTTTCAAAGGTAGCCTGCGTGAGGAGATGGTGCGTAGCTTAGACAAAATCAATGAAAAAAATCCAAGGTTGAACAGTTCACAGGTTTACTATAAGAACGTTTGAGGCCTTAGGACGAAGGTGGATGCATTCTTTGAAAACGTCGTCTCTTTAAATGATTTTGTCTACTGTCTAAGATACCAGGTTTATGTTCAGACATCGCGCCCTCCGACTAGTATCCACATGGGTTCACAGTGCATCGCCGAGACAGCGAAGGAGAAGAGACAAAAAAATGAGAGGAGGCCTTTTGGCTGCCCAAGCTGGACGAGCGCATTGGGTCAATTAGGCATCCTGATTTAGAAAAGTGCCCCGAATCGATTCGGAAGAAAATTCGCTGCAAACCCCGAAAACGTGTTCTTCTTGGCGTTTTTTTTTTTTCCCCGCTTTGTGTAAACCCGGACATATTTAATGGCAACCTTAGCGATATATAGCAGAAACAGTTAATGAAACAATATAGTAACTGTATAATACTAAGAGATTTTAATGCCTTAAGAATTTTAATGCATCAAGAATTAACTGGGAGAATGGTGTAATATATTAGGAAACAACTTTTACATTTGAAAGAAGTGCGCTCTTCTTACATACTTTGCCGCTTTTTCAAGTTTTACAAACACAACTCGATCCTTAATTATGAATGTAATGTTTTCGATTTGTGCCTCTCAAAACATACTTAATGCAAGCGTAATTTACAGTGAAGTATCTGTTGCACCTAGAGATGACTATCATCCCGCACTAGAAGTAGCTTTCTCAATTTTGTCTTGCTTAAATAGCGCCAAACTTAATGATCTAATTTCGCACCTTGATGCCGAGACTATATATGCTGTTCCGTATGATTATTTCTCGAACGTTGACTGGAAACCAATTTTACGGTGCCACAATGTCGATTATCAGGTCGCTAAATGCACTGAAATCATTCAGGTTGGTATATGGACACCAATATTCCGCCGAAGACAAATCGCAGGCCTAGATTTTCTTACTGGTTCTCTCCTGAATTAAAAACGCTCTTAAAGAGAAAATATTATCTATATCAAAAGTTCAAGAAAAACGGAATCCAAAATCGATAAATTGAATTAAAACGCTGCAGGAAAAAAATGCCCGGAAAGATTATATCGAGATCGTCAGGCACCTAGGGAAACAGTAGAGGCGGATTTAAACTATAACCCTAAGGAAGTTTGGGAGTACGTGGATTCGCGTTCCGCGAAAGCAAACAGACCATATTTCTCTACAAGAATGCTCTGGGACAAAATTCATTCCAGATGTTTGCCGACCCTTTTAAGTCCGTCTACCGCGATAAAGTAAACGGCTCCTGCAATGTTACTCCCCAAACTCGGCCTGGCAATATGCTGAACTCGATCGCGATTGACGTAAACGCTATTCTGGAGTGCATAAAAAAAGCCAAAGCTGTCAACTGGACATCGCAGAATGCTATCAGCCATAATAAGAACCTAACATAAAATATTTACTATATTATAACCTGAAATATTTAATAACTCAATTAAAACAGGTGTTTTTTTTTTTTCCAATAACGTGGAAACTTCCGGTAATTGTTCATATTCATAAGTCAGGAAGAAGCTGGGGTGCATCAAATTATAGCCCCATCTCTCTCCTGTGCTCGCTTTCAAATCTTTTTTTAAATGCTCGTTCACAGCTCTTTATCATTTTCATTTTAAAAACCTTCTTATTGTTAACCGAACACGGTTTTGTTTCAGGGATGTCGACAACGACAATTCTGCAACGGCATCTCGTGTTTTATTTTTTAGATCAATGCCAACTCAAAATTGCCTTATTTCAACTTAAGCGAGGCTTTTGACCTGGTCGATTGTAGAATATTATTATCCACGCTTTCTCATCATAGCTGACTGTGGAACCTCAAAGTTCCACGACATACATAATGAACTAAGGCGCCTAATGGCTCTGTTTTAGGTCTCCTCCCATTCTATATATTTGTTATCGATGTCTGCCATGCCATCTCGCATTCATCTTTCTCACAGTACGCTGATGATATTAAAATATATCGCGAAATTTGAAAACTTGACCACTGTATGCGGCTCCAAGACGACATGAGTTCATTCAACGATTGGTGTCCAGCGAGCAAGCTTTCCTTAAATCGTTCAAAAAACTAAAGTGATGACGTTTTCTCAAAAAACTCAGAACGTTTGTTTGCCTTATTGTACTCGTGGAGATTTATTGTCTCGCGTGAATGGCATAAAGAATCTCGACGTTGCATGTGACTCAAGCCTACGATTTGATGACCACGTGAACAAAATAGTTGGAGCGTCTTTACAAGCCTTGGGTTTTATAAAGCATGTCACTTAAAAGACGAGTTTGACAACCCATTTGCCTTCCTGACACGTTATTGTTTTTTTAGTCATTCTGAGTTAGAATACGCGTCAGTTGTGTGGAATGGCATCTGCAAGACTAACTGGTTAGAACTAGAACGAGTGCAAAAAAAAAAGTGCATCTCCACATTCAGATGTCATTATTTGAATGAGAGTGAGCCTCACCAGAACTATAAGACTGAGCTGGGACGCGGTTGAAACTTATCTTACATAAACGTCGGGAGAAAGCGGAATTCTTCCATTTCATAACTCTGCATGGTTGGATTGATTCGTCAGATCTCTTGTCTGAAGTGTGTGTTGGGGTCCCGGTTGTGTCTACAGCAAATGGCTCCAATCTATATTTTACTCTGCTAGAAATCTTAGTCAATCTCAACCAAACATTTAGACTGTTAGAGTCTTATAACGGTTAAAACGAAGAACTGAATATTTTACCTCCTGCCATCACAAGTTTGGTAAACAGATTGTACTCCTGTTTTAGCCGGTACGGAGCTAGGTAACCCGAATAGAACGAACTGATAGCCTAAAATATTTTGCATGCTGAAGTTGTTTCTCTTTGATATATATGAAATTATTTTCTTAACGGCGCTGAAAGGCACTGAAATCAACACTACTATTTTCTGTCTTGACGCCCTCCACTCAATGTCTTCAACTTCCTATAGTATATATATATATATATAATATATATATATATATAGACTGTAAATGGCTTAAATTTATTAGTGTCAAGATGTGATAGGTAATTGGTTTTTTTACATTCATGCCGTGCACTTTGGACTGTGTTCTCTACTAGGTGTGCAATACATTACATGTATGTATGCATTATCCATGTATTAGTTGTGTTTTTGTAATTGTGTGATCAGTTTATGCGTAATTTTCAGTGTAAGCTTCGGTGTGCCAGCACCATAACCGTACAGTGGTTCCTGACCACCTAATAAAATGTATTCCTGATTATCATTATTATTATTATTATTATTATTATTATTATTATTATTATTATTATTATTATTATTATTATTATTATTATTATTATTATTATTATTATTTTAATAAGGTATATCTGTTTTTGTGGCAGTCTTCTACCCAACGTTTGGACCCCGTGTTCCGTTCTTTGATTGTTGTGTAAGACACATCTTTGTGTCAGCATGCGTTTTATGTATCATGTCGTTTACTCGATGCTTTGAGGGTTATTTTTATGTCTAATTTTTTGCCAACTTTTATTGTAATGTGTAAGTTTTAGTGTGTCAGCATCAAGACCGCATGGTCGTTACTGGACAGCTAATAAAAAATATTCTTGATACTTGATTATTATTATATTATTACGGTGCGCCGACTCTGTATGGGTGGAAATTCGTTGCAAACACCAGGAACGCATTCTAGTTGGAGTATTTTATTTCCCTCTTCAAGGTCTCTCCGGAGGAATTCAGCAACTATCTTAGTGACATATCAGACACGATTAACGAGTTGGACTCTTGTAGATGTGTAATCCTAGGAGACTTCAACGCCCCAAGAATCAACTGGGAAAGCCTTAACATCTCAACGAGCAACTTTTACATATCGCGTAAGTGCACCCTGCTTAGTAACTTCGCAGATTTTTCAGATCTGATGCAAGAAAACGCAATCGGTAACCACCAGGTCACCGTTTTAGATGTGTGCTTCTTCAACGCAACGAGCACGACGAGCATAACACGATCTGAACTACCAATGGTACCTGAAGACAAATATCACCCCGCCTTAGGCTCCACGTTTCATATTTCAGTTGGCTTGGATAGTGCCACTCCTAATGATCTCGCTTCGCACAAGATTTACAACTTTGCTTCGGGGGACTAGATAGGATTGTATCGTCAATTTTCGGAGGTAGACTGGGAACCAATCTTAAAGTGCCAGGATGTAAATGGCCAAGTCGCTAAATTCACCAAAATTATTCAAGATTGTGTGGGCAGGAATATTCCGCTGAAGACCAACCACACATCAAAATTCCCTTTCTGGTTCTCTGCTCAATTGAGAGCTCTTCTGAGTAGAAAAGTATATCTGCATCGGAAGTTTAAGAATACCGGTCTAACAAGGTGGGAAATTGAATTTAAGAGCTGCAGAAAAGAGTGTAAGAGAATATTAAATCGGGATCGCCAGGCACACCAAGGAGCAGTGGAGTCGGACTTATGTCGAAATCACAGAACGTTTTGGCAGTACATTGGTTCGCCTACAGGAAAAGCAACGAAGAAGAAAGAATAAAACAATGAAAGATGTGTTGTGTTGTCCCAGTTTTAATTGTTTTATTCTTTCTTCATCCTTGACTCGAACCAACACGCTCTTCTCCCAAGCAGAAAAAGCAAATCGATCAAAAGTGATCGTTTTAAACGGTGTCACTGCAGAAAGTACAGTAGAAATATTTGCAGATCATTTCAGGTCGGTTTGCATTGATCCGGTAGGCGCACTCTGTCATGACTCCTATTCGGCAGGGTTTGCTAACATCCTTGGCTCGATCTCTGTCAGCGAGGAGGTTATTGAGAAGTGTATTAAGAAATGAGACCAAGGTTGTCAGCTGGTCACGATAGAATACCTTCCGCTTTAATTAAAACGTACCATGATCTATTCAGCCCCGTGTTGTGTGTAAGATATTTATAACGCATTAAAGACGGGCATACTTCCAGACATGTGGAAGCTCGCTGTAGTTGTTCCTGTGCATAAGACGGGAAAAAGCGGGGACGTATCTAATTATTGGCCGATCTCCCTTCTGAGCTTCTTCTTTAAGCTTTTCGAAACAGATTTTCATAATTTTTTATCTTTCTCGTTCAGAAACATCTTAATTCCCAACCAGCCTGGCTTTGTTTATGGCAGGTTGACAACAACTAATCTGGTGACTTTCATGTCAACCGCTTCACGTGTCGTCTGTAAGCAGGGCCAACTCGATGTAGTTTATTTTGATTTGAGTAAGGCCTTTGAACGAGATGATCAGAAAATCTTGCTGGCTAAGCTTCCTCACTATGGTGTTGGTGAAGAATTGTTTGAATGGTTTGAGAGTTACCTATTGCACAGGAAAGGTTTTGTCCGAGTTGATCATACGGCCTCCAGGCCCTACAAAACAAACTCCGGGGTACCCCGGGGATCTGTTTTAGGCCCCCTCTTATTCTCCATTTTCGTGAACGATGCCTCTTTAGTTATTTCAGATTCGTTATTCCTGCAGTATGAGGGTGATATTAAAATACACCGGAAAATCTGAAGTACTGACGACTGCGCAAGGCTAAAGACCGACGTCAACTCATTCAACGTTTGGTGCAAAGAAAACAATCTTCGTCTTAATCGTTCGAAAACAAAAGTAATGACATTTTCACGCAAAGTGCAAAACATATGTTCCCTTATCGCATTTCCCTTATCGCATTGACGGAGAATTATTGTCCCGTGTAACAGAAATAAGAGATCTCGGTGTTGTTTTTTAATAAAACCTGCGCTTGATGGTCATGTGGGGAAAATGTCTGGCGCATCCCTGCGAGCTTTGGGAGTTTTGTGTCACGTGACTAGAGAATTCACCAATCGATGTACTTTTATTACCCTTTACTGTTCACTCAGCCGTTCTCAGCTAGAATATGCGTCCGTAGTGTGGAACGGCGTCTGTAAAACGAATTCACTCAGAATAGAACGTATACAACAAAAATGTATTTGTATTTTAAACGCCGCTATTTGACAAGTGATGATCATTCGTTGAATTACGAGGCTCTGCTGAAACGTATCAAAGTACTTGGGATCTACCGTCACCGAGAGAAGGCGGACTTGTTATTTTTGTTTAAGATCCTGCACAAGTTTATTGATTCTCCAGGTCTTCTATCGGAGTTGCGCTTCAGGGTACCCAGAGTGGCTACAAGGCTTAATTCTCCATTTTATATACCCGTAACTTTTAGTACTATATGCCCGATTCCCAGGTTATTGGAAAGTTACAACGAATACGCAGAAAAACTTGATATTTCTTATTCTAGCTCGAAGAAGGTCGGTCATTCGGTTGAGGGTATGTTCGAGCTAATGCTGCCCTGAAAAGTATTTTTTCTTGTCAAGCGAGTAATGCTTCGTTGCTTTGAATTTCAGGCTATAACATTTAGCTGTAATTAAATGCCAACGGACTAATCTTCTCTCTTTCTATGCGTGATAAAATTTATTGCATATGTGTTCTTCTCTGGTTGTAAGGTTTTTATGTTTTACTAGTCTTAATGTGTGTATGTGCAACATATGTGTTTCATTTTAGTAAGTGTTTGAATATGTCAATGTACCAGCCCCAAGACCCTATGGTTGTTCCTGGGCACCAAATAATGTAATGATCGATTGATTATTATTATTATTATTAATATTATTATTATTAATATTATTATTATTATTATTATTATTATTATTATTATTATTATTATTATTATTATTATTATATGCTTAATGTTATTTTTTTCTTAAAACTTGTGTGTGTGTGTGTTTTATGAACTGATGCACTTTTCATATTGTAGAAATTAATTGATTTTATAACTTTACTACTGGTGGAGGAGGTTTAGCCTCACAAGCCAATGCTGGCTTTGGCAGACCCGAATCATACTTCGTCGCATCCGAAAAATAAATTATTATTAATATTATTAGATGCGGAGCATCTCTTGCTCGGGTCTATGTCCCGCGGCTTCGGCTTTGTAGTCGGCTCTCGAACTACGCACGCGCAACTCTCCTCCTTCCCTCTCTCCAACAGCTGCGCGTTACTCTCTCCGCTCTCTCTCTCTACCGGCTGCGTGCACTGCGCGTGCGTTCGCTTCTCCTCACACCGCGCGCACACGCGCAACTCTCCTCCTCTAGTCTCCTCTCCTTCAAGTGTGGAAAAAAATAAACGGCGAGCGGCGAGCGTTCCAAGTTTCTCTGCCGCGAGCCGCGACGAAGGCTCGCGGAGGGGGTAACGCTAGGGCAGTCGGTGGCGCCATCTCTCGACGTCAGCACGCAACTGACTCTTTCCTCGGAACCAACACGATGCTCCGCATCCCCCCATGGTTCCCCTCGGGAAGACGGTGTAATTTTATTATTATTATTATTATTATTATTATTATTATTATTATTATTATTATTATTATTATTATTATTATTATTATTATTATTATCTTAGTGTTAGGTGATTTTAATGCTCCAGGCATCAACTGGACGCAGTTTAACGTTTCTACTGACAACTTTTATTGCAAGCAGAAAGGCAACGACCTCCTAAACTTTGTTTCTTTTTTAGATTTGGCACAACACAACGATATTTTGAACCACCAGGGTAATGCCTTAGATTTATGCCTCTCCAACATGGACTGCGTGCGTGTAGCCCGAAGTGAAGTTCCTATGGTTCCTCTGGATAAGTGTCATCCTGCCCTTGATCTAGTGCTTTCTTTTGTTGATTCCTCGATTCGCGCTCCTATTGTGGCTTCTCCTCCACGCATCTTATACAATTTTTCATTAGGAGACTACATCGGGATGTTCCACCACCTCTCGAGTGTTGATTGGTCTCCGGTCTTGGAATCCTCTGATGTAAATGAGCAGGTAGCTCTCTTTACGAGATTAATTCAAGAGGCCATCGACAGATTCATCCCATTACGATCTTTAAAGAAACCTCGCTTTCCTAGTTGGTTTTCTAATGAACTAAAAACGCTACTGAAAAGAAAGAACTTTTTTCACAGAAAGTTTAAGAAAAGTGGCCTTTTAAAGTGGGAGGTAGAATTCAAGAGCTGCAGAAAGCAATGTAAGACGGTCCTAGATCGCGACCGCCAGGCTCATCGTTGCTCATTGGAATCAGATCTTGTCAATAATCCGAAGAAATTCTGGAGGTACATTAATTCACGCTCTGGGAGGCATATCGAGTCGAAGATTGTCCTGGATAATCACGAGAGCGACTTGAAGTCCGTGCCTGAGTTATTCGCTGAGCATTTTAGGTCAGTGTACAGGGATAGTACGCAGCGTTCTGCACCTGCGCTGCCTCACTTAGATGGGTTTGGTGAGTTGTTAAGTTGCATTAATGTCGATGAGGAGTGCGTCCGGTCCTGTATTAAAAAAAATGAGAGCAACATTATCAGTAGGGCCCGACGGCATTCCCTCGGCGATTCTCAAAACTTATCACGACATATTCACGCCGGTACTGTGCTCTATATTTAACAACTCGTTAAGGTTGGGAACCTTTCCTGAAACGTGGAAGGTCGCTGCTGTTGTTCCGGTCTTAAAGTCGGGGAAAAAAGGTGATATTTCTAACTATAGACCTATTTCTCTTCTCTCTCCATTTTCCAAGCTCTTTGAAATGGTCGTCTATCAATTCCTGTCTTTCAAATTTCGAAACTTAGCAATTCCCAATCAGCATGGTTTTATGAGCGGGAGATCAACTACTACTTATCTTGTTAGCTTTATGTCTGCCGCATCTCGTGTGATATGTAACAGAGGTCAATTAGACGTTGTCTACTTTGACTTAAGTAAGGCTTTTGACGTAGTCAATCACATTATTCTTTTATCCAAACTTTCCTCCTATGGAGTATGTGACTCAGTACACGACTGGTTAAGAAGCTATTTGTCGGAGAGAGAGGCGTATGTCCGGGTCAACAACATGAACTCTTCGTTATACAAGGCTCGCTCTGGCGTTCCTCAGGGATCTGTTTTAGGACCCCTTCTGTTCACAATTTTCGTAAATGACGTCTCTTTTGCTGTTTTAAATTCTTCATTCCTGCAATATGCTGACGATATAAAAATGTATCGAGAAATAGTTACTGAACATGATTGTGCTAAGCTCCAGGAAGATGCATGTTCTTTCTACCGATGGTGCTCTGAAAACGACCTTTTCTTGAACCCGTCCAAAACCAAGGTCATGACCAGGGTGTAAGATAGACAGGTGGGGAAACGAGAGCCAAATGAGCGACCGGATTGTGTCCCCTCCGGGTTTCTCTTTTTCTGTAGCGCCATCTATATGGAGCACCGCGAACTCTCACTCCAGGTGGGCGACCGGTGGCGACCGGCTAAACCGACGGAGATTTTTTTTCTTCTCGCCGCAGCGCCATCTGTCGCAAATCGGGGGTACCCGCAAGCAGACGAGTACACAATCCGGTCACGGCGCTGCGGTAGGCCTCTATGGGCCGTTTCCCCACCTGTCTATCTTACACCCTGGTCATGACGCTCTCTCGGAAAACTCACAATATCTCTTTTGCATATAATATTCAAGGAGAGACTTTGTCTCGTGTAAGTGTAATCAAAGATCTCGGAGTCATGGTTGATTCTGGGTTGCGTTTCTCTGATCATGTTGGTAGGGTGGTTAACTCGTCATTGCGAATGTTGGGCGTTGCCTCTCGCTTAACCAGGGAGTTTGAAAACCCGACTGCTTTTATCACGTTATACTGTTCGCTATCCAGGTCGCAGTTAGAATATGCCTCAGTTGTCTGGAATGGAATTTCTAAAAGTCACTCCTTGGTGATCGAACGTGTGCAAAGAAAGTTTGTTTCTATCTTTAAACATCGCTACATAAAGGAGGATGTTCACTGCTTAACGTATGAGTCTGTGTTAAAGCGTGTTGGTTTGCTTAGCTTGCACCGGCGTCGGGAGAACGCGGACTTACTATTTTTGTTTAAAACGCTGCATGGACTCATCAATTCCCCGAGCCTGTTATCGGAACTGTGCCTTAGGGTCCCACGTGTGCCTACTCGTCTTCGGTCATCTTTTTATGTGTCTAGAACGTTTAGTCCGGTAAACCCAATTGTGAGAATGACACAGCGTTTGAATTATTACTCTGAAAGACTTGATATTTTCCACCCTTGCTACAGGACGTTTGTCCTTTCTATTAAAAACTTGCCCGTGCAGGATGAGCATTGCTGAATGGCTCTGTTATGTCTGAATTTCGTCATCTCCATGCCGTTCATTCTGGTGGTGCACTTGTTGTCCTACGGTCTTGTGTTCCGTTTTTACTGTTACTGCCTCGTTTTTATTTTATTCTACTAATTACTCGTGCACTACCTAGTATTATGCTTAAAAATGTATCTTCTTTCCTGCGGAGATGTGTATAACGTTTTTTTTTTTGTTTGTTTTTTTTATCCACCAGTGTACCAGCACCAAGACCTCAGTGTTGTTCCTGGGCACTGTATAATAAAGATTGATTGATTGATTGATTGATTATTATTATTATTATTATTATTTAAGTATACAAAAGCTACTTCTCGGCTGGCGTAACCGTTCTGGAGTTCCGCTTAGGCTTGCAACGCAATACATTATTCACTTTTTTTTTTTTTTTGGGGGGGGGGGGGGGGGGGGGGCTTTAGCAGTTTTGACAAGATAAGCCCGGTGGCTTCCCGTGGTTTTTCGGTGGGGTGTGGGGGGGGGGGGGTTCTGGGGCTCATTTAGAAAAGCTTCAGCCTTTAAACTGATATTGATGGCTTCGTGGGACGTCGAATGCATCGCGGCCTCCGAAATTCATCTCACTTCTTTCAGCAGGTCCCCGTTCTCGTGCAGTTTTTATGCAATAATATCTCTCCCGCTTTTTTTTTTTCGTTTCTGAAAAGCAAACAAAAAAGAAACCGCTCCCATCATACTAGAAATACAAGTACGTACGGGCGCAAAAACATCAATTCCAAAACACGTGATCCTTTCTTTTCTTTTCTTACTTACAGCATTGTTGCTTTGTAGTATTGCTGCTTTGTGTTGCATATCTGTTTGACTGATTTGACAGCAACACCCCTATGTAATGCCCTCTGGGCCCTTAGGAATTCTGAAAATAAATAAATAAATAAATAGTAAGCAAACTCCACGGCAACATGTCGGTGCGCGGCGACAGCGTCGAAGTGTTCGATGTTGGGACATACGGAGCT